>JAEOAD010000114.1:0-600000 GCA_036365145.1 Orientallactaga sibirica | reverse complement strand
TGCAGAGGTAGGAGGATCGCCTTGAGTTCAAGGCCACCCTGAGACTACATAGTTAATTCCAGGTCAGCCTGGGCCAGAGTGAGACCCTACCTCGAAAAACAAGACAAAACAACAACAACAACAACAACAACAACAACAAACTACCTTGAGATTCCATATCGCCATGGGCAGAATGGCTATCATCAAGGAAACAAATAGCAAGTGCTGAAGGATGCAGGGCAAATACCCTGCATACACCACTGATGGGAGAGTAAATTAGCCCAGTCACGATAGAAGTCACTATCAGGGTTCCTGTAAAAATTCAAGCCAGAACTACCATATGATGCTGATGTTCCTCTCCTGGCTTATAACTAAGGGAATCCTTGTAAGCACATGAGTTGTTTGCTACAGCACTAGTCACAATAGGCAGGTTGTGGAATCAGCTTGGGCAGCAGTCAGCAGAGGACTAGATAAAGAATATACACATACACAATGGAGTTTTATTTACACACACACACACACACACACACACACACACACACATTCTTTCCCCATTATTTATTGAGAAAGAAAGCATTGGAACACTGTCCTACCAAGAGATCTAGAGTGAATATGGCTGGGCCAAAAAGTACCTTTTCCTAAGGTTATACAGAATCTTGCCTTCATTTATTTGATTGCCTTCTCATAAGTGTAAAGAAGGGCAGTGAAATGTTTCCTTTTGAAATTTCTCTCTATTTTACACATCTACATCTAATGAAAATGCTTGGATGGGTGGCTGCCAGACATTTGCTGCTGATTTTAGTAAGTAAATGTAAAATCACATTTTGGCTTTAATTTAATACAGAGGATAAAAGAGGAAGCTGATGAGATGGGGGCTGGGAGCTAGGATTCAAGCCAGGCATCATCTGTTCAAATAGAGATAGCTTGGTGAAGAATTCTAATTAAAGTTTATTTATCTTACTACTGGAATGAAAATAATCATAAAAATAATAAAAATATTATGTTTTATTTGTTGAAAGTACAATTTTCCAAAAGAAGAAGATTTTTATAGTGGCAAAAAGAAAGAAAGCTCATGGTGTAAGGCCACAGATAAGCAATTTTCTAACTAGAGCACTTGGTATCTAGGGAAATTTTAGAGTTCTCATTTATAATTATAAGCAGGAAAGCTTTAGGAATATTCAGAAACTTATGAACCCATTAATTCATGTATTTATGCATTGAAACTATCAGCAATTGATATATAACTTAACTTGAATCTTTGAAATAAATGTACAGTGTATATGTTTTATGTCCATATTTTGAAGAGGAGAAAATTGGGTCAAAAATGAAATATACTAATGTTCTCAAACCACAGAAGTATCAGAGCCAGGACTTCCACACAGAGAGCTGGGCCTGACCCTAAGTCACTAAAACCCACTACCTCCCATGGCTGGCCATTCTTGATGAGGGAACCAAGCCTGACTCTACATGACCTCCCACTGGACTTTCGCAAACCTCCCTTTTCTGTCTTCATCTCATCACATGTGAAGAGCTCCTTTTCTCTAGGAGGATAAAGCATGTTCTTCAAACTGATGTAAGTTATGTATGTTCATTTAAAGAGTTTCATTTTCATCTCCTCTAAAAATTTCAACAAACTTTTCTTTTAAACTTACAGTCAACTTCACACAAACTAGCCAGGGTTTGTATTTAGGACAATAAAAAAGCTGGTATAGCACTTATCTCAACATTAATATATACACATAAAATTAATTACGTGTCTGTACACATATACATGCATATACAAGAATATGGAGCGAGATTGTAACTTTCCCATTTAAAAGTTTTATATTGGGCTGGAGAGATGGCTTACCAGTTAAGCACTTGCCTGTGAAGCCTAACATCCCCAGTTCGAGGCTTGATTCCCCAGGACCCACTTAAGCCAGATGCACAAGGTGGTGCATGCATCTAGAATGCATCTGGAGTTCGTTTGCAGTGGCTGGAGGTCCTGGTACACCCATTCTCTCTCTCTCTTTCTCTCTCTCTCTCTTTCCTCTTTCTCTGTCTGTCACTCTCAAATAAATAAATAAAAATAAACAATTTTTTAAAAAGTTTTATCTTAAATGTCTCAAGAATAGACACAAAACATTAGTTTATAAGTAAGTGGGAAAATAATGCCTACCTATTTGTTTTCCTAGATATATTTATGAGTTTTCCAGAGTTTATATCAATTTACAAGCTTCTGCATAGTGAGTTTTTGCATAATTCTTCAATGTTAAATAGTCATTGCTCCCTTGAATAGCTACTTAAGAAACAAGTAGGATTAACTTAGTAAGTAGTTCAAAGTTGAAGCCCACCCAAAAGAGGATTTTTCAGGATGTAATTGGAAATTGTCCATTCATGTGTTGAGCCAAGGGATTACAAGAATCACATGTTACCTTGTTCTCCTTGGAACTATGTTTCCTTATTACAAAACTGCTGAATATATTCATCATATTGGAATAATTTAAATCACATATTATCATCATCAAAAGACAAATTCACCAGAGATTGTTTAGAAGCTGAAACAGTGAGAATAGGAATTCGATACCAAAGCACAGCCCAGCTAGCTAGCAATGGATATGGGACTGTGAAATTCAGCAAGAGACTACCAGGGAATCACAACATGAAGAGTGTATGAAGAAGAGATGTGGTAATGTTTGTCATTTCATTTTTTTTTTTTCATTACTTTGGTTATCACCACTTAAGTAATGTAAAATATCATTTTGTCAATACATTTTGTCCAAAAATAAAAATAGTATAACTTGCATTGGGTTATTTCTGGTCCTCACTACAAATTTCAGCATTTAGCAATTCTGAACAAAATTAGCTTATTAAAAAAAGAAATTAAGGGCTAAAGAGATGGCTTAGCTCTTAATCCACTTGCCTGCAAAGCCAAAGGACTCAGGATCAATTCCTCAGGACCCACATAAGCCAGATGTGCAAGGTGGTGTATGTGTCTAGAATTCATTTGTAGTGGCTAGAGGCCCTGGAGTGCCCATTCATTCTCTCTCTCTGTGTTCCTCTTCCTCTCTCAGAAATTAATTAAATAATTAATTAATTAAAATATTAAAAATATTTTAAAGCCTGGTGTGGTGGTACATGTCTTTATTTCCAGCACTCATGAGGTGGAGGTAGGAGGACTGCCATGAGTTCAAGGCCACCTTGAGAATACAGAGTGAATTCCAGGTGAGCCTGGGCTAGAGCAAAACCATAACTCAAAAATCAAAGAAAAATCAAAACAGTGTTCAACATGTTTCTAATTAACATCAAATATTTATATACAAGCTAAATAATCTCATTCCTAAACATGTTCAGACCAATAACTATATAAATGTAATTAGAAGAAAATGACTGACATAAAAATGTGAGAAGGTTTGTTATAAGAGGTCAGACAAACAATAATTTTATGTGGAAAATGATCATTCTTTTTTTTTAAAGTGTTTTATTGATTATTCATTTGCTAGAATTAAAGAGAGGAGAATGTGTATTCTAGGGCCTGCTGCCACTGAAAATGAACTGACACATGTGCCACTTTGTGTGTCTTGCCTTATATGGGTACTGAAAAATTGAACCCAGGATGTCAGGCTTTGCACGCAAGTGCCTCTAACCTCTGAGCCACCTCTTCAGCCCTGCAAAGTGGACATTCTTAAGGGTCATATTCACAAATCAATGTGAGCACTGGCCTTGGTGCTGAAGCAATGATCTAGGGACCTCTGAGGTTCCAGGCATCACTTCAGTTTTACATAAGAATTGAGGGTGAAAAAGTCTACCTCAGCATCAAGTGGCGAAAGCAAGAAAACAATCAAATGGTGAGATATCTGAGAGGCTTAGAGCTCCTGCTAAATAAAAGTCGGTGGAAACCCCAGCACTTGAAGAGCCACCAGGACGGAGTACTGACGCTCAGCTGCAACTGTATTTGTGTGGAAAAGTTCATAGTTACATGTGTCCTAAATCACTTTGATTCGTTTAGCACATTGTCCTAACAATACGAATATGCCATAAAATGCAACGTCTGTACTTGAATCACATCTAGATGGCAGCAAGAGTAGAGAATGAAGGGGAGACCATGACAACCCAAGTCAGAGAAGGGCAGCGGTGTCCCAAGAGCAGCACACAAGCTCATGAGATTGGCTCAGTGGTTTCACATCCATCATTGAGAAAATAGCCCTGTTGAGTGGTTCAGGAGAGTGGGGGGCAGACAAGCTTAACTGCACCGTGGAATAGAATAAAGGGAAATTATTTTTCTAATCCTGTTTGAAGAATTAGTTCTAGTTGACACTCAGAACTGACCTCCTATCCACCTTTTGCAAGGATATGTTTATTTCATTCCTAGGAAAAATAGAATGTTCTTTCTTAATTGAAGAAACACACTTTAAAAAAAATTATTACTTCATTGAATCTCTGAAAATATAGTTGAAATTAGCAAAAATAGCACTGAGAGGATTTTCTCTCTTTTTCTTTCTTTTTAATGCTCGAATCACCAAGAAGGGGCCCTAATATCTGGGAACACCTAAATATATTTCCCATAAGCAGAAACTCTCTGAAATAACTACACTGAATGCATTAAAGTCATGAAATGACTGTTGATGTATGCTATTATCTAGTAAAAACTCACTTAAATGATGTTACTTGTTCCAATAATGTCCTTTACAGCAACAGTGTCCAATCAATGGCCACTTATCACCTTTATCTGTGATTAGTTTTAGGGCTGTAGAATAATTTTGTAGGATGTTCATCTCTCTGCACAGTTACACTTGGGGTATTTCCTTCTGGCAGGAATATTTGAGAAGTTATGTTTTGTTTTCACATTGCAGTTATTATACAACTTGTTAAAGTTGATGGCTTGATTAATGTGGTGTTTTTCATGTTTTTCCACTATAACTCTCTCCTTTATATCCAATAAATAGTTCACTGGGAAAAATGTAAAACTACCTAAACATCACACTGCTCATCATTTATCTGGCAGCCTTAACATCTGCTGATGTTTTCTGGATGAATTAATTATTTCAAAGAATATTACAAATATTTTTAAAAAACTGATTTTATTTATTGATTCATTTGAGAGAGAGAAGGAGAGAAAGAGAGAATGGTTACACCAGGACCTCCTGCCACTGCAAATGAACTCCAGATGCATGCGCCACCTTGTGCATCTGGCTTACATGGTTCCTGGAAAGTTGAACCGGGATCCTTCGGCTTTGCAGGCAAACGCCTTAACCACTAAGCCATCTCTTCAGCCCGCAAATAGTGATTTTCTAAATGAACTGTTTTCTCTTACTTCAACATCTCCACGTTGGATTAACTCAGCTATATTAGCATGAGATCATTCATTCTTATTCTCTTTCATGAGTTAAAATTAGTCAGCATTACTACTTATTTAGTTATTTGGTTTTAAAATTAACTTTTTAACACACATTTTTACAAAAGAAGTATGTGTTTTAAGTGTGTTCTTCTGCACTTTGATAAGTGGCAATTAAGGTGTATACCATTTGTGTTCCACTCATGGACTTTTGTCATCAGTCTCTTTACACACATTATACAGTGTCAAGACACTACACGCTTTTGTTTTTGAATGCTGTTATCTTGGATAGAAATAAAATCCACCAAAGGTGATCAAAGTATTCTACTATGCAATGTACTCAAACTGCTTTTTGTTTATACTTTTTATTTATAATTTTATATAGGTATATAATGAATTTTGAACATAATCTGCTCCTGTTAATTTTCTTTGCCCATTCCTTTCCCCCTTCCATTAAAGCCCTTCTTCTTTCCAGCTAGACTCAGGAAACTATTTTTGCTTTTAGTAACTAAAGTGAAGATTTGCCTGCTGTATAAATATATATATGCATATACATACATACATATATATATATGACTTTGTTTTAAGTACCCTATTTTGCCTAGAATATTTTAAGTGTTTTTTTAAAATGTAGGCACTTTAGTGTATCAGCAATGTTTTTTTTTATATTGTTGGTTAATATTTTATTTATATATCAAAGTTTGCCTAATTAATGATGAGAGAAATGTTGGTTGTTTCAATTTGAAAATAAGGCTAAAACATTTTTGGGAAGTGGATTTTTTTTTTCCTGTTGTTCTCAAGTTTTTATTTTAAGTATTTTTGTATATTCATTTGCAAGCAGAGTGAGAGAGAACAGAGACACACAGAGAGATAAGGGTGCACCAGGGCCTCCAACCCTGCAAATGAACTCCTGATACATGCGCCACTGTGCATCTGGCTTTACGTGGGTATTGAGGAATCAAACCCGGGTCGTTAGGCATTGCAGGCAAGTGTCTTAACCTTTGAGCCCATCCCTCTAGTCCTAGAACTTTTGATTTTATTTTTTGCATATGTATGAGTGTGGTATGTGCACATGTATATGTGCTGGGCACACGTGTGCAGTGCAGATACATATTTATGTGTGTGAATATGGTGTGGAGGCCAGAGGTTGGTGTTGGTGTCTTCCTCAGTTCTTGTCTATCTTGTTTTTTTTTGAGACAAGGTGTCACATTGAACCACCTAGCAACTTAGACTAACTAGTCACTAAGTCCCTGGGGTCCCCTGTCTTTTCATCCTAGCACCAGAATACAAGTGCACACATGACTGTTATGTGGGTGCTGGGACTGTGACTTCATGTCCAATGCTTGCAAGGCAAAATCTTTACCCACTGATCCATCTCCACAGATCTGTTTTCTGGATCTTTCCTTGTCCCTCCCTTCCTTCCTTTCTTCCTTCCTTCCTTCCTTCCTTCCTTCCTTCCTTCCTTCCTTCCTTCCTTTCTTCCTTATTTCTCTTTCTTTTTTCCTTATTTCTCTCTTTACTCCTTTATTCTTTGATTTCTTTCTGTGTGTATATGGGAGTACCAAGGCCTTTTCCGAGTGCAAATGAACACCACACAAAGATGTCATTTTTTGAATAATCACTTGCACCAGTGGCTCTGGAATTAAACCCTGACTAGAAGGTTTTACAAGCAAGCACCCCTAACTCCAGAGACATTTTCTCCACCTCTCTGTTATTTATTTATTTAAGGGAGAAAGCACTCACCTACTTTAGCTCTTAATTTAAGAGTGTAGATCATGGTAGTGGGGAAGGGATGTGTGCATGAGCAGCTTGTAGCTATCTGGGCAGGAGCATGAATTAACTGCTCGCACATCTTTCAGAAGACAAGAAAGAAGCATATTGGACAGAAAACATGGCCTGGACGTTTAAACGAGGTCCAATGGTCTACTTATCCAGGTAGGTTTCACTTCCTAAAGTTTCTACGATATCACAAAGCAACTCCAGCAGCTAGGGACAAAGCAGTTAACGACGTGAACCTGTCCAGGATGTTGAAACTATAAAATCCTACCCCTAGCTTTTATAGGCTCATGTCCATCTCATAATGAAAAATTCCTGCAATACAACTTCAGAAGTCCCCATATTCTTAAGCGTCAGTACTGTTCAAAAATTAAAAGTCACTTCTTAGAGTCAAGGCAATGTCTTAATTGTGGAACCCTGTAAAATAAAATGAGATAAAATAATAGGGTGCATATTATCAACATATTATGGTACAGAGTGAATATTCTCATCCCACAAGAGAAGAATGGGGCAAAGCAAAGACAGATCAAATCAAACCAGAGTAAAGGGCTGAAGAGATGGCTTAGCAGTTAAGGCACCTGCCTGCCAAGCCTAAGAACGCCGGTTCAATTCTCCAGGTCCCACGTTCAGCCAGACGCAAAGTGACGTAAGGGCGCAATGCTGCACTTGACCACAAGGGGGTGGATGTATCTGGAATTAGTTCACAGTGGCTGAGAGGCTGCTGGTGTGCCCATTCTCTCTCTCTCTCTCTCTCTCTCTCTCTCTCTCTCTCTCTCTCTCTCTATCTAGTAGGGCAAACACCAAAACTTTAAGCCCCGTGGCTGACATCTGGGACTCATGATAATGATAATATCATTTGTCTTCCAAAGGGTGTGGGGAGCCCCATCTTGTTAGTGATGTTGATTCCGGTCCATACAATCTCTCTCACGTGTCTCCATTTTGTGCCTTCCTGTGTCCTGGATAGCCTTGCGTTTTCCTGGCATCTACAATATCCTGTGGTCTCCACTGAAACTGGCCTCACCTTCAGAGCTTCAGCTTCCTGGGCAGCCCACTCAGGAGCTCCATGCAGGAAAATCTGATCTGAGGCAAATACCCGCTGCCTGGACTCAGTGGCTTCTGTGACATTGACACCAGCATCCATAACCCAGTCACTTGCATTTCCAAGCCAACTTCCCCTGCCAGCTTTAGAGATGGTCTAGCATCTTTGCACCCTGGATACAAGTGCCTCCATTGTCTTCCATGTTTAACCTGGAAAAAAAAAAAAACTTCCCCAGTTGTCTCTGGTGAGTGGGATGCCCCAAAGTTTTCTTCATTCAGTAACTTCCTAGATGAAAGTTTTTCAAATGAATTTTCATTACAATACTCTGGCAATTTCTATAGCTAGGTACCATTCCTCTATCCGACTGTAAAGTAAGAGGGTTCTCCTTAATGAAGATAATCTCTTTAACAAATATGGCCTCTCTGTCCACATTGCCCTGCTCTTGACTTTAACTAGCTACAGGCTGTTTTTTCTATATCAAACTGCACATTTTTCACATCTTCCTGCTCCACTTTGCACTCTCACTATAAACATGGGCAAAGACAGCAGTCAGCAACCATGCCACCTACTGAGTTGTATGCTGCCTTGAATTTTCTCCACCATACAACCCGATCCATTACTATTGAACTCAACCTCACTCAAGTATTCAGGTCACTAGCAGAATGCAAGGCAGACTCTTTGTCAGAATCCAACAGAAATGGGCTCTGGTCCAGTTCCTGATGGAGCCCTTGTTCTTTGAAACCTCAGTAGACTAGCCTTTATTGTACCCATTTTGCTGGCATTCTGGTATTCCACACTCCATCCAGAATGGGTCATTAATCATTAATCATGTACAGCCTTCTCTACCTTGTAGCTCTAAATTCTTCCATACTTCTCCACTTCCATATGCATATGAACCACATGGTCAGGTTTAGTCACAGCAGTGGCCCCACTTCTCAGTGCAAATGTTCTGTTATAGGTACTTTTCTCATTGCTGTGACCAACTACCTGACAAGAAATAGATATGGGGGAGGGAGTAATTTTGACTCATGGGTTTGAAGGTACAGTCTATCATGGTGGGGAATGCATGGTGGTTGGAACAGCCCACAGCTATGGCTGCAAGCACGTAAGACATCTCAGTGGACCAGGAAGCAGAGCTATCATTGTATTTCTTTTAGTCAAATGTTTTTATATAGAATTTATGAGTCTTATGATTAATGTAAGTTTAAATTTATAATCAACTGTCCAACTGTTTTCCAAAGTGGCCACACCCTTGACTGTTTCCAGAAGCACCATGCAAAAAGTCCCTCATCTTTGATTGGCATTGTCACACATAGTAAGTTTAAGCACTCTAGTAAGCATGTAGAGGCATAGGGTTATGGGTTTAATTTGCATTTCCCACACAAGTAATCATTATTGTGTGTACTTATTTGTTAATCATGTATCTTCTTTTAAGGAGCCACTATTCAAATGTTACGTTCAGTTTAAACAATGTTGTTCTTTTTCTCTTTACTGATTTGTAACAGATGTAACATATTTGGGATACACTTCCTTCAAGTACACTTATTGCACATGTTTCCTCCCTGTGGAAGTCAGGTTCGCATTGCTGGTAGAAATCACCCAACCAAGAGCTACTTGTGGGGAAAAAAAGAGGTTTATTTTGGCTTTCAGACTCAAAGCAGAAGCTCCATGGTGGCAGGAAAAACGATGGCATGAGCAGAGGGTGGACATCATCCCCTGGCCAACATAAGGTGGACAACAGCAACAGGAGAGTGTGCCAAACACTGGCAAATGGAAGCTGGCTAAAGTACCCATAAGCCCACCCCCAACAATATTCTGCCTCCATCAGGCTTTAAGTTTATGGGGGACCCCTGAATCAAACCACCACACTCCTGTTTGATTGATTCACTTACTTTTATTTTGTTTTGTTTATTTATTAGAGAGCAACAGACAGACAGAGAGAGACAAAGAGGCAAATAGCTAGAGAGAGAATGGGTGCGCCAGGGTCTCCAGCCACTACAAACAAACTCCACGTGTGTGCGCCACCTTGTGCATCTGGCTAACATGGGTCCTGGGGAATCAAGCCTCGAACCGGAGTCCTTAGACTTCACAAGCAAGTGCTTAACCACTAAGCCATCTCTCCAGGCCCAATTCACTTACTTTTTAAAGTGTTTTTATAAGAACAGGACCTTATAATTTTGATGATTCCACACATAGCTTTTTGTTTTATGCTTGGATGTTTGGTCCACTTAGTGTCCTTATGAACAATGTCTGCATTTTATTTTATTTTATTATTTATTTATTTATTTTTATGCTTTTTTTTTTTTTTTTGAGGTACGGTTTCGCTCTAGCCCAGGATGACCTGGAATTCACTATGTCGTCTCAGAGTGGCCTCGAACTCATGACGAACCACCTACCTCTGCCTCCCGAGTGTTGGGATTAAAGGTGTGTGCCACCACGCCTGGCTATTTGTTTTTTTGGGGTAGGGTCTCACTCTAGCTCAGGCTGACCTGGAATTTACTATGTAATCTCAGGGTGGCCTCGAACTCGTACCTCTGCCTTCTGAGTGCTGGGATTAAAGATGTGCACCACCACGCTCGGCACTAGCGTCTGCATTTTAATCTGCTGCTTCTACAGACTCTTCTGCGTAGTCTGCAAATTTGGCTCTGTGGCACTCTGTTCTCTATAGCGCTCCTCCATGCACACCGTGGCCACTTTAACCTTAGTGAATTCTGCTCTCCGTCTACTCAAGACATTCTTTTGTATCTTTATTTGTAGTTATTTGTTTTTAGAATCCCTCATGAGCACACTATGACAAGGTGCTCTTTATCCTTCTGAGTGATCTCTGTGTTCATGGGCAGGCCACCATACTTTGTGTTTATTTCCTCATCCTCATCTTCACATGAAAAAGTGTTTTCAGACAGAATGTCTGGGTGAACATTGGACTCATCTAATGAGTTTCTCCTTTCTGCCACCACTGCCTGGTTCTGCCTGTGGCCAAAGGTATCAACAATGGCTTTATGGATTTCACTCTGCAGGTGGCTGCTTCTGTTAAGAGTCAAGCCTAAGGCCAGCCATGCCGTCAGGACACAAATGGCAGTTACCTAGTGAACTAACAGGTCAGCTTTGAGATGAATATTGAAAGACAAACGTACAACCCCGTACTTTCTTATTGATTTCATGTTATGAAACAAAATCCCAAATTGGGAGTGGTGGTGCATGCCTTTAATCCCAGCACTTGGGAGGCAGAGGTAGGAGGATCACCATGAGTTCGAGGCCACCCTGAGACTACATAGTGAATTCCAGGTCAGCCTTAGCTAGAGTGAGACCCTACCTCAAAAAAAAAAAAAAAAAAATAAAAAAAAAGAAAAAAGAAAACCAAAAAACTCTAAGGCATTCTTTTATAAATTCAACAAATTCATTAAGTTTATGTGAGCACTGCCCAGTTCTCCTTAGAGCTCTCTGTGTAGACTTTTTTTTTTTTTTCAGTCAAAAGTAGAGTTTCAGAGATGGTATTCAGGAGTAAGTGTAACTGGAACATAAGGAGCTTCAGAATCACTGGTAAACACATGCAACAAAATCCCACATGGAAAATAAAAAATACATACTAATCCTTAGCTCAGCATTGTAATTGACTAAATGCATCCATTCATAATCCTATGAAGTGTTTGTGCTAAAAAATAAACTATCATATATATCAAAATATAATAAAGTATGTGGAATTAAGCTAACCTTCAAAGGATAAACTTGTTTTTTAAATTACACTCATTCAATGTTCTCCATACATTTATCTGCCACAATTACTCTTATAGGCAGCACATTTTATTTATTTTATTTGTTTTATTTCTCAAAGAAATAATTGTTTATTGTGGCTCTTCACTTTTTTGGATCTGTAGATTTTCTACTCTTCAAATCATGAATTTTTGAATATAGCATTGCAAACTCACATTCTGTGAAGAAACTGCTTGCAGATTTCTTTGCCTGACTAGAATATTGTGATTGTGGAAAGAAGAAATGTTGTCAGATGAAACACAACCTGATCTAGGTCTACTTTAATTCCTGTACCAGCCATTTTCTTAAACTTTTATTTTTTAAAACGTATGTATTATTATTGTTTGCAGGCAGGGAGAGAGCAAGGGTGGACATGCCAGGACCCCTACCACAGCTACCAAACTTCAGATACATGAACCACCTTGTGCACCTGGCTTTATGTACATACTGGGGATCTGAACCCAGGCCATCTGGGATGCAAGCAAGGGCCTTAACTGCTGAGGCATCTCTTCAGCCCTTCCTTAACTTTTACATATGGGCTAACATCCTTGTAACCATGAAATAACTGCTCATGTTGTATCCCTAAGCTTAGTTTCACCCTCCAACAATTGTAAAGCTAAAAATGCTGCAAAACAACAAAGAAAACCTATAGATATTTCTCCCCTTTGCTGTAGGTGGTCTGCCAGATGGTCTAACCAATATAATTGGAAAATTATTTTTTTTTTTTGTGACTATAAAATTTTATGGCACCTCTTCCACAGTGGAACATGACACTCAGGGAAATTCATGTCCCTTGCCATGACCATTCATACTGACTCAATCTATTTTCTTATTAACCTGAGACTGACACTACATAATCATTATTGCAATGATACTATACATAGTAAGAACTTCATTTAAATGAATCAACTCTCAGAATGTTACTTTTTAAAATTTTTATTTATTTATTAGAGAGAGAGAGAGAATGGGCATGCCAGGGCCTCCAGCCACTACAAATGAACTCCAGACACATGTGCTACCATGTGCATCTGGCTTACATGGGCTCTGGGGAGTTGAACCTAGATCCTTAGGCTTCTCAGGCAAGTACCTTAACCACTAATTTATCTCTCTACTCCCACAATGTTACTTTTTTAAAGTTTTCAATTCCTCATCAAATTCTTCTAATTATTTCTATACTATATTATACTTAACACATACATATAGACATCTGAAGAAAGCTTAAGGCTGCCTAAACTTTGCTGGGTAGCTGGTTAGATATTAGTAAGATTAGAAGATATTATGGTTTGAGCCCACCCCCCTTCATCCACAGCTTTATGAAAACTAAGAACTAGAAGTTCAGAGTACTCAGTACAGGCCAGAGGAATGGGGCCTGAGTCATATCATTAGTTCTTAGAGGAGGGGACATGATAGCCTAAACTGCCCAGAAAGTCATTAACTGATAAATATCTAAACCAGGTGTGAGGAGTCCTAAACCTTTGAAGATTGATGTGTAATGGGAGGTTTTTCTGATCAAGAACAAACATACCGTGTCATCCTCTGTAAGTCAACCCAAGTGGGTTTGTCAATCACTTGGGCAGGAAAACACCCCTCAGGAAAGCTGTCTGTTGCAGAGACTTTATATAAATCTTATAAAATCTATCCAAAATATAGAACAGAGTAATGTTCCTTTTGGCCATTGTCCAGCCGCACACCCCTTGAGAGTGTTCCCATCACAATGCCCAGTTTGGCAACTGTCCACTCTAATGCATTGAGAGTAAGCTTTCCTCTACTTAGAAAAAAAAGAGGTCTTCCTGTCTCCTAATTACATTCCATGTGGCAATTTCATTTTATATACCAAAGAAAATCGACAGCTGTAGAGATGGCTTAGTGGTTAAGGCGCTTGACTGTGAAGCCTAAGGATCCATGTTTGATCTCTCACTCAGATCCCACGTGAGCCGGATGCACAAAAGTGAGGCAATGGCAAGGTTGTACATTTGCCCTAGGTGGTGCAAATGGCTGGAGTTTGATTGTAGTGGCTGAGGCCCTGGTGTGCCAATTCTCTCTCTCTCTCTCTCTCACTCACTCTTGTTCTCTCTCTTAAAAAAAGAAGGAAATAAATTGAAATGGACTCATGTTCAGCACTTCCTTTGGTCCAGATCTTTTTTCCTTTCCCTAGCCACTTGAATAGAATTCATTCTTTACTATGAAATTGATAAATAGGATATCTGCATACACACAGGATGTAATATATGACATTGTTGGTATATCATCTGTACATTTTTATTTTCTTAAATTATTGATAGTTATTTATCAATGAAAAGTTCATCATTTGTTAACTCCACTATTTCACTCAATGACCAGTGAGAATCTAACGAATTGTCTTTGTGAGACAATCTCATTAAAGGTTGCTAAGAAAGATAAGCATGAGATGCAATTTATGGTGGCTTTGTGGTGACAAAAAACAGTAACAAACTTCTCTGTTATTTCCCTAGGTGAGTGTTCCCTCATGTCTTGTTGGCTGAGAAGCACCTGGAAGGCCCGCCTTCCCCCAGCTTTCTGGTGTAGTCCATGTGTGTTTCCAAAATCTTGCAGGTGGTGCAGATGCTGCTTGAGAAGGCATTCCCACTCAGGAGACCAGGATGTGTAAGCAGAGCTGTGTGCTTCAGGTAGGATATTTCACAAGTCATAAATATTTTGCTAACTTGACTAACTGCCTGCACTTGAAATGAAACAATATACTGTGTCTACATTACGTTTATTCCTGCCTTTATAAAAAAATAAAGTTAGTGATGCAGCACACATTTATCGTAATTCCTCTGCCAATAAAGAGCTTCTTTATTCTAGAAAAGCTCAAGCTTTTGTACTTTGGGACAAATTTCATCTTTGTTTCTCTTCCCTGCTACACTTGTCTGATTGGTGAATTTTCGCTGAACAACTTCTTGCACTTTGCTATGTAAGTTGTATTGGACCCTGTCTAAAATCAATCCAACATCACATTACACCAATAATTCATCATTTTTCCTCTTCTCTGCTGTGTGCTACAAGATTTCCACACCATGAACTTTTGCTTTCACATATGGATCAGGTGGCATTACTTTTTACCACAAAGTGAAAAGAAACTCGAGAAAGATTATTAATTAACCCACCTTCCATCTATTACACAACTTATTTTATAATTCCTATAATACATTCTGTTAGGCTAACCTACTAACTTTGGCTCCTTCCATTTCGTTTTTCTTTTTTTTTCCTCACTCCTAACAAATATGCACACACGTGTGGGCATCATATGCACAATGCATGAACTGCATATCATACATGTGCATGTAATCTCCATAATAACCATGCATTGGTATAATATTTGGGGTTATGAGAACTGTGGAGGTCAGGGTGACTGGGCCCAGAATGAAAACAGCGCGAACATCTTTGGGTCTGTCCTTGTTCTGTCCGCTTTGCTAGAGAGGAGAAAAGAACCTGGCTTCTCTTTATCTCTTGGCTAATCTAGTTCTCCACAAACAACAGATGTCCCTCTCTGGAAAGGAGTTCTCCTTTCTTAAAGTTAAGGTTAAAATCTGATCCTAAAATTCCGGTTGGTTAAGCTCAATCTTAAACGTGGCGTCATGGCTGGCCTCTTCTTGAGCCAGGCCCTAGCCCAGACCAATCAGGCCTCTCTTAGGTTCATTTGAGCCTGAAGGCCAAGCCCACCACAAGAGGGTTATAAATAGACGCTCACCAGGTGGGCAAGGCCTCTTGTTGGCTTCCACCTCTGCTGAATTTACAGGTCCTTGCTCAAGTAAAAGACTCTTATCTCAGCCCACCTGCTCCCATCCCCTCCTGCCTTCCGCTTGCCAGGAGTGCCCCGCCCCTTTTTCTCCACTTCCTCTTAACAGTCTTTTTAAAATCCTTTCTCACATTGTTTCCCCAGGCCCATGCTCCACTCCCACATGGGCTCCCAGACCACGCGGGTACATCAGTTTCCCTTTCTTGGGATTCACTTTCCCTTAATCCCCTGAATAAATGTAATAATTATCCTTCTCAATCGGTTTTCTTTCAATTCAGCTCTTGGTTAACAACAGATACAAACGTGGGGTTTGGAGTTTAAGGGCTCTTCCTGAATCCCCCAGGCCCCACTATAGTAACATATACTAGAAAAAGCCCTCACAGGAGATGTGTTTAAGTAGCACTGAGCTCCTCAGAATCACGTCCAGTTTATCTGTACGACTTACCTTCAGTTTCTTCCACATAAACTCTTGTGCATAAAGAATAGAAATTGCACAATGGCAGTTCTATTCATATACCATGAATTCATACTAAAGTCACACAATTCTCTCCCAAAATAAGTTTTGTTGGAAGCAGTTTCCAGTGTATTATTTTTATTTTCTAACTTTTGGAATTATTGCAGTGGAAGTCAAACATTGGGTACTAAGGGTCAATTGAGTAAAATACCACTTCTTGTTGAGAGTCATAGGAAAAGAGTTTTAAGGGTTTAGGGAAAGAGCCAGGTATGTTGGCACATGCTGTAAACCAGAAACTCGAGAGGCTGAGATAGGAGGTTTGGGCATTTGTGTGCAATGTGCAACCTAAAGAAACTTAGTGAGACAACTTCTCAAAAATGGGGGGGGTCCTTTGAGTTAATTATAGAATGAATGACCAAATTTACAGGTGAGAAAGCTATTTTCAGAGTTGTCATGAAGTGGTTCTGAATGGGAACCAAGGAACATACATTCAAAAAGAGTAGTGACATGAATGGAAATGAAATGATTCTTATATTAAAGCCATCAAAGATGTCTCTCTAGCCTTTGCTTCTTAACCTTCTTGTCTCTTAAAAAGTTGAAATCTTTATGTTTACTTCAGTGATGGGCACTCAGGAGCCTCTGGATCTCTGCTTTGGTAGGTGTTGAGTGTCCTCAGTGTCTGTCTCCCTCACCCTGGCGCTGATTATCAGGTTCACCATGGAAGCAGCCCTCTTGCACGTCTCCCCAATTCTTCTGTCATTTCAGCTGTAAGGACCTGGTAACATCAGTGATTTTTCGGAGGGTGAGAATAGCATGCAACATTTGATCAAGATTTGATGGCACGTTCATCAGGAATAATCACAAAACCATATTCACAAAAACCCTACAGTGACTCACCATTCCCTAAATCATGATTTATATCAACTGAACCACCATATAGGGTTCATGGATTTGTAACATCAGAATCACTAGGTACTGAACTGTCAAAAATAAAATGTCTGTGTTTGGTCGAAAAACCAAACTTGTAAATACAATCATGACACACTTTTCTCTTTTTTAATTTTTCTTTTTTATTTGAGACAAAGAGAGAGAGAGGAGAGAAAAGACAGAGAGATAGTGAGCATGCCAGGGCCTCTAGCCACTGCAAAAGAACCCCAGAGGCATGCACCACCTTGTACATCTGGCTTATATGGGATCTGGAGAATCAAACCTGGGTCCTTAGGCTTCACAGGCAAGTGCCTTGACCACTGAGCAATCGCTCTAGCCCACGATATACTTTTCTATAAGGAAAAAAAATGAAACAGAATCACATCAACACAACAATCACATCAGGAGCAAAGAGCAGTGCAGTTTGAAGCAGCATCACACACATTTAATCAAAGTAAAATTATACCTAGGGTCTGAAAAAATGTCACTTGAAAAGAAGCACCAACCTTACTCAGGAGGGAATATATATGTAGTATATGTGTCTTCACATGAGGCTGAGCGCTCCCATCCACATTCTGTGGCATTGTTCTCTTCTTTAAGCATTTGAGATCTTAGAATATTAACACTCCAGGAGTCTTTGAGTCTGTACAGATCAATTTTTCACTTTACAGAGGGGCAAAAGCAAGGCTCAGAGGAAAGCATGCCTTTGAAAAGGTCACACAGTGATTTGCAAGACTGGGCGGGGAACTTGGGCAGATAGCTTCCAAACCCTTACATATCCACTACTTGGTCATGACAAGTGGAATGCTGGTGTGGTGAGCTCCATGGTTACCCACCCCCTTTTCTTTATTCCCCCAAATCACCATGGCATTCATTATTCACATTCAGTTACATCCCCGGAATTCTGAAATTGGCGGGGGGGGGGGTAGATTGTCCTTTAACTACCAATTTAATTAATACTTTACCTTATTTATTATAGTAGCAGCTCAACAGAAAACTTCCTTTAATAAAAAAAAAAATCATAAAGTGATTGCTAAATGGGCAGTGTTAAAGAGAGTGGATAAATTGCTATCTATAAAAGGCTGCTTCCTATTGGTTTAACACAAAGGGTGAACTTTGAAGAAGTCTATAATTAAAATCTAGATTCTCATTTAGTTTTCCCATTAAAAAGCCAGGATTCCTGCTTCTTAACAGATGACTTTTAAAAACAATGACTAAACTCATCTTGTTCCGTCCAAGTTTCCTTTATTCTTTCTTCCATAATGCCACCGACAGCACATTTTCAAGTAACCCACTGAAACTTTGGGGTTTTGCCATATTCTGTGCAAAGGAGAAAAGGGACTTAACAATGGTCTAAATGTCAACATCTGCGTTGGAAGGAAGGTAGACAGCGCCAGGAGAATGTATTTCTTTGAGAAAATACCAATATGCATTTGAAGAGGAGAAAGAGGAATCCACACGTGAATCTGCATCATCACAGTTGGAAGGAAGTTAGAAAAGGGAGAAGGAGATTACAAACGTTAACTGATGGGTTTGTTTCTTCCTTCCGAAAAACTGCATGCAAACCATAAGCCTTGTGACTCGGTTTGCTTGCACATAAAATGGGAATAATGATGCCCATTTTTGCCTGACTGCTCAAGCATGCATGCACAAAAACAGTTGCAATGCCGACTGCTGATGGTAACAGATTTGAAAATGCTTAGTAAGCAGCAATGCAGGAAGTGTTTGTAAGCATGTGTGGTGTAATGGACAGGACATATGAAAGATACACACTGCACACCTACATAATCTGAATGTCTCAATCTTACAATCTAAAATATCTGTTTTAACACATTGAGAATATCTGAGATTATCGTCACACAGTAAAATACATTTTTATCATATAAGGCTGTCATTTCAGCAACTTATGTAGCTGTTGTATGAAATGGATATATCATAGGAAGAAAGGGTATAAGGAAAGTATCTTTCAATCTGAATCTATTTTTGTTTTGTTTTGTTTTCACTAGTTTCTCTCAGTTTTGAAAATCTGTTCCCTAGTTGCAACCGTGGCTCCAGGATTTAAAAACCATCAAAGGGAATGTGAACTGAGAATGAGGCCCAGAGCGTCCCTCGCTCAAGGTGATCTGTGCCAGTTCCAGTGCAGGTAACGGGGGGTGTTTGAGCAAAGGGGCCACTCTCTGCCTTCCTTCCGCAGAGCTGAGCGAGTCCCTATCAGTCACGTGTGAGCAAGCATGGAGGGCACTTTCTTTGGACTCCTGGACGGGCTGTGACTTCACAAAAGTACAGCAGTGAGCGGGAAACAGCTTGTCCTGCTCACTCTGACACTGAAGTTAAATAACATCAGGAGGTGACAGAAGAGGGCAGATGTAACAGGCTCCCAGAGTTATAGTACCACTGGCACTGCCAATACGAGTTTCAAAAAAAGAGCTACTTATCTTTTCCTCAATGTCCTACATAGAAATAATTTCAGAAATTACACAGAACAAGGCCCCATACACAAAGCTTGTGCTACAATAAGTCAGTTTTAAGCCTTGGAATTCACTTTGTATTTTTTTCAAATATAGCACGGTTTGGACACTGGTGATGTAATTGGCCATATGCTACATTACATTGAGTTCTGCAATCAGACATGAGTCCAAGGGACACAATTTATTATTGCAATGAGAAGATATAAGCAAGAACTAACTAAATGGTAATAATTATACTTAAGCTTTATTGGTTACAGTTATAGAAAATTTTATGGATGAATGCTAAAGGTTTTTAAGTTAAATGCTTCTGAGTATTAATTTAAATAAATCTTATACTGTGCCCATCGTATTTCTGTCCTTGCATAATTTGTATGTAGGATTTCATTTAAAGTTCAATGAGAACATAACTATATTTCAGTCTGCTTTAGGAGAACAAGTCTTTAAATTTATTGCTTTTCTTTGAGATCTTAAATGTGTAATCCTCAAGCTGTTATTAAATTAAACTTCCATTTGGAAGTGATGGGCAGTGAAACTGTAAGAGGGTATTTTATCTTGTTCTTTTTTCTGAGACCCAATGTAGACCTGGTGCTAGAAAACTACATAGCAACTCAAAGCAGTTTTCATGCTTAAGAGACTACAAAGTCCACTTAATAGAAAAATAAGTTATTAATCACTTCATTACTTTAAAAGGTGACAATATTTTAATAACTTGACCCATTAGAAACCAGGACATGAAACAAAAAGGAAAAATTTTAAGTAGAAAAAAATTTTACAAATATTCAGAAATAGTAACATATGAAAATTAAACTATGTATCTAAAATAAGTCTCAAATAACAAAATCTAGAATATAAGTGTAAATTAAATAATATCCTGAAAGTAGCTTTGAAATCTAGTCAATTCATGTCCTGGAGGCAGGATTTACATTGATTTTTTTATCATTAGATTATTTATCAGCTGTATTGTCTTGTTTCATCAGTTTCTGACTAAATAGCTGGTAGAAAATTCCTAGATATGAAGATGAATACAAAAGAAGAGATTACCAGCCAGAGCAGGTAAACCTGGTAAATTAGTCATGAACCATTCCATTTAAAGTTCATGTAAAGAACAACCTTTCTTTAAAAAGAGTTGAAGCAGGGCTGGGGAGATGCTTCAGCGGTTAAAAGTGCTTGCTTGCAAAACCTGGTGGCCCGGGTTCGATTCCCCAGTACCCACATAAAGCCAGATGCACAAAGTGGCTCATGGGTCTGGAACTAGTTTGTAATGGCAGGAGGCTCTGCAATCCATTCTCACTCTTTCTCTGTCCTTGTAAATAAATATTTTTTCACAACAAAAAAGAGATAAAGCAAATAACAGACAGTCTATCAACTAATAATGCAGTTTACCTCACTAATTCACTTCGGAGGCATCATTTATTCATTAAATGGTGAAAACACAATACATGACTCTAAAATTTCAAAACCATTTGAACAGATTTTTCAGCAGTTTGGCACCAAAACTCATTTGACAGCAAAACTGAAGCTAAATTAATAGGAAGTAATTTGCAGTTGTTAGCTAGCCCAGGGATCCAGTGATATTCCCAGATATACACTAATGGCAGGAATATTAGCATGCTCGATTATTCCTGGATTACTTGTTTGTAGGTAATAAAACTTCAATAAGAATCACAAAAGGATTGTTCTTAGCACTTAGTACAGTGATTATAAATTATAAATACCAAAATATATAATTCATGCAAAGTATAACTTTATATGGAAGCCAAAGGCCGAGGTCGTGAAATCACTTCTGGAGACAAAGAAACAGAACAGCTCAGTCCTGGAGCCAGGCTGCCCCACACTTACAAGCCCACCTGGGCCCTTCAATGCTCAGCCCTGCCAATGTCACTGAATCTTTCTCTGAATGTCTCAGTTTCTTCCCTACACACTGAGATATATAAAGGAACTACCTTACAAGTTCATTTCGAGCATCACACGGGTCAGTATTTACATACGGGGTGGAACAAACCTGGGGCAAAATAGATTCTTATCTGCTAAGCATAAAAAAAAAGGGGGGGGATTAGACAGAAAGGAAAAGTTGCCCCACATCATGACATTTTCATGAAGATATTTGGTATGGTTTGGACATGAAATGTCCCCCTAAAATTGGTCTGTTGAAAGTTTGGCCTACAATGTAATATTCCAAGGTGGAGGTGTGGCTTTGGAAAGTGATTGGATCATGAGGGATCTGACCTCATGAACTGTCCATTCACTGAGGGATTCATAACCTGGTGGCATTATTGGAAGACGGTTGAAAGTAGTTGGAAAAATGGGACACTGGGAGTTTGCTCTGGAAGGGTTTAACTTGTCCCCGGTCCTTCCCTTCATTTCCCTTCTGCTTCCAGACTGGCCTGCTACCTTCATCATGGTGACTTTATGCTTCCCCTCAGGTGGAACAGTAACAAAGGCTAACCCTTTCCTGTAATTTTTTCCCCCAGGTATTCTGTCACAGTGACGGGAAAAACAAACAACAACAACAACAAAAAAAAAAAACAGGATACTCCTTCAAGTAAAGGGTCAAATCAACTAAGAGGAAAGTAGGGACACCAGAAAGAGTCATGCTTGCATAGAAATTTGGTGTGTGGTTGGAGTATCTAAACAAATCACTAACGTAAGGAGAAAGCATTACTAAATAAGTAGAACTAAAAATTGATCACTGATAATGGAAATATATTGGGTTTCTACTTCACACAAAATATGAAATTCTAAAAGGCACTGTTATATGGATCAATGACATTGAAAAGCTAAAGTTGACCTTGGAAACTTTTAGAAGAAAATGTACTTACTTATCTTTCAAAACATGAATCAGAATAAAGTATTTTATAAAAGATATGTAGGGTCTGAAGAGATGGCTTAGTGGTTAAAGGCACTTTTGTACAAAGCCTGGCAGCCCAGGGTTCGATTCCCCAGTACCCACCACATAAACCAGATGCACAAAGTTGCACCTGCATTTGGAGTTCATTTGCAGTGGCGAGTGGACCTGCTTTGCCCCTATTTTATCCCTCTCTGTCTTGTACGTTCTCTCCCTCCCTCTCTCTCTTTCTCTTCCTGTCACTTTCTCTTTCTTTCTGATTACAAATAAATAAAGTGATTAATTAAAATACTTTTAAAATGCAGAAACAAAACTAACATTTTAAAAAATTTTTGCATTCAGCAAACCATTTTATCAAATATTCTTTAATTTCACAGATAACAATATGAAATAAGCACAACAGTTTTGCAGTACAGTTTCAAGGTGTATACATATTAGAATACAGAGTGTAACACTTGTGTAACTGACATTTTGAACTTTAGATAATCTCCATATAAAGCTTACAATTTCAAATATTAGCCAATCTGATAACTTTCTCATAATATAAAAAAGATGAGATGCAGAGTATCACTAAACAAACTACATAAAATATTTAAAATAATCATTAAAAACTCAACATTAGAATTTATATAGATTAGCTATAAAAATATATTGGCAAGTCACTTTTCTTATAAAGGAATTCAATTCAAGCCAGGCATGGTGGCACATGCCTTTAATCCCAGCACTTGAGAGGCAGAGGTTGGAGGATTGCCAAGAATTCGAGGCCACCCTGAGAATACAGAGTAAATTCCAGGTCAGCCTGAGCTAGTGTGAGACCCTACCTCGTAAAACCAAAATAAAATTAATTAATTAATTAATTAATATTAACAATTAGATGATGTAAAATTTAGAAACACTTGTTCCTCATAAGACATTTTAAAGAGCATGAAGTGGGTGTTAGAAACCAGCTGTAACTCTTATAGTCAGGCAAAGGGCACAATCATATATACATAGAGAGAGCTTGAGAATGAAAGTGACAGAAAATTAACAATAAAATAGGCAAAATATGATTATATATATTAACAGAAAACCTACAGCCAATAAACATATTAAAATGGAGCCAATTTTACCACTAAGTGTGAAAACACAAGTAAAGAATACACAATGACACCATTGTCTTCCACCATGAGTCCCATTGCAGCAACCTTCTATGTTTTGAGGAGTTTGTGGATTTTTTATACAATGTTGATAAGGACATGAAATGATATACCCATTTTTGGAAAACAGTTGGTGTTGTCTTATAAAAAGTGGAGAATTCCTGGATACATACTATTCCTGGATACATATCCTGCAGAAATTGTAGCATATATGTAGTAGAAAACATTTCCCAAAAGTTCATTACAGTACTGTCTATACAGAAAAAAAAAAAAAAAAAAAAAGAGAAATGAGGAAATTCATCTTTAAATAGGAGGATGAATAAACTGTTTTTTTTTTTTTTTTTAATTTTTATAAAACAGAATCCCTTACAACAATTAACCACGGTCTGTAATTCAACATCACATCTCAGACGGATCTTAGCGTCATGCTCTGAGATGAATAAAGTATATCTGAAATGACTACATTCAATATGATGCTCTTTATATCATTCATAACACTCGAAGCGGGCATTGATTAAAAAACAGTTCCAGGTGGTATTCTCAATTCCTTCTGCAGTTTAATAGATACACACATTTCAGACTTCTAGGCTTTCTCCTTCACAAACAGCTTCAGACATGACTTTTTCTTTTTTGGAGAGAGCAAAAAAGAGAGAGGGAGAGAGAATTGGCACTCCAGAGCCTCAGCCTCTACAATCGAACTCCAGATGCTTATGCCACCTAGTGGGCATGTGCCACCTTGTGCTTGCCTCACCTTTGTGCATCTGGCTTACATGGGATCTGGAGAGTTGAACATGGGTCCTTAGGCTTCACAGGCAAGTGCCTTAACTGCTAAGGCATCTCTCCAGCCCCAAATATGACTTTTGACCAGAGAATATAAACAAGAACTCCTTGAATGTTCTGAATTTGAGATTACTGATTTGTGAAATAGGTCATTTGTGCTTTTTTTTTTTTTAACCCACAAAAACAATTTCTAGAAAGAAGATATTTTAAGAAACTGCAAATTTTTGTTTTTAGAAATTGTATAAACCCTTCATGACTGGGCTAGCCTCTACTCATCATCATCATGTAGGTGATTTCTTCCTACGATTTCAGCACCTAAGTCTGAATCAGCCTGTTTCAGAACAGAGCAGTAAGGCTGAAGGAAGATCCTGATTCAAAATTTGCAGATGTAAATTTTTTTGTAATGTTTGTTTTTGTAAAAATTAATTTCTTCATTTATCACATTTTTTTTCAAGTTGCCTGAAGAAACAAATGTGTGATTTTCCATCATCTTCTCTCAATCATCCCAAAGATAAAAAGTGATGAGCGAAGAAACGCAACTCCCAAGTATACTTACCTTCTTGGTGAATAAATCTGTCTGTAGCGATTCTAACCATGAGCAGTCACTGGAGAGCGATCGACTCCACTCAGTATCAGCTTTGCTATGGACACGCGGCCCAGCTCTGAGAAACTAGCCTCTCTGAGGAAAATCCCCTACCTGAGAAGTGCTCAGCAGTAGGTATTCATTTCATGGTTTTGTGAAAACTGAGTGGACTAACTGATTCAAGTGCTCAGCTTTGTCAGGGTAAGAGTTAACATTGAATTTTACCCATAGTATTAGTCGATAGGAGATTAACTTTTGAAGCCAGGAGGGATGCAGTTTGTAAAGTGGCTACATAATCAACTCACCCTCGAATGTCTGCTTAACACCATGCACCATTCTGACTGCCCATGAGAGCTGTTGTTATAAGCAGCATTGTATACATGTGCTGAAAGTTTGCCACCTGACCCAACAATTAGCATCATTTTACATTTTAACAACATACCCTTGCTTCTCCTCTAGGAAATTTTAGCAATTCAGCTAGAGGAAAAAACAGGGAAAATTCATAAGTTTTCACTGACATCCAAAACAGGTTGAAAGTTGAGAAGTGTTCATAATTATCCCTCACAGTACTGTTCAGACTGAATTGTATTGAGTGCTTGCTATTCGTGTGATGTTGCTGTACCAAAGAATTGATCGCTCAGTCCCCAGACAGTTAGCTTGTCTAGTGCCAGAGGGAGCTAAACGAGCGACTGGGGGAAAATGACTGACATCTGTCCAAACCACGCGTAGTCTAAGCTACTCAGCAGTAAACAACCTGACGTGATGCTCACACAAGTGCAATAGTGGCACACAGTCATGGTGGGTAACCAAGTGCTCTTGATTTGGCTAACAGATCCACTCAGTGGAATGGAACCCATAGCTGGAACTGGGAAACAAGTCAAAACCATGACCAAAAAATGAGCCTGTTCTCTAATATCAAGCTCCTACCAATCGTGGGCTATAAGAGGGCCTATACATATAAAATTCTCTCTAAAATAATAATGGCCATCCCATCTATCTGGTGCTGACATCTCTCTCCATTAGAGAATTTGCTTCTCCTCTTCAGATGGAGGCCAAACCTGAGGGAAGGATCAGCCCACCATACCTCAGCAGGGCCCCAGCTGAAACCATAGAGTAATGGGGGAAACGGGCAAGAGTGCAGCTTTCTCGGTGAACCTGACACCAGCACAAGGCTGAAGGAGATCGACACAGAGAACACTCAGCTCCTACTAAACCAGATATGCAGAGACACAGAGGCTCCCAAGACCTCATCACTGAAGTAGAACTAAAACAAACCCAACATGGCTCAGGAAAATTCACGGAAGAGGGGGCGGAAAGATTGTTAGAGCCACAAGTTGGGACATTATGCACAGAGACACTGCCTCTTTCCCAATAACTGATGGCTACCCCCACAATGCATGACCCACAATGCCCAATAAGGAGTGTCCCTTCAAAAGGGGGAGGACAGGGAGGAGGCTAATGGTGGTACCAACATGACTGTATTCACATTATGTATATAACTAATAAAAAAGTCAGCTCCAAAAGGCCAAAGCCACACAGTCAGGTATCTAGCAGCAATGGCACTTCTCAATACCAACTTTACTGTTGCAGTCAGGTTTGCATTGCTGGCAGAAATCACCTGACTAAGAGCAGTTTGTGGGAAAAAGGTTTGTTTTGACTTACAGACTTGCGGGGAAGCTCCACGATGGCAGGGGAAATTACGACATGAGCAGAGGCTGGACATCACCACGTGGCCAACATAAGGTAGACAATAGCAAGAGGACAGTGTGCCAAATCCTGACAAGGGAATACTGGCTACAACACCCATAAACTTGCCTCCAACAGCACATTGTCTCTAGCAGGCATTAATTCCCAAATGTCTATCAGCTGGGAACCTAGCATTTGGAACACCTAAGTTTATTGGGGACCTGAATCAAACCACCACAAGTGTATGAACCAGAACTGCAAGCTTCTCAGTATCAGAGCTGACTTTTATTTTATTTTATTTTATTTTTTATTCAAGATAGGGTCTCCCTCTAGTCCACTCACTGCGTAGCTATGTAGTCTCAGGCAGGCCTTGAACTCATGCTGATCCTCCTCCCTCTCCCTCCCATGTGCTGGTATTAAAGGCGTGTGCCACTGCACCCAGCTTAGAGCGGCCATTTTAATGAAGACAGTCTGACTCTTAATGAGCACTATATGACTCTGCAAGCAACTCAACATTTCTGTGGTTTCTTTTTCTTATCTGTGTTATTCTTTCTGCCACTGAAAGCTAATAACCTGACTGGATCATGAAAAAAAATTCTAACAAATCTACATTGAAAGAGATTGTACAAAATAATTGATGATTACACTTCAAAAGTGTCAAAGTCATGAAAGGAAGGGAGCGAGCAAGGTCACACATAGGAGGAGAGCAAAGAAAAAACAATTGAGTGTTATTTGGTTTCCAAGGTATGACATTTGAACAGAACAAAAGCATATGGAAAAGCCTAGCAGAGAATACAACAGTGACATTTAATTAAGTTCCATATTGTAGTTAGTAGATTTTTATCAACATTATCCCCCTAGTTTTAATAACTGCACTGTGGTTATACGTGATGTTAAATAATAGGAAAAATTAGATTAGAAGTATAAACAATCTCTGTACTATTTTTTTTTGGAATCTTCTATACATCTAAATGTAATTTAATAATTTAAAAAAAAATTAATACATTTTAACAATTCCTTAAACTGATCAGTAGGAAACATTTTATTAGAACCTTGATCTGTATTTTTCTCTTCCTGACAGCACTCCACATTTTAATCAAAATAAGTATTTTCAAGTGTAGTAAATAGCTCGAGCAATTTGCTAGTATTTAATTCTGTTTGATTTTGAAAACCTAGAAACTGGCTCTAATTAAACATCTTGATATTGTATCCTAAGCAGAACAGAATCTCAGAATAAGTTGTGGGCTGAATTTCATCACTCCATTGAATTGATTTTTAGAAATTTGACAGTCAGGTCTCCCTAATCGACAACAGAATTCACGTTAAAATTTACATTAGGCTTTCCAACAGGAAAGACTTATTAGCTGTATCCAATTGCGGCGGTAAGGTCCACTGAGTGCTAAAATACCATCTTTAAAAAAGTCACATCTAATCCATTACGACCTAGCAGCCCTGACTTGCAATGACTAGAGGGGGAAAATAGCGAGAAAGATTCAATTCCCTTAAATCTATATATAAATCTGTGGATTAAGATGAAAGTTCACATGGAGAGAAAGACTTTCTGAAAGAACCATATGCAGGAGACAGCCTGAGGCATAGAAACTCCTACACCCACTGGGCTCTAATGATATCCAGGAAGTAAAATTCATCCTAGGTGAGACTCATAAATTAAAAAGAGTACCAGGGCATGGACTGGGCTCAAGTCAGTTTACAAATAATCTAGGCAATATGTATTTTTAAGGTCTATTTCTTCATGAAATATTTTACTTTCTTATTCATTATTGGTTTCCAAAGGGAGAGAGACAGAGACACAAAGAGAGAGACAGAGAGAGAGAGAGAGCCAGAAGGAGTGCATTGAGGCCTCCTGCCACTCCAACCATACTCCAGATGCATGCACCTCTTTGAATGATGCAAGCAAGAGCATTTAACTGCTGAGCCATCTCTCCAGCCCCCAGGATACCTACCTACACTTCTTTGTCGCACTCCTGCAGCCTTTGGCAATTCATTATCTTTGACCCTCAATGCTCAAGGTGAGATCACTCCTTTGATTCCTAGTACTACTATTGTCATTGTTACCATTATTGCTTTGCATTATAGGAATCTGATAAATGTATCATTAAGGTGTAGTGACATTTTACATTTTAAGAAATAAGGCATGTCTTTTAGTCATTGAACTAAGTATGAAGAAGCCATTTGATTTGATGGAAAACAAAACAAAAAAATGTTGTACACTCTACTTTTGGGCTTTTAGAAATAAAATCCTTACTAGATAAGAAAAAAAGTTGAAAAATACTTAAACTATAGTAAACTGGAACAATAGTATCCCCTCATCTCTTCTTATCAAATACTAACTGGAATAATAAATGAAGCTAAGGGTATGGATTTTCTGCTCAGAATTCTTATCTTTGATATGAGGGATTAGAAGTAAAATCACCCAGTTGGAAACCTTAGTAAGCACACTGAGTGGCTTCAAGCCATGATGGCACCTGTGAGTCCACAGATGCCTGTGAGTTCTTGTCCCTTTCAGTAACATCAACAAAAGAGAAATGCTAGAATTCAACGATGCTTAGAGAACATGAAAAAGAAAAAAAGAAAAAAAAAACCCTTCATGGAAAAGAGTTTTTTACTAAGTGCCTGATTTTACTCAGAATTTCCTGGGCTGTCATATTTTTTCCCTCTAAGGAGGAAAATGATTATCCTAGAGAAAGGCAGAGTCAAAGGACAGAAGGCCCCTGCCGAATAATGTTTTAAATGAAGTTAGCTTTGCAGTGTGTGGACAGAGCTCATTCAGACCATAGTACACCAGCAGCTTCCAGAACTGAATAAATGCATTACCCATGTCCCAGGAAGATCCATCTTTCTATGTTTCAATTCAACAGATAACAGTTCCTGACTATGGACAGAAAAACTTCCCCCAATCACTTTATAGAAACAGATTTCCTTACTGTAAAAAATGCCTCCAGCCTCCCTACTGATTTATTTCTCTCAGACTGTTACAGGAACACTCATCCCTTCCTATACACCACAGAAGATTTGACATCAGATAGGATCTCTTCTCAAAACCTTCTTTGTAGGAAAACTGAATGTCCATGTACCAACCTGTGGGGTAGAGAGGATCATTTCTTAAGGCGCTGTTCTGTAGGAAGCCCTTCAGTAAAAACTGTGCGTGGAGCCCCTTGCTGGAGTCAGCATCATACTTTCTTACCCTCTACTCCAGACCCAACTTTCCATATGTAAATGGAAATCTAAGGTATGAAACCTACAAGGAAATCACTCAAATAATTTACAAGATTAATTTCCAAAAATTTTAATTTATGGATAAATTTTTGTTGTATCAGTGTGTATTCGCCTATTGACTTATTTTGTACTATAGTCTTAATGCATTTTTCAATGATTGACCAACTTCTTTATTTAGATTAACAATAAAATCCTACTTCAGTACTTCTCAGTTTTCAAATCAGTAATTAGTCACCCAAATACCACACCTGAATCAGCAGCACTGATATGATCTTCGAGCTTATAATAAAGTCAATCTTAGATCTCTCTCTAGACCAACTGAATTGGCATCGTTTTTAGAAAAAGTGTGTGTGTGTGTGTGTATGTGTGTGTGTGTGTGTTGTGTGTGTGTATGTGTGTTGGTGATCTGGGGTCTCTTGCTGTTGCAAACAAATGACCACCAGATCAGCAAACTCTGAGAGCAAACACCTTAACAGCTGCTGATTTATTTCTCCAGCCCCTGATCATTATATTATTATTATTTAAAGCTGAGTCTCACTGTTAGCCCAGGCTGATGTGGAACTCACTCAGTAGCTCACTGCAATTTTCTTCTATCTCAGCCTTCCAACTGCTGAGATTAGAAGCGTTATCCACCATACTCAGCTCTACGGTCTGCATTTTAATAAGAGTCCTTGGTAACCTGCTACACATTTACAGTGCAGAAGTATTGTCTTGACCTATTTGGGTAGCCAAAGATGTCTGTTTTTTTCTTCCTTGACATTTGCTGATTTTGATTGCCCTCATGCTCTGTGTGTGTGTGTGTGTGTGTGTGTGTGTGTGTGTGTATAATTTTTATTTATTTATTTGTCAGAGAAAGACGGAGAGAGAGAATGGGTGTTCCAGGACCTCCAGTCCCTGAAAATAAAGTCCAGACTCATGTGCCCCCTTTTGCATCTGGCTAACGTGGGTCCTGGGGAATTGAACCTGAGTCCTTTGGCTTTGCAGGCAAATGCTTTAACTGCTAAGCCATCCCTCCAGCTCTATTTTTTTTAATTCATTGTATCTCAATTCCAAAGCATAATGAATGAGAACAGTAGAAGCAAGGTAAACAAGTAAGCTCTTACTGAAGACAGGAGAGTGAAATAGCAAGGTTCTCTTTATCCATGAAGAGGGGACCTGAACAGCTGACCACCTAGCACTCTGGACTTAGGGTTTTTACGGACTGAGGATGAAGCTGTTTCTTTTCCTGTGTGGAAATTAAGTGTCACATTGGGATAAACTTTGTTGCTTAAGCTAAATTCTTAAGGGAGACTTTTTAGGGTGAGCCACAGCCTGCTAAAACTGGCTGTTATTTTTCTTTTTTTCCCCAGAGCCCCATCCTTCCTCTAATCCAGTGAACTTGGTTATCTCATACCCAGATGCTAGCCCTCTTCATTCTTCTTCCATAGTAGGATGATTTGAATGGAAAATGCCCCCCATACATTCATATTCATCACCCATTGGGGGTTCTGTTTGGAAAGTTTGTGGTCCCTTTAAGAGGCGGGGACCTGATGGAGGAAGTGGGTCATGACGGACAGGTTTTGGTGGTTCCACCCCTCTTGCTGCTCTGTTTCCTTTTCTCTGTTGATGTGACATGTGACACAGACTTCTTGTTCTGTCTTGCCTTATGACCCCTACCATGAATTATAAGGAATTACCAAGGAATTATAAGCTGAAATGAGCTTCTTCATTAAGCTGCTTCTGGTCAGGTTATTTCACAGCATTGAAAAAGCAACCGACACTCTGTGTTTCTGACCCTACTCCTTTCATCCTAATATTCATTTTTCAACTGTTATATTCTCAAGGCAAGGACAAAAGGCAAAACAGCTGCCAAGGGTATAGAGCAAGGTTGCTGACTCTCAAGGTCCCATCCTTACCTACTTATCAAATTTCTCCCTTCTACTCTCTAGCTCTTTGGATCTGACCAACTGAAAGTCAAATAATTACATGTCAGCGTCAGTAACATACAAAGATTCTCCAGAGACTAATGCTGTTTACTTGGGGCCATTCATACATTGCAAGGGGAGCATGGATGCTGAAATAAAGCATAGACGTAGTCATAGATGTCGAGGGAGGCAGTCGCAGATGTTGTTAACGACCAAGGGAGACATTTATAAAATGGATAAAAGGTCACTGGTCTTAGAGATCTGAGGCTAAGTTGCTAAGCAAGTGTTCTGAGCAAGATCATTTTACTAAAAGTACTTCAGTACTGAAGAATGTCAAGAATAAACTGGGTTACAGAAATATGTGCATAGGTACAAGACTACATATAAAAAGTGGAGGCTTTATTTTAATTTTTTATTTTTTCTTTCTTTTTTTTAAGAAGGGAGGCCTTGGAATAGTACCTCAGAAAAGTAGACATAAGCCTTAAATCTTCTTTATTTTCCAGTTCATATTTCTCAGGAATGACAAGAACAATTTTTTTCTTACTATCAGCAATTTTTTGCTTGGGCACATAATGCATGCTTATGTACTTCTTGATTATTATGGTTTGTAATTTAGAAATGTGCCAGGGAGAACAATATAACAATGAAGGCCCCAATCAAATGTATACAAATCTTAAATTAAACCTCGTATATGTGTGTAAACATTTATTAGTAATTTTCTTTTGTTGAAAACAAGCTTTTTTATTGTTAAATTGCATAGTGTATTTCTTACAGAAATGTTTTCTAAGGAAAACATACTTGATGCCTTCTCGATAGTTAGTTGTAACTTGAGAAAAGGAAATGTAGATTAAACACTAACAAATCTGTTCAGTCTTTCTAAGCAAGAATGGTTTCTTGTGATATGAGCCCCATATAATGATCATTAACACACACTGGATTTTAAATAGTTGTGGAATAAATTGTCCTGCACAACTAGTATCTCTTATTTCCTTAGATCACAAGGTGATGAAATACCTTTTCCTCTGTGCCTCCATCTGGTAGAACCATGAACTTCTAAACCTGCCTCCCCAATAGAGGTCTGGCTACTCATGATTTCTCCTGGGTCACCATTGTCTTCCTCCTCTTCCATCACATACAGCTATGAACTCTCAAGGTGATATTTCAAGTTTCAATGGCTATGAATTTTTTTCTCTATACCTCCCAACAAAAATGAAATAGCTCATGGTTACTTGGGTTAGCATGATATTATATCTTGTGGTAGTTTAAGTGTAGAATGTCCTCGATGGCCCCCTGTGTTTGTATCCTTACTGCCCAGTTGGTAACAACGTTTCGGAAGGTTGTGAAGACTTTGCGGAGGAAATCCTCATTGTCAGAAGTGTGAGGCTGGAGGAAAGCCTTGGAGCATTACAGTGCAGTTGCACTTGACACACACACTTGACACATCATGCTGATGTGAAAATGGGATGTCCTGCTCTCTGCTTCCGCCATGCTTTTCCTGCCATGAAGAAACTGTAGGCCAGAAATAAACCTTTTTCTTCCACAGACTATTTCTGGTAGGGTATACAGGCTTAGCAATGAGAAAATAACTGATATATACCTCTTTATATTAACCCAATAATCAAGCATATGGTATTTGACTCAGCAATTATCCTAACGAGTTCTGATATTTCAGTATTGTAGCTCTTTCTCAAAAAATTTGAGATTTTGAGACATCCCACAGGAACATGCAAATCCACAATAGGTACACCATGCCTTAATACCCAGAATTATGCTTAAGTCAGTTTTAGAATATGGTCATAATAAGAAGAGAGTTTCTATTTTAAGGAGTAAGAGAAAAAGCATAGAAAGTGACAAATAAGATGCTGATAGATAATGGATATTTGGGACATAAAGTATGAGGGTACATGAAATACTAAGGAAAATGAGGCAAAATACATTAACAAAGAATTATGTGGGAAAGAACTAGGAGTGATAAGCAGATAAGAACTAGGGGTGATGATTGAAGATCCCTTGAGTAGACAGCTATATGTGAGGTGGGACTTTAAGGATGAGTTTTGTGCAGCTAGCGCTCTGACATGTCTGGGTAAAAACATCTAAGCCAGTGGGTTACATGTGTATATATGCATGTATTATAATGTGTTCAGTCATGAATACATTACATGGCACCTTCATTACTATGTAAAATTTGGATTTTATTTTTAAAATTAATCTATCAAGTTCATTTTAAAAGAGACTAGGGAGGAGGGCACTGTAGAAACACAGGTTAGGAGTACTGGGATTTGAACTTGGGTGATAATAGTGGGGTTTAGAAGATACAGAATATGACCTTGTTGCAAAATAGAAACACTAATATGGTTGAATATAGGGGGAGAGTGAGGTAAAGAAGGAATCAAAACAGGGATTCAGAAAAATAAAACATACTCTTTAAATGGAAGCAAAAACAATCTAAAGATGATTTTATTTTGTTTGGGTCTATTTGCGGTAAAGGGCGGTGATCGTGTTTCCTTGTGTTGGATGGCATGAGAAGTCTTTAATGAATTCAAGACTGTTCACAGGAATGACAGACAAGACATGTATGACTGTGCATGTAATTATAAGCCCCTGGTGGGGTTGGAGCAACAGTTTCAAATGCGGGACTTAAAAGCACCTCTCAGGCGAGAAATTATGGGAGCGTGGGAAGGGCAGGGCTGAGATGGAATGGGACATAGCTTCTGGTACTGGAGACTAAGCCATGTTGGATCCCAAAGTTGCCCTGAACACCTCAAGCTTATGCTTCACAACTGGGCTCTAAGTTGGACTTGAATCTAGCTGAAGTACAAGGTCATGGCGTGTTCAAGGTGCTGGCAGAGAACAAATGTACAAGATGTGCCCGGTGGTAGCAACAGAAAAGAAAAGTATACCGAAAGGATGTTGAAAGGCCGAAGGTTTGGCACACACCTTAGATCCCTGCACTTGGGAGGCAGAGGTAGGAGGATTGCCATGAGTTCGAGGCCAGCCTGAGAATACATAGTGAATTCCAGGTCACCCTGGGCTAGAGTGAAACTCTCCTTCAAAAAACAAAATCAAAAACCAAACAAAACAATTGGTATCACCTTCACACTGACTTAGGGTAGTGGGGTACGTTTTCAAATGGGGTATTATTTTTAACACTTTAGTGCCCGACTGCTGTTCTTCACTGACTTGACTCAGTCATTTGTAGGGTCTGAACCAGCTCTTTGGGACCAGGTGACAGACCTGCGCATTGTTCCAATGTTCCTGTTTCACTTGAATGGAGTGTGTCTTCAATGTAGGCTTCCGGTTCTCACTCCTCACTCTGAGGTCCAAATGACTGTCAGGCAGCCTGATGTCTCCACCCCCAGGGAGAAGAGTCAAGTCTGGTGTACAACAGCATGGGCGATGTCACCGGAACAGGCTTTGCTTTCGGCTCTGCTGTTTGTTTGCAGAGCACCCAAGAGCAAGGAAACTTGCTCTCTTCCCAGCTGTACCTTACAGTTTTGCCATTGTGAATGGATCGATTTGTGATATGACAAGACCAGAGAAATTGAATGTAAATTTACATTTTTGAATAAGTTTGTTGGTTCACATGATACATTTAGGGTATGCAGCTCCTTCTGTAGCTTTTATTTTTACCATTTAAGTTTGGAAATTATGCCAATTTTTTGTATTTCTTTAATCAATGTGTTCTCTTCGATGAAATATATATTGCATTATATATTGGTGTGTGGATCGTATTACACTTACATATACAGACACATGAAGAGAGCGTGAAACCATAGCCTGTACATTCTCTATAGCCTCTGCATAGAGAGTCTAAGCTGCAAAATCTTGCTGTTGTGATGCAGAGAAATGCAGAAGAGCATTAAACCATATTTAAGAGTTAAAAAAAAAAATCCAGGATTTTAACTTGAGCAATTATATGGCCTTTTATTTACCAAAATAATTCATCATGAAAATTAATGAACACAGTTTTCAGTTTGGAATGGTCTCCTCTTCTTTATTTATTAATTCCCCTGTCTTATTAGTTATTCCTTAGCTAGTTCCTGTCATTCCTGACATGGGCCCGATGCACCATTTTCAAGGAGGCATATTTCACGAGATGCTACTTGAACAGTTGCCTTAAGACGTCTGAGAAATACTTTACAATGTTAGCTCAGCATTATATTTTAAATCCTTTGAACATATACGATCTATCCATCTCTCCTGCCACTTACAATTACTTCTCTGTGTAGAGTGGTGTATCCAGTTTCTTCTAAATGCTCTGTGACATTTCATTTGTGAACAGAATGAAAAGGCCTTCTTTGCACAAGATTATAAGAAAAGTGTGGAGAAATGCAGTATGCAATTATATGATTGATAGTTTTTGAAGATATAAAATTTAACAAATGAGTGTCATAATACTTTTTATTTAAAGCAGTAGTATTTTGCTCCTATAATCTCTCAGCTGCCAACCATTGTTCCATCAATTTTTCCATATTGTTATTTGAATTAGTTTTATTGGGGGCTAGAGATATGGCTCAAAGATTAAAAGCTGGTGCTTGCAAAGCCTGATGACCCCAGTTTGATTCCCCAGTATCCATGCAAAGCCAGATGCACAAAGTAGCACATGCATCTGGAGTTCTTTTGCAGTGTCAGGAGGCCCTAGCATGCCCATTCTCTCTCTCTCTCTCTCTCTCTCTGCCTCATTTTAGTTCTCTCTTTCTCTCTCAAGGTAACAAATAAAATATTTTAAAAATTGTTTTTGGGGGAGGGGAGGGAAATATATGATTTTGTATGTAAGTATAGAAGTCAATAAAAATAAAATAAAATAATAAAATAAAATAAAAATTAGTTTTATTAATTATGTTGATGATTCTTAAAGTTGAGCTTTATAGATAATATGCCATATGGTATATTATTAATAATAGCAATTTTCTGCACAGGATAACATAATTGCTCTTTGATTAGGACAGAGATAAATCATTGTAGAGTTGTCAGAAATTAGAATCTTAATTAAAAAGGGAAAATTATATTTCCTAATACTTAAAGCTAGTTGGCACACACGTTGCCTCATATTTACGGCTACCTTGCACATCATTTTAATATTTGGTTGATTGCTTTAAATTTGTCTTTTCCTCAGGTAATATTAAGGTCTTTCTACATCTCTTCCATTGAGTGAAGAAAATGCATTTCTTACACAGGACATGTCTGGAGTCATTCCTGAGTTGCTCGTGGTCTAAGTTTCTTAAAATAAATGCATTTGGGGGGGGGGAGGTGGTAGATAGCACAGTTAGTAGTGAACTTGCCTTGCAAGTATGACGGCCTGAGTTCCATCCTTGGAACCCATGTAAAAGTGCAGGGTGGGCTGGAGAGATGGCTTAGCAGTTAAGGCGCCTGCCTCCGAAGCCTAAGAATGCTGGTTCCAATCTCCAGCGGCTCCAATCTCCAGGTCCCACGTTTAGCCAGATGCAAGGTGACACAAGGGTGCAATGCCACACTTGACCACAAGGGGGAGCACGCATTTGGATTTCATTCGCAGCAGCTGAGAGGCTGCTGGTGCACCCATCTCTATCTGTCTTCCTCTCCCTCTCTGTCTCTCTCTGCAAAAAAAAAAAGAAAAAAAAGTGCAGGGCATGGTGGTGCACACTTGCAATTTCAGTGATGGGGGGATGGGCAGTGATGGTCAGAAGAAGAGGATCTCTGGGTCTTGCTGGCCAGCCACTCTAGTCTACTTGTAAAGAAGCTCATGGTGAATAGGGCTGGAGAGATGGCTTAGTGGTTAAGGCACTTGCCTGTGAAGCCTAAAGACCCATGTTCGACTCTCCAGATCCCACGTAAGCCATACGCACAAAGGTGAGGCAAATGTGAGGTTGCACATGCCCACCAGGTGGTACAAGCATCTGGAGTTCAATTTCAGTGGCTGAGGTCCTGGTGTGCCAGTTCTCTCTCCCTCTGTCATTCTCTTACTCTCTCTCTGTATCCTCTGTCTAAAAATAAAAATAAGTTAAATAAAATGCCCTTCCTACTTGAACACAGGCACACATACTGCAAGGGAAAAGTTTTGAGATGAGTTTAGAATAAAGAAACTGAAAGAAAACGCAACAGCAAAGAACAGGTCTTATTCAGAGTGCTGGGCCTGAGAGGTCAATGCCTCAGGTTCCAATGGCACTACGACCCTGGAAACAAGACAGAACACAGGATGACATGTGCCTGGGAGGTTTTATTAGCCTTAGGGTTGGGGCTAGAGATGTTCTGGCTGCAAAATGAGGAAGGGGCAATGAGGACGAGGGAGCCGCAAGCTGTCTGCACACTTATTTTAGTTTCCTGGGGTGGCAAGTCAGCAAGCAGCTTTTTGTTGTCTGAGATAGAGGGGGTAGCTGCTTGCTTATGTCCACTCAGTCTGTGCCTCAAGCTTGTTTGCAAGTCTGCAATCTCTGGGTAAATCCCTTAGCATCTGTCCAGGGTCTGCTTGCTGACTCTTCCATATATACATGGGCATGCAAAAACAAGATGCAAAACATGTTTAAGTACCTACAGCCTGTTCCTAAACATACCAAATATTAGAAATTCAAAGCTAAGAACTGAAGTCCCCAGTTTATGATTTAAAGCTATAGTTATTACAGACTATTGTTTAACAAATTATCAACATCTTTCTTCTAATCGGGACACAAGGTACATGTCTTTCTTGAAACACATGTACTCTGCTTGTCTGTTAGGAGAAAATACACTGTTGGTGAGGAGGCAATCCCACGAGCAAACAGTTCTACAAATCTGTTTCCAGTGTCATAGAATTGTTTCAAAGCCCAGCTCTCTATAGACTTGAAGATTCATCTTAGCTGCTAAAAGCTTCATTATAAATTCTGTTTTAGAATATGAGGGCCACTGTTTGCATCTCCATTTAGGAAGGTAAAATAACATGGAGAGAAACATTCGCTTGCCACTGCATCAAATATGGCCGGTGTCTGTCAGTTGGAGGCTGGAAGCATCCATGCCTGGCAATAGCAACGTCTACACGGGGAGATCCCAGTGGTTTTCAAAAGACAGGGAATGCTCAGATGGGAGGAGAGTGACAGTGAGATAAACCAGCTTGACAAGCATGAAACTTGGATCTGACTTATGTTTTATTTACTAATTAAATGATAACTTAGATTAGTTACCTATTTGACATTGATGTTTTCTACAAAGGTAATGTGATCTCTATTGTATAGCTCATATATAACATGAATATTGCATAGCTCATATATAACATGAAATAATGTTACACGATAAATAAAAAGAACCTAAACTGGGCGTGGTGGCACACGCCTTTAATCCCAGCACTCAGGAGGCAGAGGTAGGAGGATTGCTGTGAGTTCAAGGCCACCCTGAGTCTACAGAGTGAATTCCAGGTCAGCCTGGGCTAGAATGAGACCCTACCTCGAAAAAAATAAAATAAAAAAATAAAAAAGAACATGCTATGATCTCTTGTTGACTGATGAGTTCAACATGTAACTTTTCTTCTTCTCTGTATCAATTTAAGATTATGAACAAGAAACATAAGACAAATAAAAACAACAAACAAGACCATAAAACCTACATGAAAAACACAAGAACAGAAATGACTAAGAGACTGGAATGACAAACTGAGGACACTTTATACCTTATATCAGTAAATTCGGGGCCGGAAGCCAAACAAGGGAATAGTTTGTAGAGAAAAAGAATTGAACAGGAAAGTTATTAAATATAAAAGACAAATAAAAGAACTGTTAAGATTACAATGTATTAAAATGTACTTGCTTTATAAAGGGCATTTAGAAAGATTAGATAGGATATGTCAAGGGAAATGTTGCAGGTTCTGAAGTTTTTGTTTAACTCACAATAATGTTATGTGTTCACTGTGTAAAATGTCACATTTGATACAAGTATGAATAGCTCTCCAGCTTGGTCCATGTGTGAGGAAATTATCTCTAAGTGCCAGATGATCTTACTTAGCTGTTATCAACCTTCAGCCCCTAATGCTGCATTTCAAGGCCTTTGCTTCTTCACTACCCTGCAGGCTGAACCCTCTGGAAGGCTTACCACACAGAGAGGACTTCTTTTCGGTGGTCTTGAACTCATGGTGATCCTCCTATCTCTGCCTTGGGAGTCCTGGGACTAAAGGCGTGAGCCACCATGCCTGACCACATTTTTCTTTTCTTTTCATTAAGTCCTTCTAGAAGCTAAGAGTCAACAAACATAAAATTACTACCGTAATTAGTCACTGCATCAGAAAGGTGAACCTGAGGGCTGGAGAGATGGCTTAGCGGTTAAGGTGTTTGAACCCTGTTTGATTCTCCAGGACCCACGTAAGCCAGATCCAGAAAGGGGCATATGCATCTGGAGTTCATTTGCAGTGGCTGGAGGCCCTGGCATTCCGATTCTCTCTTTCTCTCTCTTTCTCCCTCTTTCTTTCCCTCCCCCTCTTTCTCTCATATAAATAAATAAATAAATAAATAAATAAATAAAATATAAAAAAAATTTAAAAAAAAAAAAGAAAGGTGAACATGTGAACATGACCAAAAAAAAAAAAAAAAAAAAAGAAAAGAAAAGAAAACTTTCTCTGGATTCTAGAACCATGTATTGATATGGCATGTTGAAATAATGACAAAGTTTTCAAGATGAGATAAAATATAGAGAAAGATATACATTGGTATTGTATAGAATAGAATTAAATTCTTTAAATTATACAGTAATTTCTTACAATCCTTATCTTTGGCTGTAGTTTAACTTAAAAAAAATCTCAGTGCAAATGTTTAAAACATTTTCTTAAAAATATCTTTCATGATTCATTGATATTTTATGGAAATTTATGAAAACTTTTCTTCATTTGCTTTAATCATGCCGTATAAAATTTCTTTCAAATGCCACCTGAACTTCAATTTTATATAATATATATTTTAACATAAAATATACCAGTAATATAAAGTTAAAGATGCCAATATTAATCAAATTTCTCCTGTCATTTCATTAATAATCACTTCAATTATAAACAGAATATTTAATAGTTATTTTATATGCAGAAATATACATTTATATGCAGCAATTAAGTTAAAAACCTGGCAAAAATGAATAGTGTTGAAATAAAAACCACTTCCCATTTTTCTACTATGAGGCCATTAGTTAGTAATATATAATGAATGGTATTACTAGAAATTTAATGTGAATTTTACTTCTGTGTGCTGTCAGTGATGACAATGTCTATCAACTTTCTCCTTGGCTGAAACTGCTGATGGAAATGAGCCCAGTGGTGTGTGGCGGCAGGAATCTTGGATAGAGATGATAACCTTCCCCCAAAAATATTAAGGAAAGTTAAGAAAAAACAATGTACACAACAGAACACATTTCAGTCTTACTTTTAAGACAATGGGTATCCTATATCTCAGAAAACATGCTTTCCAGCTGGAGAGATGACTTAGTGGTTAAGGCGTTTGCTTGCAAGGCCAAAGGATCCCGGTTTGATTCCCCAGGACCCACATAAGCCAGATGCACGAGGGGGCACATGCATCTGGAGTTCATTTGCAGTGACTAGAGGTCCTGGCACACCCATTCTCTCTCTCTCTTTCTGCCTCTCTCTCTCAAATAAATAAATAAATAAAAAAATATATTTTACAAAAAAACATACTTTTCAAGCCGGGTGTGGTGGTGCACACCTTTAATCCCAGCACTTGGGAGGCAGAGAGAGGTAGGAGGATCACTGTGAGTTTGAGGCTACCTTGAAACTACATAGTGAATTTCAGGTCAGCCTGGGTTAGAGTGAGACCCTACCTCAGAAAACCAAAAAAAAAAAAAAAAAAAAAAAAAAAAAAAGAAAGAAAGAAAAGAAAATATACTTTTCCTAAATTGAAGATAAAACCTGCCCATTGTATGTTAAAGTACTCAGTAAATAAAAACTTTATAGAAATAAAGGAGATTAATTTCTATCTGTTATTTCTGATGAATTCATGGCTGCATTAGCCTTTGAAATAATTTAAAATATTTGTTTTCTCACTTCTTGAGTGGTGCGAAAAATTGTATCATTTTCATTACTGATTGCAATTACTTTTGGGATCACAGGAAGTTATCTCACCCTGTTAAACATGTGATAAATTACCCAGCACATGGTGGATCTCAGATCCCATCCTTATTCCGGTACTTCCGCCAGTTTGAACAATGCAGGGGTGAAAGAGAGCAAAGCTGTTTTTGAAGGGACATCTCCTCTTGAGCTATGGTGTATTGCTAATGTTATTTTTCTTCTTTCTTGTTTTAAAATTTTAATTATTTATTCATTTGCAAGCAAAAAGAAAGACAGGGAGAAGAATGAGAGATAAAGAGAGAGTGAGAATGGGCGCACCAGGGCCGCCAGCTGTTGCAAATGAACTCCAGATGCATGTACCACTTTGTGCATCTGGCTTTAAGTGTGTGCTGGGTTATTAAACCCAGGTTGTTAGGCTTGCAGGCAAGTGCCTTAACCACAGAGCCATCTCTCCAGGCCATTCTACCTTCTTTTTACGCTTACTTTAAGCAACTATTGCTAGGCACCCCAGTTTGGACCCCTGTTGGAAGTTACTACAGTTAAAAGAAACATGGAGTCTAATATTGAAGGTTTCTTTTGCCTAGGGATAACTTGGGGAATTCCTGGGGCTTCTCTGTTGTAAGATTTCCAAGTTGCATATTTGCTATGAGCTAATGCATTCAAGTAACTTAGAAAGATCGTAAGAGGAGTTAAGCTGGAGAGAGTGACCTGAAACAACATGGGTATTAACAAACTCACTGACACGCTGTGGTGGGTATAATAAGAAAACCCAAAATACAGACAGGCGTGGTGGTGCACGCCTTTAATTCCAGCACTCAGGAGGCAGAGGTAGGAGGATCACTGTGAGTTCGAGGCCACCCTGAGGCTATGTAGTGAATTCTTGGTCAGCCTGGGCTAGAGTGAGACCCTACCTTGAAAAACCAAAAATAAAATAAAACAAAATAAAGAAAACAAAAGAAAACCCCAAAATGTTTCATTATACCTTAAGATCAAGGTATACTCTTTCAGAAGTGCCAGAGATATTCAAGTCATTGACATACCTTCAACAAGTTGAAAATGTCTCTTAATCAGATGGACGCAAGAGGAATCCCTCTCGGTGATGTTATTAAAACAGTTTCCTTCATCCCCTTCCATATCATCAAGATTCTTTTTCTTAGGCCATTTCTGTCACCATTCAGACCCACCGATATTGATCATTTCTTAACCACAATCATCTTAGCCACCAGGGCATTAAAGCGACCATGACATTTCACTGTCCGTCCTTGTAGCAAAACCTGTCAAAGGTAATCGATATTATGGCCACCAATTCCTTCTAACCAGATCTCATTAATGTTGCTACAACAGATGACATCCCAGCCTGGGTGCCAGTCAGTCAGGTTGTCCATGATGGCTTGAAGTTAATGACCATAAGTTGAGATATGCTGAGCTATGCTGAGGATTAGGCAAACTTGACTTTCAACATTTGAAATTTGTGCCTAAGTAAAGATGAGAGGATTCTCTATCTGTGACTATGTTTTATTTGATAAAATGCTTCTGATAAAATTTGATAAAATTTTTAATCTACATCAAGATGGAGTTGATATTAAATATATATATTTATATGTACATATATATTTTTATATTTATATATTTAGTTATAATATATATTTATAATATATTTATATGTATATCAATATATATATTAATATTGATTCCACATTAGTTTAATAATAGAAATCAGATAGGTCTAGTTAGAAATAATCACAAGACAAGTATCACAGTCTTAACACATAGCTAGTTAAACCACTATTATTCTACCTCAATCCTATTACAGGAGATGATCTCTGGGAATATTCATTTCATGGAAATCATAACTTTCTTTCTCATTATAGAAATTTGGTTGTATTACCAGAACTGTAATTAATCAGGGTCGCATTTATGATCACATTGAACATCAGCATACAGTTCATCTTAAGAGTACTTAGAAGCACTGTGCTCTGGCCTGAACATGATCCATCTCCCAGAAGTCCATTTGTTAGAAGATTAATAGTGTTGAGATGGTTTAAGAGACGGGGACTAGTAGAAAGCTGTCAGAACATGAGAGGTTCATCTCCCTTAATGAAGTAATGCTCTCTTTTGTCGTGGGTCAAGCGTTGTGGAACTAGATTAGTTTCTGTGAGAGTGGCTTGTTGTAGAATAAGGTAGCTGTATTCCATTGGACCCATTTTAGACTCAACCAGTCCCCTTTTATTTCTCTGCCCTGTTTTCACACAGCTTTGGGGCCTACAGTGTCACTGTACTCTTTGGGACTCCACTTTTCAAAGAACGTGTCTGATAAACCTCTTTATAGGTTATCAGTGTCATTCATTTTATTATAGCAATGCAAATATACTTAGGAAGTTGATAGAGAGGCGTGAGATATTGTTATGGCCAGACCCAAAGATGTGGAAGTTGTCTTAGCGTTGGAGACGGTCAGAAGCTGGAAAAGTTTTTCAGGAACACGCTGGTAAAGACTCACGTTAATGTGAAGCAGGGACTTCCTGGAAGTACAGGACTTCTAAGAAGACTAGGAAGGCTCTAGAACTGCCAGTGAGTAGCAAAGCCGTGGTGAATAAACGTAATGGACATCAGGAGAGTGAACAGCCCCACTGATGCAACCTCAGAGGGAAATGAGGACTGTCATGTGAGACTCAGGAGTGAACGCCGCCCTGTTCACGCCAGTGCACAAAGGTCAGCTGCAGTGTGTTTGTACCCCGGGGCTTGATAGAAGGCCACACTTTGAAATGATGAACTGATGGAAGACATTTTTGGACAGGAAAACATTTGGAAGGCTGCTACTAATACATAAGCCAGAGGAAAAATGAACAGACTAAAGGTAGAAGTTATAAATAGAGGTCTGGAGGGATGGCTTAGTGGTTAAGGCATTTGCTTGCAAAGCCAAAGTCCCAGGTTCGATTCCTCAAGACCCACATAAGCCAGATACACAAAGGGGCACACAGGTCTGGAGTTCGTTTGCAGTGGCTGGAGGCCCTGGAGCGCCCATTCTCTCCCTCTCCCTCCCTCCACTCTCTCCCCTCTTTATCAAATAAATGAATAAATAAAAATAAAACATTTTTTTTTAAAAAAAAGAAGTTATAAATAGCAGGGAAGAAAAAGGGCAAACAACCCCCACAATTGTATATTTCACAGCCTGGCAAGGAAAAGAGCAAGGATGAATTCATGTCGAACTGAGGACTAAGTAGATCAGCCCAGGCAAGTGGCACCCAAAGCTGTGCATTAGGAAAATGGGACAGAGATCCCGAGACCATTTCAGAAATCTGAGCCTCTTCAATGACAGGCCTATATGTATCTGGGAAAAACTGTTCCAGAGTGTCCTTGCATAGATGGTATAGTGGTGACCATAGCTTCCTTATAAGAAGTTGACCGGAGGTTTTATTCCTGGTCAATGCATCAATATGTAATGGGAGTCTTGAGGTTCCTTGCATCAAAAAAATCGAGGTGTTGGGCTGGAGAGATGGCTTAGCTGTTAAGACGCCTGCCTGCTAAGCCTAAGAACCTGGTTCCAATCTACACGGGTTCCAACCTCCAGGTCCCACGTTTAGCCAGATGCAAAGTGATGCAAGGGCGCAATGCTGCACTTGACCACAAGGGGGCACACGCATATGGATTTTGTTCACAGCAGCTGAGAGGCTGCTGGCGCGCCCATCTCTGTCTTTCTCTGTCTCCAAAAATTTAAAAAAAAAAAATTGAGGTGTCTCCACATCCTTGTCTATGAATTTTAAAGAAATAAGGTTGAAAGAAGCAAGGGTGAGAGAGACTTTACTGGCTTAAGAGGACAGAGGAGAGGAGGGAGCACAGATAGCTCTAGTCATGCAGAGGGTGGGAGGTAGGAAGGCCCATGTGGGAAGCTTTCCGGGGAAATTGGAAAAGGGACCGAATTTAAGGAAGCACACACCCACCCCCTCGAGGGAAGTGGAACCGAAGGATGTGACCATTTCACCTTCCGATTAGGAAAACCAGGAAGAGGACAGAGAGTGAAGCCTCCTTCCCTATCAAGCCCCAGATGGTGGCAGGAGGAGAGGCTTATCAGACTTGTGACCTGGGGGTAAAGGCTTCAGGAGAGATGAGCAACCAAGAAGAGGCTCTGCCCACCTGGTAAGCATCTATTTCTAGTCTATTCCAGTGTGCTTCACTCTCCAGCTCAGGTAGAGAGAGAGCCGGTGGGTCTGGGCTCAGGAAGAGTTCAGCGAGAGATCAGATTGGAGGAGACTGGATCAGATGCTGAATTCTGTTTCTGCTGAAGCAGGTGGTGTGACATCAATTTTGGCCCCCTCTTGTGGGCCCTCTCCTAACTGGTTACCTGAATATAAGGCTCAACTACTGTCTATTTCTCCTGATCTATGAGTTCACAACTCTGGGATGATTTTGGATTCTGATCCCTGCTTCCCAGCAATGAAGTGCACCATCATTCCAGCTGCCATTCACATCCAACTGCAGCTTGCCCCGCTGTTCCAAAAGGAATACGTTTTACATTGCGGGTGGTATCTGTATGGTGGCTGTTTCTGTAGATATACACACTGCAAGAGTTCAAAACCAGAACCATGTGCTGATAGTGTGGAGATTTGCTGCCAGGTTAGGGTGTGGCCTGGCTCCTATGGGCCACAGCTGTAGTGGCATATGTATGCCTCCCAGGCTGCCCTGGGTGAAACACTCCCCTCCTCACCTGTGTGTGCGTAAGGAACCCCTTTAGTGTAGGCGCTCTTCTTTCAAATGAATTTGAATTTTCACAAGAAGGAGCCTGCGGTGGATGGGGTGACACCCACATGGAACCTTTCCTATTGTCCCAGTATAGCATAAAAAGTTTCTTTTCCATAAGGCTGACCACTTTCATAATTACCATTGCTTCCACGCACCAGTCCGAATGCTCATCTGTTTTGAGATTTATTATACTAAACAAACTAGTCCATTACTTTAATATTTTATTTTTTATTTTTATTTATTTATTTGACAGAGATAAAGAGAGAGACTGGGCACACCAGGTCCTCCAGCCACTGCAAACGAACTCCAGACACATATGCCCTCTTGTGCATCTGGCTAGTGGAGGTTCTGGGGAATCAAACCTGGGTCCTTTGGCTTTGTAGGCAAATGCCTTACTCACTAAACCATCTCTCCAGCCCCTAGTCCATCACTTTAAATTCAGCCTTTTCCAGTTCTCATGATGAAGGCAGAATGCCACTAGTTTCTTTGCCAGCATATAACAAACACGTGTTGCCTCTAACCCAGTTCTTGATAGAATCCTTGTTCCTTTTGGACACCTTATGAGCTGGGCCTCCACTATATTTCTCTCAGCATTTCCATCTTCCAAACCCCCCACCCGAATAGACCAATAATCTGTGCTTAAATCATTCTGGGGCTTTTCTAACTCAAAGAGTTAAGTTATTTCCACATTTCTCCCACAATCCATTTCTAAAGGTCTAAGCACCACATGGTCAGATTTATCACAGCAATGGTCCAGCTTCTTGGTATCAATGTTCTGTGTTAGTTATTTGTATGGGTATAACAAAAACCTGATGAAGAAATGTCAGGCAGGAGAGATTTCATACTGACTTACAGTTCGTGAGGATACTGTCTATCACAATGAGAAAGGCATGGTGGCAGGAACATGAACCGGGTGGTCATGTTGCATCCATAGTCAGGAAGCAGAGAGAGGTCAATGCTGGTCCTCAGCAAGGTTTCCCTTCTCACGCTGCTCTGGATCCCATCCCATAGAAGGGTGCTCCTACCCTTGGGATCAATCCTGTCTCCTCAGTTAACAGGACCTGGAAAAGTCCCTCACAGACATACCCAGAGATTTGTCTCCATGGTGATTCAGAATTGTATCACGTTGACAACTTTGATAGGTTATCACAGTTGTGTAGCACCATGTTTTATTTAAGGCAGTAGAAACTTTAAAAGTAGGGCTTACAGGAAGGTAATGAAATCATTGGATCTGGACTTGTGAACTGATTATTGCTGCCTTGAGACGGTGAGTCATATCTGATGAAGTTAGTTGCTATCAACAGTGGGTTTTCACAAACAGCTCAGACACTTACTTTAGGTCATTTTCTGTCTACACCCACAGCATTATTACACCCACACTTGTGATTTTGATACTATTTGTCAAAAAGTTCTTGCTAGAGCTGAGCAGATAATGGCGTGAAGTTCTTAAACTCTGAGAATTGTGAGTCAAATAAACTTCTATTATAGAGTACACAGGATTATAGAGTACATAGCTGTAGTATTTTGTTACAGCAACAGGAAATGAACCAAGGAACCGTTTACAACTTCACATTAAGAAGATCTATTTCACATAAAATTTGAGGAATTAACACACAGTGCCTAATTAACATCAAAGAATATGGTCACCTTAAGTTCTGAGATAACCTTGCTTGTAATGTTCTTAAAACATTATATCTTCATTCCCAATGACATGGTATTGCTTAAAACTTGAGGAACATGTATAATATGATTGAATATTTTTAAAGTGCCCATCTTATAGAATTGAAATCTGATTCTGACATAAAAATTGTCACGCTTTGTAAACAATCACTAGTAAATGCAAATTGACAGCATAATTCTTGAATCAGAACCTTTCTCTCCACAATTTTATTTTTCTACCTATGTTGGCTGCTTCTCATCATGAAACATGTAAAAGAACTTAAACATCTTATTATCAGGGTCAACAGGGAATATTTAAATTATCTTTATAATTGGAAATTTCTGCCCCTTTATAAGATGAGAAAGAGGTTATGAGTGTTTCTGACCTTTCAAAGTCAAACACATGTGTGTCATTTCTGAAGATCACTATCATTCCACAAGCCCTTGGTGCTTTTATTGAAAGAGATTACTTTGCTTTGCACAGCTGAGTCCAAATGTGTCTCACCTGAATGTGAATTGCCCGTTAATCTGAGTATTTGATTATGTCAATGTCCTATAATTATGCTTTAATTAAATAATGGTACAAGATAATATTCCAGTGAATATATAAAGGAGGTCCAATGTTCAAATGAGTAACAAGATGGTAATATCTTACCAGTATCTAGACATAGGGAATATGTGAGGAAATATGATGCTATAGAGAAATAAAGTTAGTTTTGTACATTATTTTTGTGGTTTTATATATTTACTTATTTTTCAATGTAGGGTCTCACTCTGGCTCAAGCTGACCTGGAATTAACTATGTAGTCTCAGGGTGACCTTGAACTCACAGCAATTCTCCTACCTCTGCCTCCTGAGTGCTGGGATTAAAGGTGTGCGCCACTATGCCCGGCCTATTTTTTAATATTTTGTTTTTATTTATTTATTTATTTATTTGAGAGCAAGAAAGAAGGAGAGAGAGATAATGGGTTAGCCAGAGCTTCTAGTCACTGCAGACAAACTCCAGATACATGCTCCACCTTGTGCATCTGGCTTCTGTGGGTCCTGGGAAATCAAACCGAGGTCCTTTGGCTTTGCAGGCAGGTGCCTTAACCGCTAAGCCATCTCTCCAGCCATGTTTTTGTTTATTCTGAGAGTAATTAAATGCAACCTAAGATCTTGGAAAGCTAACCCAATGGTTTTCAGCCCAATTTTACTTAAGAAACTTCATAATATCTAAACAATCCTGCTTTGGTATTATTGCTTTGTTGTTTTTGGTGACCATCTGGGCTGTGACTGTGTGATTTTTTTTTTTTTTATTGTATTTGCATGGTGTGATTCATTAATGGCTCTTTCCCTTGCCTGTACATTTTTTGTTTACTTCAGCATTTCTTGTTTGCTCGGCTTTTAATATTACTTGATGAATTCAAGCAATACATAGATTTTTTCCATGTTACTTCCCAATCAGTTTCAGAAATGTGTGAAACTCCTTCTTTCAGAAGCCAAGGAAGAAGAAAATATCTCACTTTTGTAATATTTTGGATTAATGCCTACTGTGATTTACTGAAAGAAAATAAACTCAAGAATGTAGCTAATATCTTCTTCGAAGTACTAAAGCTGGTATAAATTTCTGACAAACTCCACTAAAAATGATCCAAGTACTTTGCATCAAGATAATAGAAGAGGAGACCTGAAGGGAACTCAGAAATTGGCCAGAGCCCAGCCACGGCAGGCTCAGTGACATGAAAGCTTCAATTCACTGAAGGATTCCTTTGAGAAAAGAGCAGCAGTGGGTTACATGGCATGCACATGGTTCAGCAACACGCATGTATGACAGCCGTAGCTACTACTACAGCTTGTGCTGGCAGCAGACATTGGCATTGTCCATATAATGTTGCCTTTGCAGGAGGTGAGGGCTTGCTAGAGCTACGGCGTGATAAAGGCTTGCCCCCAGATGCTCCAGGATGGCCCGGGAAGGGAGGCAATATGTAGCAGAATCAGGATTACCGTATTACAGGCCATGAGAAGGTGATGCAGGCACTTTTGAGAGTGGTGCTGGGTATGCAATATGGAGCTCAGGAGTAGTAGTGCATGGCTGCCCAGGTAAGCTATACACAGTAAACAGAAACCAGCCTAAGAGACGGAAGACACGGGCTCCAATCTGCAAGGCCAGATGGGTTTCGTTGTCCAATTACTTTGGAGTTCATAGTATGCCACCAGAGGTTCTGGATGTTGGATATGGAATACATATTTAAAAAAAAATAATAATGCTTACCTGCCTGGGACAGCATGCTCCAAAAAGCCTGAGTTGAGACCCAGTACGTCCCTTGACATGGATCCGACCCCGTGGTCTCCTCGGCTCATTTAGCTTGGCAAGGACATCTACTTCTTTCAGCTGTACAGCTCATGTTTGTTGCCATGATCTTTCTGTTTTCTCTCCTTATCTTGGCTTGTTCTTTCTCTTCTGTGAATGATCTGCAGGCCAGCCATGACCCCTGGGAGTTAGACGTACTGCCAGCTTCTGATGAGGCGATTTTGTGGAATAGTATTATGCAGGCAATAGGAGATGTGTTCCCAGATCAAACAAAAAAATGGAATGGAAAACAATGGGTTTATTACAACAACAATAAACGGTAGGAGCCCCCTCAGGCTACTCGTGAGGAGCATGGATTTGATACTAAAAGCTTGCTTCCTCCAGGTGGTCAATATCAGTGTGACCCTAAGAATGGGGGAGTGAGACTTAGGATCTGGGACAGGAGACACTGCAGAGGAAAATGGGCTGATGAGTTAGGTTTTATTATTTGCTGTTAAGGATTTGAGACCCTATGGCTGTTTATCCAAAAGATGAAAAAATACAACTTCATAAAGACTTAATTCAGGCATATGCTTAGCAAATGCAAGTTGGATGTAATGACTAAGTTATAAAGTATTGCTTGCAGAAAGGAAAAGAAAGACTTACTGAGTTAACTATAATTGAATAATAGGCACCTGTTGTAGCCAATCTGTTTCTCACCTTTGCTAACTTGCAACTGAAAACAGGATCAACATTTAACAAAGAATTAAAAAGAAACTACAAGGAGCTAGTGCCCAGTTATTCAAAAAAGAATTGGTCAAGGTGTTTTTCAAAGGTGTTTTTCACAGTTAATGGTTAACAGTGTTTGCTCATAAAGATTGTAAGGGATGGGGTTAACTTTCCTGGAAACATTATGTATTTGTGATTTTAAAGAAGATGTTTTTCACAGCTAATGGTTAATAGTGCTTGCTCATAATGATTGTAAGGGATTGGGCTAACTTTCCTGGAAAGAGTATGTACTTGTAATTTCAAAGATTATGCATGCGTGTCAAATTTGGACACTTGTTTTTGCCTTTTTCATTTTGAATCCTATTTCCTTGTATGAGAAAAATAAAAGACTGAAGTTTTGTGGCAAGAGGCAGCAGAGCAGAGCGAGAGAGCAGAGCGAGCAAAGAAGAGCGAGCAAGCGAGTGAGAGAAAAGCCAGAGAGCATGAGAATGAAAGAGAAGGAGAAAAAGAAAATGAAAAAGAAAAAGAAGAAGAGAGAGAGGGGATGAATGAGTGAATGAGAGACAGAGTGAGTGAGTGAGTGAGTGAGTGAGTGAGCGAGCAAGAGTCAAATGGCTCGCTGCTGAAGCCTGACCTGTCAGCTTGTACCAACATGTCCTAAGTTTCGTTTTGTTTTTGCCGCTCCCGTTCATCCCAGCTTCGTGGTCTCACCTCTTGTTGATGCTAGGGCGGGACCCCAGCACTTACCCTGCTGGGTTTTTGTTGTGCTTTGGTCCCGTTCTTTCTCTCAATACCATCATTCCTCCATTTTGGAATAGGTCAATTTATTCTGTGCCATTGTTAGATAAGGGTAATTTATTTATCTACCTTTCAAAGACACAGACAAATTTGCCCTTAGTCTTTGTGGAGTCTTTCTATTTGGACTTTTGAGCAGTGTTGTAACTGTTAGGGGATGCAGACTTCCGGAGATGGACTCTGTGAATTTTTATGATAAAATTGCCATTGACCTTTTGAGGGGGAGAGGTAGAATCAAATGGTTTAAAGGGATTCCTCTGGTGTTAAGTTTACAGGGGGTTAAATTATGATAGTACATCTTGATTTTTTTTTTTCAATTTATTGGGTTGACATGTGCCTAGAATATATCTCTAAATGTTTCTGTGAGGGAGTTTTTAGAGAGAGGATTAATTAAGGCAAAAGACACACATTGAATGTGGGCAGAATCATACTCCAGCCTTGAGCATGGATAGAGTAAAAGTTGAAAAATAAAAAGCCAGTTTGCACAAGTATTCTTTCTCTCTGCTTGCTGGCCGTCATCACATGATCCTGCCATGACGGACTGAAGTCTCCCAAACCATGAATCCCCTTCCCAAAATCTATTCCTTCATTAAGTTTATGTCTGATATCAGTCACCTTAAAAGACAGTCTGACTAATACAGGTGATCTGATTAAACGGGCAGCATTGGGAAGAAAAGACCTCCATCTTGAGAAGGCTGATAACTGTACTTTTGTATGAACATCAAGACATGATATGATATGTTGTATGGGAAGAAAGGTGAAAGTTGTATGGACCACAATTTATTGATCACCTAGTAGGTGTTATTCTTCTACTGTTTGCTCTGTGTATATTATTTCTACATTTATAATATTTCTTAAGGTCGTTATTATTATCTGTCTTTTACAGTCAATAAAACTTAGCGTCACAGGTTTTATTTTATTGACCAAGTTCTCAGAGCTATAAACTCAAAGGTTGGCTCATATTCTACTTTTATAATTCCAAGAATCTACACTGTGGCTATGTCATTGTCAGTGGTTCTATTATCAAAGCTTCTATTTGGCCAGGAAAACTGTATCTGAATTATTTATCTTTCCTGATGTCAGATATTTTTCCTGTACAAGGGAAACAATAATGTTTATCCTCTTCAATGAATTTGTGTAAAGATAAAATGGAATTATACATGCATACTTTTAAATGATCCTTTATTATAATCACTAATAAACATTTTAGTTATCGCTATAGCATGTTTAATAATAATCATAAGAATCAGATGTTTAGAATAATGAAAGGAAGTCATAAATGGGTTCTAGTAATACTCTGTACACATAGTTGAGGCATGATGCAAAAGCTATTGAAGATGTGCATCTATTTGCTTAAACTTATGCTCTATATTTAGAAACACAAGTACAGAAAACAGTTTTCAGATGTTACCCAAACAGGGTAAAATTGGTAAACTATAATAATTAAGGAACCCTGAAAATAATGCAAATGTTTTGATGAGCAATTGGTACAATTAATCTCACTTGGTAACAATAGACCATTTTCTTTCACATTCTAGAACTGGAACTCTCATTTATGGTTTCCTTATATCCTTTCCTCATTTGACTGCTCTACCCAGCCTCAAACATCTCCAACACATGCAATTTACAGTCATAAACTCTATAGCATTTCCATGCTACCTCTTAGCCCCACTCTCCCAATGCTTATGGAGAAAATAAAGTAGATGTTGTTCATAAGGATTACACATCTACTTAGTATCCAACCCCCAGTACATTGTTCTCAACTTCATTTGTGGTCCTGCTTCCTAACTAACAAGTAGAACATCTTTGTATACCTAGGCTGAATCCAAACTGAGCTCCGTTTGTTTTGCTCCCTTCTACCCCTTAACTCAACTCTGTTTAATACATGAATATACATTCAAATATCTTTTTGAAGGATGATTTGCCTGCAATCTGTATTTTATTTCCATCTGTTGCAGACAGCTTCAGGTTCGCTGAGATGAACTTCCAGACCAGGCACAGTTATGGAGGAAGGGATATTATTTATTGAAGCTTACAGATCCAGGGGAAGTTCCATAACGGCAGAAGTCGCGGCCTGCTCTCACAAGGCCAGGCAGAGAGAGCAAAAGCCAAACAGCCACCACAGCACACAGAGCAAAAACTACAGCCAAAAGGTCACACAGCACACTTCAGGAACTCCTGCTAGGCACATTTGCATATCTTTACAATGGCATCTCAAACCATCACCACACCTTAAGACCGGGGCCCCCAGTGACCTTGCCTCTAGCAAGGTGATTGCAGATGCAAACTATAAAGTAATAAAACATTGAATATATTGGGGGACATATATTCAAACTACCACATTCCGCCCCTGGCCCCCAATATATTTAGCTCCTGGCCCCCAATAGATTTATAACTATCACACATTGTAAATTGTACTCAGTCCAATTTCAAAGGTTCTCACAGTCTTGATCAACTTAAGATAGTGAGTACTGTAAAATCAAACAAGTAAAATACTTTCAACAGGTAAAGGCACAGAGTAAACATTTTTAACTGGTATAAAGCATAGCTGGGAGAAACTAAAACAATGCAAACTCAACCACCATCAACAGTCATCAAACTTCTGCAGTTCAAGTTCAATATAACCAGAGACTAACAGTCTTCAGGTTTTCCAATTCCGCCTCCAGCTGGGCAGAGTAGCCATGGAAAACTTTCATCCCATGCCAACACTGCACTCCATGGTAGCCCTTTGCACAGTCCTGGTATTTCCAAAACATCTTCAGGTCTCCATGCAAACCACGGTCCATCTTCCAAAGGCTCTTTCAGCCTATTCCTGAGGGTCTTCATGCCCTGCCTCATGCCGCATCTCAGCAGCGGCTCCTGGAACCGTGTGCAACTCATGACCACTCCATGCATTTTTCATATTTCCAAAACTAATACCAGGTGTGCAGGACACAGCCATATTCTAAATCCAGGGACAAAATAAACCATAGCCTTGAAAAGCAGGTTCCTTCTCCAGTCAGCTCTTTCCAAGAATTTGCATTTTTAACAGTCTTTCCTCAGGCATCCTCTCCATTGTTTTAATGTAAATCAAGTCAGGCCACCTTCCTTCCACCTTCCTTAAGATTGCTAATGTGGTTGACAATAGCAGCTCCAGTAACCTGAAACCAGTCTCAGTGCCTCTATAATTTTAACTTGCTTGAGGTTTTCCAACTTAAAATCTTAAAATCTCAGTCCGATATCTTTAGCCAAACACATCAGTCCATTACAAATTTAACCTTGATCAAACTTTCTGGGCCTGGATAGCAGAACGTAGCCATCCCTTATGCCAGTAGCCCAGTTCCAACAAAGTCCTCTGCAGTCTTTCCTTCCCCTTAGAAAGCTCATAAGCCAAGCCTCGAAGTTCAATACAGTCTGCACTTAGCATTCTCAAACTCTCATCAGAATAGTCCATAAAACTTGGCTTACCAGTCCAGAAGGCACCTTCAGTTGCAAGCACCAAGTCCATGCCCATTCTTCCAAAACAAAGGTTCCAAAAGACAAATATCCACACCGTCAGATTCATCTCACCCCACACTCCTTGGTACCACTTTACTGTAGCAGACAGCTTCAGGTTCGCTGAGATGAACTTCCAGACCAGGCACAGTTATGGAGGAAGGGATATTATTTATTGAAGCTTACAGATCCAGGGGAAGTTCCATAACGGCAGAAGTCGCGGCCTGCTCTCATAAGGCCAGGCAGAGAGAGCAAAAGCCAAACAGCCACCACAACACACAGAGCAAAAACTACAGCCAGAAGGTCACACAGCACACTTCAGGAACTCCTGCTAGGCACATTTGCATATCTTTACAATGGCATCTCAAACCATCACCACACCTTAAGACCAGGGCCCCCAGTGACCTTGCCTCTAGCAAGGTGATTGCAGATGCAAACTATAAAGTAATAAAACATTGAATATATTGGGGGACATATATTCAAACTACCACACCATCTGTTTTTTCTCAATACAGCAATATAAAGAGGGAGAGGAAAAGACAGTGATACAGATACAGACTGCGATGATGAACAATAATTTCAAGCTTGATTGGATTGAGAAATACCTAGGCGATCAGTGAAACCTCCTTCAGGGGTACCTGTCATGGCGATGATGAGCTCACCAGGGTAGAGATCATGAATGGCACACACCCTTGATGGATTAAGACATGGAACTATTAGTAGAAGGTGGGAAAAGGTAGAAAGTGGGGCCTACTTGAATGATGCAAATCACTGGGTCATGTCCCTGGAGATCATTCTTATCCTGCCTCCTGCCTATATGTCACTTTTTTTCTGCTTCCTGGCTGCCAGGATGTGAACTGCTTTGCTATACTATGCCCTGCCCACCGTGATGGTCGGGCACCTCTAAAACCATGACTTATGGTCTTCTTAGGTTGTTTTTGGCAGGTGTGTTGTCACTGCGATGAGAAATATAACAAACATGAAGTTACTGTATAAGTTATTTTCCATATTGGGAAAGCAACATGTGCATGCTTTATTTTATAATCTCAACTTCTCAGTCTCATGAGCTCAGTTCTCTTCCCAAGTAATTTTATTTTAACCTCAAATGGTACAGAAAAGTTACACGCGCTGACAAAGGGAGAACAATTGTTAAAAGGCATGCAGAATGATTAGAGGACCAGAATTTGAGAGAGCGGTGTCATCAAGGGAAATGTGACAAGGAGGTAAAATATTCTCCCTTGATTCCCACCCCCACCTCTGCTCCATTCACACGGCTCTGAAAGAGTATCTAAGTGTAGTCAACATGAACTCATGCAATTCTAGCCTTACTTCATTAGAAGCTGATCGTGTACTCTTCAGTCATTTACTGGGCTGCCCTGCTTAGGACATTGATATGTCTTTGTTTCAGAAGCCTATTTTATTCTACAGGAGGTGACTGCCCTTTTTATGTGTATTTTATGTGTATTGATCTGTCAGCACTGTCTGTAGTTTTGCCAAACAAATCAAGTTGTTTACACTTGGAAACATAAGGTGGACATAGGTTGACACACATCTTCACATACAGGGAGTATTTTCAGCACCTAAATTATATTTTTGGAGAACCATCAAACTTTTTCAAGCGAAAGAGAGCCACACCTACAATTGCAAAATTGCTCTGTCTATGACAGGAGTCCATGGGACTCAGGAGAAACTTTCACAGATTATTGAATAAGTGGATATGACTGTCAAGGACTGATTGAAGGACCGATGGGAGGGCCTTTTTATAAGTACAATCTTTGGAATTTGCTGATGACTTAATCAGATTCAGACTTAGTGAAGGAGAATGAAGTCTATGTGCGTTAGGGTCACTAAGGGGTAGTAAGATCATTCCTTATAACACTTCTCACTGAGTTTTCTAAGATGACAAATCTGTGGGGCACTACAGAAGTGAGAGGTCTGGGGAGTGTCTTGTAGAGATAGACACATTAGTGTGTATGTACAATTGAGGTCTGAGTGGTGCGCGTGTGAGGGCTGCATCTGCCTGTTATAATTCATAAACGAGGAAATATGTGTAAAGCTAGGACAGTGAGTGGCACAGAGAAGGGACTCGGTGAATGTTAGTGACTTGTCATATCCTAATTCTAATCCCTCAGGAAGTGTTTGCCAAAGAGAGAATAGGGTAGACCTTAAAAGAATAATTTGTCATCTGAAAATCATAGTAAAATACCAACACATAACAAATGAAGAGTGACACGAGCAAAGTCATCGCAGAAACACACGTTAATTTTATGAGACCATAGTTACTAATATAGCCATTGCTAGTACCCCCAAAATGCTATTTTTGTTCTATGCTCTTCTTGTCTATTTGTTTACTTTACTTATTTTTAGTAAGATAAATAAAAATTCACATTCAAGCAAAGATATTCCAAAATGTTTTATCAACACGTTTGGTTTCATTTTGGCTGTCTAGATGAAGAAAATTGTATATTGATAGCAATGACCATATTGAATGCAAAACTTCTTTTGAAGGCAGCAGGACTGTGAGTCAACATGGGGGTTGTTTTCAGGTTCTCATATTTCCTGATATATTTCATTTTTTTCTGGATTAAAAGCCTATCCATTTACAGTAAGTGCAATTGATACCTTCTTAAGAATAAATGTCTCATGGTCCAGAGTATTCGCGTAAAGAATTTCTACTTTCCCACTAAGTACAGTCATTCTACAGTGTCTTTGAGTGAATAATTAAAAGACCTCCTACAAATATCAAAATTGGAAGAAGTACAAGCCTCTTACACAAAATGGCATAATATTGGCATATAACCTCCAGACCATTTTATATAGTTAAATGAAAATCTAGATTACTTATACTTAATACAATGTAAATGCTATGTAAATATATATCTCACTGTTTAGGTATTAATAAGAATACAGCATGCACATATTCAATACAAATTACTTATTTTATTTTTTATTTTTAATTTTTTTAACATGTATGAGACCAAGCGTCCCTGGCTGCTACTTAGCAGACAGGTATAGTTAAGAAACAATATTGTTTTGAGCAGGGGGAACAACAATATAGCACATGCCAGCTATGCTGTAGTTAAATCTTGCTTCAATACAAATTAATTTTTCCCCAAATAGCTTTGATTTGTGGTCAGCTGGTTTCACACATGTAGAAAACCAAAAATTTTTATAAGATGGTGAAAAACCTTTTGTACATGTGGAGTAATTCAGAAAACAAAAACAAAACATAAAACCACCCTCACAGGGCACAACTTCCCATTTGAAACAGTGGCAGCTACATGCAGGCTCCTTATATAACCCTTACTGAGTAATGTTGTAGATAAGATGCTAGTATTTCTTGGTCACTAAATTATTACTACTTGGGCATACATGAAAACTGGTTGTAAACCAGTGCTCTACGTAATGAATTGACTTCCAACAGGATGTTTAGTTAATAATAGAAGTGGGCCGGAGGGATGGTGTAGCAGTTAAGGCACTTGCCTGCAAAGCCAAAGGACTCAGGTTCCATTCCCCAGGACCCACATAAGCCAGATGCAAAGGTGGCACATGCTGCAGCTGGAGGCCCTGGCATGCCCATTCTCTCTCTCTCTCTCTCTCTTTCTGTCTCTCTCTCTCTCCCCCTCCCTCCTTCTGTCTCCCAAATAAATAAATAAAAATAATAATAATAAAATAATATTAGAAGCATACCAGCCTTTGTATAATGGAGTTTCAAAGCAGCAAAGTCCCGCCTTAGGCATAAAGGGTTGAGCAGTGAGCCTACTTGTTACGCAATTGATACAAACAGCTCACTCGTGGTAGGTACCTTTGGTGGCTATGTTCCTTACAAACAGGAAGGAATGAAGGAAATTTGTAGGCTGAGAAGGGCTGCCAGCCACTCCAGCAGCACCCACGTGCAGAGGGTCTGGGTGAGTGTACTGAGCTGTGCAGTACCAGTAGGATCCAGAGTGATCCCAGCTCCAGATTGCACATGCTGGGAAAGTCCACTCTGCTCAGAGTGGTTGCTTCTGCCGCACCCTTCCCATTCTCCATACACTTCCTTTATCCCCTCATTTCTTCTTAGCCCTCTACTCAGATGTCTGAATGCCGAGCACAGACTGTTAGCAAGGCTGAGATGAGCTCACTGTAGCCATGGATCAACACTTACTGCCGGCGGGAGGACCTTGCTATAAAAAGCGTCGCCTCTGGGCCAGCAGCAGTGGGCATCACCAATTCACATTGGAGCACCCTACCAGTGACTGGCTGATTTAGAATCTGCTTTCATAGATGACCCAGGCGATTCTGGTACACAGTTTGAAAAGCTGTGCTTGGTGATTTCTAGACAATGGGGTTTGTGTTCATGTAAGTCATACCCTAAACTGGAAAGTAGGAAGTCAAACCAGAGGCTGTACCTTGTACTGTCAGAGTAAAAGGAGAATCTGAGCAGTCCAACCAAATAACTTTAAGCAATGCGTGTAAACCCAGGCCACAGTCACTCTAGTACAAGAGACTGTGACAAACTGAGAGACAGTTAGTTCTGCTTTGAAAAATTAACTCAGAAACTGAGAAGATCTTGTGTTATTTGGAGCAGTATAATGTTAATGCTGACTCAAGGAGAGATATCAAGGATTCAGAAGCGCAAGGCCAGGAACATCCCCATGTCTTAAGAAATACACTGACTCTGTGAGAAGGCCGAAGCTCGGTCACGGTCATGGCCTTGCAAGGCTGTGCTGCACTGGAAGATGTGGGTGGGTGTCCAGATCAGCGGTTTCTGTGGGCTGAGACATGTCTTCATTTTCAAGCGGGTTTCTGAAGGTGAGATGAACAGGACAGAAAAAGTTCCACTCTCATGCTTCTGTACGTATGATTTCAAATAATTTTTCAGAATATGTAACTTCTAGCCTTTGAAAAAATGAGGATCTGGTGCATTCCATATTTGACCCAGAACTGAAATGAGATGATGTATGTGAAGGGACATTGCAGACGCTGAAAAGTTATTGTTGAGATGTTAGTTTTGTGGCAACTGTTGTGATATGAATAACTGTTTATAATAATATTATTATTAAACTATTTATACTGAAATGCTGTTATAAAGACTGTTACATTAATAACAAAAACAGCAAAATGATTTGCTGTTAAAGTAAATACCTTAAAGTAGGCTTCATTGTTTCCTCAAACTGTTGAAAAAGCACTTTGATCTTTCTGGGTTTTTCTTTTTTCTTGTCCATCACTATAAACAAATTTATGTTGTCTGTGTTGTGAGTTCTATCTTAGCTTTGATTTATTTGGGAATAAGAATAGTTTCTAGTTTAAGAAGTTAGTTTAGCAAGGAGAGCATGAAGAAGATCAAAAGAGAAGAAAAAGAATGACACAAGGAAAACAAGCCTATTTTTTTCCATTATTTACTCTCATGCTTAGAATTATCATTAGAATTTGTAGTACCATGTTTAATTCATCTCATCCTCCCATGTATATTACAACACTGTGATGTGTCCAGAAGACATATCTGCTAAATGCATGAATTTAATAAAAAAAGAGTTTCATTTCTAATGGAGACTACATTTTTCTAATTATTAAAAACATCCTATGAAATCATATGGGCCTTAACATCACGATTCAGAGGACTCTAGATCCTTGTCTTTTTTTTTTTTTTTTTGAGATAGGGTCTCACTCTAGCCCAGGCTGACCTGGAATTCACTATGTAGTCTTAGGGTGGCCTCGAACTCATGGTGATCCTTCCACCCCTGCCTCCCAAATGCTGGGATTAAAGGCATGCGCCACCATACCTGGCCCTTGTCTTATTTTCACATAACTTCTCCAAGAAGTATCTTCCCCCAAAAGAGCTTTTTTGATGCCCAAGAATATCCAAATTAAGGAGCTATTTCTGTTATTATGGCAGTACTTTTTGACACTAGGTAACAGAAACCCAAATAGTATAATTAGGGTTTGGAAACACTACGAAGAATATCCCAAGCTGCTGGGAAAACTATGAGGCTATCCAGGAATCTTACTCATTTATCAGAAGAAACACGGATGTGGCCCTGGCAGTTATGCTAGCAGATGCAGGGAGAAATACACTTTATTTTTCTTTGTTTTCACAACATGTATAACCTGTATGACGAGGAGGACGGCTGTACACAGGCACTCTTCAGTATATTCTGGGCAAGTAGGGCAGGAGGGTGACTAACGTGCACTGCAGTGGCAGTAAGCGTGACTCACCGGAGTGCAGCCATCAGCACAGTGGCCACGTGGCTGGTTTCTGATTAGGTTAATCGGGTCCTTGGCTGGTTTCACTCTGCGTCTTCCTCTGGGAAAGTCTAACATTTCATTCTCTTGTCTGGGGACCCTAGTCATAGACTTGATTTCTCACTGTGCCCTGCCTAAATTGTACGTCATTTTTTTTTTTTTTTTGGCTGCAAGTTGTTATTTTCTTCGGGTGGGGTTTGACCCTACAGACCAATTTGCAAGCAGAGTCACCGTGCAAAATTCAAACAATGAAAAAATCCAAGGCATCACACATCTTAACAACCAGGAGTCTCTCAAGAAAGCAAGCTCTTTTCTGTCCTTGCTGTTCTTGCTTCACCTTGGTTTTATTCTCATTGGGGTGCATCAGGTGGAGACAGTTGATCCTTCATATCAGAGTAGGCATTCCATAGGCAGCTCCTGACTACCTCTTATTTGCAAATGGCTCTGGGAGAGTCATTGTTATATTACCACCTTTCACGAAGAGTGGATAGACTCCTGCTCCTAGAATGTAATAAAGGCGATCTTCTTTGTGTGTTGATGAAGAAAGTGGTCATAACAAGGCTGCTCACACCGCAAAGAACTGGTGGACTCGTCTTCTGTGAACTGGTGTGTGTGGCTTCCACCAGCAATCAACAAAGGCATCTGAGACCCACTGCTAACACTGCAGGCACCTGAGTACTAACAACAGCTCGGAGCACAAGTGATGGTGGGTTGGGGTACCCCCTAGGGCCAGCCCAGGAGGGACGGCAGGGTCTCTGCAGAGTAGGGGGTGAGAGGCATGGAGTCATGACACAGACTCAGGGAGTTGGGTGGAAGCAGGCAGAGGGCGAGCTGCTGCAAACTCGTTTATTCAAGGAAGTGTAGGGGGTTTAAATGGTTTGGCTGGCCAATCATTGTTTGGGGTGGTCCCCTTCTTGTGACCAATGACATTCTGTATCCCGGCAGATCATCTAGCAGCAGGTTTCTCATGAGCATGGGATTATAGCTGTTGTCATGCCAGGCCTGTGCAGGATGCCACATCCACAGAAGCCACTTCCTGGTTTCTTCTGTCATGCTGTCTGGCTAGGGCCCGACCTACATTGGGCCATACATATCCTCCTTTTTGTTTTTATTATTGGCAACCCTGGGAGGCATGGTTCTCTGCCAAGCCATTGTTGATCCCAGGCCCCAGGGATCATCACATGCGACGGTGCCTGTCTTAGGTTGCCCCATCTCATGGGTCTTACCCATCATTGACTACCCGCCATCCTGGTGAGAAAACCCAAGGGGTGTGGTCTGGTTTTTCTGGCATGTGGTCTGACTAGGGCCTGGCCTGCATTGTGCCATACAATGGTGCCCAACTGGGATTCCAGACAAGAAAGCTACAGGATAACCTTGTATTCAGTGGGTGTGGCCTTATGTAGGAAATTCAGTGAAGATGTGCCTAAGCACCCAACTCATAGCAAATATAAAGTGTCTTTTGATAGAATCACCAACTCGGTGATAATTACAAAGTCATAGAAAACCAATAGTGCAATTATTAACAGTTTCTATAATTTAGCTACGCTTTTAGCTTTATCCTATAATCACACATACATTTTTAAGATTCCTGTCAGACAAGACCCTTCTCTAAACAGTTCGGCTTTCTGTCTGCACAATGAGGATATTAAGTAATTCACTGTTGTACAATTATCTTCACTGTAATGGGGCATAATTATACCTTGAAAAGTTTTATATTGAATTATATGGCACAGGAGATCACATATAATTTTAAAAATACTATAGATATGCAGTAAATATTAATTTCTATTCCTTTCACTTTTCTTGTTTTTCAGGTAAGCATTTTTTTTTGAATCCCCATCTGATTATTCTTTCCACCTTTATTTCTTCATTTTCTCCTTCTTTTTCTCATGCTTTCTCCCTCCTTCTTTTGTCTCCTTTCCTCTTTCTCACTATTTCCCTCTCCTTCCCACTATTGTCTCTCTCTTTTCATTTCCAGAATGTTCTTCACACACGTCCCCATGAGCATCTTGCCTTCATTGTTCTCTTGTCCGTGAAAGATTTCTCTATACTAATCACACTTTCACTCTGTCATCAACTTGCCAGTGAACTCAAAATAATAAAATTGCAGATAATACAGTCATTTTTATAATTATAATTTACATGAAAAGAAATATTTGTAAGTACTTGTATATCTGTCAAAATTTTCACACTGTGTTCATGAAATATGATTTTTGTCCCCTGGTCTCCTTGTCATTTAGTGTCATCATTGGCGTGTAGTTGCAGTGCCAGTGAGATGCTGGGTACAAGTTCTGGATATGTAAAACTTCTGGCAGGTGTTACATCCATATCTGAGATGCACAACCTCCATTGTTCAGCTCTACATTTTTTTCCTCCCTCTTCTCCAGCAGAGGCATCTTCCTCCTCTCTCTCTCTATATATATATTCAAGTAATCATTTTTTTGAATCCCTGTCTGGTTATTCTTTTTTCCTTTAATTCTTCATTTTCTCCCTTTCTTCTCATGCTTTCTCCCTCCTTCTTTTCTCTCCTTTCCTCTTTCTCACTATTTCTCACTATATGTGTGATATATATATATGTTGGGTGTGGTATGCTGAGTATGTGGCTAAGTTTGTAAAGTGCTTGCTATGTGTGAGGACTCAAGTTTGGATCCCAGCACCCACATAAAATGCCAGGTGGTATGGTACGTGCCTGTGATCCCAGCACTGGAGAAGCTGAGACAAAATTCCTACTGCTCACTGGCTAAATGGTCTAACTGAATCTTGGAGCTCTACGTCAGCAAGCAGCTTTGCATTATGAAAAATATTTTATGTATTTATTTAACTTAAGAAGCAGAGCCAGAGAGACAGAGAGAGAATAGGCACACCAGGGCCTCCAGCCTCTGCAAAGAAACTCTAGACGCATGCACCACCTTGTGCATCTGGCTTATATGGGTACTGGGGAATCGAACCTGGGTCCTTAGGCTTTGCAGGCAAGTGTCTTAACTGCTAAACCATCTCTTCAGAACATCAGCTGTAATTTTTAGCCCAATTTATTCTTGTTACTATTTTACCTCATTACATAGAGATGGGTGATGAGGCTTGAGTCATTTACTGTTTCGATTTAAAAAATTCCTAAGCAGAATTTTTCACTGGTGAGGGTAAGAGTGGAAGGTGTCATGTTGTCATTATTGTTGCTATCCTATACTCTCAAAAACTGTGGTGCACTTCCTCATGCCTTGTGTATATTATTTTCTCCCCAGTTATTGATATTGTGCTTTCATCTATAAAATAAGCGAAGTCCCACTTGTTTACTATAAAGCATCTAAATGAAAAGAAGGAAAGAATGTTATCTGTAGGATTGAATATCCCATTGGATAAATGTAGAAATACCAGTTTTTTTGACTGCTCATACCTGCCTTTTGTCTCTTGAAGTTATTTCCTTTAGAATTTGATATGGTTTCCCCCTACAATAATCCCATTAAACATCATTTCCCTCTCTATTCCTTAAATGTGCCCAGCTGTTAGTTTTTTTTTTTTTAAATGTGATTAACATAATGTAGCTGGAAGTGATTACATTAGAGAGATTAGCTTTGGAGAGAAAACAAATGTATCCTTTTATTTTTCAACTCGCTAACTTTTTATGGATCATATTTGCTTTTGTGTTTTGATCGTTTCTCTTTTGGGACAATCTGTTGCATATTGGTTGAGTGCACTTCATAAATGTTGCACATGTATATGTACTAAATTGAATGGCTGTCTAGCAGTGACAAGAGGGAACATGTTCTCCTGCCTGTTCAGTTGTTCCCAGAGGGCTTTCCAGAATGTTGCTGTAATTCTGTAGCCTGTAATCTGCTTATTTATCTCCTCTTCTTTTGTAAATGTACAAATAACTCGATCACAGTTTAAAAAAATAAAGGTGACCATTATTTTTGACTGCTGTAGCTACTGTCTAGTTATATTTGTATACAAGAAAATGAACACACTTGAAATATCGAATGTGAACACACTTGAGATATTAAGCAAGAAAATACAAAAATAAAAATAAGGCTTATTCCTGATCAAGCAAGCAAAGGAATATAAAGACATAGTTTAATTAAGTTTCTAATTATTCTATTTCCTCATGTATAATTAACTCGAGTTTGTGGATTAAAACCCAATAACAATGAAAACTTACAAGACGCACACGCCTGTTTTAAAAGGGGTGATACTCTTTAAGGAGGTGGCATGGTCTCATTGTGAATTGGGATTTAGAACAGACGGAACACTTATTTACAATCGACTACAATTGCACTCATTATCTTTTGAAAGAAAAGTATCTTCAGGATACTGATCTTCCTGGTATTTTGCAACTGATTTTAAGTAGACAAAAAATTTGTTCTCCAAATCAAGTTTGAAGAAAGGCGTCACATGTGTGTGAACTGCCTTGTGTTGTCTTTTTCAGCAGTATCTTCCTTTCTCCTATATTTTGTCATGTTATCTATCACTCCTCCCTGTCAGCTAGAATTAACCAAAATCCAAATTTATAATAACAAACATTTTGTATTCTTCATGTAGCTCAAAATTACAAACAAATTAATTTTTACTATTAGAGAAAAAGCGCATAGGATTTATGTTCTTGTAAAAACTGTATGGGAGAAAGAAACTCGCCATCGAGAAGGAATGAAAAGGAAACTTTAGGGAATGAAAAACTGGAAAACAGTGGCTGCCTGGTGTCACCTGATGCTTTTCAGATTGTTTTCAATATTTGGACATCTGAAAATAAAGACTATATGTGTGTGAGTGTGTGTGTAGATGTGTGTGTGTGTATGTGTGTGTGTGTATGTGTGTGCACACGCGTGTGTAGAGTAAAAGAGCACTAATGGGAAAAGGGAGTGAATTTTATGGTGTTGTGGATTTCCATGCTGTGGTGATCTGTCAGCTAAGATAAACAAGATGTGTCACAGAGGGGTCTGGTGCTGAGGAGGTAGTAAATCATAACATATTAAAAGATGGACACAATAAGTGAGTGGTAGTGTGAATACAAAGCATAGCCCTGTGTGTTTGTGATAAAGCCTCATACTTAATTCCCAGCTGGTGGAGCTGGAGGAGGTGTGTTTCTGGGGGTGGGCCTTGACATTTATGAGTCCAGTCCCCCTTGCCAGGGAGACCATCTCACTCTTGCTATGTCTTTCCTGCTGCTGATGGGAAGACGTGAGCCAGCTGTCTGCTCTGCCATGCTTTTTCCCACCACGAGGAAAGTTCCCATTGAAACTGTGAGTGGAAATAAACCCTTCCTGGAAAATCAGCTGCTTGCCGATTTGGTGTTTGTCCCAGCACTGATCAGGTACCTGCTGCGATGTGAAATAAAATCAATTTAAATGATTGATTTCCGATCTCCTTCCAAATATTCATGTCAGCAACTGTTTGGGGCAATGGATATGTGAATTCTTCATTTCCCTTTTCATTACATTACAAAGATAAAGTATTTCTGAATAATAATTTGCTTTAAATAATTTTTATCACCATTGTAGAAATTCTTATTTTTGTTTTGTTTATTGAGGTCGGGTCTCATGCTAGCTTAAGCTGACCTAGAATTCATTATGTAGTCTCAGGCTGGCCTTGAACTCATAGCAATCCGCCTACCTCTGCCTCTTGAGTGATGGGGTTAAAGGTGTGTGCCACCACAACAAGCTCAAATTTTTCTTTATTTCTTTATTTAGTCATTTATTTATGCACACGCCACCATTCATGTATGGAGGTAAGAGGAAAACTTTAGCCGGGCGTGGTGGCGCACGCCTTTAATCCCAGCACTCGGGAGGCAGAGATAGGAGGATCGCCAAGAGTTCAATGCCACCCTGAGACTACATAGTTAATTCCAGGTCAGCCTGGGCCACAGTGAGACCCTACCTTGCAAAACCAAAAAAAAAAAAAAAAAAAGAGGAAAACTTTGAGATGTTTAGGTGCCACCTTGAGAAAGGGTCTCTTGCCACTGCAAAGGAGCTGACTGCAAAAGAGGAGAAGACTAGCTGGTCCATGCGCTTTGGATTCCGCTGGCTCTGACTCACATCGTCTCAAGTGCATTGGGATCTCAGACGCATGTGCCATTTTGTTTGTTTTTGTTTTGGTTTTTGGAGGTAGGGTCTCACTCTAGCTCAGGCTGACCTGGAACTCACTATGTAGTCTCAGGGTGGCCTCGAACTCATGGTGATCCTCCAACTCATTGTGATCCTCCTAACCTCTGCCTCCCGAGTGCTGGGATTAAAGGCGTGCACCACCACACCCAGCATGTGCCATTTTGCATCTCGCTTTATGTGAGTGCTGGGGAACTCAACCCAGGTTGGCAAGCTTTGCAAGCAAGCTCTTTTAACCACTGAGCCATCTCCCCAATGCCTCAACATCTGTTTAAATTGGCTAATGTTTAATCAGCAATCTCATTCTGCTTTTCATGAATAAAAATATTTACAAATAAAAATAGGGGTTGGAGAGATGGCTCAGCAGTTTAAGGTGCTTTCTTGCAAAGCCAGGCAAGCTGGATTCAAGTCTCCAGTACTGACATAAAGCCACATGCACAAAGTGGTGTGTTGTTATGTAGCAGATTCCTCCAAACTGAAATACTCTCTTTTGAAGAGAGAAGGGAGGCTCTGATTCAGGAAGTCAAATCTAGGAGACCGAAAAATGAAAGGTCACACCGCCACTCCTCAAGGTTATGGTAATTAGAAACTGAAACATTCCCTCCATGGTGTGTTTGGTGGGGAGGGGGGGAGGCTCAGGAAGGAGTGCCAGAGGCTGAGGAAGTTAACCAATCTGGGAGAGGGTTGTAAGACCCCGCCCTGAGGCTATATGTAGAGCAAACAACTACTTGAGGAGATGAGACTTAATTCCGAAGCTGCCTGCCAGTGGTGCAGTGAGCTCCAGAGATGCAGCGTCCGTGAGTCATGCCTATGCTGAGGTGGGCTTTCTGGTGATGCAGCTGCCTTCCCATCCAAGCAGCTGTGGTGGGAGTTCGTCATGCAGGACGGCATGGGACCGTCATGCTGTGGCTGCCTTTGCGTCATCTATTGCTCCTGGAAGCAACCCTTTTCCCTGCTCTGGAAGTATATTAGTCAGGGTTCTCTAGAGGAGCAGAACCGCTGGAATGAATTATATTAAAAGGGGAAATCATTACATTAGCTTATGGTAGGTAGTTCAATAGCAGTTTCAGGACCGTGAGTCAAGAGTAGCTGCTCAGTGCACGTGGCCGGATGGCTCAGCAGTCCCAATCCAGCACTGAGGAGCCCCAAGGAAGGAAGGGGCTCTTTTTTTTTTTCCATTATTAGTTATGTAAATAGTGTGACTACAGTCGTGCTGGTACCATCATTAGCCTCCTCTCTGTCCTGCCTCCTCCAAAGGGACCTTCCTCATTGGTGATTGTAGGCCGTGCATTGTGGGGGTAGCCATCAGTTATGGGGAAGAGGCAATGGCTCTGTGAATAGTCCCAGCTTGTGGCTCTAACAATCGTTTTAGGTCTACTTCAGTGACGAGGGTCTAGGGAGCCTCTGTGTCTCTGGATCTCTGGTTTGGTAGGAGTTGAGTGTTCCGTGTCTATCTCCTCCACCCTTGTGCTCATACCAGGCTCATACCAAAAAAGTCGCACTCTTGCTCATTTCCCCAGTTACTCTATGGTTTCAGCTGGGGCCCTGGTAAGATGCCATGGACTTGAGTGTTCTCTGTGTGTATCTCGGAAGGGACTCTTTTCCCCCAGAGCTTCCTTAATATAAAGTCCACCTCTGAGAGCGGCCACCTGCTCTGGGGGCAAGGCTCACCCTGGGGGAAAGACTTCCTCCTTCTGTGAATCCTTCTTGGAAGCAACCTGGGAGACCCACCCGAAAGGGGTTGCTGTGGATTACTAAACAGATCAGGTTGATAACTCCTTCACCTTCACAGTAAGTAACCCCAACAAACCGATTGGTTCACCAACACTGGTTTAGATGTAATCATCCTTTGGTCTATTGTCTGTGTCTCTGACAGGCATGGGTCTGGAACTTGTTTCAGTGGCAGGAAGTCCTCAGGCACCCAGACTCTCTCCCTGTCTATTTCTTTCTCTCTTTGTCTCAAAAAAAAAATAATAATAATAAAGAAAAAAATAAAGAAAACTAAACTAAAGGAAATTAGAAAGTTTATCAGGAATTCATTGATTTTATAATGACATTGTCCTAAATATAAAATTCAGATAGGGGCTTGAGAGATAGCTTAGCAGTTAAGGCACTTGCCTGAAAAGCCAACGACTCTGGTTCAATTGCCCAGGACCCACGTAAGCCAGATGCACAAAGTAATGCATACATCTGGAGTCCATTTGCAGTGGCTGGAAGCCTTGGCACACCCATTCAACTCCGCTCTCTCTCTCTCTCTCTCTCTCTCTGCCTCTTTCCCTCTCTCAAATAAATAAATAAAAATAAAATAAAATAAATAAAATTCATACAGGAGCCAAATATAGTATAGTACATAATTTAAAAAAATTATTATTTTATTTTATTTTTGGAGAGAGACACAGAGAGAGAGAGACAGAGACAGATAGAGATGGGCGTGTCAGCAGTCTCTCAGCTGCTGAGGACGAAATCCAGATGTGTGTGTCCCCTTGTGGGCAAGCGCAGCATTGCGCCCTTGCATCACTGCATCTGGTTAAATGTGGGACCTGGAGACTGGAACCGGGTTCTTAGGCTTAGCAGGCAAGCACCTTAATGGCTAAGCCATCTCTCCAGCCTTAGTACATAATTTTAATCGAAGCACTGAGGCAGAATTGCCATGAGTGAGGCCAGTGGGCACTGCCTAGGCTACATAATGAGTTGTTGTCTCAAAAAATGCACAAATGATATGCAGAAAATTTCATAAACTTTTGAGAAATTAGGAATCTGTTTATAATGTGGTATGGCTAAGGTTTCTATTACTCATGCTTATTATATTATTGGACAGGTCTTGTTCAGCTTTCCTTACTGTGAATGTAATAAATTTCTTGTGTTTAAATTCATTACTATAAATTGCAGATATTCAGCGTCACTAAAAGACAATTGATTTTATTTTATACCTAAACCTTAAACTACCAGTTTCATTTTAGCCCATAATAAAATGTGAAGAGAACTTGCCTTGTGCTCTTCTTGGAATATAGAAACCCCATCAGCAGTAAAGGACAGAGTTAACTCCATGTAAGTTGAAGGACTTCATGTGGAGTCCCCATTTGCACTGTCAGAGCTACTTAAGTGTTCCCAAAATTAAAAATGAGAGGAGATAGAAGAAAAAGAATGAATAATTATGGACTCAACTATAGCCTTTCATTTTATTTTTTCAAAATTGCTCCAAGAAAGTGTGGGTTAGATCACCCACTCTGTATATAGCATGCTTTCAAGCAATTCAGTTCCACAACCTGTGTAGCTGTGCATAATGGGTCATCGTTGGATAGAACAGAACGTCTTTAATATTTGTAACATGGCTGTTATTTCAAAGATAATATATTAAAATTCTATGAGGTTTTTTACATAAGGCTCACAATACAACAGTCTTTTAATTCTCCAATTCTCCCTCTCTCTCTCTCTCGTTTTTGTTTGTTTGTTTGTTTGTTTATTTGAGATAAGGTTCCATGTAGCCCTGGCTGGCCTTCAACTTGCTCTGTAGCCAGCCATTAACTCTGGTCTTCCTGCCTCCATCTCCCAGGTTCTAGGGTGTACCACCACAGCCAGCTTATAAGAAAAATATACGCTTCCTTACAGCTAACGCTAAGATGCTAATGTCAGGGCTTAACAACAGTGCAGAAAAACATTAAAATTCCATATCACAAAATGTGAAACTGGGATATCGGCACTTGGAGCCCCATCTAGGGGACTGCAGTGACATCTCTGCAAATACTCTTGATGCATAACCTGCAGCATGTTTAATGCAGTCTTCAAGACATGTAGGAGATAAAAGGAAAGCCTCACTCTGAGTGATGGTTTCTGACATTGGCTTTTCACCTCTGAAAAAACATATCTGAGAAAACATATTATCATCTAAAAACAAAACAAAAAAGAACATATTAACAAAGTTAAATACATCAAGAAGCAAACTGTATAAATATTAAGAAAACACATTTTATTCTCTCCTTGCTTTGACTTGATTACTAGAATTATCTATAGTGTGTACTGTATTCTGAATTTTTTCTAATATAAAAATGTTATCTTAGTATTTGAGAAGCTATAATTGAAGTGATATTACATTGGTTTATTTTAAAGATACAAGAAGAGGGCTGGAGAGATAGCTTAGCAGTTAAGCGCTTGCCTGTGAAGCCTAAGGACCCCGGTTTGAGGCTCGATTTCCCAGGACCCACGTAAGCCAGATGCACAAGGTGGCACATGCATCTGGAGTTCGTTTGCAGTGGCTGGAGGCCCTGGTGCACCCATTCTCTCTCTCTCTCTCTGCCTCTTTCTCTCTCTGTCACTCTCAAATAAATAAATAAAAAAAAAAGATACAAGAAGAGTTCCAAAAGAAAAGTAAGGCATTGTATGGTAATAAAAATTCACTTAAATATTTTTATTTATTTATTTAATTGAGAGAGAGAGAGAGAGTGGCAGATATAGAGAGAAAATAGGCATGCCAGGGCCTCTAACAATTGCAAATATACTCCAGATGTATGTGCCACCTTGTACATCTGGCTTACATGGGTCCTGGGGAATTGGAACTGCGTCTTAGGCTTCACAGGCAAGTGCCTTAACCACTAAGCCATCTCTCTAGCCCAAAAATTCACTTAATATTGCAGTCCCAACCATTTCTGCTTTTAAAATATACCATTAATAACATAACATTGTTGATTGTTTATTCATGATTGGTCTGACCCCATGAATAAGACTTTATCTACCTAAGGGACCTCTGGGTTTCCAACAGAAGGGTGTGTGTGTGTGTGTGTGTGTGTGTGTGTGTGAAAAAGAGGGAATATGAATGAATTACACTATGATATTGCACACCACATCTGTACCTTTACTGTGCAATGCTGGCCATGACGAAGACCTATGCTCAAATCTGGTAGGCGACAGGGATGTGTGAGGCATCTCACCCCTGTGTGTAAATGTCTACCCCTCAATCATATCAGATGTCTACCTGTCATCTTGGTTGATAGTCACTAAGAAAAAAATGACTAAAAGTCAAAGAATTTTTGAGACAAACTCAAATCTTCTAAAAACTATTTTTATTATTTTATTTTTATTTATTTATTTGACTGAGAAAGAGGGGAGAGAGGGAGAGAGAGAGGGAGAGAGAAAGAGAGCGAGAGAATGGGCACACCAGGGCCTCTAGATCAACTCCAGACGTGTGTGCCCCCTTGTGCATCTGGCTGACGTGGGTCCTAGAGGATCAAACCTGGATCCTTTGGCTTTGCAGGCAAGTGCCTTAACCACTAAGCAATCCCTCCAGCCCTTAAAAATAGTTTTTATTTATGTATTTGCAAGCAGAGAGAGAGGTAGAGAAGAAAGACAGATAGCAAGTATGGGCATTCCAGGGCTTCCAGCTTCTGCAAACGAACTCCAGATGCATGCACCACTTCTGTGCAACTGGCTTTCTGTGGGTACTGGGGAACTGGACCTGGGTCGTTAGGCTTTGCAGTCAGGCACCATAACCAGTGATTCCCATACTAAAAATCTTTATTTATATTCAGCATGTTTCTCTTTCCACCTCTCTTCTCCTCACCATAGAGAGCATGTCAGCTGGTTATGATGCCCAGCCCCACCCAACCCCGTGCAGATCTGATCTTTGATTATCTTGACCTTACAATACTTGATTAATCCAATAACTTATTGACTTTTATGAAGCAAAAGAATACCAAAGACCACATGAATGAATTCACTGCTTTCTGGAGATACTCTTCCTCGACTATAAAGCGGTCAGAGCATATTAATGTCCTGGCCCACTGTCCACTGGCCTGGTAACCTCTGTGGTTAGATCATGGTTGTAGCTTTAGACTCAGGGGAACTCTTTAATGAATGAAGACCTTAGCCTGTACCACAGGCAAACCTTTATAATTACATTCTAACATTCTATCAAATACTCTTCTCCCGGATAACGTAATAAGTGTTTGATGGGAACAATAGGTCTTGTGATAATCGACATAGCTCCTCCATTATAGAACAAATGCCTTGGTGGATTGTATTGCATGGAAGTCCAGAGATGGCTTTTACCAACACTGCATAAATTTTTGGGTCATGGTGCCAAAGATATCGCAAACACAAATTCCTTCTTGGAATTGAAGGCAATTCCAGTACGAACAAAACTATGATTTCGTCCAGGATAGAAAAGGTTTGATATTACTGACATGTCAACAAGTGATTGGCTGGTTTACACTATAGTGTGAGGTCAGTGACTCTATCGCTAACAGGTAAGGTATTTATTAGTTCTGGATTGGCTGGTCTCAGTGACAGGAGTCCCATATTCCATCTGGGCTCATTTCTAGATTATCTCGAGCAATTGAGCATTGACTTGGGCTTCTTGAACCCGCGGAGGACAGGGTAGGGCCAGCGGCTATGTGCTAGCAAGTGATTATCTCCTTCTGGTTGTTGACAGCTTCCTGAACAGTGAGTCCTCTTCTCATCACTGGACTAAGACCAAAAGGGTTTTTTTTTTTTTTTTTTTTGTCCTTTCCCCATGTGAAATTATTTTCTGATGTGTGTGTATATCTGTATGTGCATGCATGTGCGTGTTTGCACTTCTTTATGTAAAATAATAAGCAATTGTACTGTTCCACTGTGTGTGTGTCTATCTCCAGAAATGATGCTGAGTGAAACGGTATTAGAATTTTCCTCACATTCACACACAGAGTTGATTGTAGAAGACAGTCTCAGCTAACCTCCTCAGGAGCATAATCCACCTCCTCTGAGCCGTATTTCTCACTGGCTTGGAGCTCATCACATGAACTAGACCGGATGACAAGCAAGCTCCAGGGATCCTCCTGTCTCCCATCTCCTTGACGCTGGTAGTATAGGCACCACCACCATTATGCACTTTGCCAGGGGTTCTTGGGATCAAACTCCGGTCCTCATGCTTTCAAGGGCAAACACTTTAAGGACTGAGCTATCTTACTCTTGGCCCCATCTTGCTTTTAATCATCCAGTCTTATTATTGGTGAGTCTGAGTCCAAATTGCTCAGTATTGCATAGCAATGTCCTCTGAATTGAGACTTCTCTGGGAGAGAAGAGAGACAGAGGTTCAGGAGGTAGCCCAATTTGGGAATGCCGAGACTTCAAAGGTCACAGAACCCATTCCCCAAGGTTACAGAAGCAGTAAACAGCTGTGGGGGCACAGAGTGACCAGCCAGCTGCCTACAAGTTGCACAGATCACCAGAGATGCACCTCCCTTGAGGTGTCCACGCAGGATGGGCGTAGGGAGTGAAGCAGTTGCTTTTGAGTCATCCACGCAGCGGGAAGTAACCCTTCATCAGTGCTCAGATGCATGCACCACCTTGTGCATCTGGCTAACGTGGGTCCTGGAGACTTGAACCGAGATCCTTTGGCTTTGCAGGCAAATGCCTTAACCGCTAAACCATCTCTCCAGCACTCTGTCTGTAATTTTTTTTTAAAAATCACAAAGTGTGCTTCTCAGTCCTGCCTGAGAGGAGTCTTCGTGGTTCTTCTCAAAGTGATCTCCACAAGTGAAGCTTAGTAACACAACAGTATACATTTTCCTCATGCCATCCTGCAAAGATGATGCATTTCACAACCAGCTCGGAATGTCCTTTATCAATGGATGGACAATGCCTCCCCCATCACCCCTTTACATTTTAAGCATGAACTGAAGGAGAGCTTCAGATACAATACACATGGATTCCATGGAGTGTCTGGGCTATTTATGTATTTTACTTTGGGTTTCTGAACCTACACAGGCTCCATACCAAATGTGTCATTTCTAGTCTGCGATAAATTGATGCTACTCCTGCCCCTCAGTATGATTTCCAAGAGGTAACAGTATCCGCTTATGACAGATACCTCCAGGTTCACGGTCATTTGATGTCTCAGTCTACAATTAGGCTCTACTAAGTCCAAAAAAACACTCTGTTGTGAAGAGCAAGTTCTGTTTCTTGATTTTCAAGCAGTGATAAACAAAATTATAGCAAAACTTTTTGAATCTCTTCTGCAAATCTGCTGGATTTCTGCAGGCACAGTGAAGTAGTCCCCACTGAAACCTGAACTTAAAGCAGAGCCCTCTCATGCTCTGGGTGACACCAAACACTGTGATCCTCTAGCACACAACATCAAAGGGGCAGAACACGAGTCACAAGAGTGGCATGTCCTACCTTTAAAATAGAGCAAGGTGCTCTATCTATCTAAATAGACAGGTGCTGCTAGTGTTGTAGCCACTATGCTGTCATAATATCTGCTTCCCAGAATAGAGAGCCTTCAAGATCCGTAGACCCTTCACATTTTACCAATATGCCACATACTGAACAATTTTCGATTTTTTTTTTTTTTTCAACCATCTGGCATGTGACATCTTTCTAGGGTATCCAGAATGCTTGCTGCTCTTTGCTCCTGAAGTGGCATCAACATGCAATCAACATACAATGGACCAGTGTGATATTCTGCAGCATGGCAGGACACCTGAAGTCCATGAAGATCACATGTCCCAGAGGAGAAAGCTGACAGCATCTTGAGTCATGGAAGTGAATCTTAAACTACTTTTTCCCTTATAAAATTAAAGTCCTTCATTCTTTTTCAATTACCATTGTTGGGAAGGATGCTTTCTATTTGCCCTTTCTGGAATTATGCACACAGTTCCTGAGCTGTGTTTATGGACTCCAGTAAACTCATCACATTTCATAGATGCTGCAATTGGCTCCACTACTCATTGAGTTTATAGTTCACCTTGACTTATTTTGATTTATTTTGACTTATTTTGATCTATTTAATTTTTTTTTTTAATTTTAAAGGAAACATGGCAGATATTTGGAACCAGGAACGGTAACCTGTGCATACTTTCTCTTTGAAGTATACCAATCTGTGTTGATGGCATGATGTGTTCCATGAGGCCAGAATCTTACAACAGTTTCTATAATAATGACTTGCTCCAAAAGTCAGAAAAGACCAAGAAAATAACTGCAGTGTACCCATGAACCTCCTCAATTGTTCAGGGAGGAGATTTGGGCTAAGACTCTATTTAGAATGGTTTTCATAAATCCAGTTCTAACTGATGATCCTGATAGATCTGAATCTAGATATTTTGTTTTACAGTGTCCACCTATTCTAATAAATGGCTCAAGATTCTTTGGGGGAAATCTTTGGAGAATAGCAATCATATAAACTCATGATGGCACTGCGAGGTTCTCACTTAAGAAGACTTGACCTGCCCAGAATTGATGGGCCCAATGTATGACAGACATTGCACATTAGGAAATGGAGTGAGGGATTAGACTTTTTTCATTGCAGTGTATGTGAAGCCTCCCTACTCCCATCCTGCACACATACATAAAAATGAACCAAATCATTTCTCAATAAGGTAGAGCTGGACAGGAGAAACACTTGTCTCTAATTCTGTAATGTATATGGGCTTTTGATCAGCGTGGAGTTCAGTCATGCACACACAGCTGCTATAACAGCCTGTCGTTGACCCACTGTGGACTTTAAGGAGGGTCTACTGTTACTTGGATTCAGGCATTGGGAGCTGAGGCAGAGTGCTCACTAATCAATTGGGTTTTAAATGGCCACAGCAGTCCTTGTTCATGAATAGGACAAAGAACCAATGTTTGTCTTTTCTGAAGTTTCAGACAGAACTTTTGTTCTTCAGGTGCTGACAACCTTCTGTCACCACTCCTATTTATTTATTTATTTATTTTTCTGATTATAAAGGTAAAGCGTGCACAGGTTGCTATCAGCTGTGTTGCCCTGAGAAACACCACGCTTAAGAGCCACTGTCCTAGGCCCCTGTGGCCAAGATCCGCTCATTAACGCTGTGCCTGACAAGGTCATTATATCCATGCTTCTGCTGCTCTGAAATCTTTTCATCCTGTTGACACTAGAGAATTCGATTCTGCGGCAGCACCTGCTACTGTCAAGTTGAGCCTCAAGAGGTGATGTGCGGCTGAGATTCTCAGGGATGCCAGTGACATCCTTCACTCTGGAATTCCTCAAGACCTTAATAAAAGGCATTTTCCCCTGGGCAATCCCAAAGGCCCAACTTACAGTCAGGGGTTGTCTGTCCAAACCTGGCCATATGCAAATAGATAATGCTCTGTCCTTTCCAAACATTAACAGGCTCATCTCACTCGTGATCATGAAAGTTCCATCTTGAATTACAGGGGAAGCCCTGAGCCCCTTAGTCAGGAGGGAGAGAGAGATTAGGAGGCATGCATTAGTAAATAAGAGAAAAAATGTTATTTAAAGATAGCATGCTTATTGAATGCAGAAAAAGAAAGTTGATTAGAATATTATTATAAATGTTGAGAAAGTTTAGCGAGGTGCATAGGTTTTAAGACTCTATACTTAATAGGGAAAAAAAGTTTGAAAATAGGAAAGGCTTTATAATACTGTTATATCATTAAAATGCACAGAAATAAAATCAACAAATTTATTTGGCTTGCATATTTTGAGACAAAGTATTTTTGAACAAAAATTTAAACAAATAATCTAGGATAGACATAAGATTCTAAGATAATCAGTAAATTCAGCACATTTTCCTATGAAAAGTAGCTTTAAAAAACTATATAGTCCGATTCTACATATTATTAGGAAAAAACTAGCTGAATCTTGTATTTCAAAAATCATTTGATAAATGCTAATATTTGTACATTTTTAGAGAAGTTTAAAATTTGTGTTTATTTTAGGAAACTCTAGTTTTTGATTTAACATATAGAAATAAACAAAATAATATAATGATATGGTACATCTCCATATACCCATCATCCAATCTCACCAAATTATCTATAGTTTATTATTTATTCTTGTGCATGTTATTTTGAGCATTTTCGAGAAAAAAATGTATATAAATATTCTTTTATATTTCCAAAGAAAATGCTTATTTTGGTTTCAAACACAATGATAATATCATACCTAATGTAATTTATAATTTTTTAATTAAAAAATATTTTATTTATTTATTTGAAAGCAGAGAGAGAGAGAGAGAGAGAGCACGAGCATGCACACCAGGGCCTCTAGCCACTACAAACGACTCCATCTGGCTTTCTATGGGTATTGGGGAATTGAACCTGGGCCTTAGGCTTTGCTGGCAAGTGCCTTAATTGCTGATACATCTTCCAGCCCATTTTAATTTTCATAGTTATAACACCATGAAATATACAATTATTTCATGTACATGAAACAATGAAACAAATACACTATAAAGTATTTTACCTTAACAATTGTGTTTTGTCATAATGTATTTTATCTGTTGTCTCTATTTCCCTTAAATTGGATATATATCTTTTAACTGATTTTTGAACTTTTTTTTTTTTTGGAGAGAGACACAAAGAGAGACAGAGAGAGACAGACAGAGAGGGAGAGGAAGACAGATAGAGATGGGCGCACCAGCAGCCTCTCAGCTGCTGCAAACGAAATCCAGATGTGTGTGCCCCCATGTGGCCAATGCGGCATGGCGCCCTTGCATCACTTTGCATCTGGCTAAACGTGGGACCTGGAGATTGGAACCGCTGGAGACTGGAACCAGCGTTCTTAGGCTTAGGATGCAGGCTCCTTAACTGCTAAGCCATCTCTCCAGCCCTATATGATGTATAGTATTATTAATCTATTGATTGCTGATTCATTATAAGGTAACCTTCTTTTCAAATGACATATTTTGACTACAGTATGTTTTTTTCTATTACGGCCATGCGTATTCACTTTTCATTACTAGTGATATGGAATATCACCATTCTTAACTTTGTTGTATGCCCCCCAGGATAAGCTATCTCTCCAGCCCTATTTTTTATTTTTTTTATTTTACAAGGTAGGCTCTCATTCTAGCCCAGGGTGACCTGGAATTCACCACTATGTACTCTCATGCTGACTTTGAACTCACAGTAAATCCTCCTACCTTGTTTCCTGAGTGCTTTGATTAAAGGCTTGTGTCACCACACCTAGTTTATACTAAATTTTTTAGCAAGAATACTTCATAGGTAATGTAATGTTCTTCATTGGGGAACAATATATATATATATATATATATGTTATTTCATTGAGTAGGCCCATTCATTTAATGGGAATCACAAAATGGGGAAAATAGTAAAGTTCTAATTCTGAAAATACTTATGTTACTGGCTTAAGTATTTATAAATATAAATAGTGCAGCTTCTTCATTTGCAGTAGAAAATTCATCTAGACAAGGAGAAAAAGCTAAAGCTCTCCTTAATAATTTTCTACAAAATGGTAGGTTCTCCAGAACCTGAGTAAACCTCTGGACACACACACACACACACACACACACACACACACACGTTACCCCAGTCTTGCAAAGGGGAGGAGAGACCAGAGAGTCTCCTGGGCTCTGGAAAAGCAGTAAACTTTAGTATCACTATGACATTTCTGCTCCAACAAGAAAGATTGGAAGAGTAATCCAGTGTGGGACACCTTACATTCTGCTCTGGACATCCCACGTAAAAATCCCCCCCCCACATGCAAATGTATGGGGAGCCCCATGGCGAGCGTGGGGGCATGCATATGTGCACCCCACACACACCCTCACATTACTAACATACTTATACACAAGTGAACAACAATGCAAAACTAGGTAAGACAGAATACATCAAACTAAAAGAGCATGTGCACAGTGGAGTGTACAATCAATCTGTCAAATGAAAAGCATGTTACAGACTGGGAGACAAATTTAGGAAACAGAGCTGATCAGAAGCTAATATCCAAATATATAAGAAACTCACCAAACTAAACAGCAACACATAAATGGCTCAGTTAAAGAAATGGCTAGGGGACCAGGATAGACAATTTTCTAAAGAAGATAAATAAAACAACAGGCAGCCATACAACATCATCTATCATCAGAGGAATAGAAAATGAGCCCATGGTCAAATATCTCCTCATATGCCTCAGGAAGACTATTACACTAAGACAATAAATAATGAGTGTGTGATTAATGGAAGCGTGGAGGCGTGGGAACCCTGGCAACACCTGCCGGGATGATAATAGGGTTTGGAGGTGATTTGAGTGCTGGAAGTTGGGCCTCAATGTGAACTTAAGGAATGACTGGACAATAGGAACAGCATCTTGAGAAGGTACTAATGTTCCCACTGAGAGGTTCATTCACGTGAAAATGAGTGGTTATCGATGAGTACTCTTGCCCCTCTCCACCGCTTTCATCTTTTCTTACAATATGACTTCTTACTCCAAGAAATGATGTCATTCACGTTGTAACATACTTAGAAGGCCCTCACCCAAGGCCAGACAGATGGGACTAAACATGCACCTTGAGTTTCCAGTGGTCTGAATAACACTCCTGTTTGAAAACACCTAGCCTCACATGCTTTGTTCCAGCAAATCAAAAGGAACTAAGAATTTAAATTGCTCTAACTATTATGGAAAACAAATGCAGAGTTTCCTCAAAAGAACTGCCCTTGGAAATACTACTATTGAATATACATCCAAAAGAACTGAATAATTTCTGTAGGTCAAAGAGACATCTCAGCCCCCTCTTCAATGCGGCACTGTTTACAATGGCTGTGAAATTGGAACCCCCAAGTGTCCATCAAGAGGAAAATGGATTAAGTAAATGTGATGAATTTATACAATGAGATAGTCTACTGTTTAGCCATAAAAAGAATAGAAGTCTGTCCTTTGCAACAACATGGATGGATGTGAAGATCATTGTGGAACCCCACTTAAGGGATACGCAAGAAGGTATGTTTCATAGACTCCCTCAGACATGCAGCCTATGAAGATTGCACAGGAATTGAGAGTAGAATGACGATTCCCTGAGACTGAGAAGAGTTAGGGAGGGGGAGGCACAGGGCAGACACTGCTGCTACCCTGAGGGACAACCAGACAGGAGCAAGAAGCTCTTAGATAACACAGCCTGTGTAATTCAAAGGGTGGCAGAAAGGATTTTGAATCTTTTTTTTTAAAGTTTTATTTTTATTTATTTATTAGAGACAGAGGGAGAGAGAGAGAGAGAGAAAGTGAGAATGGGCATAGAAAGGCCTCTAGCCACTGCAAATGAACTCCATACACGTGTGCCACCATGTGCATCTGGCTTACTTGGGACCTGGAGAATCGAACCTGGATCCTTAGGCTTTGCAGGCATGCACCTTACTTGCTCAGCCATCTCTCCAGCCATTGAATCTTTTATAAACATAAATAACTAATAAATATTTGAGGAGATATGCTTAACCTGGTTTGAACATTGCACAACATATATAGATATCAAAATACCACGTGGTATCCCAAAAATATGTGTCAGTTTTATGGATCCTGTAATAAAATATTTTGGAAGATGAATATGGATGTGCAGGGTAAAGGAGTGGATTGAACATGACCAAATACTTGGTTAGGCATAGAGGACAGAGGAAGGAAAAGTTGATTAGGTTCCAAGTATGAGGAAGGGGAACTTGACTGGATATTAACTGCTGGGGAAGCACTCTACTTGGCTTAGCAGTCCTGTTTGCTTAAACAAGGCTCAGCAGGCCAATAACCCAATAAGGAGGCTCTGTTGAAACAGCATTCAGACATTGGTGACGATGTGGTCAAGAAGTAAGTCTTTGTCATTGTTCAGAAGAAGAGGATGACGGGTCACAGAAACGCCTCTGCACACATCACAACCTCTCAGACACTCCCAGCTCCATTCTGTACATGATCATATTCTTTGAACCAGAGGAATGAAAACGGCCTTAACAGCACATCAATTTTTTTTTTTTATGACTCATTTGTGCTACCCAGTGTCATCATACCCTGGGCAAATCTCCTTGCTGCTGGTTTGTACTATGAAGGAAAAATCACACCAGGCTAGATGCCCAAGGAGTTGAGATGTTCCAGCCTCGTTTAGTTCTCAATCCAGCATTTGGTATAATGCTTAAAAGAGGTCTGTCTTTAAAATAAACAAATGCCATTGCACTTTTTTTTTTTTTTTTTTTTTTTTTTTTTTGAATCTAGACCAGTGACACTATACCATGGAATGACTCTATACCATGGAATTTCTCGTGGAATTTCATAAATATAAAAAAATTCTTCAATGTGATCCTGAATAAACTGAATCAGAATCTGTCCAACTAGAGATGGAGACAGTCTTCACATTTTTTTTTTTTTTACCAAGCCACTGGGAATCGTTATGAGTGTTCTCACTGTGGAGACAGTTTCCTACCTCCGAGCTCAGAATGAGCATGGCAGGGCAGTCAAAATGCTAAGGAAGAGGATGATTTGGCTTAGCTCCACTTTATAAAGGGTACAAAGTAATTGGAATGACTGTTCAATTCTAGCTGGACAATTACTGGGTGCATTCTGTTTGCTAAGCTCAGTGCTATAACCCTGTGCAATCCTAACACTTTGCCCATGATATTGCTGTCCTTGCTTAGGAACAAGGACACTGAGGCAGAGAGGGTCCAAAATGTCACCAAGGGTATAGAGATGGTGATGATAGCATGAATCACGTGCACCCATGCAAGTGACATTACCATGCTTGTTGGATATTAAAGCTTCAATATTTTATTGCCACGAATTAAAAAAAAAATAATTTGAGAGAGAGAAACAGAGAGGAAGGAACACAGAGAGAGAGAGAGAGAATGGGCATGCCAGGGCCTCTGAGCAGCTGTGAATGAACTCGAGATGTGTGTGCTCCCTTGTGGGCAAGTGTGGCATTGTGCCCTTATGTCACTGTGTCTGGCTAAACGTGGGACCTGGAGAATCAAACAGGCGTTCTTAGGTTTGGCAGGCAGGCGCCTTAACCGCTAAGCCATCTCTCCAGCCCTTAAATTTTGATTAGCAGTTTTAGTAATTTAATGAGGCTGGAGGTAAAAAGAAGAAAGCAAAAGTAAGGATATCCGCATGCCTATGCTATTAAACATTAATATTCCAAAATAATTTAAGATTTCTTTGAATATTTTATGTAACATGTACAACTGATTTTTGATGTGATGTGTATGCATAAGATGCCTTTTGATTTAAAATGATACTTATCACTTGTATTTCCCCACATCATTATTACATCTATACATTTTCATCCTTTATGGTTGATTAATATCTATATGACAAATAGTGTGAGCAAACAGGGGTCTAAGCTACTCAGAAGCAAGCAGCCTGACAAGATGTACACACCAGTGCAATGGTGGCACCAGCCTTAGTGGGTAACCAATGTCTTTCTGACTGGCTATGAGATCTGCTCAGTGGAAAGGACCCCATAGCTGGAATTGGGAACCAGGTCAGAATCTTCTGGAGGCTAAGATTATGGTATCCAATGACAAGCTCTCACCAGTGTTTAGCTAAAAGAGGGACTACATCCATCAAAACCTCCCTAAATCAATAATGTTTCTCCTGTTTAAACTATGCTGTCTTCATTCTCTATTGGAGAATCTGTTTTTCTTTATCAGAAGGTAGAAAGACCGGAGGAGATAAACTCCCACTCATATTTCAGCCAAGGCCCAGGTGAAAGCACAGAGGAAGTGGGGAGATGAGCAAGAGTGCTTCTGTGGAGAGCCTGCCAATCAGCTCCAGGGTGAAGGAGACAGACGCTGAGGACACTCAACACCTACCAAAGCAGAGATCCAAAGACTCCTAAGAGCTCATCACGGAAGTAGACTTAAAACACACCCACCACGGCTCAGGGAATTTTTCAGAAGAGGGGGCAGAAAGATTGTAAGAGCTACAGGTTGGGACATCATGCCCAGAAGCATTTGCTCACCCCACCCTATAACTGACTGCAGCTCTCACAATGCATTCCCCACAACCCCATGGGGAATACCAGCAACCCCACTGAGGAGGGTCCTGAGTGGAATGGGGGCAGGAAGGAGGGAAAAGGTGGTACCAACATGTGAAGCATCCAAAGTAAGTATGTTCTTAATAAAAAAGTAAATAAAAATAAAATAAATAAAAATGTCTACAAGAAGGGCAGGGGGAGTGTCAATCTAAACTCAAGATATTATGAATAAGACATATGTAAAATTACTTTTTTGAATAAGGGCACATCTAGAAGCTGTAGACTGTTACTAGAAAATTTTCAGTACCTGGGATGGGATACCTTCCAGTGAGTTGTTAGCCAAGGAGGTCCCGGTAGCCTCCAAAACATTAAAGGCTTTTGCCAAAGCCCTTGGTTTCCCTAGAGAAACAGATAGTAAGACCCTATTGCTGAAGACATCTCATGCCTGAGAAGCATGGTCACTGAGAAAGCAAGCTGGTGTAGAGCAGAAAACCTTCTCCCTGTAGATCAGCCAACTGAAAGCTGGTAAAAGCTGCATTGCATGCAATGTATGGGAGACAGAAGCCATCAACAGTGAAAACAGTGGAAGCTGAATATTCAAGCTTGGCCAGACAGGCCCAGTGACTGAATGGGTGCAATAGTGGCATGTCTACTCTTGGGGTAACCAACTGCTCCATAATTGGACTGAAGGCCCTCTCTATGGGAGGGAATACATACCTGGTACTGAAAAATCTAAATAAAAGTCTATGGTAGGTGAGGTCATGAGCCTTAGGGCTATAAGCCTGCTCTTATCTGACTAAATCTATATATTATTCCCACCAAGCTGCCCTGAAAGCACTACACTTAATGTTCATATTCACATATTAACGCTACTCTCACTTCTGGTTAGAGAAGCTTCTCTTTTCAGATCGCGATGACCACTGGGATGACCCAAAAGGCAACATAGTGCTGAGAAGAAGGGATGGAGGAGTGCCCAGCACTGAAACACCTCTGCCACACCCTGCAAGGCTCAGGGACTATTGCAGAAGAGGGGGCGGATAGAATGGAAGAGCCAAAGGAAGGGTATGACCTCTTACAATGCAACTGCCCAGACAGAAATTGGCCTCGATATCCATGACCTTGCAGTGCCTAGCAATACCTTTGCAAAACCCTCAAAATAGAAGAAAAAGATGACGACATCAAATTAAAAGAGAGACTAATGGAGAGAGGGAGGGGATATGATGGAGACTTGAGTTCTAAAGTGGAATGGGGGGAGGGAAGGGAAATATCAGGTGGTTTTTTTTTTGTATGTAAGTATAAAAGTCAATAAAAACAATAATTTAAATTAAAAAAAGTCTATGTGACAACCATTCTGAAATGGATTCCTTAATTGTTTCTAACTTTCAAAAGGTAATTATAAATAAAATCATACATCACAGAATAGTCCTTAAAATGATAATGTGATGACATACATAAATATGTATTTACATATGCATACACAAGTGCACTCACATTTTTTGTAAAAAAGGTCTATCTTTAGGATATATCTCACAGAGTCATCAAAAGGAACAATGGCTTAAAACTTTACATAACCTCATGTGAAAGTCTTTCCCAAAAAAGCATGCCTCTTAGGGGCCGGAGACATGGCTTAGTGGTTAAGACATTTGCCTGCAAACCAAAGAATCCTGGTTCAATTCTCCAGGACCATGTAAGCCAGATGCACAAGGTGGGCAATTGCATCTGGAGTTTGTTTGTAGTGGCTGGAGGCCTTGGAGTGCCTATTCTCTCTCTCTTGCTCTCTGCCTGTTTCTCTCTCATAAATAAAATATATTTTTAAAAAGAAAGAAAATCATGCCTCTTAGTCAGCCTGGTTTTCTGTAACAGGGTGTCAATATTGGGTGGTTCAAACAAAACATTTACTTTTCACAGCTGTGCCCACTGGGCAGCCTGAGGTGTCTGACCACAGTAATTGCAGTAGTGGGTCCTGTCCCGCGTGCCGGTGTGGCCTTCTTTCTGTGCTCAAGGGTGATGGAGAGAGATGGGGATTTTCCCCTTATAAGAGAAATAATGTCACTGTGGCCACCATGCACGTGGTTTCTCTAACTCCACTAACACCCACAAAGGCCCCACCTCCCAGTAATTACCCATGATAAGTTAGGCATTACTTTGGGGTTGAGGAGGGCAGCAGACAGTCACTTCAAAAAAAAATCTGTAAACATTGAATGGGCTGTTATATGATATGATTTCCATGGTATTCATTTTTTTATTGAATAATATATTTTTCATCTTTGTTTGTGTGTGATGAAATGGTACCTTGAGACCATAGTTTTATGCTCCAATTAGTCATTTCACATATTCTCATGTAAATAGTATGCTTGTGTTCCCTGTTTTCTCTAGGATCTCATCCAGTAACAGCAGCAGTAATCTGTATTAGTAAATGCCAGTCGCTTTCCAAACATTTTACATTAATTACATTGCATGTGCTGTACATGGACATCTGGGTATCTCATTTTATGGGGCCCTGAGAGAAAGGAGAATTATCCAATGCTGTATAGTAGTGTGCTTTTAAAATCATAGAGGTAAGTACTTTTCTTATGACAGTTTTTAGGTAGATAACTTGCTAGATTTGCCCTTTTTGTGTGTTTCAGTTTTACTCTTTATATTTGTGTTGAGCAGAAAGTATAAGTTTGTATACAGTCAATTTTTGAAATTATTCACTGATTTTTTACTTCAAATATTAAAGGGGTAGTTTCAATATTTTCCAAAAATGTTCTATAATTCTAGTTCATACTTCTTTGACCATTTCTTTAATAAATGTGGAATATATCATATAATTATATGATATGGGGTCTGTACTTAACCTGTTTTGTACATAGTCTGTCTATCTATCTATCTATCTATCTATCTATCTATCTATCTATCTATCCCCAGACAGTTAGCTTGTCTAGTTGCAAAAGGTGCTATATGAGCGACTGGGGGAAAATGACCAACATCTGTCCAAGCAACTCATGATCTAATCTATATCATAATTTATTAAAATTTCTTTTATTTTCCCTTTGGTTTGTTCTGACTCCTTTATTAAGTAGCAAATGCATATATATATATGTATGTATGTATCCTATTATGCTCTTATTTCCTGTAAAGGGAAGATGACCTCTAGGACTCTGGGCCGGTGTTTAGTCTAGGAGAATATCCTCTCAAATGGAAGAGAAGGAGGAGAGGCAGAAGGTCTCGAGTCAGCAGTATTAACAGCGTATGTGCTGCCCTCTGAACTCTTGCGCACGTGCTCAGATAAGCGGGTGGCATCTGTAAAGGGAAGTGTTTTGTAGCCACTCTAAGACACAAGTGGATAATGATACACAGACTCGATTTTAGTTTGCAGAACCAATACCTGTGAGAATCATTTTAAGAAAAACCGTAATATGGGAGGAGGCATTTCAGTCATTCATATAAAAAAACCACAATAAATTCTTAATAGAATGTTGTCATTAAGCTGAGCACACTATTGGATACACTCAATTATGACCAACACAAATGATACTTTCAAGTAACAATATAATATTTAATGTGTCTGGAAAAAATCATTTCATCTTTCCCAATATGCTCTGGCACATTCTGTGCTAACTATTCGGAATTAAAAGTTTAAAGAAAAATAATTCCTGCCTTCAGCAACTGTATAATATCACATTGTTAGAGATATGCTAAAAAACACATATAACACATTATGTTTATATAACAATGATGGTTCATCACAACTGGACTTAAGTGAAAGGTGGAGGAGTTGGAGTAACCTCAGAGACAGGGATATTGGAATGACACATAATAAAACTCCACAGATGGTATGATTGTGTGACAGCATAGTATGCACTTGAAAATGAGTTTCAAGGCTTTAATAATTTCAGAGCCTAATGTCATATTTTAGGGTTTCATTGGCAAATGAAAAGTGATTATTTTCTGTCACTACAAACTTACATGGTTTTTTTTTGTTGTTGTTGTTTTTTATTGCCCCTTGAATTTTTTTCATAACTTTTCAATACTCTAATCTCGGATCCTGACATGTGTCTACCACAAAAAAAAAAAAAAATCTGTACCTTTGATAGCCTATTTGTTACAGAAGCCTATAAATCATATACCAGGAACTCTGTCAAATTGTAGAATATTGTTTCCACAGTTAATTCTTTGATCTCTCTATGTAAGAATGAAGGGACTGAAAAGATGGTTGGTAGTTTGAATGTAAACAATGAACACTTAGTAACTAAACAATCATGATCGAGCACTTAAGGTGCCTGGTATGCCTGCCTGACTTTGTGTCCTGTGGTGATAACAACATATAGACATGATTTTATAAGAATCAGTCTCTCTTCTGTGTACCATAGAGCACTTAGGAAATCAACACCAACATGGTCCCAGGGTGCAGTGAGAAATGTTTGTTGCCAGTAAGTGAACCCAGATCCTATTGAGACCCTAATTTAAGAAACTTCGTTTCTTGTCAAAATTTGAATTCCTTCATTGTCACCCTTCATCATCAAAATGCCTAACCCCAAAATAGATCATGTCATCCAAAAATCAACAAAGGCTATTAAAAGTAAATAAAAGGTGCTATTTCATAGTTTTATTGTAGTAAATAATGCTCTGGATAAATGAATTGGTACAGTCTACTGAAAGTTATAGGGTGGTATAAAAATTGAGTAAGGGCCCCAGATCAAAATCTCATCCTAAGGCAGACAACTGGATCAGAATGTCCCTACCCCAGAATATGCAGGTCACAGAGCCAAAGAGGGACAAAGAAATTCTTAGAGCAAAGACAGGTTTGAAATGTGAAAGATAAAAAAAACTGTTGGAACAACTTCTCTATAGAGACGATTTTTTATTACATAGTTTCAATAGTGATGAACAGAGTGTGAGTCATTATTCATGTAAGAAAATGTCCCCAAACTGTAACCTGAATAGAATGGATATCATATTCAATGTCAAATTTTTACTACGCTATCATCATTAATACAGAGAAGCAACTCACCTGCCTTCCAGAAACTGTCTTCATAAGCCCTCTGGTAAGTAAAATATGTGCTGACACTGATGGAAAAGGATCACTAAATTTCCCTAGCATCATACTTTAATCATCTTGATTTGGTGCATTGGTAAGTGTCAAGTCAAAACCTATGCAGCATCACAAGGAGGCACGTTCCTTGTGAGTTGGTATACCCCTCCTTTATGTGAGATGCTAGTGTTACACAAATGCTACTAGAATTACACAAGAGTAATGCGTTTCAGGCTGCAGAGGAACCATGATGTTGAGATCCTTGATCAACGCTCCCAGTAGCTGCCCAGCTAGAACTCGCTTGTATAAAAGAAGAATTACAAAGGGGGAAAGGGCACGCGACAAGCATCCTCCACCTTAGCCCCCGCTTTAGTAAGTAAATTGGATTTAAGAGGAAAAAAGCAGAGTAAATGTGATAGAATCTACTTCTTGTGCCTGCCATTTAATAGAGAGGGAGAGAAAAGGCATCATTCAGTATGTAAATGCTGGTTTTAGCGATGGTCTGGTTAAGGAGACCATGTGGTCATGGAATATTCTGCCTCTGAACTGCTTATACTACTTCCACCCAGATAGTAACCAGATGAGACAGATTTCTGATCATGCCATGTTTTCCCTGCCAGGATGAAGCCTCCCCTCCAAACTGTTAGCCATGATAAATGTTTTCCTTCCATATGCTGCTTTTGGTTGGGTGTTTTGTCCCAGCAATCAGATTGTAACTTCCACAACCACTAATCAAGAAGCTACTCATGGGCTGGAGAGACGACTTATTCGTTAAGGTGCTTGCCTGCAAAGCCAAAGGACCTCGGTTCGATTCCCCAGGATCCATGTAAACCAGATGCTTGCATCTGGAGTTCGTTTGCAGTGGCTGGAAGCCCTGGCATGCCCATTCTCTCTCTCTCTCTCAAATAAATAAATAGAACTAAAAATATTTTTTAAAAAAAGAAGCTAATCATATTTGTTCCTATAAGCCAAGACAAAAACCTGTGGCTAGGGAAGTCATAGGCCCTGGTAGAGAAGCAAAGGTTTTTGTTCTCTTAAAAGGATGTCAATAAATAAATAAAATTTTAAAAAGGCTGGAGAAGTGGCTTAGCAGTTAAGGTATTTGCCTGTGAAGCCAAAGGACCCAGGTTCAATTCCCCAGGACCCACGTAAGCCAGATGCACAAGGGGCACATGCATCTGGTGCTCGTTTGTAGTGGCTGGAAGCCCTGGCATGCCCATTCTCTGTCTGTCTCTTCTCTATCTTTCTCTATCTTTGCTTGAAAATAAATAAAATTTTTTAAAAAGGATGTCATAATACCTTCTAAAAAGTATGTTCATGCCCCAAAATAACTGCTAGTAACAGACTCAGTTGGTCAGCCATTGAGGGAAACTTTTTTTTTGTCATATGCAATGTTTATTTCAGAGGTTCATAAAGCAGTCAAGCTCCCAAGAATAAGTGACTATTATGATACAATGGACCAATGTTCAGCCATGTATGAAAAGGCTATTTATGATAAGCGATTTATACCACTCCCTCCAAGGTTTAATGAGTGTTGTATAAAATGCCACGGAAGTAATAGGAGAGCTGGAAGAAGGGGTACAAGGTTGTGCAGCTCTTTCCTCCCGATTGAGACAGCCCCTCCCAGAGGGAGAAGGGAGAATCACAAGACTGACCACACTAAGGACACTTGCCACCCTCAGAAAGCTCAGTGTCACAAGATTCCCTGCTCCTTACCAAGGATTTATAAACACTAGAGTCTTCAGTGAGAGCTGCTTATGAGTTCCCATAGGTACCTTCTTGTTGCTGATATAAAGTGCCTGACTGAATTTGCTTCTGCAGCACATAAATGAAAATTGGAATGATACAGAGAAGATTAGCATGGACCCTGCACAAGGATGACATGCAAATTCACAAAGTGTTCCATATTTTTTTCTCTTTTTGGGATGGATGCCAAACCCGAGGAGAGAATCAGCCCATGGTACCTCACCAGGGCCACAGCTGAAACCGCAGAGTAATGGGGAAAATGAGCAAGAGTGTTGCCTTCTTGGTGAACCTGTTACTAGCACATGGGTGAAGGAGATAGAAACAGAGAACACTCAACTCCTACCAAACCAGAGATCCAGAGACACAGAGGCTCCCTAGACCTCATCACTGAAGCAGACCTAAAACGAACCCAACATGGCTCAGGGAAATTTGCAGAAGAGGGGGCAGAAAGATTGTTAGAGCCACAAGTTGGGACATTATGCACAGAGATATTGCCTCTTCACCAAAACTGATGGCTACTCCCACAATGCATGACCCACATTCCCCAATGACGTGGATCCCTTTGGAGGAGGGAGGACAGAGAGGAGGCTAATGATGGTACCAGCACGACTGTATTCACACGATTTATATAACTAATAAAAAAAGCACCTGACTAAAAGCAGCTGATAGGAGGAAAGTTTATTTTTATTTATTTTACTTAATTTAATTTTATTATTTTATTATGGCTTATGATCTCAAGGTGGGGCCTTCTTTCATGGTTGCAGAGAAAGCATGGCATGAGCAGAGGCTGGATATCACCTCTGCCACAGCAGGTGGAAAACTGCAGCAGGAGAGTGAGCTGAACTCTTGGAAGGAGGAGTTGCTACAACAAAACTGAGCCCACTCCAACAACACACCTCTTCCAGCAAAACTCCATCTTCAAACTGCCATCAGATGGAGACCAAGTATTTAAAACATGAGTTTATGTGGGGAAATGTAATACAAATTACCACAGTTAGAAAGGAAGATCGAGGGATGTGACCATTCATGCTGGGATGTGATTTTTGGTGACCCAGCTGCCTTTGAGTTTCCCATGCTCTTGCAAGAAAGTTAGACTTGGCTGGAATCATTTCTGGGGTCTATCAACAGTACCCTGTGTGGGGTGGACAGACATTTATTCAGTGTCCTTTGGAAAAGTCACATACTCACATATTACCTGCTGATTTCATCTGGTTCATTCATGATACCAGAGATCTGGAATCTAATTTTATGTTTTATTTTTTATTTTATTTTATTTTATTTTATTTTATTTTATTTTATTTTATTTTATTTTATTTTATTTTATTTTATTTTATTTTATTTTTGGAGAGAGTCAGAGGGAGGGAGAGAAAGAGAGAGAGAGAGAGACAGATAGAGCATGGGCATGCCAGCAGCCTCTCAGCCTCTGTGAACGAACTCCAGACACATGTGCCCCCTTGTGGGCAAATGCAGTATTGCACCCTTGCATCACTTTGTGTCTGGCTAAACGTGGGACCTGGGGAATCGAATGGTGGTCTTAGGCTTAGGAGGCAGGCACCTTAACCCCTAAGCCAACTCTCCAGCCCTTGTTTTATTTTTTTATTAAGAACGTATATTGTATGGATACTTCATGTGCTGGTACCATCTTTTCCCTCCTCCCTGATCCCATTTGATGGGGGGCTCTACTCAGTGGGGTTGCTGGTATTGCCCATCGGGTTGTAGGTTATGCATTGTGGGAGTTCCGGTCAGTTACTGGCTGAAGGCAAAGCCTCTAGACATGACATCCCAATGTGTGTCTCTTCCAATCTTTCCTCTCACTGTTCAGCAAAATTCCCTGAGCTGTGCTGGGTGAGTTTTAAGTCTACTTCAGTGATGAGCTCTTAAGAGCCTCTGGATCTCTGCTTTGGTAGGTTCTGGGTATCCTCGGTGTCTGTCCCCTTCACCATGGAAGCAGAATTCTTACTTCTTGTACCAATTCCACTGTGGTTTCGCCTGGGCCTTGGCTGAAGTGTGAGTGCTGGTTTATCTCCTCAGGTCTTGCTACCTTCTGATAAAGAAAAACACATTCTCCAATGGAGAATGAAGTCAGCATAGGTTAAATGGGATAAACATTATTAATTTAGGGGTAGTTTAATGGATGTAACCCCTCTTTTAGTCAACGATTAGTGGAAACTTGACATTGGAGAGCATAATCTTTGTCTCCATAGGATTCTGATCTGGTTCCCAGTTCCAGTTTTGGGTTCCCTGCCACTGAGCAGATCTCTTAGCCAATCAGAAAGCCAATGGTTACCCATCAAGGCTGTGTGCCACCACTGTGCAGGTTCATACTTCTTGTCAGGCTGGTTGCTTCTAAATAGCTTAGACCCTTGCTTGTTCACATGTTGTTGGCCATTTCCCCCCAGTAGCTCATGTAGTGCTTTCCAGCACTAGACAGGTTGACTGGGAACTGCTTGTCTTCTGGGTTCCAGCCAGATCTCTCCATGTTCTGCACCAGCAGCATATGGTGTCTTCAACAATAGGGTCTTATCTTTTATCTCAGGTGGGTGATCAAGTGCTTTAACAGAAGCCTGTCTTGTATTGGGGACCTTGTAGGTCTCTCCGATCAACAGCTCAGTGTAGAAGCACTGATTTCTGGTGCTGGGAATTACAGGTCAGAGCCAAAATTTTTTAAGGTCAGGCTTCATTGCACCTTCTCCTGGGCCCTTCTTTTTGGGTGCTTCTCTTATACTCCTGTTGAGGGTTATATCTTTTATTCTACCTTCAAGGAGAAAAGGTTTCTATGGTACCAGTTCATTTAGGGTTTAGTTTTTGTGTTTATTTCCATCCAATCTCCCATTTCCATCCTCCCAAACCCTTCCATCCCTATTGTGTGGGCCTCAAGTTGCCTATCAGGTATTCAACTGATCCACATTACGAACCACAGAGGAGGGAGAACATGTGTGGCACTTGTCTTTCTGTGACTGTGTGTGTTTACTGAGTATGATCTGCTCTAAGTCCATCCATTTTCCTACAGATTGCACTGTATCATTTTTTTTTTCTTACTGCTAAGTAGCATTCCAGTTTGAATATGTACAACGATTTCATGATCCAGTCATCTAATGATGGGCAACTGGGTTGATTCAGTTCTTAGCTATTATGAACTAAGCAGCTGTAGACATGGTTTAGCAAATAGCTCCGTAGTGAAGCTTGGAGCATTTATAGTAAATGTCCAGTAAGGGAATAACTGGGTTTGTTGGTAGTTCTATACTCATATTTTTCAGGAATCCCCATATTGATTTTCATAGTGGCTGTACAAGTTTGCATTCCCACCCACAGTGAATAAGGGGTCCTCTTCCCCCACATCTTTGCCCACGTTTGTTGTCATTGAATTGTTTTAATGATCACCATCCTTAATGGAGTAAGGTGGAATCTCATAGTTGTTTTAATTTGCATTTCCCTAATGGGTAGGGATGTTGAACATCTTTTTAAGTGTGTGTTAGCCATTTGTGTTTCTTTCTCTGAGAACTCCCTGTTCAGTCCTCTACTCCATATCCTCAGTTGGTTGTTTGATTTTTTTATCATTTAGTTTTTTTTTTTTTTGAGTTCTTTGTAGATTCTGTATGAAAATTTTCTCCCATCCTGTGGGTAATCTATTGGATCTGCTTATGATATGTTTGTCTGTGCAAAGCTTTTTAACTTCATGAGATCTCATTGGTTGAGAGATTGTTTAATTTCCTGGGCTACTAGAAGTCCTTCCTCACTCCTATACACTGGAGAGTTGCTCCTAGTTTTTCTTCTAGTAGTTGAAGAGTTTCAGGTCTCACACTGAGGTCTTGAATTCATTTGGTGTTTATTTTTGTGAATCGTGAGATGAGTGAATCTACTTTCATTTTTCTACCTGCAGTTTTCTGAATGGTCCAGCAACGTTTCTTGAAGATTCTGTCTTTTCTTCAGTTTATGTGATTGGCAACTTTCTCCAAAATCAAATAGCTTTAGTCACTTGACCTAAGTGTCAGGTCTTCAATTCTTCTCCACTGGTCTATATAACGTTTTTTTTTGTTTGTTTGTTTTGTTTTTTTTTTTTATGCCCATACCATGGTGTTTCCGTTACTACCACTTTGTAATATAGCTTTAGATCAGGTATGGTGATACCTCCAGAGGTGTTTGTTTTGCTGAGGATATGTTTGGATATCTGAGATGTGCTGCAATTCCAAATGAATTTAGAGATTTTTTTTCTATCTCCATATAGATTTTCATAGTGGTTGTAGTATTCCCATGATCTGGAAGTTTGGTCATTTTAGGGTATCACACAGTTCCCTTATATTCAGTTTCATGTTTTTGCACTCCTGATAAATTTCTTCTGTCTTGTCTTCCAGCTTGTTTTTTTTTTTTTTTTTTTTAATTTTTCCACATGAGTGATTCTATTAGGGAGACATTCTAGAGAGGCCTTTTTTCTTTCTTTCTTTCTTTCTTTCTTTCTTTCTTTCTTTTTTTTTTGCATCACATTTATCTCATTTTTAGTTTGAGGTCTGATTTTCTTAATGCTTCCTTGAATTCATTCTTGCATTTGATCATGTCTTCATTAAGCTTAATCAAGTAATTATTAAGATCCTCTATTGTTTTGACTCTACTTCAAATTACTTATGTCTTTTTTGAGGATTCTACTGTTTTCTTCAACTATGTTAAGGCTGGTGACAAAAGCTGTGTGCTCCATGGGACAATTTTGCTCAATTTCTTTTCTGTGATTGCTGGTCTTTTGATCCCTTGCTTCCAGTTCAGCATTTTTTATTTTGTGATGAGGGTCATATACCTTGTTGTGTTTTCATTTTGGTATTCAATTTCTGTTGTTTTCTCTATGATTTCAGTGGAGGCTTCCATTGTGGAACTCAGCATCCTTGTTGGTGATCTCTCTATCTCTTTTCTGACACTCTCAATGTTTTTTTTTTTTTTTTTTTTTTTTTTGCATTGTAGTCTACCCATCTTGGGAGAAAGTCTTCTTTTATTGAGGAGGAAGCAAGTATTGTCCTTATAGGATCTTCAGTGAGTGTTCTGTTTGAAATGTGCTGTTGTAGTAGAGGGTTATATCTGAAGTTGCATGGATTGTGGAGATTGCAAGTACGTCACAAAGATACCTGGGGAACTGGGAGCTCTAGACTATTCACTCCACTTGCATCCACTCTTGAGCACAATGGAACCAGGACTTGGGGAACTAGGAAGATGGAGAGCCAGCTCCCACAGTGGCCCTTGCACCCTCTGGCTCAGACGAACAGGAATTTGGACAGCCAGGGCGAGTCAGTCCGGAATCCAGAGAAAAAGGCCTGCTTCCAAAGTACTCACACAGGGACCAGGCCACCCCAAGACAGCAGGAGGGGTACCAGGACCAGGAAACTGGAAAATGGGAAAGGCCTGGGGGCTCTGGCCTACTCACTCCGTGCACACATCCTCTGGGACAGGGAATCAGGGAGTTGGGGACCCAGGGGACAATCAGGAGGGTAGAGCAAGGGACTTGTTTCAGAAGTACTCTCACAGGATCCAGGCAACCCCAAGCCAGCAGCAGAGATAATGGGACTAGGGAACTAAGAGGTGGTGAAGGCGTCTGGAGCTCTGGCCTACTCACTCCACAAGCACATCCTCTGGAGCAGAGGAATCTAATGTCATTGTTTTGATGCCATCATTATCACACTAAAGGAAAAATACTAGATTTATTACTAGCTATTCAACCAAACAAAAGTTAGGCAAGGAAAGAACGTACTTGGCGATGACCACTAGCATTGTTTTCAAATTTTGAAATTTTAAAATATTCATCTTGTTATCTATTGGTCTTATTATTCAATTATAGAAATAATTTATCTTCAGGCTTTGCTAAGTGGACACGGAATGTTCTCTACCCAGGACTATAAACATGGGTGATGAGTGCAGCTCAATCATCATGCTCTCCTCTCTCCAAACCTCATGTTGTAAGCGTTTTTATCCTGTGCAGTACGTGACTCATATATCCTCTCACTGACTGCAGGTCAAACTTATGTTATAAAGGAAAGGAAATTGTATTTTATGTAGCTTAAAAATATTGGGAACATTAGAAAATCGTCACTATTTCTGGTCAGTTCCAAGTCTTTTTGTAGTTAGTATAGATACTTTTCCCTCAACAAATGGAACATGCTTCCCATCTTCCCAGTCTTTAAGTGCTGGCTAAGCATGCTGATTTCCTTTCCAAAGGCAGCGTATAGAAAGAGGAGAGTGAGAGAGGATACAATGAAGATCACTACTTCAGTCAGAAGATTAAGCCTCATATCAGCAGTGATATCTCATGTGGATGGAATTCATGCTAGATACGATATGTGGCAAAAACACCACCACTTGTAACCATATGGTCTTTCTTCCCAAACCCATAATCCCCATCTAGTCCCAAGAAAAAATATCAAACAACTGCCAACAGAAAATCTGAATAATATGCCTTAAAATTATTTTGGGGGTCATTAAACACATGCTAAGTTTTAATAACTTTCACATCCAAAAGGAGACTCAGTAAAAAAATAAAATAAAAATCAAATGTGATGTCCTCTATAGGATCATGAAACTTAAAGGGAATGTTAGGAAATAGTCAAAGAAGTAGTAAAATGTAGACTTTACGGAGATGATATTCAGGAACTATTTGTTCTGTATTTTTAATTATTCTACAAATTTAAAGCTAATAAAAATGTAAAGCTTATACTTATAAAGGAAAGAAGATACTATTTAGAGCCGTGAATATATTTTGAAGTGTGTAACAAAGTGTAAACTATCATTTGACAACGAACAGAAGGGAGAATCAGCTTGTACTTATGGGTGTAACCAACTTGTGTTTCTCAGTACATGATCTGGATTAATAATAGTGAATAAAATGTTCTTGTGGAATATAATTTAGATACAGTAATTCAGCTTGTTGGCTAATGTTGGCCTGTGGTTCTAGTTTGATATTAAATCCTAGCTAGGTGTGCTTCCTTGATAATCTACTTAACTCCCAGTACCTTAGCTTCTTCTGCTGATTCAGTGACACAACAAAAGCACTATTGTAAGCTGAATAAATGAAAATACAATTGTACAGCGAAAAAGCATTTTGTAAAGCATTGCCAACAAAGATTTGAAAGACAGATTATATGACTAATAAACTTGTAACTTGAAACATTTGTAAAACATGATTAATACCATGTGTTGGAATGTCATTGTGGGAAAGATGTGTTCTTTGAAACAGTTAATTGATTTGAATTTAGAAATGAAAGCATAAGGGTAAGAATTCTCAGCATAATTACTGAAACTTGAGAATAACTTCTGTGTTCGTCATCTTTGGATTAGTATAATGAAATATATGAAGACAGTCCATGGTAGAGTGAGGGTCACCTTGGAAGGCATGTGAACAAAAATGGAAAGAGTGAGTATTGGAACACATCTTTAGCTAGGCAGGAAGATCTAAGTGGGGACCAAATTAGGCTTCTATGACAATCCTTTCATTTGAACTGCTAAGGATCCCCACTAGAACTACTTTCTGAGGCCATTCTGCCAATGACATAAGGATCTCCACTTATACCCTATAAAAGTTCCACCCACTACTACCAACTCATGTTACTCTGTGATCACAATGGAACCCTAAGTGAAACTCAAACCCCATCAAACCACAGCAATTTCTCATAACAAAAGCCACTCAACAAGGGTCAGATTATGCCTCTTAGTTAAATTGTTGAATGATACAGACATGTACAGCTTTTAGACATTGTGGCATAATGTTGCTATTTCTTTTTAGTCAAATCACACTCCCACAACTGCTTAATTGAGCTACTTTTAAAAATTTCATGTTTTAAGTAAATTTATGATCTGGCTTGTGGCTATGTTCATAGCTATCCTAGGCTAATGGGTCCCAGGCCGCAGGTTGCACATGCCTGATGGTATCAGCAATGAAGTGTTTAACTAAACATGAGCTTTTACAGAAAATTTCAGTTTAACAGATCAGCTCTAAAAGGGCACATCACATCCCAAGTTGTCTATGAAGAAGAGTAGATAGAAAGGAGAGGAAAAGAGGGGAGGAAGTGAAGAGAAAGAATAGAAGGGGAGGGAAATAGAAAGGAAGGAGGAGAGGGAAGAGAAAAAAGAGAAGTGAAGAGGAGTGGAAAGGGGGAGAGGGAAGTAGGAAGGAAAAGGGAAATGAAGGGAAGGAAGGGAAAAGGTAAGGGAGGCGAGGAGAGGAGATGAGAGGAGAAAGAAGGGAAGGGAAGAGAAGAGAAAAGGAAGCATGAGTGAAAGAAGTCATAGCACTTAACAACTGTCGATTTGGCTACTGGCACGTGACTGACTGCAATCAGATGGATAAAAAATGAGGCACTAGAGCTTTTGTACTATTTAAGTTCCACTGAACCAGGACTAAAAGAGTGCTTAGTGATTAAAAACTAAACTGACCCATTTGAGTCCACATCCCTAAAGGATATTCCTGATGCCTATTCTAGAAACGACAGAGGAAAATAGATGACCATTGATAAAAGACTCCAGAGCCCAAACCATTACTTAGCTAAAGAACATAGCAAGTTTAGGAAAAAGTGCACTGAAATAGCCATTACAGTTAGTTTATCATCAGGTCATAATGGGATGTACCAACCATAACATATTGATATTGACCCCATGATCGTGAAAAAGGGAAATAGGCTTTATAAAACACACAAAACACAGAGAAAAGAAAGACACCAATTTAGAAAGGAATGGATTTGTAGAGTAAGAAAGCACTAAGAAGATAAAATACTCAGGAAACAACCAATATCAATAATTACTGTCGTAATTGTAAGCAGATTAAATTCTCTAAGGGAAAGGCAAAGAATGGCTGAATGCAACATTGCCTCCAAATAACTCATTTTACCCTGGGGGGCATACAACAAAGTTAAGAATGGTGATATTCCATATCACTAGTAATGAAAAGTGAATACGCATGGCTGTAATAGAAAAAACAGACTGTAGTCAAAATATATCATTTGAAAAGAAGGTTACCTTATAATGAATCAGCAATCAATAGATTAATGATACTATACATCATATAGACTTAATTGAAGAATACAATTGACAAAAGCATAGTACATATTCTTCTCAAGTTTACACAGATGAGTTTTTAGTACAGATCTTAAAACAAATTTTAAGAAATTTAAGAAGATTAAAATCATATTGAGGATTTTTCCAAGCACTAGTATAAAAACTAAAAATCAATATAGGAGGAATTTTTTTAAATTACAAATGTGTGAAAAATTAAAGAACACACTTCTGAATTGAAATAAGCTTTAATAAATATCTACATTAAGAATAAAAAGATCTCAGATTATCAACTGAACTTCATAACTATAAAAACCAAAGGAAAACAAAAACCAGCCCCGAGTTACAAGAAAGAAATATTGAAGAGTATTGCAGAAATAATTAGGATTGAAAAAAAATGAAATAGAGACTAGAGAGAAGACAGAAAATACTGACAAAAGTAAGGCTGGTTATTAGAAAAGAACAGACAAACTGTTAGGTAGACTAAACCATAAAAAACTTAAATAGCGATAAGCATAAATGAATGAGAAGACTATGTAAATAATACTGATGTAAGATTTTTGACCTCAGGAAGTTATTAAATGCCACAAAGATGCAGGAGGTCCTAGGCCTGTAGACCCCAACTTGTGGGTCTTTAGACAAATTAGCAAAGAATTGAAGAACAGACTCCTAATGGGTAAGTTCTGAATTTTGTTTATTTCAGGGAGCACTAGGGTCCATGGAGAAGGCTAGCTGAAAGACTCAAGCCAGAAGCCCAGAAGGGACTTCCTCCCCTTTTCCTGTCTGCAGAGGGAGGGCAGAGAATGGTGGGAATCTTCTTCACAGAGAAATCTCCAGGGAAAAGCCTCAGCACACGCACACGTGGAAGCACAGCACACGTGCCCTTTATGTGCACACAGAGGGTCAGAAAAGACTAAGAAATGGGATAGTGGTGGATTCGGCTTAAAGATTACACATAAGTGCATCTAGAGACAAAATAAATAAATAAATAAATAAATAAATAAATAAATAAATAAATAAATAAATAAATAAGTAAATAAATAAGTATAGAAAGCAAGCAAGAAAAATGCACAAGCAAATAAAACATTCCTCCCTCTTCCCAACCAGGCTGGGAAGCAGGGAGAAAGAGACTTACACACGTATCATACTCAAAGCATGTGCAGATCAAAGGAACAAAATGGAAAGGCAATCTGCAGAATAAAGCAAATTATCTGCAAATCATGTATGTGGTAAGAATTAATATAAAAATGGATAAGTCACTCACACACTTAAAAACCAACAAAGCAGAACAAAAGGAAGGTTCAGTCCTATCTATTATTTCTGCAATACTCTTCAATATTTCCTTCTTGTAACTTGGGGCTGGCTATTATGGGAAGGGAGGGGCCAAAAACCATCTGGTTTTCAAATAGACAAGAAATGGGAGTGGACATGATGCAGGCTTTCCCCATGCCAAGGCCTGCAGGACAGGGCCTGGATAGGAGTCAGCCTGGCAGCTTTGTCTCTGCTGTTACCAATACTTGCACCAAGTACAAATGTTTATATTTCATCTTTATTGATCAGTTATTGTTGAAATATATGTATATATACATATATTTAATATTTATTTCTTTATTTGATTGACAGAAGAAATCGGCGCACCAGGCCCTCCTGCCTCTACAAATGAACTTCCGACGTTTGCATCACTTTGTGCAAATGGCTTTTCTTGGGTACTGGGGAATCAAACTCAAGCTGTCAGGTTTTGCAAGCAAGTGCCTTTAACTGCCAAGCCATTTCTTCAGCCCCTGTTGAATATCTTTAAAGTAACCACTTGGAACTTTTCTGTCATCTTTCAATAGGCCAAGAACACATGACAGACTGTGTAAATGTGGAAAGTGTCACCCACCCAAGATTGTCTTTGGGGATCTAGCCATGCTGTCTGCAATCTCCCTGAGAAACTTCAAGGACTGCTTCCTTTATGATCTGGTTCAGAGACAAGCAACATCCGGTTATCTAAGAATTATGGTTTATGCAAATTATTAGACCCCCTTATGCAAGAATTCCTGGACAAGACACTCTGGGAATGAGTTACAGGGCTTTATAATCTGTGCTTTAAGAAGCCTTCGGTATATCCAAGGCATGCTAAACTTTGAAAAGTCTCTGTAAAATTATGTGAGGAGGGCTGGAGAGATGGCTTAGTGGTTAAGGCGGCAGCCTGCTAAGCCTAAGAACCAGGTTCCAATCTCCAGGTCCCACATTTAGCCAGATGAAAAGTGATGCAAGGGTGCAATGCCGCACTTGCCCACAAGGGGGCGCACACATCTGGATTTAGTTCTCAGCAGCTGAGACTGCTGGCCAGCCCATTCTCTGTCTCCTTCTTCCTCTCTGTCTCTCTCTTTCTGTGTCTCTCTCCAAAAAAATAAATAAAATAATTTAAAAAATTAAAAAAATAAAAAAATTATGTGAGGATTACATGGTGTAATTTTTTTGACAATAGGCTATATAATAAGTCAATGAAAAAAGTAAACATTACATGTTAACAATACAATTATAACTCAAAAGGGGAAGAAAACATGAACTTGCAGGTAAGCTAAACATAGTTTGGCCCACATATATTCCTGGTTACTGAGAATCCCAGTTGTGCCGAGCACCATCACATTCACTGACTATACAAACCACTTTCAGCCAACGCATATAAGTAGATTCAAGCTGCTGTAAAATACTGTTCCGGCAAATTTCTTTCATTTCTCCTCTTCCCTCAGCTCCCTCACCCCATGACTTCTGGATATATTAAACAGCAGCTATTTTGGAGGCATGAGGATGAAGGCCGTATGCAATGGATGGCACGAGGACAAACAAACTGGTTGGAGCAGTTTTGATACCGTGGACATGGAATGACTACTCATGTATGCCAGGCTTTCCCTTCAGATTTCAAAGCAAAACCAGAACTGGTGAAGCCAGGGTTGTTTCATGCAATTGGATAAAATTCTAATATAGAAAAAATAATACAAAGATTTCAATTTAGGTCAGCAAAGGGAGTAAAATTAAAGAAAAACTGGAAAAAAAAAAAAACAAAACAAAACAAAAAAACAAGACCTAAGAGACATGAGACCTATCTGGGGCAAAGGAGAAAGACTCGTTATAGATCAGTAAGAATGGCATTCCGTACCAACTTTTCTTTACTGCTCCACTTTAGGTTCTGAATTTTCCTTAGTACTCAGTTATAAATGTGCTTGTCAGCCAAGGCTCTATGTGTCTCCATAAACAGCCTTCATTTTTCTGTTATCTAGGGCACCATCTGACAGGTGTTTTTCATACAATCCAATACCCCAAATCGATGTGACTTTCTTGTTTGTAACACAGCCACACAGTAAACTCACAGAACCTTTTAGGAAGACGAGTAATGGGACTCCATCCTGTTTTATATTAAATCTTGGATCTTCAGTTTCTGGCAGGACTATCCATGACCAGTGGCCTCTTTCCGAGCTTGCATACATTGTAAAAGGTGCTGGCAAGTCCTTTAGAAATTGTACTCACAATTCTTTTATCCTAATTCTTTTTGCTGGGAAGATGACCCTCGGTGCACATCCTGGCCCCAGTCTCCAATAAGCAACAGGAACTGCTTCCCCAGACAGATTGATATCACCCTCTAACCCTTTGATTCCTTGATTTCAGATACAGTTGTAGTCCAATGCTGACAACGCTTTTCCCAGCTGCTGTCTTACCTCCTGTTATAAAAGGGCTCATTCGATACGTTGTCTGTATAATACTGTCCATTGATGGGTGCTGGTGATTTCTCCTCTATGCTGGGGCCAGCGCAGATTCATTTCCAAAGACACCTTTGCCACTTGTTTTCCACTTTCTGATAATAGCAGCAACAATCCCAGCTTCAGGCATGAAATACAAAGCACACGATTGCTCACTACTGGATCTGTCTTCTTCTGTGTTGCCTGTTTTGTACTTCTACTTCTGGCGTGATGGATTGCAGAAATAGCTTTCAGTGACATTTCTCCTCATAGTCTGGACATTAGAAAAGTCCCATCACAACTAAGTATAAGTTGGTGAGATTTTCTCTCTCCTTTTTTTAATTGTTCCATAGCATTTAGAAAGTTCAAAAAAAAAAAAATAACCCATTTAGGTAGCATCTTGAAATTCATTTACTGACCTCTCTGGGTTTGTAGAATTCTGTCTCTTTGAATATCTAGCTATACAAACTTGTGATTAAACCCTAGTGACATGTGCTCTGGGGCTCCCATGATAACTTCCCAGAGTATTTTATTTAACTCGGGCTAATGAAATGGGTTATGTTCTGGGTAGGTCACTAAATGGGTAACTGGTCTTCCTTTGCTTTTTACACTAATGCACATAGTTTCTTCCAGAATGGACAAATAATTTTATACTTTCCTAATAAGACTCGGGTAGACAACCTTTCTTTCACCCATTTCTAGTTTCTTGATGGAAAAGCAGAATCACCATAAGCTTTGATTTTTGTCCCTAAGTGCAAGGCTTAGGGCCTTTTTTTTTCTCCTCAAAGTACATTTCTCCTCAAAGACAGTGAATGGCCCTTTTGATATTTACAAGAGATCTATAATTCCTCAAGAATCAGGTTGAAAGAGGGGAATGAAACACAGCGCCTTGAATGTAGAGCACTGATTTTTAAGTGTGCTTTGCTTTATTTCTGTCATTAACTGTGGTTGCTTTGCCCTTCGATTTCAAGAGAAACTGTGCTAGTTCGCAGGAGGTTGCAAATGTCTTAGTAAATTTCAATGAGCACTTATAAAATTAAGATGTTTTCATCACAAGTATGTCCTCAGAGATGACTCACTGATCTGAGCAGGTAGCCACTTGATTGACAACGCACTTCACTCAAGGGTGACCTGTGACAGGCAGGAGAAGCCTCCCGCAGTTTGGTGTGATCACAGCAGTGTGCTGTCTTCCCAGCTCTCTTTTGCTAAAGCTTCTGGAACTCCTGGCATGGTGCAGCAACACTAAAACCATCACAGCATTTTATTCCTGTCTGTGGGGGTCTCCTGAAGAAGACAAGAGCCGTGGCAGCACCTCCAAAATATGCTATTATCTAATGGAGCATGTCAGAGAGCCGTCTCCAGTGTGAGCTAAAAGTTCCATAAAGGGATAAGTGTCCCACTTGTGTCTCACAAGTACAATGCACACTTCCTTGTTCGTGTCCATAGGAACGTCTGTTCCTTCAGGATTCTTCACTGATGAGTGTAGGGTGTTTTCACTTCATAATAGAAGTCTTTGAAGACGAATAATAAACAATCGTTTTTTTAGTGAGTTGCAGGTATTACGTCTTTGTCATTCAATCTACATAGTTTCTGTATCACTAGACTAGCTCTTATTTTTCTTTTCAGGCTTTACCCTATAGCTCATGGGCAAGGATAATATTCTCAACTGCTATTTATTTTTCCAAAATGTTAATCAGTATTTAGTCAAGAATTTTTATTTTTTTGACCTACTTATTCTTGAACAACTAAACTGGATCATGCTGCTTAGATATATTTATCTTACATGAAAATGTATTCTGACTATAAGAATTATAAAAATCATTGTGATAAATATACTGTTTGATATTATTTGATTTATTACTTGTTGTACCTCCAAAGTATGCATGCAAATTAGTTTTAGAACTGGGAGTATGTAATCTCTGTGACAGAAAAATTGTTGATATATTATGTGTAACTACTTCTAATTTTAGCTTTACATTCTCAAGTCAAAACAGCTTTGAAAATTAGCCAGCTCCTTTTTATTCTAGCCCTTTAACAGTGAGGTTTAATTTGTATGTCATATTTTGTATTTCATCTTCAAATTTCCCAACATACATATAATATGCAAATACACATACAACTAAATATGCATAAATGAGTTTTGACAAATTTATAGAATCATGTTTCTACCAATCTAGTGTCTTGCACAGTCAGCTCATCACCTACAACTTCCCTTATGTGGCTTCTTTGTATTCTCTTCCCAGCTCCCATAATCACTCATCTTTTCTGTATCTATGTAAGTTTGCTTTGTAAAGAATATTACAGAATAGAATGATGTATCATGTCCCATTGATTTTGATTTCTTTCTCTTAATGAAACACCTTTAAAATTTGTCCATATTATTGGGTGCACTGAGCAGTTCAGCTTTATACTTTTATACTTTCACCAGTTAAAGATAATTTTGGTTGTTTCCACTTTTCAAGATTAATGACATATGTATGTATGTTTAGATAAGCCACATATATATAATTTAATCACTTTACTCTGATACTCTGTGTAAGCGTACAATTCAATAGTATGTAGGATCTTCACAGATATGTGAAATTATATGCCATTTTGGAACATTTTGTCACAGTGGTAGTTTGATTGTGAAATGTCCCCCACAGCCTCATGGGTTTGTGGTAGAGCTTCATCCTTAATTCCCAGCTGTGGAGGTTTGGGGAGGAGGGGCCTTGCTGGAGGAGGTGTGTCACTGAGGCCCTTGAGGTTTATTACACCAGACCACTGGGTGCTGATGATGGGCTCAAGTTTGCTACATCCTTGTGGCTAATATTTGACCATGTGAGTCAGTTTCCTGTTATTTCCATGTTTCTCCCATCATCAAAACTTGAAGCTGAAATATACCCTGTGCTTCGATGAGCTGCTTCTGGTCAGGTATTTTCTCCAGCAATGAGGAAGCAATTGTAATAATCACTTGGGAAAAAGGACACCTGTTCCATCAACTGTCATCTAATCTCTACACATAACTATTATTCAATTCTAATCTCTCTTCTGCCTTGCCTCTTCTGGGAATTTCACATAAGGATGAATTTTGTCCTTAATATTGGGTTTTAGTGTTTTTTTATTATCATGCATAATTTGATCATCTCTTAGGAATTATCCTAGGAATTTATTGAATTCTCTGGATGTATAGCTTGTTGTTTATGTAAAAAAACAAAATCTAAGGTTTTCTTGCATTTGTTTCTTCATATTCTGTTTTTTTTTTTTTTTTTGGTTACTCCCATTACACACATTATAATACACACTTTCTTGGAGTCTATTAATGTACTTCATCCTTGTGTGTGTCTGTGTATTTGTATATGTATGTATATACATATTTGTGTTCTTTGAATTATATCTCTGCCATCCTATGTGCAAACTTCATAAATTCTTTTTCTAGCCCAAACATACATACCTACCAATGCTTCCCATGAATTTATTTCAATTATTATACTTTCAATTCTAGAAATTTTATTTTTCTTTATAGTTGCTATTTTTTAAATTAATTTATTTATTAGAGACAGAGAGAGGGAAAGAGAGAGGGAGAGTGAGAATAGGTGTGCCAGGGCCTCTAGCCACTGTAAACAAACTTCAGATGCATGTGCCCCCTTGTGCATTTGGCTTGTGTGGGACCTGGAGAATCAAATCGGGGTCCTTAGGCTTCTCAGGCAAATGCCTTAACTGCTAAACCATCGCTCCAGCCCTATAGTTGCTATTTTTCACTGTTATTTTTTATTGGTATTGCTATCACATCTTCTTAATCATAAATTTCTATAGTTATAATGGTTATTTTGTCATCTCTTTATCCTATGGATGGCTTACATTTTCTTAATTCTTTGGATGTTTAATACATTTTTGTTGGCAGCTAGGCAATTTTGATAGTATATGGTAGTACTTGTAGGTGTTGGCCTCCCAGTTTGGGGTCCTGTTACTGTTAAGTGCCTGTTTATGTTTTTATAATTGGCTGCATTGTTAGTGGTTTATTTCTCACCCACCTCACACACACACTCTTCTCAACATGTTAGTCTACTGATTTTGCTTCTCATGGGGGAACAGCTTCACTTAGTTCAGCACATAGTCACTCTGGGTAGCATGTATTTTTAGAACGATTTTATCTGACTACAGATTTTCTTGATCAGACTCAACTGTAAATCTTCTCTGATTGGCTGACTCTTGCTCTATTATTTAAAGAAATTTCCTGGAGGCATAAGTGGCATAATTGGCTTTATAAACTAACTAACCAAATTAGTTTCCTTCAAAGAGAGAGAGAGAGCTCCAGAATTCAGCAACAATTTGTACTTAATCTCAACTTAGTGGCTTTCAGGAAAACAGATGAGATTAAAGCTGAGCCTGTAACTCCAGTCTGTGAGTCTGCTTCTACCGTTGAGTGTCACAATCTCCACCACTTGTGAGGACATTTGATTTATCCATATGCTGTTGCAAGTGACACTGGTTCATTTCAAAAGAGACTGGAACTCTGATTCAAGGCCTTCTCCTCTGCCATGCCTCAGTAATGCTGACACAATGGTCTCTCTCTCTCTCTCTCTCTCTCTGAGTGCACTCTTCACTTTAAAAGTGATGGTGGTGTTGAAGTACTTACCTCAGGGTTTTATGGTTTGCCTCTTCCAGTTCTTACCAGTTCTACCTCATGAGCAATGGAAAGGGATATGAGGCTGTGGTATTTATGGTGTATTGCCATAAGAAGGTAGAACCTTTATCCTATTGGAAGATCCTAGGAAGAATATAGGAGCCCCCTCCACCCCCACCAGAGCTCAGATGAAGCACTTTGGAAATTACATGAGCTATTTTAAAAAATATATTTTTCTTTTTCTTTCTTTATTTTATTTTATTTATTATTATTATTATTTTTTGGTTTTCTTCTCATTTCAGGCTTTTACTAGAGGTCTCAGGGTGGCCTCGAAAGCGATCCTCCTACCTCTGCCTCCCGAGTGCTGGGATTAAAGAAGAGAAAAATAGGCAGGGAAGCAAAGAGAGAGAGAGAGAATGGGCATGCCAGGGCCTTCAGCCACTGCAAATGATCTCCAGACACATGTGCTACCTTGTGCATCTGGCTTATTTGGGACTTGGGGAATTGAACCTGGGTCCTTTGGCTTTGCAGGCAAACACCTCAACTGCTAAGCCATCTCTCCTTCCCCTACATGAGCTATTTTTAATTAGAGGCAAGATGAAAATGCTAATTTTTCTGCCAATGCTTCAAATACAACCTTCTGGCTGGGGGCTGGAAGGAAAGGAACACTGAGTGCTTGACCTTGTGATCTGTCATAGAGAGTTAAGACTCCAGAGGGAGGAAAGAAGTGTCACTTCAAATTACATATGGAAAACACTTCAAGATAGAGTTGTAAGCAAAGGATTTCTGAAAAGGGTGCTAATTGTTCTGAAAATAATTTCAAGAATTAGGAAATGCCATTGTATGAAATCACACTTCTTCATAGCAAAAGAAATATTTCGTAGTATGCAGAAAATGGAAGAAAATCCTTGTGAGCTATACATCCGATGGAAGATGAATATCTAGAATACATAAAGAACTTGAGTTTGAGGCCAGCCTGAGACTCCTTAGTGAACTCCAGGTCAGTCTGGGTAGAATGAGGCCCTACTTTGAAATAACATAACTGACCAGATTTATTATTGAATTTTGGTAGTTTCTTGAATAGGCATATCTTTATTAGTGATATGTTCACAGAAGGATTACTAGACATTTAAGCACTTGATGTAACTTTTTTTTTCTATACTTTGCACAGGTTTTGCTGAAGAATGGGTCCTTGTAAGTTTTCACACCATCATTTCTGCAGCTGGTTTCATTTAAAATTATAAGTCTCAATCACTGGGCTTTTTAAAGCAGCAGGAGCTATGAAGTGTGTGTGTAGATGCTTACTATGGAGTGTATGGGAATGGCCAGTAAGTCTATAAGAAAATGCTGTAACATCTTAATTCCATATCTTATATAGTGAGAGTTTGGCTTTCTCTGCTTATTATCAGTAAATACAGAAGAACTGTTGTTTCATTATAAGTGATTGTAGTGATTTGATTTTATCCTTAATATTAATATGTAAACACTGAATGAAATTGTACAAATCACTTCAACTTTCTAAGTTCAAATTTTATTACCTGTAAAATAGGAAACACAATATCTTTGTTTTAACTTCATTGGGAGAATTTCAAATTATACAGTAAGTGCAATAGTAATACAGTTAGTACAAAATATTTTTTTGGTCACAGAGACCATTTTTTTAAAAGTAGACTATTTCTTAGGTCACAAAAATGACTCAACTCTGAAGTTCAATAGCACAGATATTATTAACAAAATGACAAGAGATGAAAAATAAGCATGGTTCCACATGGTAATATACGCTCTATCAGCACATACTGCTGAAGGTACAAGTTACTACAATGTGAACATCAAGAATACTCAGTTCTGAAGCAGAACGGAAGTGCAGACTTTACGTGTCAGTTGTGAACAGTTAAAGCAATACTTCAAACACAGTCAAAATAAATGCATTCAAACTTGATGACCAAAATATAACAAACATAAGTCTAAAATAAGACAATGAATAAAGAATATGAGGAGAGAAATAAATAGAGTAGGTAGAATAGTTCCTTGAAAACATATCTAGTGTTAACTAATCTAGATTAAAAAAAAAAAAAAGAGGACAAAGAAAAATAAACATAAGGTGAAAGAGAGGCATCGGAAGAAGCTGACAAAACCAGCAGAAGTGAAAAAGTCATAAAAAGATCATTTCTTCTCAGAATACAAGAAGACTTAGTCAAACATGATTGCCACCTAAGCAATAAAAGCCAAATCACCTATAAGACATGCTTTTAAATTATTTGAGCCCAAAATAAGCAAGAGACTGACAATAAATTATATTCCAAAGTGTTCACATGTCCCTTGGAATACCAATGAAATATTTCACACTTGGAAGGGCTGGTAGAAGAAGTGGCAGCCAAGAGGGAGGACAGAAAGAAAACAACCAGACATTTCACAACAGGCTGAAGGCCAAGGGTGAGGAAGCGTGCTGGACAAGGACATCAGAGACACAGACTCGAGATGAGGCTTCACCCACTGACCTGCTCCTCCCAGCTGGCTCCCAGGTGCACTGGAAGAAGATGGGAGCCAGCTGGGAGATATGGAGAGAAAAAGAAAACCAGAAATATATTCTCTTTCACATGTGGGAGAGGAAAAGCTGGCATAATGTGTATTTCTAGAGCTGTCATCCTTGGAAAGGCTCTAGAGTGAAATTCTTATTTGCTAATGAAACGAGTACTCTAGCATACCTAAAAAACCTGAGGTGAGTTCAATGGGGTGGGGAGGGTTAACCAAAACTAAATGCTGCATGAAAAAGCCCCACGAAACCTACCTGTTTGTTAGCTCATTGAAAATATATATAATTAAACTTTTTTTAAAAAAGAGGAAGGATTTTTGTAGAAGTACCTTTCATAGGGGGGGTCTTGCTGCTCTCAGAAACAATAGTTTGTTACAGGACAAGTCCAGTGTCAGGGTGCTCTCCCCCCATAACAATATAGGATATTGTCATTGTTACCGGTTGCCCACCAGAACTAGATGTAGTAAGATTCTGCTGCTGATGAAGGTACCACATACGTTGGTTGCAGAGCACTGAGAAATCAAGCTGGAACTGAGCTAGAAGCCTCCTCCTGTCTGGTTACCTGTGGCGCTAGAAAGTGCTGTGCAGGCTACTGGGAGAAAAAGTCATCAAAAAGTCTTACCCAGCTGTGTACTCAGCAGGCCATACGAACAACATGCCAGGCAAGATGTGCCCATCCATACAATAGTGACATGGCTATCATGAGTGTAAGCAATGACTCCCTGGCTGGGTTTGAGGCCTGCTCTACAGGAGAGAATTCAATGCCTTGTACTGAAAAGCTAGTCAAAAGTGTATGGCTAGAAATGTCATAGTGCTGAGTGATGAGATCTACCACTGTTGTGGCTAAATGGTTATGTTGTGATTGTCAAATTGTCCTTTAAATATTTATATTTATGCCCATGGATTAGGGTTGCTTGTGCCTTTAGTCTGAGAAGCTTATTTTTGCAAAAGGCAGTGATTATTAGAGAGGCTCAAAGCTTTGCTAAAGTGATGATATTAAGCGACCGTTCAGTGCTCAGCACTAAATAACACATCTATAGACCTCTATTAATGTTCCCTGAGCCCTCCAAAGCACCAGGAATGTTGTAGATGATGAGGTGGGAACAACGTAAGAGCCAGGGGATTGGGAAGAGTGCTTTGGAACGCTGTGACCGAGACCTGCAGTGGCCATTGTATTTATAACCTCACTACAGAGTGTGTCATCTGCATAAGACCTGCACAATATTAGGCCCATCAACATGGTGGAGGCCCACAAAGAAGACACCAAGTTAGAGAAGGGTCTGGTTGGAAGGGAATGTGGGATAGAGGTAGAGGCTGGGATGGGGAAGGAGGGAGCAAAGGGATTGTGATCAGGTTATATTGTATACATGTGTGAAAACTGTCAATCAAAGCAAACGAAAAGAGTAGAGTCCAAAGTTAATATTCATATACAAAGTCTAGGTGTAAACTTCATCTTCAGTTCTACAAGGAAGAAACACCAATTTTTTATAATAATAGTACAAGAAAATCTGAAAAAAAAAACTGAAAATTTTGCCACCTTACTGATTGGTTACCTTGTAAAGAAAGGCATGTAGATATTACAAGTAAGTGGAAAAGAAGAAAAAGTACACGTCAATGTTATCTATTCACGAGGTACAAGAGTCCATTAATACAACTTTAACCCATACTCCACCTTAGAAAAGTGCACCCAGGGCTGGAGAGAGGGCTTAGCGGTTAAAGCGCCTGCCTCCTAAGCCTAAGAACGCTGGTTCCAATCTCCAGGTCCCACGTTCAGCCAGATGCAAAGTGACGCAAAGGCGCAATGCCACACTTGACCACAAGAGGGCGCACACTTCTGCTGGCATGCCCATCTCTATCTGTCTTCCTCTCCCTTTCTCTTTCTCTCTCTATCCTTCTCTGTGTCTCTCTAAAAAAAAAAAAAAAAAAGTGGACCCAGCTTGGGAAATAAGGCAAAAAAGAAATCAATATAAAGCATTAAGTGTGGAAAATAAAAGGCAAAAATCTTATTGTTTGTAGAAAGCAAAACAATTAATATACAAAATCACAAGGTCCACACAAGGATCATATATTTTAAAATCAATTTTAAAATTTATATATATATATATATATATATAGAGAGAGAGAGAGAGAGAGAGAGAGAGAGAGAGATGCATTGATAAAATTTAATAATTCAGAGAAAAAATAATTATCTCACAGTTCAAAGGTTGCATAAAATAAGTTATTTCTTTCCTCACACTTGCTTTTCCTTTGTAAGAACATTATATATTGTCAAAGTTAGTGAGAAGCCATAGAACTATATTTTATCAAATGTGTCACTTAATTCATTTATTTGCATTGACTTATGTGTGTAAGGGTGGGCTGCACATTCCAGAGCCTCTTGCCACTGCAAACAATTACATTCACCACGTATTTCATCTGACTTTATGTGGATACTGGGGAATTGAACACGGACTGGCAGGCTTTGCAAGCAACTGCCTTTAGCCATTGAGTCATCTCCCCAACTCCTCTTTTGAAACAAAATATACAAAGAACTTTTGAAACTCAACAATAAGAAAATAAGTGGGTTTTTAAAAAGTAGGCCAAAGAGGTCTTTGCATGTGGCTCATCAGATAAGGAATGCAGATGAAAAATAAGCATAATAACAGTTGCTTCACATCATATTCCCTCAGGAAAAAGCAGGTCAACAACATCCCAGTTGAGAGGGAGTGAGGGAGGTCTCTTTGTTAGGCAATTAGGGTGACTGGGCCTTTGAAGGTAGTCTGCCCTCTGCCACCTGCTAGAGATCAAAGGATGGTCTGACTCCTTACCTCTTGCCTAAAGAGATCTGCTTTTCCACAAATAACCTGGCCTCTCCCTGGGAGGCAAGTGCACTTAGAATTTACATCTAATCCTGACATTATGATTGGTCAAGTTCAGCCTCTTCCTGAGCCAAATGGGTCCTTTCTCTTCTCCTGCCCTCCGCAGGGCAGGAGCTCTTTGGACTTTCTTTTCTTTCCTCGCTAAGTCTCTTTTTATGTTTTTTTCAGGCCCAGCACGCGGGCTCTTGGATGTTTTCCTTCCCTGGCATGCCTATTCTTTCTCTCTCTGTCTCTTTCTGTCTCATCCTCATAAATACATAAATAAATAAAAACTTTTAACAATAAGATGTTCTTTGTGTGTGAATGGATAAACTGTGCAGCACCCAAAAATTAGTTGGTTTTTAGCAGTAAAAAGAAATGAGCTGTTGCATGAAAAGACATGCAGGAAACTTGACTGTATATTAATACATTGCCAAAGCCTTTCTTTAATAATTTATTTTTTTATTTGAAAGAGAAAGAGAGAGAGGAAGAGGCAGATAGGAAGAGAGAATTGGTACACCAGGGCCTCCAGCCACTGCAAATGAACTCCAGATGTATGTGCCCCCTTGTGCATCTGGCTTACGTGGGTCCTGGGGAATCAAACCAGGTCCTTAGGCTTCGCAGGCAAATGCCTTAACCACTAAGCCATTTCCCCAGCCCCTGACAAAGCCTTTCTGAAAAGTCTGTGTGATTGCAACTATACAATATTCTGGAGAAGACAAAACTATGGAGAAGAAAAAGCACAGAGATTTGCAAGAGTTGAAGGGAGCTATGAAGAGATTGCGTAGACTGATCATAGAAAAATTTGAGGGCATTTAGACTACCATGTCTGACAACCATAATGTTGAAGACATAGCATGGTACTAATATTCACATCTACGACTTTACAACACGAGGAGTGGACCCTGATGGAAACTACAGACTTGTGCAATCCTGTCTCCAAAATCTAGCAACTGTAACAAATGGAGGCTGTAGTGGGGAAATTGACAAGGGAAGCTATGTGTGTGGGGAGCAGGGAGGGTGTAGAACATCTCTGTAGTTATACATACCATATCATAATCTTTTTTATTTTATTTTATAGCACACCTGTAATGGTTTGCACATGCACACAAACCCACAAATAAATGTTTATTATCTGACCCCATCTTCTGACCTTATGAGCACAGGAAGCATTGAATTATTGGTAAAGTTCTATTAAGTAACTGAAATCATGTTTGTATCCAGACAGTGGATTTCACTGTTAAACATCTTTTAATTTTCAATCAATAAATAATTGGCCTTGCTAAGGTCTTTGTGACAACCACAGCATTTTTTATTTTTTTCAGCATCATAAATGCTTCTTGCTGTAATTTTAACATATGAGCTAAATAATAAGACTGTTTATAGTACTTGTGTCAGGAAAAACTGGTGTTAATTAACTAAATTGACTGAATTTCTACCTTTTAATTTCCAAGGAATTAAACAAGTAGAATATCTTGTGCCTCATGTTAGACAATAAGTAATTATTTCAAAATAAGTGTATATGTTTGCATTTGAGATTTTTCCCCCTCAACATTTCCTGAAATGAAATGGCACAGAGTAATTTAACTAATGAAATAATACCAGTGTTTCCATAAATTGAGTGATGACCATTTGTGTGATGGGAAAGGGAGTATTGGCAAGTATTTAGTCAGCATTTAGTGATGGATGAAGAAGAGATATTGTAGAAACCTCAGGAGATAGTAAAAATAATAACCCATTATTCCTTTGGAGTTCATGGCCCCCAATGAATAAATCACAAGATGGGTGATGTTGTATGCCATTTTTAACACTGAAGTTGAAATTAGTGGCATCTGAAATCCAAACGTTGGCAAGACCAGCCAGATCGATATTCCTGAAAGCCATGAAAGGAAATCATCACAGTTCTACACACAAGAAATGATTTCCTGGGATCAATATATCTCTAATTTTGTAGAGAAACTTTTTTTTTTTTTTTTTGCTTTTTTTAAATTGACAACTTCTATACTCACATACACAAAACACATGATATTTCCCTCCCCTCCCCCCATTCTACTTTAGAACTCCAATCTCCATCATATCCCCTCCCCCTCTCCATTAGTTTCTCTTTTAATTTGATGTCATAACTGAGTATGTAGTATCACTTAGAAACTAGATTTTCCACCTAAAACTGGTGGAAGATGGAGAAATTCCAATGTGATCATGAGCCCATTGTTGTACTAGTTTTTAAAGACTAAACAGGATATTTATTAAAAACATATTTTGAAAAATTTGTTCACTTAGCTTCAAAAGCAATCCATGAAAAATCCCATTTTCAGCTTCAGCAAATAACATTTGTGATCGCTTTGGTGAGTTTTGTGATTCTTGCTTCTTAATGTTATCGTAATCTTTCTTGGGTTTCAGGAAATGTTAACTTACTAGGAGGCTAATACATTATACAATTCTATTTCTTCAGAAAATATCAGAACTATCATGCCAGTGTGGGGCCTTGAGAGAGGAAGGTTTTCATATTCTTTCCATTCTAACACTAAGCCTGTTTTATTCCATGCCTCCAGGTTCTGGCTTTTTAAACTAATAGTTAAGATTTCAAAAGCAGACTGGCACAGATATTTTAGTTAATCTCCATTCTTGGATTTATGAAATACATCTTTCCATGAAAGCTGCTTACAACCTTATCCATAGATTTATCTCTTTGGTCCCACATTAGGAAGGGCTTGTCTTGGTATGTTTCTTCAGTGAGAATTTGATGAAATATCATCTAATTTTCTCATACTTTTCCACCTCATTTTTTTTCTTCACAGGGGTGAATGTTTGTTTTATACTAGCATAGATTCTAGTAATTAAAATGCCATTATCATATCCTTTATTCCTTTTTGTTAATTTAGACAGAGAAAAATGAAAGGGCAGTTTATTCTCCTGTTAGGTTGGAAATTTTAAAATATATTGTCCTCCCCATTTTTTATGAATTACAGTAGAAAATAATTTTGGACGTGAATAATATAGTCAATTAAGACTTTGATGGTTTCACTGCAGTCTTTTTTCATAATAGAAAGCAACTTAATGGTTGGATTAAAAACTTAACTTATGGGCTGGCGAGATGACTTATCGGTTAAAGCGCTTGCCTGTGAAGCCTAAGAACCCAGGTTCGATTCCCCAGGACCCACGTAAACCAGATGCACATGGTGGTGCATGTATCTGGAGTTCATTTGCACTGGCTGGAGGCCCTGACATGTTTCTATCCTTTCTCTGTCTCCCTCCCTAATGAATAAATAATAAAAATATATTTTAAAAACTTACAATAACTCTTCACCAAAATTAAAGAAATATTCTATCCTCTTTCTCTCTTTTTCTTTATGTTGTGTGTGTCATATATGTAGCGCGTGTGCACACGCGTGTAGGTGTATGGTGTCCTCTACGTGCATATGGAAGATAAAGAAGGACATCAGTGTCTTATGTTTTGTGCCTTATTTCCTTGAGACAAGGTCATTCACTGCACCTGCAGTTTTCCATTCTTTGCCCATCCTGGCTGATCAGCACACCCTGGCAATATTCCTACCTCAGCATTCCCTCCATGCTGGAGCTGCTGGCCTTGTTACATGGCCAGGCTTGACCCGTATTTGACATGGATTCTGGGGATTCAACTCGAGTCCTCATGGTCGCACAGCAAACAGTCTTAACCCACTGAGTCATCTTGCCTACCCCCATCATCCTGTCGAGAACGGATCTGTAAGGTCTGCTCAGTACTTCAGCAAACTCCCTCCATCCCTGCACTTGCTCTTTGTTTTATGTCTTTTTTCCTTCAGGTGCTAATACAACTAAATTCACCCATCGCTGAGTTCTAATCTATGTCTGCACAGCCATTCCTGAAGGGATTGTTTCTGTTAAGGATTTATTATCACGCCATTTCCAAACAGTTATCCATTGGGATAAACATCATGGTTCATAACTTCACAAGGCAACAGGTTAGAACTTGTTTTTTTTTTTTTTTTAAAAAATATATTGTATTTATTTATTTGAGAGAGAGAAAGAAGCCACTGCAAATGAACTCCAGATGCATGCACATTCTTGTGCATTTGGCTTACATGGGTCCCTGGCTGTCTTCTTCTACTCTTCACGGATACATTTGTGAGAGGTGCGCTCTTGTGCGATGTACCATCCTGATCTTAGTTGGATTTAAAGATTAGCTGTTCCCGAAGTGTTCAGGTGTCATCCAATCTTCTTAATCTCTCTTTCACAGACTCCATTGTATCATGGCCAATTAATACAGTAGGTTCTTCTGCTCTCATACCTACATCCCTATAGTGTCTTAGCTCTCTGATAACTTCTGTTTATCAGAGCTAACATAGTAAGATGCTTCCCTTGTCCTCTTTTCTGAAAAGCTAGTGTATCATTATCTCTGTAGGTTAACTTGATCAGTTTCTCTGTTTGAAGCTTTGCTCGGATGCTCTCATTTTCCATGCCAATTGTATTCCCATTTATTGCTCAAGTCTAGGATAAAAAAAAATTAAAAAGCAAAGAAACAATCATGGTAGCTGATTTTTGCATTCAACAGATGTGGTGACTAAAATATATTTCTACCAGATTTTGTGTTTTCCCTTAATTTCTGATCCTGCCTCAAAGAGAAAAATGGTATAACACTTCAAACAGCTGTCAAGAGACATCAGAGGATATTTATTTAGAATATTTTTTTTCCTAATAGAAAAGTCAGTCAGTATGTTTGTACTTAAAATTTAATGACAGTATTATATTTCCATCAAATATCAGACTAACTGATGAAAGACAAGGCAGAGAAACAGGCAGTAGAAAGAATGTAACTGACAATATGACTTGTTACTTTCTGTGATGGCACAAAGAAATAATTATTAAATATCATTTTGATAAAAAATAGCTGAGGATATGGAGAAAAAGAAATGAGGAGAATCCATGCATTAAAGTCATGGGTAAATAATTGAAACACATATTTGAATTGATTCTAATTTATTTAAAGCAGAATAACTCTGGCTGGAGAGATGGCTTAGTGGTTAAGACATTTGCCTGCAAAAGCCAAACAACCCAGGTTTGATTCCCCAGAACCCACGTAAGCCAGGTGCACAAGGTGGTACATGTGTCTGGAGTTGGTTTGCAGTGGTTGGGGGTCCTGGCATGCTCATTCTCTCTCTCTCTCTCTCTCTCTTCCTTTTTCTCTCAAATAAGTAAATAAAAAAATAAATGTAAAATAAGTTATAATTTTCTAATTTTTATATTTATGGGTATGCGGTTGCATGCATGTGCAAATGCATATATGTGTGCAGATGCATATGTGTGTGTGCAGGTCAGACAACAAATTTTATGCATCATGCTCACACATGTAGAGGCCAGAGGAGAATATTGGGTGTTCACTCATTCATGGAGTTTCTTAAGACAGAGTTGCTTATTGACTCTGGAGCTTGCATTTTCATGAGTCCCAGCAATCCTCCAGTCCCTGCTACTCATGTGACTGGGGTTACAGATGGGTGCCAGAAAATTGGACACATGTATTCTCTGGACCTCTCAGAACCTCATGTTTGCACAGCAAAAGTTGTTCCCCACTGAGCCATCTCACCAGCCCTCCTCGTACTTACCTCTATGAAAGGGGGTTTCTCAGTGTGCTAGAGCTCCACAACTAAGCTACTAGCCAGTAAACTCCTAGGATCCTTTTGTCTTTACCACCCTAATGCTGGGATTATAGGTGACATTTTTATACAGTTTCTTGTGTTCAGACTTAGGTCCTCAAGATTGTAAGCAAACATTTAACAAACTGACCTATCTCCTCAATCTGTTTTGTTTAATATTGCTTATATACTAATTGTACAAAGCTGGGAATCTGTGGTAGTTTAAATGTATGATACCCCCATAGACTCAGATGTTTTATTAAAACTTGTAATTTGGGTTTCCAGCACCCTGGTTGGAAAAGGTGTCACTGGAGGTCAGATTCTGGGGCCCACCCTAAAGGTATGCAGAGTGCTCTGAGCTCTGCCTGGGTCCCTCCTGTTGCCTATTTGGTTATGTGTCTCTGCTTAAATAAATTCCCATTCTTCTCATAAACTGTGTCTGGATTGGAGGTTCATCTCAGTAATGTGAAGCTGTCTACAGCAGAAATTGGTACCAGAGAGTTGGGGTTTATTGATGCCCAGTGAATATGACCATGTGGATTTTGGTCTTTTGGAACTTTTGTGCTGGTAAAATGGGACAAAACTTGATACTTACAGCTGAAAACCCCTTCTGGAGCAGTGAGACAAGTTTTATGAACTCTTCTTGTGAGAGTCTGAAAATGTTAAGTGAAGAGAGAATTGTATTTGGAGGCTTTTAAACTTTCAAAGAGGAAGAAAAGACTGCAGAGAACTTTGTTGGAACTGGGCTACTGGCATAAGGGCTGGCTTGGTTCTTCTACCTAAGCCCAAAGTGTTTGATTAAAGATGAATTTAAAAGTAATATGATGTGCTTGGTGGAAGATATGGAACTGAGAGATATAAAATTTAAAATTGGGGTCTGGAGTGATGGCTTAGCGGTTAAGCGCTTCTCTATGAAGCCTAAGGACTCTGGTTTGAGGCTCGATTCCCCAGGACTCAGGTAAGCCAGATGCACAAAGTGGTGCATGCATCTGGAGTTCATTTGCAGTGGCTAGAGGCCCTGGATTGTCCATTCTCTCTCTCTCTCACTCACTCTCTCTCTTACATAAATAAAATAAATAAAACAGTAATTCCTTAACTCCAAGTTCTTAAATAGCTCTGTTCACCCTTTCCTACTTAGTGTAGTACATTGTAATATGCGTTGATCAACTGATAAAGTATGGCTGGGATATGCGCTTACGTTTATTAACTCATCCATCCAAGCTATACAAAAGCCATTTACTTCTTACAGTTGTTAAATCCTCTTAAGTGAGTTGTGTTCTTTTTCATGTACTTAAAACATGTATACTGACTATGAAGGAGTATAAGAGAAAAGTTAGGTATTTTAGGCAGTTTCCGTTAGAGTTTGAGGCCAAAGAGGACCAGGAGAGTTCAACTCATATGCCACCCCACCCTGGCACAAGAATGGAACTCTTGGCAGGAATTGGTGCTGATTGAGACTACTCTACAGCACCACCTGTTGTCCCCAGTCTAGCATGCCATCTAAATACAATGACCCAGACCAGCTGGATCTGGGATCCCAAATTTACAGTCGAATCATGCTATAAAGGCAACAGCCTTCTGACCCCTCCCTCTGTCTCTTGACAAAACCCTCTGTGTGTGGTGGTAGGGGTCTCTCTGGGTTCCCTCTTATCTCTGTTTGGATACAGGTGAGTGGCTTCCCCTTTCACTTAGCCTGGCTGGGTAGGTGGGGGTGGGCAGAATATTGTTTCTTGGGCTGGATGGTTTTTCTGCTTGCCTCCCTCTTATAGTTTGGGATAACTTCTCACTATAATTACATGCATGATTTTCCTCTGGTCTATGAATCTGTCATGTGTGTGTTTTCCTTACACTCCAGATCTACCACACGGGTGCTTTCAACAACTCTAGGCTTGCTACCTGGTCATTTATTTAAACTTGGGCTAACCAACCATATAACACTCTTTACCGCTCAATTCTTTGTTATTTATTTACTTATTTGTTTGAGACAGAGAGAGAAACAGGCAGAGAAAGAAAGAGAGAATGGGCACACCAGGGCCTCCAGCCACTGCAAACGAACTCCAGATGAATGAGCCACCTTGTGCATCTGGCTTACGTGAGTCTTGGGGAATCGAGCGTTGAACCGGGGTCCTGAGGCTTCACAGGCAAGGGCTTAACCGCTAAGCCATCTCTCCAGCACCTACTACTCATCTCTTATCTGAATATGTTCTCTCTGCTATTCTTCCTTAAGTCAGCACCACTTACCCTTTTAACTTCCTTCCATGGAGAAACCCAGGGTGGATGGGAGGCTCTTCCTGTAAATGTGCTCACACCATCTCTGGAGTCCATCCTCCACGTGCTCGCGGCTTTACCCTAATGCCTCTTTCAAGGTCCCAGTTTCCACGTGCCTGCAACTTCACTCATGTCTCTCTTTAAAGACTTCAGTTTCTCTTAAGTCTCAATCTCCCTTAAGTAAAAACGCCACAGTTTGTGATTTCCCCCTAAATAAACTTAATCATTTGTAATTTATCCTTCTTGAGGCAATCTTTATTTATTCTTTTATTAAAAGTAGAACAGAACCCAAAACTTGGGGTTCATATATTCTGGCAGACCCCTTTTAGCTCCCCCCTCCCCCCCGCCAAATTCTGCATCAATATCATTCACTTGATTTTCATCTGATGTTTTATGATGGGAAGGAAAGAGCTACTGTTACATCTGGTGAAGTCTACAAAATGTGTACACAGCTTAGAAGTGAGCTTTTGGTTAAATGTGTACATTACAAAATGAAAGCTGCATGGGCTCACGTCTACTTCTGAAAATTGCTAGCTGCATTTTCCTGAACAAGCAGTTAAATTCCCTTTCGCTTTTTATTTTCTTATCTGTGAAATGAGATAACAGTCTTCTTCCTTTATCAAGTTGATGTGAAGAATAAATAACTTGAGTTCCTACTCTGAGGATACTCAACAGTTACCAAAACATTGTAGACAAGAAGAGAGAAAAGGGGGAGGGGAGGGAGAGAGAGAATTGGCACAGCAGGGCCTCAGCCACTGCACTTGAACTCCAGACACTTGAGCCATCTAGTGGGCACGTGCAACTTTGTGCTTGCTTCACCTTTGTGCATCTAGGATGTGGACAGTTGAACATGGGTCCTTAGGCTTCACAGGCAGGTGCCTTAACCACTAAGGCATCTATCCATCCTGAATCTATCCATCTTAGTTAACATAATCTAGAAATGCCCTCACAGACATGCCCATGGGTTTGTCCCATAAGTGATTCTAAATCTTGTCAAGGTGACGACCCATCTTAAACCTTACAAAAGATTCCCCTACTTAGGGAATAGGATAATCTATAATGCTGTCTCTTAATTCTTATGTTAAAATAGACCAAAAATCATTGAGAAATACTGAGAGGAATTTGAGGAGAAACAAATCTGAATGGATCTGCTTTACTTCATTCAATATTAATCAAAGATAGAAAGTGTTGGATCCGAAATTGAAAGCATGTGGAATTCTAATAGTCAAGGGATAAATACAAAGGGAGTAATTCTGAGCTTCAAATTAGATTTAACCAGGAAATATCACATGAATTGAACCAAGTATCATAGTTATCTACATTAACTCCCTCCATTTGTTCCTTCCTTTCCCTCATGGTCTCTCCCACTGCCTTTCCTTTTTTTTTTTTTTTTTTTTTTTTCTCTAAGAAAAATACAGAAAGTGTCTTTATTACCCATTTAAAATCAGACAGCTTTTCAACATACATCAAAACTTCTCTTTATAACCAGTACATGTAATTGAAAAAATGTGAACATGCCACCATTACTCAGTCACATTGTTACAAAAATTGTGATTGTAAAATATATAATGTCATGGTCATTATATTTATTTTTTTTACTATCATGAGAAACATATCCTTAGTTCAGCAGCTTGAAAGCTTGAACTTTCTATTATCATAAAATGTAAATACTTGAATGAAGTGAATTTTACTAAGAGATCCCACCTTCAGTCTGTACCAGAGGCTGCAGCCCTGGTACCAGTCCCTCTTTGTCTTAAATAGACATTTGATTTTTAGTAGTTTACTTATGTTTCAGTTTTCTTATTTAAAAACAAGGGAAATAAGATTATAGAAGCAACTCACAAGGTGGGATACATTCAAATACCATACCATTCTATGGTTCTCTGTGAAAATGTATATGGTTTTATTTTTCTAGAACTGTTGAATTTTTTTTTTGATATTAATAAACAGAGACATTTATTTCTGGCCAGGCCTACACTTTGAGCAGGAACTTGAGAGTGCAGCCCCCAGCTACATCTGGTCAGGACTTATAAGGACAAAATGCTAAAGAAGTCTACATGACAATAGTCACACGCTTAGTTACAAAGATAAAGAAGAAAAAAATAATAAAGGTTAGAGGTCATTTGTTTCAAGCAGATGGCCTGGTATTCTCCATAACAAAGATAACATTTGCAAGGTACCACATCCTGCACACTACAGGGAACATTTCTTTATAACATTGCCTTATCCATCACCCCCCCCCCCACGAATTTATGCACCAAGTCAAAACTTTGACTCTCACACAGCTGGTATTGAGATCTAATAACCATTAATTTTACAGAGGAAATTCTCTGTTGGGTAAACTTGATTAGAGCAGTTAAAATACAGGGGCCTACAGTCAATCCCAAAAGTACCAGAATTATGAGTCCAGAGATGGCAGTAATCGGAGTGGTGAGCCAGGGTGACCAAGAAAACAAATTTTCATACAGGCAACTGGGCAGCTGGTTTACAGAAGCAGGACATGACAGCTTATGCAGTCTATATGATTTAAAATAATTGTTTTTTGATATCTCACATTGAATCCCTCAAGCTTCTGCCATGCATAGACTAGTCAGCTTCTGGAGTGACTAGAGCGGGGCTGGAGTCTCCTTGTCACGGGCAGCTGTCCTCCGGAGCTTGACCTGGAGGGGATCCTCTGGATTCCTGGTGACCTGGTACAGTCAGCTGAGGACCCCGTCCTCTGGACTCTGGTGTGATGAATCTATACCCCTTAGCTAATGGGTATGGGCCCCGTTTCCTGAGGGTATGTGGGTCCCCTTGTGTTACAAATTTTAAGGGAGCACCATCAATGGTAGGCTACTCTGTTTTACCTCTGTAAATCTGAGACACCTTTGAACAAACAGCAGCCCCCACGCCAGCAAGTACAAATAGCTAGGACTCTAAACTGCTGTTACATGTCAGGATGGGAGTCAGATCTGTCCTTAGGGATATTCCTCCTTTAATACGACATTCCAAGGAGAGGTGGGACTAATACAAACCAATAACTAGCGTTCAGTACTATAAGCCAGCATCAGACAGGGCAGCCTATTAGTCTGAATCATTGTTTATATTGTAGTTCTATTTTGTAATTATATTTTTCTTACTGTGTGATTGAGACCATGCAGGCTACCAGAATTTATATTTTGGAGGTTAATAATGGTGGTGCAAGCCGGGCGTGGTGGCGCATGCCTTTAATCCCAGCATTCGGGAGGCAGAGGTTAGGAGGATCACTGTGAGTTCGAGGCCACCCTGAGACTATACAGTGAATTCCAGGTCAGCCTGGACCAGAGTGAAACCCTACCTCGAAAAACCACAAAAAAAAAAAAAAAAAATGGTGGTGCAGAACTGTTGAATTAAAAAATATATATATTTTATTTATTGATTTATTTGCAAGCAGAGAGAGAGAAAGAGACAGAAAGAAATGAGTGTGTCAGAGTCTCTAGCCACTGCAAACGAACTCCAGATGTGTGTGCCCCTTTGTGCATCTGGATTTATGTGGGTCCTGGGGAATCAAATCCAGGTTGCTAGGTTTTGCAGACAAGCACCTTAACTACTGAGCCATTTCTCCAGCCTTAGAACTGCTGAATTTATAGCTAGACATTTTTCTTTTATTTCTATGTAACATTTTATATGCAACAATTGCATTCTTCATTCCTTGTGAACACTCTTTAATTTAATTAATATCTGACAATGATATGTGTCTTTTCTCCCAGTATCTGTAGAACCTAGGACTATGCATAGTATATACAATGCTTTATTTAAATGTTGGTATTGAATAAGTGTTAAAATGTGCAGGGTAATAGAATAGATTAAATCTTGGAGTTGACAGCAGAGAGACTATTGAAACATTTTTTCTGCTTATTGACTCAATAACCAAAAAGAATCTTCAACTCTGAGTTATTATTGTTCTCAGTCATGAGGCAAAGAAGTTGGCATCAGTTTCATCCCTGCCATTGGCTCTTTGGAACGACACTCACAATTACATAAAAGGTAACTAGGTTCATCGGCTGTGAGGCCTATTCATCCACCTATATAAAATGTTTTTTTATGTGATCAATATGTATTGAGCACAGACGATACGCCGGTTTGAACTCTACTCGGTACTCAGATCTAGCCAGTGACAAAGAAGACATATTTCCTGGTTTTAGGAAATGCCCGCAGTAATGATTAAGAACCATCCTATTCTATGACAGCACTAACATTTTTTTTGATTATCAAAAACTCTTCCCACCTGGGTGTGGTGGTGCATGCCTTTAATCCCAGCACTTGAGAGGCAGAGGTAGGAAGATCGTGGTAAGTTCAAGGCCACCCTGAGACTACACAGTGAATTCCAGGCCAGCCTGGGCTAGAGTGAGAGCCTACCTTGAAAACAACAACAACGACAAAAAAATCTCTTTCCAAACTACATGTAAATTGAATCTATGAATTTAATGAGAGTTATATGCAAAGGTGGGAATGGGAAATCGATGTAAAAGATCACATATGCAATATATATGGAGAAACTAATATATGCAAAGACCCTGTGGTAAAAGAGACAACATGATGAATAGCAAATTCTTTAAAGGATACTCTTATGGAAAATAAGACTGCTTGATAGAGAGGGAAAGGTAAGGATGCCTTTGTTTTTTTTTTTTTTTTAAAATGTTTATTCTTTATTTATTTATTTGTGTGTGTGTGTGTGAGAGAGAGAGAGAGAGAGAGAAAGAGAGAGAAAAAGAGAGAGAGAGAGAGACAAGGCAGAGCCTCTAGCCACTGCAAACTCCAGATATATGCGCCACCTCATGCATCTGGGGTTATGTGGGTCCTGGAGAATTGAACCTGGGTTGCTAGCGCCTTAACTGCTAAGCCATCTTTCCAGTCCAAGGATGACTTTCTAAAATGTAGAAAGGCCGTTAGTCATTCTCCTAGGAGAAATGGAGAAAAATTTTTAATTTTCTTCCTGTTGTCAACATTACATAGTAAAAGCAAGGAATGGGAAGAAGGAAGAAAGGTAGGGAGAGAGGGGAGAGGAAAAGAGAGAAATTCTTTAAGACACTCACATATTTTTACCTGTAATTTCATAAAATATTTTCATGTTGTATTCACCAGCATTTGTGATAATGGTCAGAAGAAAAAAAAAACCAGCTTATCTGAATATTTGTTGTTTCTATGAACTTTTGGTGAACTTTAAGCTTGAAAATATTTTCACATTCTAAAATAGTCCTTTTTCAATTCAGTAACTGAGATAAACTAAGGTAATTGAAAAGAAAACTCTAGTTTGGGTCTGCAAGACCAGTTTTACCACCTTTCTTACATTATGTAACTATGATTCTATTTTCCATAAATTTTTATTGGAATGCATATAAACATAGTTATACATAAAATATTCACTAAATTAACTGCCACTTACTCAATTAGTCGCCACTCAGGTATTCCTGTTTGTTTAATGTCGAATTTATTCTCACCTATTAGACCAATTATACCAATTTGTCAACACTGGAATAAATTTCTTGCTAATGTGCATACACATTTATCTACATGTTATTTCTCATTTATCTGTCTTTCTATTTGTTTATCTTGAGCATACAAAGTACAATTATACAGAACATATAATTGAATTGCAAAATGACAGTGTAAAGCTTACAATACATGCATGGTTTCGAAAAGGCCAAGAAAGTGGATTTGGATGCCCTAAAATCTTGGACAAAATATAGTCAAATGGTACTAGGATAGCAGGCTTACTGTCTGACTGTACACTATGTATTAGACTTTATTATAAATATATACCTGTTTCATTCTGACAATAAATTTATGATAGTTCACCCTCACTTAAACAAAACATATTTCATACTTGGTTATTTGTGTCTGTCATTTATCTCAAAGTTGGGTGAGCTGGACGCCAGGAAATCTGAAACCAAGGGTACATCTTTTTCATGTCTTGAAGTGACAGAACATAGTTGGAAATAAAGAAAAAGAATAAGTATATGGCTTATATTTCAAAACAGAATGGCTTGACTATCAAAGGATTAGAAGAAGCTGTTTAAAACATTGATTGAACCCTTGAATAATTTATAGAAATAGCCATCATTATTTTAAAAACTTAAATTTAACAAGGAAAGCAACAGCTAGAATAATCACGTATAAACCATCCAAGATTTCTAAAATTTAATGTACCCTATCATTTCTGTTAAATATATGTCAAAATAAGATTATTTTTTGTAAGATCTAGCTTTACTTTTACTTTCCTAATTAAACTTTTTTCCTTCATTATTTACCAGGAAAATTTGATTGGCATTTGTTATGAATATTTCTGATTCCTTTTAAGTATCTCCACATTCACTAAATTGGTTTTGCTGTTCCTTACATAGAATATTTGTGGAATGTGTGCTCTTATGCTAGAATAATCTACAGAATATCATTCCTTTTTAAAAATATTTTATTTTCATTTGTTTATTTATTTGACAGAGAGAGAGGGAGACAGAGAGAGAGAGAGGAGAGAAAATGGATGCGCCAGGGCCTCCAGCCACTGCAAATGAACTCTAGATGCCCCCTTGTGCAACTGGGTCCTGGGGAATTGAATCTGGGTCCCTTGGCTTTGCAGACAAATGCCTTAACCACTAAGCAATCCCTCCAGCCCCAGAACATCATTCCTTTTACTGTCAGGAGCATTTCAGACTCTTATTCAATCTTGGGTGCTCCTTTGAATCCTAAAGAGGTGACAGGAAGTACAGAAACAGTTGAGAAACTACTTACTGTGGCAGGGTTGGGTTGGCTATAGGGGAGATGGCAGCAGGAATTTAGTGACAGCACTGGCAGCTGGGTGTGGTGATAGTGAACAAGGGCAGCGTCACTCTCAGGGGTGTTGAAACTTACTTGTGGGATGAACTGGGCTAAAGCTGTGTGGCTTAATTCTCCTTGGTAGCTTCATAGATCGAGACATGAGCTCAGATAAGACATGGGAGACATTTATTAAGACAAAGTAAATGCCGGAAAATAAGGGAGAGTCAGAAAGAATATTCCAGGGATGTGATATTGCACACAAGAGAGCTGAGTGTGAAGGAAGCCAGTGCTGGATATTTCTAAGGCAGTTTGGAAACAGTTGACCATGCCCTTGGGTAAAGATTGCACGTGAGAAAGAAATCCTGCTTTGGAGAGAAGTAGTGACACACCTTGTTGTTCTCCCCTGCGCTCAGTCACTGGTTGATGACAGCTGGGAGGAAGGACAGTGTGAGTTGAACACTGGGGCAATTATCAAAGTACCATTTCACAGCCAGCACACTCATTCTCCAGAGTTACCATTCATCTTACAAACTTGTAAAAACCATTGAGTGTGTTCCAAAACTTTAAAAAAAAATTTAAGTTTATTAGGTTGTGATCTTTCAAATCTTAAAGTAGCCCCACAAGCTCATGTTTTGAAGGCTTTGGCCCCATGTAATAGATGGTGCTATTTCGGGAGCTTGTGGAAGTCTAAGAAGGTGGGATCTAGTTGAAGGAGGTAGGTTACGGTGTGTGGATGGTTGGGAGTTTATTATCCCTGGCCTCTTCCTGTCATGTCCTTCTCCTCTTTGTCAGCTACAATGTCAGAAGCAGCAGTGATATACTCCCGATACAATGGACAAGGTCAAGATGGCTGCAATGTCTTCCCAGCGGTGATATACTCAGATTGCCTAACATCATGGGTCAAGGGCTGCAGAGATGGCTTGGTGGTTAAGGCGCCTGACTGCAAAGCCAAAGAACGCCAGTTCCAATCCAGGTCCAATCTCCAGGTCCCACAATTAGCCAGATGTAGTGACACAAGGGTGCAATGCCACACTTGCCCATAAGGAGGTGCACACATCTGGAGTTCGTTCATGGCAGCTGAGAATCTGCTTGTACACCCATTCTCTCTCTTTCTTTCTCCATATCCCTCTCAGAAAAAAAAAAAAAAAAAAAAATCATGGGTCAAAATAAATCCTTCCTCGCTTAAGTTGCTTTTGTCAAAGATTTTGTCATAGCAATGAGAAAAAAAAAATGATGAATGCAGTAGTGTTTTATTTTTTAATTTTGGTTCAGGTAAGATCAATTTCTACAATTTTGTAAAACCTGTGAGGGTACTAGAGATATGACTCAGTGGTTAAAGGTGCTTTCTTGCAAAGCCTGATGGCCCAGGATCAATTTCTCAGTATCCGGTAAAGCCAAATGCTTGGATGTATGGAAGTAAGCAGCTTCTTCTTCCGCTGGACGTTGTAAGCTGAAACAAACCCGTTCCTCCAATAAACCTTGGTTGGATGCTTATCTCAGCAAGGTGGAGCTGACCACAATGTAGTCCCAGGCTGCTCTCAAACTCACTGCCAGCCTCTTGGTGCCTCCAGAGGGCTGGGATTAGTGGCAAGTGGCCACCAACTTGGCTATTTTGTTCTTGTTGTTTTTCAGTTAACTTATTGCCAGAATTCTGGTGTTTGCCTGCAGTCATCATGATCATTATTTTTTTTGACACATCAGCCTTGTCTTTGTCTCAAATTACCCATGGCATTCTCCCGTAATATCTAGCAGCTATCATCTGTGTACCTCTTGTGTTTTAATTTCCCTATTCTTATAAAGGCATCATTTTTTTGTTTTTAATAATTAAAAAATTTTTATTTATTTATTTGAAAGCAAGGGTGTGGGACACAGAGCCACAGAAAGAGTATAGGTACACCAGGGCCTCTTGCTGCTACAAATGAACTCCAGATGCATGTGCCACTTTGTGCATCTGGCTTGATGTGGGTACTGGGGAATCGAACCCAGGTTGTTAGGCTTTTCAAATAAGTGCCTTAAGTGTCAAGTCATCTCTTTAGCCTGTGTTTTTATTCTTTTATATATATTTTTAAATTTTTTATTTACTTGTTTATTTGAGAGAGAGAGAGAATGGGCATGGCCAGGGCCTCCAGCTGCTGCAAACAAACTTCAGACACAAGTGTCACCTTGAAGGCATCAATTTTTTTTTTCCTGAGATAGGATCTCACTCTAGCTTAGGCTGACCTCAAATTCACTATGGAGTCTTGGGGTGGCCTTGAACTCAAGGTGATCCTCCTACCTCTGCTTCCTGAGTGCTGGGATTAAAGGCATGCACCACCACGCCCGGCTTGAAGGCATCAATTTTTTATTAGGATTCTCTCCCTCACAGTGACACTTCTTCCTTAGTTGGTTATATTTGCAAAGATCATATTTTCAAAACAGGCCACCTTCTACAATTCCATAGGATCATGCTAATTTACTTTTTGTGAGTGGATCCGTTTTCATCATTTTCTCCTCCTTTCTCTCTTCTGGCTTTGCTAACTCCCAGTCTGATTTCAATTCAGATCAATGGCCACTTCCCACTACATTTTTAGGACAGGGTTCATACTGCCTATTTATACTACTTCAGGGTATAAAATACTGTTTGTAACACTTATCCTAGGGCAATTTCATTTGTATAAGAATGTTTCTTTTTTGGACAGGAGAGATGGCTTAGCAGTTTAGGCACCTGCCTGCTAAGCCTAAGAATGTTGGTTCCAATCTCCAGGTCCCACATTTAGTCAGATGCAAAGTGATGCAAGGGCACAATGCTTCACTTGCCCACAAGGGGGCGAACGCATCTGGACTTCATTCACAGTGGCTCTGAGGCTGCTGGCGTGCCCATTCTCTATCTGTCTCTCCCTTCTTCCCTCCCCCTCCTTCCCTCCTCCCTCCCTCCCCCTCCCCTCCCTCTCTCTGTCTCTCTCCAAAAAAAAAAAAAAAAAAAAAAAGAATGCTTCTTTTTGGATTTGCATATTCTTTTTTTTTAATGTATTTTATTTACTTATGAGAGAGAGAGAGAGAGAGAGAGAGAGAGAGAGAATGGGCACACCAGGGTCTCCAGCCACTGCAAAGGAACTCCAGATGAATGCGCCTCTTTGTGCATCTGGTTTATGTGGGTCCTGGTGAGTCGAACCCGGATTCTTTGGCTTTGCAGGCAAATGCCTTAACCGCTAAGCCATCTCTCCAGCCCTGGATTTGCATATTCTTAAGCTGAGTTGTCATACTTAAAGAGAGTGAGGAATTATTCTTACTTTTCCCTTCCTATCATATCCCTAAGATAAAACAGAAAGATGAGGATATAGTAGGAAAATAGTAGGAACAAAACATTTTTAAAAATGAGAAAATAAGCAGCTTATACTCTGAACAGAGAGTAAATGAGGCACGATGGGGGAAAGGAGTGATGGCACCACTAGGTTGGTATAAAAGACACACTTGCTTTGTTCACAGTCCCTATGCTAATCTTGCCACCAAAGAATCATCATATATTAGTGGTGAACTGTACTGGGAGAAATGAAGAAATGATGACTGGATTTAAAGGAGCCTAAAGCAAAGAAAAGAAGAGATGGACCAAAACTAAGAGATACTGTACTTGGGGAGGGGCTTGCACTGCCATTTAGAGGGAGAACACTATGGGGGCAAACACAAGATGAATAAATGAGGCAGATTCTGAGAGCATCAACTGTCAGGATGGGTTCAAATCTTTCTACAATCAAAAATACATTACAAGTTTCTTTTTCTGAAACAGTATATTGCTGCATGCTATTAGCTCCAGAAAATTTTAAAATATTTTATTCATTTATTTGCAAGCAGAGAGATGGAAAGAAAGAGAGAGAAAGAGAGATTGAGAACATGAGAGTGTACGGGTGCATCAGGGCCTCCAGCCACTGTACACAAATGCCAGATGCATGCACCACTCTGGGCATCTGGCTTATGTGGGAACTGGGGAATTGAACCCAGGTAATTAGGCTTTACAGGCAAGCACCTTAACTGCTGAGCCATCTCTCCAGTCCAAAAGATTTTTAAGTATGCTGTAATTTACATTTTATTATATATGAAAGGCTAATTTGTCCATGGGAAGTAAAAAGATTAAGACTGTAAAATTGCATGATACCAGAATGGAATGGAACAAACGGAATTTCAGTGCCACTGATAGTAGACAGAAGGCACGGTCCACAGGTGGCCCTACAATTAGAGACTTAAAAATAAAATCCAACCAAGAAACAAATGCAAAGAAATGTGTGAAAAAAAAAAAAACAAAGAAATAGATAACCAAATGGAATCTAGAAAAGGACTCTGATAAAGCATCAAAAATGTATTTTATAAATCCACCCACAAGCCAAGCAGTGTCTTTTGCATGCTTGCCAAGTTGTGAATTTTTCAACCTGTATTCTTTTATTGTCTTGGGTGTAATGAAGTTTTGGGTGATACTGACAGAGCACAGTAGGATCATCTCTCACTAGGTTTTTAGTGTGACTGAGGTATTAAGGGCAGAATGGTAGATTCAAAGTTTAATGGTATACAGAGTTGAGACGTATGGAAGTTAGGCAGGATTTCATGAAGGTCACAACTTTTAAGTTTCTTTCTCTTAAAAATATGAAACTTGGGGCTGGAGAGATGGCTTAGCTATTAAAACATATCCCTGCAACACCAAAGGACCCCAGTTCAATTTTCCAGGACCCACATAAGCCAGATGCACAAGGGGGCACATGCATCTGGAGTTCATTTGCAGTGGCTGGGAGGCCCTGATGGGGCCAACTTCTCTCTCTCAAATAAATAAATAAATAAATAAATAAATAAATAAATAAATAAATAAATAAAATATATTTTTAAAAATGTGAAACTTTTTATAAGATTCAGTATGAATTCTATTATGTTCAAAATACCAGTCATAATATATTGATTTTACAGACTCTAAATAAATTCTCCTAGTAACTATATCATTTCTCTATATTTTCAGTTAAGAAAAGCTAATGAAAAAGAAGGACACCTTGACAATAGTTATTTGTAGCCAGTAATTTTTTACCAATCACTTCACAGCAACTGTTGGTAGTATTTAATATATACATGAGTTTTTCCATATTATTTTATATTTTTCCTCATCAGATTAATAGAAAGTAACTAAAAGTAAGCCCATTTTCAAGAATGTAAATATTAACAAAATGTTTTCTTTTTATTATCAAAATGTATGTATTTTAATGCATTCTGGAACAATTATTATTAAAATTGTATTTTCTCAGGGATGGAGAGATGGCTTAGTGGTTAAGGTGCCTGCCTCCTAAACCTAAGAATGCTGGTTCCAATCTCCAGCGGTTCCAATCTCCAGGTCCCATGTTTAGCTAGATGCAGTGATGCAAGGGCTCAATGCCGCACTTGCCCACAAGGGGGCGCACACATCTGGATTTTGTTCACAGCAGCTGAGAGACTGCTGGCACGCCCATCTCTGTCTCCCTCTCCCTCTCTGTTTGTCGCTCTCTGTGTCTCTCTCCAAAAATAAATAAAATAATAAAAAAATTAAAAAAATTGTATTTCCTTTGCTGTTATTGATGCAACATGTTCTGAATGTACATGTAAGTTCAAAAGCCAATTAAAAATTGATTTCATGGTTACTTTCTGCTACTCTTTGTTATGAATACCAACCAATCTCACATGTGATATGTCTTTCGGAACCATAAAAGAATGGAATTCTTACTTTTTATTTCAAAGTGAAGCATGATTGTTTATATTGGACATTTTGTGTGAAAACAGAATATCATCATCAGATTTAATAAGTCTCCATTGGCATTGTCACTTATTAATAAGATTTATTGCCATTTATACCAAATACTTTGCATTCTTCAACCAGTCTTAACTTTCCTGGGCCAGTAAACTGGTGTTAAAAGGTTCAAAAGAAGGACTAGGAAGGAGGGCATGATTAAAAGACAAGTGACAAGGGACTGTCAGGCAAATGAAATGACCTTGTATGACTATGATGTCATGATCACTGAAAATTTGTTCAAACCCATAGAACATGAAATACCAAGAGTTAACTATTGGGCTGGGGACACGATGCAGTCAGTGAGGTGCTTATGTCACAAGCACAATGTCATCAGCTGGAAATACGAGTTGTGGTGGCCAGCCCTTGCAATGCTAAGATCCTTAATGTTTTCTGAAAAACCCTTTCAAATAAAATAAAGTAGAGGGCTGGAGAAATGACTTACCAGTTAAGGTGCCTGCCTACAAAACCTAAAGACCCACGTTTGATTCTCCAGTACCCACCTAAGCCAGATGCGCAAGGTGATGTATGCTTCTGGAGTTTGTTTGCAGTAGCTGGAGACCATGCAGTGCCCACCTAAGCCAGATGCGCAAGGTAGTGTATGCTTCTGGAGTTTGTTTGCAGTAGCTGGAGGCCATAGTGTGTCCATTCTCTCCCTCTTTGTCTCTCCTTCCATCTACATCTTTCTCTCTCTCTCTCTCCCTCTCTCTCTCTCTCTCTCTCTCTCTCAAATAAATAAAAAAGTAACAAAAAACCATAAGGTGGAAATGACTGAGGAATTAAGCCATACTCAAGCTATGGCCTCCACACACACACACACACACACACACACACACACACACACACGTGTACCCTGCACATATGGACACAATTCTATACACATAGGTATGAAAAGAAAATACACACACAGAGTAAGTGCTCATGCAAACTATAGTCTTTAGGTAACAATGATGCGCTGATACAGACTAGCAATTATAACAAAGTACCACTCTGGTAGAGGATGTTGATGTATGTGTAGATTTAGCGAGTATATGGAAACACTTTATACCTCCTTCTCAGTTTACCTGTGAACCTGAACTGCACTCCACATGAAATTTACTGAAATATTATTCTCACTATATATTTGTGTGAAAGTGTCCTGTAACATAGTATCAGGTACAATGTACATGCACAATGAAAAATTTAAAACAAAGAATTTTGCAAATACATAGTAACTCACAGATCATAAATTTTTGTGAGACACATATTTATTAAGAGAATGCCTTAAAATAAATTCTTAAACTTCACAATCAGAAGACAAATAGACAAAAGAGCTGAAAGATTACACCTTACCAAAACATGCACACTAAAACTAATTATATGAACTGCACATAAAGAGTCTTTAAGGAATTGAAAATTAAAATAGTGAGATACCATGGCACTAGCTTTAAAATGCCTAAAATTGAGAACACTGACAACACCAAATACTGACAAAGGTGGAGAGCAACAGAAAATATCACGCTCATAGGAAGGTGAAAGGACACAGCTGGTTTAGAAGATAGTTTGGCAGTGTCTTAATAGTATGAAATATACTTTTCACCATATGCCGAACCAGTTGCAATTCTTTGTATTTTATACAAACGAATTGAAAATTTATGCCCACACAAAATCTGTACATGAATGCTTACAATAGCTTGATTTATAATTTCTAAAACTTAGAAACAAACTCCTTTCAATGTTGAAAGAATAAACATTCTGGTACTACAAAATGCTCCTCGCGGTTAACTGGAAATGTTCTGTCACACTATCAGTGCATGCTACTGTATAAGGGATAAAATACTGATACTACAGAATACTACTCACGGTTAACTGGAAATGTTCTGTCACACTATCAGTGCATGCTACTTTATAAAGGAGGGCAGTGTGAGAAGCCCAAACACAGTATTATTTCAATTAGTTGACATTCTGGGAAAATCAAAACTACAGACATAGGAGAAAGATTAGTAGTTGCCTGAATTTCTAGAAAGATAATGAGTAGGTGGAGCCCATGGGCCTAACAGAGCAGCAAAACCAGCCTCAAAGATACTGTAATGTGATACATGACATCACGTTTTTGTCATAACACATAAAATACAAAGTGTGCATCTTGATTTGAATGGTGGAGTTTAATTAATAATGTGTGAAAACTATCAAACAGAAGACAAGTACCACAGAAGTACAGGCTATTATCAATAGGAGGCATTATAGAAGTAAGAGAATTTATGGAAAATTGCTACTTTCACTCCATTTTTCTGCAAATCTATAACTTCTTTAAAAAAATAAAGGTTTAGTAAAACTTTTTAAAGCACATGCATATAAAAAGCCATATACACACAATTTATTTTCACTCCAACTTGATTTCATCATAATTTGAAGAAGTTTTAAGTTTTTGTTATTCATTGCTCTATTGTTCATAACATTCATAAGACACAATGTGAGGATCTGACTCCTGAACACATTGGGTAGTGAGCAGGTCCATGTAATCACTGTGCCTATGATCTTAAACTTTGGTGATTCCTCTATGATGAGTAGATTCAAATTCTCGTGTTGGAACCTGCTGTGAAATGTATGCTGATTGTCAGTGATTACATTCATCTTGCTGTGCAGAGAACCCCAGAGATGATTCCTTCTGTCGAATGATAATATTACACCCTCCTTACTGACAGAGCTTTCCTACCTCTCTTTCTCTACACATTACAAGTTGTTTTTAACTACTATTTTGCTCTCAAAATCTATGAACAAACATTCAAGTTTTTACTAACCAAAACATCCTACAGGAAATTTTCCTAGTTCAAATTAAGTGATTTTCATATACATATATATATATATATATATATCTTAGTAAACATATGTTGTTGTGTTTCAGGTAGAGTTTTAATATAGAAGAGCTTTACATACAAGAAATTCAGATTCACACTAGTTCACACTAATATGATGTCATAGTTTAAACTCAGATTTAATGCCATTATTTAATATGTTCTTGATTCACCACTGTGCGCACAGACCTTGTGAATTGTTGTCTTGTAATCTTGAAGAAGAGATGGCTCAGTATTGAGTGTTCTGCTTAAAGGTAAATAAGCATTCTTTTCTCATCATTGCTGTTATTATTGTTATTGTTTATGTATGCCTATGTGTGGGTGCGTATGCATGTTTGTGGTATTGCGGGGGAATGCCTATGTGCATGTGGAAGCCATAAGTTGACACTAGGTACCTTGCTCAGTCATTCTCCTCAAAGGTGCGTGCTGCCACACCCAGCTTTCGTGTGGTGCTAGGATTGGAACTCTACACTCATTCCACCACAGCAAAGACCCACAGAGGTACCTCCCCAGTCCTTTATTTTATTTCTTTTTAACCAAGTTATAGATCTTACTTGAATTTCACCAGATTTCATAATATAAGGATATGTTGTAATATCTTTACTAGACTAGAATCCACTTCAAAGTTTCACATGACTTTTGTTTGTGTTGCCTTAATGGAGTGGTTTGATTCAAGTGTCCCCCATAAACTTAGGTGTTCTGAATGCTGAGGTCCCCAGATGGTGGCGATTTAGGATTTGGATCCTCTTGGATCCAATTTGTTGGGGTGGACTTATGGGTGTTTTAGCAGGCTTCCTCTTGCCAATGGTTGGCACACTCTCCTGCTGTCCACCTGATGTTTCCAGGAGGTGATGTCCACCCTCTGCTCATGCTAACCCTACTATCATGGAGCTCCCTCTTGAGTCTGTAAGCCAAAATAAACCCTTTCCTCCCACAAGCTGCTCTTGGTTGGGTGTTTTCTGACAGCAATTCCAAGCTAACCTCAACAGTCATTGATGCTAAAAACTTGACTGTGTGGCTTTTGGCCTTTTGTAATTGATTTGCAAGAGGAATATGGAAGAATTTGAAACCTTGGCCTAAGAGACACCTGACAGTGCTGTAAGTACAGTTGGATGGAGTATTCTGGTCAGAGTTGAAAGATCTGGATGCAGTAAGAGCTATGGACTGTGAGGTTTGGTTTATGAGGGTGAGAAAAAGCTTTGTCTGGACTTGGCTAAAAGCAGTTTGTGAGAGTCTCGTCGTTATGTCTGTGTTCTGAGAACCTGTGCAGGGTTGCATTGTTTAGGAATGGACTGGTGTGAGCAGAGGGATATGGCACAGAACTGAAATCTTTAGGCTGAAACTTCCATCTGTTCAGCTGCAATTGTTTAGGAGATCACAACTGTTACGATTGGGCCAGCTGATCTGCACTGGGACAACAGGAAGAATGCAGACTCTTTTGAAGGGGCCTTAATGCTGAAGGAGTGTCCTTTTCTACAAAGTCTGCTTTATCCCCACCTGGATTAACAAGTTGGTAGCTCAACTCATACAATGGAATATAACAAATGCAAGAACGTGAGGGCCATTGAATTTTCAATGTGGTTTTGTATTTTGGAAATGACTATGGGCAGTGTGAAGCAAGATTGCCTGCATGGGGACCCAATGGAGCCATGAGGATGAACCATGGGTTACAGTGGAGAACCAGTGGAGATGCCAGGACTATGGGATGGCTGCCAAGGAAAACTGCCAGGCCCGGATGAAGTTTGCTGGGACTGTAAATAGCCTAGCTGGAGGGGCAGAATTGGAACTTCAGAGACTCTTCACTGGTTAGAATTATCAGACATGGAGGCTTATCACTGACTGGAGTTGTTATATTGGACTTGGAAGTACAGAGTTTGATGTTCACCTGGTTGTTTTAAATCTTGTATTGGTTGAATATTTCTTTGCTATGTCCAATTCCATCCTTTGCATTGTGAATGTTTATTCTGTGCTACTATGTTTTTTGTTTTCTTTTTTTTTCTTTTTTTTTTCTTTTTTTTTTTTTTTGGTATTATGGCTCAGTTAAAAGATCTTGGACTTTGGGGATATTTGAACATCATCGGAATTAATAAAATACTATGGGGACTTTTAAAGTTGGACCAAATGCATTGCATTTTGCATCATGAGTGGTTTTCAGTTTATGGGGACCAGGAGCAAAATTTAGAGGTTTGATTCAGGTGTCCCTTATAAATTTATGTGTTCTGAGTGCTTAGGTCCCCATCTGGAAACAATTTGGGAATTGGATCCTCCTGAAGGCAATTTATTGTTGGGGGCAGACTTAACAGTGTTATAACCAGCTTCCCCTTGCTAGTGTTTGGCACACTCTCCTGTTTCTGTTGTCCACCTGATGTTGGCCAGGAGGTGATGTTCACCCTCTGCTCATGCCATCATTTTCCCCTGTCATCATGGAGCTTCCCCTTGAGTCTATAAGCCAAAATAAACTCTTTCCTCCCACAAGCTGCCCTTGATCGGTTGCTTTCTGACAGCAATTCAAAGCAGACTACAACACTTAGATTCTCCCAACCCTAATGTCATACTTTAGTTCATAACTTTGACACTTTAAACAGTTATGCTGTCTTATAGAATGTCCCTCCAATGAGGCTTTGATTCGATTGAACTTGCATCTTTACAGCAAGAGTGCCACATAGTGACCTTGTGACATTGTACATCATATGTGGAATATATGATAGATCTTATTATTGGCAATACTGCACTTGACTGTGTGGATAAAGGACGATCAGTGATACTTTTTATTTTAAACTCACTCTTTTTCCCTTTGCAGTAAATATATTTGGGCAGACTTGAGACTGTGTAAGTGTTTTTTTTTTTTTTTTTTTTTTCAAAATTTTTCTTACTGTTAGTAATCCTCAGTGTGTGACACACTTCCATTATGCTAGTCCAAAGCTGATTTTCTCTCATCTACTTTTGTCTATACCTACTAATTATGATTCTTCTATAAGGAAACATTGTCCTCTGTTCACTTGTTTATTCAATTATTTATTTGCACCACGAGTATTTATTTTCCCCTGGAGTCTATAATAATCTAAAGCTGTCATGACTCGTTTGATTGCTGCACTGTTCCAACTCCATGATCAAGATCTCTTTCAGATGTCACATCCTTGCATATGTCACATGCTCCCATCTTTACTAAACTCTACCTTTGTGTCCTGGCACTATAATGAGCTCTGGCTCCATGTTTCTGTCTTCGTTCCAGTCCACATACTGATCATTCTTTTAAGGAATCTGGTCCCTTCAATAGTGAAACGATCTTTAGAAACTAACCTTAGAGGTGTAGCTCTGTCATTAGTACTTGGGAGTCAATCATTTTAGGGCCTCTGAGCGGACAGTAAAAGTACACATGTGGCATTCACACACACACACGTACATTGATCAGACCCAGGGTTACTTCACTTAATGCATACATTTGAATGTCTCTGGAGCATCTCGAATTCAATATGCCAAACCTAGTTGTTCTTTCCCCCCAGTCCTTCTACTTGCATAGTCTTATACAGCTCAGGGACTGATTATTTTTCCTCCAATATTTTGTCCAAATATCTCTTGTTTTTATTTTTGTATTTTTGGTTTTTTCAAAGTAGGGTCCCAGGCTGACCTGGAATTAACTATGTAGTCTCAGGATGGCCTTGAACTCATGGCGATCCTCCTACCTCTGCCTTCTGAGTGCTGGGACTAAAGGCATGTGCCACCATGCACAGCTTGGCCAAATATCTTGAAGATACTCTGGCCTTCTATTTTGCTCACATCTTCTATCCAAAGAGAGATATACAACCTGTATCTTTATATCCCAAATCTGGTCATTTCCCTTCCTATTTATTGCTTTCTCCTTAGGCCAAACCATTAAACTTCTCCCTGATCTATATGGTTTTATTCTGTCGAGTTGCCATATTTCAACCTCTTTCTGACTGCAGTATATTCCCAGTGTCTGTCTGTTAATTTTGGGCTTTTGTTGACTTTGAATATCATATCTATGTGGTTCATATAGGTCTATATGTTACATAACTTACTATCCTCCAAAACAAATACCATCACTTATTTTAGCATTATGAATATGTATTTATTATCTGTCATCCTCAACAAAAATGAATATAGTGAAGGTAGAGGCTTTTGTCCATTATATTATTGCTGTATGATCCACAACTAGATATACATCTGTCAGACTATAGATCTAGATAGCTCACAATATTTATAATATTCTTTTTTAAAAATTAAAAAAATTAAATTTATTGTTAGAGAGAGAGAGAGAGAGAGAGATAATGGGTGTGCCAGGGTCTCTAGCCACTGCAAATGAACTCCAGATGCATACGCCATGACATGCATCTGGCTAACGTGAGACCTGGAGAATCGAGCCTGGGTCCGGAGGCTTTGCAGGCAAGTGCCTTAACCACTAAACCATCTCTCCAGCCCAAACTATTCTAAATAGTAACAATGACCTTGCATTTGTTGTTACTTTCACTTAAAATTGACAGCTTTTCTGAGCCTTTCACACTTTTCATAAATCCCCTTAGTGCTGCCACAAAATATTGCAGCAATTTTCCAACTGTTCTGTAGGAATCTGTCAGAGAAGTCTTTTCCCATGTTCCACCAGGAAAGGGAAGTAGAGCAGATAGCAATGTGGGTTAGTGTAGGGTCAGAAATAGAGGAAGTAAGCAATTCTTCCTTCTCTATTTAGAAGGGAGCTCTACACTGTCTTTTTTTTTTTTTTTTCTATTACAGTAGTCCTGAAATAGATAAAAACATGCTCTTGCCCTTTCCACTGCTGTCTGGATGGGATTTTCTTTGGCATGATACCACATGCATGCCTAGAAGCCAGGCTATTTGTTTTCAAGTGGGGATTCATTGCTTTGCAAATACTGAAGAATGAGAAACTGGTGAAAGGAAGTGTGAGTGGACTAGTATTGCTCAAATCATTGTCCGTCCACATAGTGTTTTCAAACATTAAGTCTGCACATTTCCATCTAGGAGAACCCTCTGTATGTGCTATTTCTCCTAACTGCCAGACCTGATGTGATCTGCAGGAAAAATGTAGGAAAGTAGAATGCTTTTTTAGGTTAGGGTATCTGAAGTGGATCACGGGAGGAATGTTAGAAAAGATGAATGTTGACACCACGCTCCTACTGTTTTCCACGACAGAGGATTCTTATAATGAAACTACAGAGGAAGACGTGAAAACTCTACTTGACTCTGAATAAAGTCTCAGTAATGGTAGGGTAAAGTTTGTCTTTGTTTTGAAATAGTTAGAGCTGATCTTGAGTTCCATAAATGGAATGTGGTGTAAGAAAAAAATACAAGTTTTATTTGTTTCATTTATTTTGTAAAAACCGAGGAAACAGCTGCCAGAAACCAGGAAGTTTAACAAAGGATACAATTGTTGTGGGAAAGGCAGGATCACCAAAGTCAAAGACAGCTGACAGAAACTGAAAGTGTGAAAATCAAAAAAGAAGCATGATGCAAAGCCAGAATTAGTGTATGAGCAATGCTTTTGAAGTTGACGACACACACCACTGGATCAAATAATCACGCTTGTACCAAGAATGGCTGGATGAGAATGTTCGGTAAAAGAGGATGTGAGGCATATCTTTTTAAAAATATTTACTTATTTTTATTGACAACTTCTTTAATTGTAGACAATGTCCCATGGTACTTCCCTCCCTTCCCCCACTGTCCCCTTTGAAAGTTCATTCTCCATCATATCCCCTCCCCTTTCAATCAGTCTCTCTTTTCAGGTTGATGTCATGATCTTTTCCTCCTATTATGATGGTCTTATGTGGTGTCAGGCACTGTGAGGTCATGGATATTCAGGCCATTTTGTGTCTGGAGGAGCACGTTGTAAGGAGTCCTACTCCTCCTTTGGTTCTTAACATTCTTTCTGCCCATGCGGGCATATCTTAATTTTCATAGATAATAAGTAATGTCCAAATGACCAATAAATAGTATTGTAGGCTAATTGTTAATTGCAGAATGAAATGGTAAAAGTGATTTCCTCTGGAGAAGGGAGTGGGACATTTAAGAAATAGGCTGCTTGAAGCCGGGCATGGTGGCGCACACCTTTAATCCCAGCACTCGGGAGGCAGAGGTAGGAGGATCGCCGAGAGTTTGAGGCCACCCTGAGACTACATAGTTAATTCCAGGCCAGCCTGGACCAGAGTGAGACCCTACCTCGCAAAAGCCAAAAAAAAAAAAAAAAAAAAAAAAAAAAGAAAAGAAAAGAAAAAAAGAAATAGGCTGCTTGTCGCTAGCTTATTCCTATAGCCTTCTGTCACATTCAATTCCATGTGCACGTGTAACATTTTGTCCTTATGACATACATATTTTCATCAAATAGAGAACCTTATTGTCAGCTACTTTTATGAAGTCACCCTGCTCTGACTTACACGACACTCTCCCGTTAAAGGACAGAGGCAGTGGTATCTTAAGACCTACATAGCCATGGTGCATAAGTAAACCTTGAAGCCAGAGGGAGAGCTCAGAGAAAGCAGGTGATATATCACAGAGCTATTAGGAATCTGTGTAGAATGGAAAAGAGCAGAAATCAACGAGCAGGCATGCACAAATCATTCTTGTGATAGACAGAACACCGACAAGGCAATCTGACTCCATGCAAAAAGCTTTTCTCTACTCACTGAGTTCGGGATATTTGGACCCAGGACACAACCAGGACATCTTTATGTGGTAAGCATTCACCTGCACACACACACATGTACACACACCAAAATCCAGAAATACTGGGGTTATTAGCAGCTGCATTTCTTAGCCCTTATATTTTCCCACTGGCAGTAAAGAAAAGGAGCCATTATTCTCAGTGGGATAACAGAAACCTCTTTGATTTAGCCTGCTGCAATTGACATAAATTTGAATTATTTTTTCCAGGCTAGCCAAGTATCTGTGAGGTGTTATCATAATGATAATGATAGTCATAAAAATATTTTATGCAGCTTCTTTCATGTGAAAATTAACATGTGCCTTTCACATAGCCACCTCATAATTAATACCATACGTCTTCTTTATTGAAAAGACAGTCTGGGATGATGTACCAGGAGGGTATTCTTGTAGTTCTGTTCTAAATTACATTATTATGTACTAAAAGCATCATTTCCTGCAAACACCATCAGAACATCTCCATTTTTCTTTACAATCTGATTTTGTATCTACACAACATATTTAGTCACTGTTTGCCTGGAAAAGTTTCAGTAAAAATGAGTTTACCCCTCCCTCTCCACTGCCTTTAAATGTTTTTCCATTGCTCAGTGACTTTCAACCATTCTATAGTCTTTTGGACATGTTTATTATATTTATTTCTAAAATGATGAAGCTTTTCTGGTTACTTTTTAATGTGCACTTCAGCCACTATCTTTGTTTTGTCAGTAACAGTACTGATATTTAAATTAAAGAATGAAATACTTTTCTATAAGTTTTGTTTGTTTGTGAGTGAATAATAAGATATTATTTCCCCAAACATTTCATTTTGAAACAATTACAGATTCACAGAAAGTCACATAATGATATGCATGTCCCATATGTTCGTCCTCCAGAATTCCTCAATGGTGACCTCTTACATAACTCTCACCAGGGTACTGACTAGCACAGTACACTTAACCAGACAACAGAGATTATTCAGCTTTGGGGATCTTTTCACAAAAAAAAAAAAATGTATTCTTAAAAATATATTTTATTTATTTATTTGCAAGCAGAGGAGAGAGAGAGAAAGAGAGAGGGAGAGAGAGAGTGGTGGGGGAGAGAGGGCTTGCCATGGATTTTTACCACTGCAAAGGAACTCCAAATGTATGCACCATCTTTGTATATCTGGCATGATATGGGTGCTGGAGAATTGAACCCAGGACACCAGGCTTTGCAGGCAAGTGCGTTTAACCACTGAGCCATTTCTCCAGCCTGAAAACAAGTATTGTTAAGTGCAAAATTACTGCGTTTAAATGAACATATGCCAACTCATTCACAAGAAAATGAGGCTATAAAGTATTTCTAGTACCAAGAAGTTTTTAAAGTTCACTTTATGGCCTATTTTTCCTATTTCTATGTGAAGCTGGTTTCCCATTATGACTTTCTGTGTCTTCCTTGCCATGATAAAACATCCTCTTAAAACTGTTAGCTAAAATAAATTATTTTAAGCCACAGTGTTGGGCCAGTGAGATATATATATATATATATCATAATGTATGTGAATGGTGTTTGGATATCTATAATGCAGTGAATATATACACACACACACATACATGGGCCAAAACAAAAAATAAAAATAAATATTTTAATGGCGAGAGTTATATTATGTTGAATACTGGTTTTCCAGTATGATATGGATGGCATGAGTTATCCATTTATGCAGGTCAATGTGTGTGAGATTGGACAACACAATACTAAGATACTGAACTAAATATTGTTCTTGATGGGTCTATGAGTATGTATCTATGTATCTAGATGAGACTAACTTTTCAATATTAGACTGTGATGCTTACCAGAATGTCAATGGGCCACATTTAATTAGTTAAAGGTTCAAATTAAACAAGAATTGTTCATCCTTCTATTGGTCTAACTCTCTTCAAAGCGGGACACTAGTATATCCGACTTGGCCTGGACTATGCAGTATAAGATCTCTCGATTTTCAAACCTCAAATTCAAGCAGGAACTAAAACTGTCCTCAGTGTCTCAAGCTTGCTAACTGAAGGTTGTGAAATTTCCAAACATCCATAATCACGAATCAAGCCCTTTATTATTTATTACAATCAATCTCTCTCTTTCTCTCTGTCTCATGTTTACATTTCTTTAGAATATCTTACATAGATATTTCTTTAGATACCTTACCTAATACAGACTTGAAAGCTTGAAAATACTATGTCTAAACAGGGAATAATTTATCAAGGTGATTTTATTTAGTCCGAATATTTGATGTTTGTAATGGTATAGTTGGGAAAAGGACGTAAATTCACAGAAAATGCAGGGTATGTAGGGAGGAAGCCGTTTTATCAATCTGGGGCTGAGTGTGTAGGTATAAAAGTTGGCAGAAAGGTGCAGTCATACAGGCATCTAAGTGTAATAAATCCTACAGTAAATTAGGTACTACTAAAATATTTGTAACAAGGCTGGGAGGTGGTGAGAATGCGATTTTGTGAAGATGACCCCGACTAAAGTTAAGAAACTGCTGCAGTAATTCGAGGAATCATGGTGGTCATTTGGTGTAGTCAGTAGGGTAGAGAAAAGGATCTGTGAATGAATCTGAGAGCTGTTGGAAACCATTGGGTCAAGTACTGTTGATTGGCTAAGAAATGTACTAGAATGGGAGAAATGATCAAACAGCCATGCCTCTTTAGTTTAGCTACTGAGCAGCTGAGACGGCTAAGACAGACATGAGGAAGGCTGCAAATAAAGGCAGGAGAGTGCAAGATGGTGTGAAATGTCCTACTTGTTGGTAATTTGATGTCTGAATGGCTTCCAAGTGACTCTGTCTCACCAGCAATTGGATATCTGATATGAATAGAGCCATGTTGGAGAAACTTCTTGTTATACATTTTTGAAGTAACACTGTACACATACAACAATCTAGTAACCGGAGTCCATATAGATTAAATCAATTATCTAAGAACTAATGGAATGTAAGAAAAAAAAAAAAGGAGACCTTGAGTACTAGCAATATTCATGGGAAAAATGGGAAAGGAGGGAATTCACAGGAGAATTGAGGAAGAGTTACTATATAATATATTAGGAGGAAAACAAGAAAAGTTAGTGCCTGCTTCAGGAATGATGACACAAAGGTCACTTGATGAAGATAAGATGTGCCAGCAGATTATGCTACAAATGATTCATACTTAAGAATAGGTGTGGCAGAGCACAGCGGTATACAGGAAGTTGGGGAATAGTGAGTGATGAGAACATGAAAAATAACATAAATGCAGTCTGTTCCCAAGGGTTGTGGTTTGAGAAAAAGATGTTGATAACAAACTGTAACATAAAGATTTTATATCTTTCTATAGAAAGACCTAAGTTCTCATGGAAAAATATCACCAGGAGAATAACACTTTGAAGATGCAGAAAATGATGGTGAAATCAGTACTGGAATATTGCAGGACAGTTAATGAGGCACAGCTTCTTATAGAATCAGGGTGACATTTTAATCACAGAAAGAGGCATTTAAAAAAAACTATTCTAGACTACAAACCAGAATTTTCTAGCCCAAAGGAAAGAAGATGAATGCAGAGGTGTGTTGCGGGAGAGGAGTGGATCTGAGGGCTTATTTGATGGTTCTTGTTTACTCTATGAAGCACATAATTCGAGTGAGATGGAAAAGTGAGATAACGTTAAGGGGAATTAATGGAGAGCACCAAAAAACTAGTTTAGTGCATCAAAAGCATTAAATCTCTAGCTGTAGGAAAGGAGGAAGTGCTAAGTGTGTAGCATGAACAGATTCTCTGAGACATGGAGCCTCAATTCCAACAGAGAGCTCACATTTATCATGAAAGTGAGACTTACGTATGGAATCCCAATTCCAGCAGAGTCAACAGTCTAGATATAGGTCTACTGAACGTGAATAGGTGTTCTGTCTCAGAACTAGGTCTCTTATGTGAGTCAGTTGAGAAAAACAGGTTAATAAAGGGAATGCTATCACTATTCAAAGAGGGATTGATTTACTATGGTATCAAATGGACAATTTAGAATTTGTATTTTGTGTTGGAACAATTACTTAAGATTTAAACTTAATAAGTATTAATATGTTCAATAACCACTTAAATAATTTTAAACTCTAGCAGTATAGTGAGGGAGAGAAAAGGAGTGTAAATGGTCCAAGTGTTTGTCTGAAAAAAGGACAAGAATGTGTATGCAAGAGTAAATGTCAGCATTTTTTCCTGTAATGACAAAATGGTTCTTTGTGTAATTTAATTCACTATTCAAATCCTGCATCTAGAAAAGTTTCTAAACATTGACATACTTATATTCATTGTTCTTCAAAAGCAAATTCAACCAATCACAGATGAATAATGGTTTGAGAAAATGTGCTTCTATTGACAATGTGAACACATTTGTTCTCTGAAGAATGCAATATAGTAACGATTTCCATTTTTGTTAGAAATCATAAGAAACTCAGAGGTGATTTAAAGTATACCGGATGATGTGTGAAAGTTACATACAAACAGTACACCATTTAAACAAGGGACTTGATTATCCACAAGTTGTGACGTCTGTGGAGTAGTCCTGAATCAATCTCCTGCAGATATCCGGGGATGATTGTAATCAAAATATCTATTTAAATAACTACAGTAAGACAACGAAATGTACAGAATATGTTTTCTACATTTTCTCCTGGAGAAAAGTGTGTCAGGTTGAATGATCTTTCACACTAAGTATGTCTAGACTCAGATTTGAATTTGGAACCCACGTTTCTACCAGTGGACCTCACAAGATGCTATAGGTTGTTATAAGTCTTAGTTAAATTTGCTTCTATTTCCCAAAATGGTAATTTCTATATTACAATAAATTAAAAGTATTCAACTTAAAAGAAAAGCTGGTAAAGGAAATTCTCAAACAGTATAAATAAAAAGGCCATACCTCAATTCCCTAAAGAACTCTAGGAACAACTCACTCCTGCCTTACCAAGGCACCCTTCTCGTTAACTTGCAGCTGGAGGTACGATACATATTTGGGGACAAGAGCAATGAATCCTGGCATCCAGGAAGAAGGGAGGTCCTGAGGACAAACTTTTGGAATTACTCATCTAGATTGGATGTATCAACACAGCCTCCTCATGGAGTAAACCTCAGTAAACCCGGAAGTCTGATTTTATCTAGTGAGTACTCCTATCGCATTCACATTATGTGACAATTCTGTGGTTTACACAGTTTAACTCATTCAATCCTTATAGCAAGATGAAGATGTGATGACTATCGCTCCTCTAATGGGTGAAGAAATGATGCACAATGAGAGTAAGGGAGAGTGAGCATTTGAACTCAGTAGTCTGCCCCAAGAGACTATGATCTTCTAATACAGTGTACTACATGGCACTTCACAATTCCAAGTCCTATATTGTCCTGGACTACCTTCTCAGAAGAAGGGGCTGGATTTTGTGGAACATTCAAAGGCATGAAAACTGGGAGATGTGTGACACCATTCAAATGATGGCTTCTTGGAGTCTTATAGGAACTTATCCTACGTTGTGTCCTACAGAAAACAAACATAAACAAGCCATGATTTAGAGTTTCACTTCAGTTTACCACAAGACTCACTGCCTGGTAAGACTCTGTGAACATCTGGATAGTTCTGGCACTTATTTTCATCAGATTTTTGTGCATCTTAAAACCATTTGATGGGCTGGAGAGGTGGCTTAGCGGTTAAGTGCTTGCTTGTGAAGCCTAAGGACACCTGTTTGAGGATTGATTTCCCAGTATCCACTTAAGCCAGATGCCCAAGGAGGCACATACATCTAGAGTTCGTTTGCAGTGGCTGGAGGCCCTGCTATGCACATTCCCTCGCTCTGCCTCTGTCTCTCTGTGTTGTTCTCAAATAAATAAATAAAAATAAATAAAAATTAAAAAAACATTTGAGCTTGAAAGCCCTTTTAATAAGCTGTTTCTCTTATGGGATATCCCATCACTACATCATATTCTTAGTTTCTTTAATCTCATCATTTATATCATAAATGTTATAAATACCTAAAATAAACAAAAGAGTCACATAAATTCTTAGCTGTTAAATTCTCTTTTGTTTTTCTTTTTTAAATTTTTTTTATTTATTTGCAAGCAGAGGGAGATAAAGAGAGAGAGAGAGATAGAAGAGAGACAGACAGACAGAGAACGGGCACGCCAGGGCCTTCAGCCACTGTAAATGAACTCCAGATGCATGTGCCCCTTGTGCATCTTGCTTACATGGGTCCTGGAGAATCTAACTGGGTCCTTTGGCTTCACAGGCAAATGCCTTAGCCACTAAGCCATCTCTGCAGCCCTCTTTCTTGTTTTTCTTAAATCTCTCTCTCTTTTTTTTTTTTAACCAAGATATAGGGACTATAGATTTCAAGTCAAACTTTTTTTTTTCAGAAATCACCCACTTTTTCTGTCTTTCTCTTCTTCATCTCATCTGCAATCTTTCTAGAATTTTAGCTTAGTGAGAAATTCAGGATATATAAGTTAACCAAGTAATAATGGATTACTTGAAAATTACAGCCTTTCCTGACATACTTCTTTTCATTATTGGAAACTTACATGGTCAGAATGGATCTGAAGTAAATTGACCAAGACAACTGTGTTTTGAAACAACCATGAGGTGGAGGTGAATTGGTTAGATGATTAAGATATTGGGGAGGATGGATTAGATTTCAATAGAATTACAGCCATAAATAGATAGCAAGTATACTTCATTTCATCTATAGCTGAATCCAGCTCCTTCTAATATGCCCTTTAGTTGGAGGATATATGAAAGGCTTTGACTTGCTCATCTATAGTCTTTTTAGTTTTCAAAAGCTATTCTCACTACTTGTTGCGAAGAGGGAAAAGAAACTGTTGCCAAGTAACAGAAAAATACTGTCCAGCATGTATCTTTGTCTCTTCAGTTGCGTATCAAATGCAAACCCCTCAGCTGTTCTCAAGGACATGGTGTGACTGAGACATTCAGAATGCCGCAGTGTAGGAGTTTCAGGCCGTGTACTGCACTGTGCCTCTCTGAGTGATATTCAGGTTCATATATAATTTTTCATGTCTCACCTTGAAAACAAGCACATTTCTAATGCAATTGCACTTTTCATTTACCTGGAGCTCTGCTTAACTGTGAGCAAGTAATTTGAAGGAAGATTATCTTGCCTGTTTCACTTCGTCCTGAGCAAGAATAAATGTCACATCTGACCTGCAGAACAAAGCTTCCTCTTTGATCACAGGTAATAAGTACGTTAAAAGATCTATTATGATTCACCTTGACGTGATAGCAGAGTCACTGTGGTTTAAGAAAGTTACACAATTTAGAAGTGGATTTATGCATTCACAGTCCACAGAACACTGAAAGAACATTCACTCTGAGTGAGCCCCACGATACCTACCTAACACACACTTTTCTACCAACAGTCTCTGCTTGCTTGGCTCTTGGTTTATATCATGTGTCTCCACCATGCCTACAGCTAATTGGACCAAAGATTTATCTAATGAGAATCAAGTCGTAAGAGTGGAGAAAATGAAATGTCTTCCGTTGAAAATGTACAGTAGGAGACACATAATGAGATGTTTGCTTACACTGGGGCAATATGCCCTTGGGGCTATGTTAAGTCATACTTAACTCAGAAAAAAAAGAGGTAGGGATGGAAGAAATAGATGTAGAGAAAATAAGACATTGTGAAGCTGTACCACTCCTGAAATTCAAAAGCAAACAGATGAATACTCTTGAGATAAAAAGACCTTGACTTGAATACCTAGAATTCATGAACAATATTGTTTTGTTTTTCAGTTATTTCTCAAGTATGCTTCATTAAATCTCCCCTTTGCTCTATACCTTCTTCATCCCTGTCAGTTGTTAGAAATTCAGACTAGAGTAATACAGGTGTCTCATAGCTCAGTCAGAACTTTCACTCACTCTCCCCTTACACTGCTCCTCTAGGGGGTTAGAAATAGACTGGAAAGACACAGCAATGAGGACATCTTTTATTATCTCTGTGGTTAGGTACCCTGGGCCTAGTCAGTCTGATTTTATCTGATACTATGTGTCTCTGAGGAAAACAGTAGTTATCTTTTCTCTTTCTCTTTTATTCTTCCCTTCTTTCTTTCTTTTTCCTTTCATATCAGAATGGACTCCACCCCAATCCTGGACCTCTCTACTATTGATCATCCCTTTAGCTGAAGCAGTTCTATCTCTCTACAATCCTGATAGGGGTAAATTCATGGTCCCTTTTCATGTTAGATATTCCATGGCTTTGTGTGGCAGCAGCTCAGACAGATCTATGGTTCCTTAAGCATCATTAATTCTTTTCTCCTTAATGAACTTTCCAGCAACTGTTGGATTCTTCCTCTCACAGGCAGAGGGTCAAAGGAAGTAAGGGTGGAATACAGGTTGCTTCCATCTATTTTCCAATTCTATTTCCTTGTGTTTCCTCCTAGCTCTAATAATTTAAAAATCCCAGATGATTCTCAGCTTGCTAACATATTGCCTTTTTTCTTTGTTTGTTCCAGGCAGGGTTCCACTACAGCCCAGGCTACCCTGGAACTCACTACAAAGTTCCAGGCTGGTCTCAAACTCACAATTATCCTCCTATCTCTGCCTCTCAAGTGCTGAGATTGAAGGCACGCACCACCATGCCTGGCTTCGGCTTGCTAATATATGTAGACAGTACATGCATACTACCCCAAACTTAGAGTATACAACTCAAGCTCACTAAGAACTTCCCCATTATTACTTTGTCAAAAACATTATCCAATAATGGGTAAAATTACTACAGTCTAAAGAACATCCAGTCAGAGAATGAGATACCCAGTCCTACTGCTTAGAAGCATCTAGTGCCAATCTCTCCTATTGATAACTCTTTAGTCACCCCTCAAATTTGGCTTTGGTGGAGTGGAAAACTAAGTGGCCTCTTATCACCCTGCACAAGTATGCTATGATCCTCAGACACTTTCGTCTATTCCCAAGTCCCCCTTCTGTTCAATAGGAAGATTGATGGTAAGGCCTGAAAAGAGGAATCCGCCCTCCATCATCATATATTAGAATTCTCTTTAGAATATGGAGAACTTGAAGCTTCTCATCAGCTCAGTTTACAGTTCCTTGGCTGCAGTAGCAGATGATTGGGGAGAGTTCTACTCAGCATCACTTGCACTGACTGACTGTACAACTTCAGTGCCTTTTCCCTTGGGGCTTCATTATACTTCACATCTTTAGTTTCTGTGAGAGCTACTATTAACATGAACTTATGCTTTCAGTTTCTGTCCTTATGCCCAAACATTACCCAACTGTGACAATGGGCAGGTTCCCATAAAGACCTCTAGGGAGAAATGAGGGACAGCTATCTCTGCAAGGAACTTAGCATCTGTTTGACAGACAAAACTTGCACACACAAATATAACAATATACCATATTATTTCAGTGAGTACCAGAGGAGTTGTTAGAGACAAAAACCACTCTGAGAGGATGCACGTTCCTAGCTGGCAATCATGTTATTATTGTACAGAATCGCTGATTGGGAAATACAATCACATTTGCATTTAGAAAAAGAAATGGTAGGCTGCCTCTTCATTTTGAAAGCTTTTTCTTTAGAAAAATAGTCATGAGAATAAAAGATTATGTATATAATATAATATATACATTCAGGGTGATGACTAAGGTAAACTTTAAATAGTAGGTGAACTCAAAAAGTATTTAGCTGTGTGTGCAGTGTTTATAAGTATATTTTATGTTTTCATGTATATTTATATGTGCAGTAGTAAATGTATGTATAAATACTTACAAATTTTCAACTAAAACTGGTCATGAAGTAAAATTTCTTCATATCTATGAAATCAGTTTCACTGACCATTGTATTTAAGTGTTGAAAAGCATGAACAGTTCTAACAACATTTTAGAATAAATTGTATTATCATTTTAAACTATTGGAACAATGTATTTGGAGTTTAGGTTCTGTAAGGAGAGGTATTCTTAAGCAAGTTCAGTTTTTTAAATATCATTCCTCTTGTCCCCAGACTTCCTGAGAGTAACATTCATTTGATGGTGATGGTAATGGACAGCTACTTTGGCTGATGCTTCTGAAAACAAATCCTACCACCATTTCCTGTCCAGCAATGACTGTCTGGTTACACAGAAAGGGAAGAATATATAGCAATTTACAAAAAAGAGAATGTCAGTAATCCTTGTGGAAAGAAGCCTCTTTGGTCACAGAAAGTTGTGAAGGAAAGAGAGAGGAAGAGAGACAGAGAGAAAGAGAGAGAAAGAGAGAAAGGGAGATTTTTAAATGTGTTTATGTATAAAAACAAAAATACAGTAAAGCAGTAAAGGGTAGGTTGAATCTGTGTGATTAAAACATGATTTTCATATCCTTTTTGATGACAATATTTTTTGGAATCTATTTCTTATTATTTTGTGGGGAAAGTCTGTTTTAAATCTTTAGCTTGGTTAAGAAAAAAAACTTAGGAAATTATGATTTAATTTTAATGAACACTATTCATGGAATGTATTACATACTTTTCTAAGTTTTTTGTTGGGAAAGTCACTGCAAAACACATTTTTAATATTAGTCAAGATGATTTATAGCTAGATACATTTTTATTTGGAGCCTACTTTGACCTATAGCTAATTATACTGTTTAAGTTTATAATTATCTCACGCCCATAAAACATGCTCTACTTGGCAATGCCAAGATTATGAACTCAAAGACTTTTCTAATATTAAAATCTTAGGATGTAAGTTTTCTGTTACTTATATTATGTAATTTGGGGTTTTAATGAATATTTTCTTTTTCCCACATTAATTTGAAGTGTAGAGAAACAGAAATCAGAATCCAACGCTCAGAATTTCATTGATTTCTGCAATTGCTATCACAGTCTCTAAGTCAAAGCACAAGTAATGTGCACTGCCATTGGAACTGTGGGTGAACCTGGAGGACATTATGCTGCGTGAAGTAAGGTATGCAAGAAAGGCAAATACTGCATATGGAATCTTCAAAACAAAAAAGCCAAGTACAGAGAAAGAGCAAATAGAATAATGATTACCAGAGGCAAGGGGACGAATACAATGGGAAAATATAGATCAAAGTATACATGCTTTTTTTTAACATAGATTAAATGAATCTAGATAGCTAAATACAGGCTGAGTACCATGACTCTATTATTATATTATGGAATTATATAACATTATACATTGCATATTATTATATATTTATTACATACTGCATATTATTGTGTTATATACTGACAATTTGCTAAAGGTCTATTTTTAAATATTTTATTTTTATTTATTTATTTGAGAGAAGCAGAGAAAGAGAGAGAGAATGGGAGCACCAGGGCTTCTAGCCACTACAAACGAACTCCAGATGCATGTGCCACCTTGTGCATCTGACTTACGTGGGTCCTGGGGAATCGAACTGAGGTCCTTTGGCTTTGCAGGCAAGCACCTTAACTGTTAAGCCATTTCTCCAGCCCCTGTTTTTGGTAGAGTTAATGTTGTGAAAATGGCAACTCTACCAAAAAATAGCATACAGATTTATACAGTAACAATAAAAATTATAGCATCTGTCTTCACAGAGATAGAAAATGATGTCAAAATTCATATGGACTGGGAGCAAGGCATGGATAGCCAAACATATCTCCAGTAAAAGAAATAACTGTGGCAGTATCACAATACCTAATCTAAAGCTATACTACAAAGCCATAGTTAAAAAAAAAAAAAAAAACATGGTACTGGCATAAAAGCATAAATATAGATCAATGGAACAGAAGTGAAGTCCTGGACCTTAGGTGAAGTAGCTAAAGCTACTTGATATTTTACAAGTTGCCAATAACATACACTGGAGGAAAGACAGGATCTTTAGCAAATGGTGCTGGACAAATTAGATAACCACATGTAGAAAAATGAAACTAGAACCACTCATGTCACCATACACACAAATAAACTCCAATTGGATTAAAGACCTCAATATAAGACCCAAAACTCTTCAACTACTGGCAGAAAAAAATAGGATGAATTCTCCAAGATTTTGAAGTAGGGAAGGACTTACTGAACAATACCATAGTAACCCAGGAGATTAAACAATCTCTCTACCAATTGGATCGCATGAAGCTGAAAAGTTGTTACACAGACAAACATGCCATAAGCAAAGCCAATAGATTACCCACAGAGTGGGAGAAAATTTTCACCAGCTATATCACTGACAGAGGCTTAATATCTATAATCTACAAAGAACACAAAAATCTATACAATAAAAAAATCAAACAATATATTATATTGGAGAATCTTCACTTTCAGAAGATAATGCTAGTTTTCCAAAATATGTGTAAGTAGTTTTGTTCCCATGAGTTGAGTGAATGAATTCTGGTTGCTCAAGACTTTTGCTCCATTTTGCTAAAAATTCACTCTCTGATCAATTTATATGTCACATATATATATATATATATATATATATATATATATATATATATATATATATGTATGTATATATATATATATAATTTGATGATAACATTTGGTGAATATACCTATTCTCTATCTTCTCTTAGTTTTTGTTACACTAACATGACTTAGCTACAAGTCTTATATATTAATGAAAGCGGTCATAAGCATGCACACACACATATACACACACTGTCTTACACACACTCACACAACTACTTTATTGCTAGTACTTCTTTATTCCCTGTTTACAAAATATCTTTCCTAAATTTCCACTTGCAGCAGAGGGAGACACCATAAGCTAAATTTTCTTTGCAGATATTTTTATCCGGATGTTTTCACCCTCACTCTATGCCTCAGTGCACTGTGCACTGGAAAGGACACAACACATGGCATAACACATATGGATTGCTGCAAGAGTTCCCTTGCTTGCCTCTCTGTCCTGGAATGTCCCTGTATCACCCCCATTGTCCAGTATTCTTATATCCAATTAACATTCCCAAGAAAAATCTCCTGCCTTTCTCTATACTATCCCCATTTTTGTCATGCCTCTTTTCCTTCTCTTGACAGCATGTGGATTCTTCAGGCAATCAAATGTTACTACCCCAACCCAATTACACTTGACACACACACAGCCCAAATCTCCCTATATTTGACCATTACTCTCCCGCTTCCCACTTGGAATAAATTTCCCCAATCTTTTCTATATATTCCAGTCAAATGTTTACTTTTCCCCATAGAGAGCCTTATTAATAATTAGGTGAAAGATACCTGCCTCCAAACCTCAACTATAATATTGAGAAGAATTATCACTATATTCTGCTACTCAACTTTCATTTATATAGGATGCTATTAACAGCACTTTGGTCACTTTGTTCTCTACAGTTTATTTCTTAAATAATTAGTCTCTGCTTGATTATAGTTCATCCATACTATAAGGTCTGAAAAGGCACTTTTGGGCATATTCATTGGTTTCTTCACACTGAGGATAAAACATTTTGTTAATATTTTCTTAACTTAACAAATATCTTTATCATATAACAAATAGTTTCTAAATGTCCTGGGAATTTAACTTGAGGATAAGCATCTTATGCATGTTTATAATAGTGCTTGCTATACTCAACAGTTCAAAAAAAATGACTGGAATGTTGTAACACACCCATCATGATACATAATGATTCTCTGAGTATTTTTGGAAGTCTCTGAGTTTCATTTTAGCTCTTGTTTGTCTTTATTCTCCACTGTAATGTTAGAATTCTTATCTGTAGCCTTGATTGATAATTGCTGATGTATGTTCTGACAATAGACCACACCTCAACAAAAGCCTTCATTTATATCAATAAAATGTTACATGCAAAACTGTGACCTATTTTTAAATAACACTGTGCTAACATGTACCATAATAGTTATGTATACAGATGCTTTGATGATAAACACAATGAAAAATCCTTCATACAAAGCAGCTGCTCTCAGGAGCTCATTCTCATCAAATCTGTTTGTGCAGATATGATAGTCCCATGGGTGTACGAGAAGCTTAGAATCCTGGGGTAAGAACAATATAGAAACCTAATCAGTACATGTTGGTTAATTGGCTTAAAGTCAATTTTGGATGGTGTTTCTGAATACTGTATTGTCAAGTATTTTTTTTTTTTTAATCCTTACCATGGAATACAATGAGATAATTCTTGAACTAACAAATACTTCCTTGCCATGTTGGGTTTTTTATTTTGGATTTAAAACTAATGTGGAATTTGCAGAAGACCTGTGGAGAAAGTAATGTCTTATCCTAAAATATGATAATCAAACATAACAAATGTTTATACAAAGTTCTTAATCTAGGAGTTAAAATTTAAATTGGAAACTATTTCTATCCAATGTATGTCCTAGATAACTTTCTTTCTTGTCTATTCAACATCAGAAAGGTTTATTTAATGATTATCTGAAGGATACAAATTTAACATAATCCATGCTAAAATAAATATTGATGTCATCATAGTGACATTAGCACTCCTGTATAAGTATTTTTTGACAGGAGATTGAGGGTGCTAAAAAGTTATATCTGAAGACAGCATTTATTTAGTTTTTCTTATTTTATGATTTTAGAGAGGACAAATCTTAATGCCAGCTCCTAGGAGACTTTTCCTGTTATTAATGAATATTTTTGACACAGGACATTTTTACCTTTCTTCTATTTTTGTCTAATTATTTATAGCCTCCTATGTATAGGCATACTGAAGCTCATAACATTTAAAATTAACTCTGAGCCTTGCGTGCTGGTGCACACCTTTAATCCCAGCGCTTGGGAGGGAGAGGTAGGAGGATCAATGTGAGTTTGAGGCTACCCTGAGACTACATAGAGAATTCCAATCAGCCTGGACTAGACCAAGACACTGCCTTGAAAAACCAAAAAACAAACAAAGCCCCCAAAACACATTAAAATCAATTCTTTGAAATAAACATAAGAGGACTGGGGAAATGGGTCAGCAGTTAAAAATACTAGTTTACAAAGCCTGCTGGCCCATAATTCCATCCCCCATCTAAAGCCAGATGCACAAAATGGCACATGTGCCTGGAGTTTGTTTGCAATAGTTAGAGGCCCTGGAGGGCCCATACTCCCTCTTTCTCAGTGAAAAATGGATAATTTTTTAATAAAAAAATAATATAAGAAAACTAGCAGAACTGGCTCTTCTACCCTCTAGCACTTCAACTTCTATACCTTCTGTGCTTTGTTTTGGTATGAGCCTTAATCAAAAAATATATATACAGACACAAATTAATTCCAAGTAATATTTAGCAAATAAGTTCATCACCTGGGAGTAATATATGCACATATATTATATCCAGTAATGAGAAAACCTTTAGGTCAATGTTAAAACATATTATATGTAGTACTGTAAATTTTATATATTAGAAAAAAGTCTTACCAAGTCTGGTAATTTTAGATTCCATGCCCATAGTGAAGAAACAATTGTATGTAATACCTACATAAGATATACCTTCCTTTCTTTTTCTTTGTTTCTTTGTTTCTTTGTTTCTTTCTTTGTTTCTTTCTTTCTTTCTTTGTTTCTTTCTTTCTTTGTTTCTTTGTTTCTTTCTTTCTTTCTTTCTTTCTTTCTTTCTTTCTTTCTTTCTTTTTTTTTTTCAAATGAACCATCCCCTCTGTTCGTACAAAAGAAATTTCATTTTATTAAGTTTTATTGGGCGTCACCAGTATCTTAGAGCTGACATTCAAACCCAATCTGAGAACACTTTTGTTAGCTTTTCTTTTTTTTTTTTTTTTTTAGTTAGCTGTTTAAAAAATACCAAAGAAAAGAAAATAAGGGAGATTTACCCTCAGCTAGGAGTTTCTGTGGATTCAGACCATGGTCAATTGGTTATGCTTCTTTTGGGCCTGTGATGAGACAGAATATCATGAAGGAAACATGGTGGCGCAAGCTGGATGGATACATTGTGGAAAAGAAGTGAAGAAGGAGACTCAAAGGAAGGACCAAGAACAAGATGTGCCCTTTAAAACATGACCCTAGAGATCCACTCCCTTCATCCACACCAAAACACCCGAGTCCGTTCACTTATAAGGAGATCAATATATGGACTTATAACCTTCATGATCTTATTACTTCTTAGACAACAAAATCTTTAATACATAATCCCTAAGGGATCATTTTGAGATTTAAACCATAATAAATACTGTTAGATAGTGTATTTATATATTGTTATAATTTACTAGTTGTTGTAGTCAGCTCCTTTTTGCTGCAACAAACCAGACACAATTTATCATAGGAAAGGGGTTTATTTTATGCTCACAGAATCCAGGGGAACACCATCAGTGGTGGAAAAAGCTGGCTCCCTTTCATAGATCTAAGCAGAGAGACACCAGCCACAGCCAGTACCCCCAGCATACATGAACCAGCAGAGCACTCTAATTCAGATTCCCCTCCACATGCCTATTTCCCAGTAGGGCTCTGCACACTGTTTACTCAAAATTCAGCCCTCAATCTATGGGACACTATATTCAAACTACCACAATGGTTTACCACTAAAATTTGGGGCTTATGGGTATAGATAAAGAACTTCCTTCTATCAGAAGCAAGACAGCTCAGTCTGGAACTGCTGATGTTAAACAGGCTTCTGTGTGGGATGAATCTCAGAGTCCTCACTATTTCTTTTTATGAACCCAATACCAGTAAAACTTCTGAATATTTACTTCATTTGTATTTTGTTATATTTGAACTTTCCTAGTTATTATGCAAAACACATAAAATCTCAGGCTATTCTTAGAATATCCCTCTGATAATAACTGCTCGGAGAAATGATCATCCTATTAACTTCTACACCTTTACTTTAAAATAACATCACTGTGGCTGGAGAGATGGCTTAGCGGTTAAGGCACCTGCCTGCCAAGCCTAAGAAAGTCAGTTGGATTCTCCAGGTACCATGTTTAGTCAGATGCAAAAAGTGATGCAAGGGCACAATGCTGCACTTTCCCACAAGGGGGCGCACACGTCTGGAGTTCATTCACAGCAGCTGAAATGGCCCTGGTGCAGCCATTCTCTATCTGTCTCTCTGTCTCTCTCTTTCTCTCTTACAAAAATAAAATAAATAAATAAAAAATAATGTCACCAAAGACCTGGTCCAAAACCTATGACTTGGAAGGCCATGGATTCTGGAAGGCAAGCCAGTGCTTTTGGATGACTAAAACTGTATGTTTTACCCATCAAATAGCCCTTTAATTTTTTTATTCAGTTTGTGCCCATAGATTAGTATGGCTCTCACCTTTCATCAGAGAATCTTCTTCTTTTTTTGGTGACTTTTTATGGTGACTTCAAAGGAGACTCAAAACTCTAAGCTTGTCAGAGTTCTGAGAATAAATGATGGTTGTGTGCTCAGAGCTCCACGAAGCATCCTTTTCATACCCTTTCAAATCTTGCAGGATGGGGCAGAAGAGGATGTACAAATAATGTAAGAGATGGAACCTAGGCAGGAATACTTCGGGACACAACATTATGGCTTTGTTTCTGACCCCTCCCCCAGAGGCTGTCCTTGTCTCCACAGGACATAATACTGAGCTCATCAACATTTTGACAGGTGATGGAGGCTGGTGTCAAAGAAAGATGTCAAAATGGAAGGGGGACTGGTTATATAGAAGAAAGAGCTTGGCGGGAGGAAGGAGGGGCAGGGGCCAAAATAAGGTATTGGGAACACATTGCATTATATTCAGGTATGAAAATTGTCAATAAAATGGGGGGGGGCATGTGAATTTTGATACCATGTGGTATTCCTGAAGTTACGTGTGCATTTTTGCTCACTCTGTTTGGCTTCTTTTTCACTTGTGAACGCATGGTTTGTACTTCAAAGGTCTTTGCTTTCTTCCCAAATATCAAGCACAGCAGCACTCCCTCGGAGGTTAATTAATATGTGTTGGATGATCTACATTTGATGTTAAATTAAATGAATCTCAGTTTATAACTTCTGGATTAAAACTGGCAAATATTTACATGATTTTCTTTCTTTCTTTCTTTTTGCTTGAGAAACATTTCTGAAATTCTAAATGCAAGCAAATCCTCTGTTCTGATCCCTTTTCCTGTCAACACTGCAAGTGGTTCATTACCCACAAGCTGGAGTGTAGTAATAATGCATCCTGTAACAGATAGGAGGATCCAGCTATGGAAATTAGAACTGGGAAACAACTGCAATTCTGGAAATATGAGTTCATCGAATACTAAGGTTTCAACAATCATTTAGTCTGAAATTTTTACTGGCTAAAAGCAATTTCCATTTCCTCTTCCAAGAATAGCCTTCAAATGACACATATATTAGAATTACCTAATATCAACAATATCACTAGTGTTAATACACTAAGTCCTATAAAATTTTGCAACCCAAGTATCAATCATTCAGGTATCATAGTTTTAAAATAGGCACCATTGGGATTTGTCACTTCCCCACACAAAATGAAGCTTCTATAGTTTGACATGGCAACCTTAAAGTTTATTTTTCAAATTTGCAACGTTTTTCACCCAGTGAGGATAACGACACAAATCATCATGAAAAACACAGAAGCACAGGATTAAAGAACACAGTAGAAAATTAAATTATGAATTAGGCTTCTAGTTTGCTACTATACCTAAACCTTAGCAGTGTGTATGATTCTGAGTTGAAAGGCATTGTAAAATCCTAGCATTAGGTAGATTGGAGTTTTAAGAAGCTATCCTTTTTAGTGGTGATTGCCATGAACTTCTGTAGTCAGTGTTAAGAACAAGGAGTCTGGAAATGGGAAGATTTTAGTCGTTCCTAATGTCACTATTTTCATACATCTTTGTTAGTAAATATTGGCACATGCAGCTAGAGTTCATTTGTAGTGGCCGGAGGCCCTGATGCACCCATTCTCTCTTTGTCTCCATATATATACATATACATACATACATATACATATATATGTATATCTGTATATATATATGTGTATAATATATTTGTATATGTATATCCGCATATATGTGTATATGTATATCTGTATATATATGCCTATCTCTCATTAACATAAATACATAAAATAAAAAGAAAAAAAAATATTTGCACAGCTAAGTATTCAGCAAGAAACTTACTTAGGCTCCTAGATTTACACATATCCCTGGGCTTTTCAAATATCCCAAGCCAGCACCAGATTAAGGCATTTCAAAATTAAGCAAAGTATGAGTCCAAAAATCTCCAAGATTCATGTGTATCTGCACGGTTTGTGTCTGAAACTTTGAACGAAATTACCACAAAATTCATCGTATCAAATTTCCACGCTCCACCTTTCTCAGACTGCAGCATCTCAGTGTCCAGAATAAAAAGCTCTTTCAATAGTGTAGTTGTGAATGAAAACTAGAACCATAATGATTATATTAGGAAACCACATTGAATTAGTAACACTCGAAGACGTGGAATTCAGTCTTCAAAGTGCAAGTCTTGGATTGATATCCTATTGACAGTTAACATAAAGCCAGTTCATTATGCTTTTGCCATTTTCTGTCTTTATGAAAGGTTAAACTGTTGTTTGTGTGGGCAGTAGGGTTAGCTTAGAGAAAGAAACATGACATACTCAACACTGATTTTAGTGGAGCAATGAAAAATAACTGAATAGGGAAGATGTATGACTGTGTATAATAGATACACAAATAGTATATGCTACCATGCCATATCAAGCTAAAATAACATCTTCAAAGCACAAATAGTATTCAGTTTAATTATCTTTTTTGGTATGTATAATTTGGACATGACTCATAGAAAGGCTATATATTTTGATTTAGTGCTCACAAAATATTCAACATGATGTTGGAGCTTTGAGCAACACTACATTTTTCCTAAGTAAGATATAATTTTAATATAAGGAACCCGTGGCACTGCAGTTTTTTTCATAATGAGAACTAACCTTGCCCATAGGCATGTTTATTTGGGGTGACAAGCTTAAATTAAACCATCAAATATTCTTCAATAGCTGTCCACTTGTAACAGGTCCAGTAGCCACCCAGAAGGCTGCTTGCACATCTCTAGACTGACATGTATCTCCCTGCAGACACAGTGGCCTCTAACAGGACAAGAATATCACAATGCTTCTGCAGTCGCTTGTCACTGAAGCATGTAATGGAAAAGGCAGTGAGACTAATCCATGGTTATAAAAAATAGAGTGATCAAATAACAGGCCAAGTTAGCTCCTGAGAATGCTGAGAATTGGGTCCTGTATCCTTAGATGTACACACACACACACACACACACACACACAGAATGTGTGTATATATATATAATATTGTACAAAGCCTTAGCTGCAAAAGTGTTGCTTTCAAAATATGCCATGCAGTCAGTGGTTAAAAGCTCAGATTCTGTAGTGAAACAACTTGAGTCTTTAATGATGATTTATACTATGCATGAGTCTGGGTAAATTACTTAAATTTGATAATTCTTCATTTCCTTGTTGCTATATTTACAGTAATAGTGATACCAATGTCCTAGAAGGGTTTAAGGCTTAAATGAGGTAACTAATGTAAAATGTCCGGAAAACAGGAAGGAACAGTTGAAGATCTATGGAATTTCAACATGGTCTAAGGAAAAAGTTGCCAACAAAAAGTTAATTGGACAGAGTGTTAGAATCTGCACAATGATACTAAACAGCCTTCTCAGCTCACTAGGGCTATGGGTTAGTCCTGCGTATTTCAATAAATCAAGTGAATTCCAGGTCTTTCTCAGCCGTCATCTACTTGTTTACACATGAATTAAGACACGGTGACAAGAAGAAATACCCTAAGAAAACACGAGCTTCATTGTGAAGAATTATGCCACCGTTGATTTATATTGTTTACCATTGAAAGTGTACAGCATAACAATGGTGATAGAGTTTTTAAGTTTTTTGTATATTTTCATATGTTTATATCAAATTTATTTTATTTTATGTACTCCGAATTACCCTCCATTAACCCTCAGTCCTACTTTACTCCTTTTCCTCACTTACAAGCATCTATACCACAGAAAAACAGAAATGATTCCCTTCACTCTGGAACTTTTGAACTGTCTTTAGATCACCAGAGAAGGGAGTGGCCTACCAAGCCCATCCCTTACCAGTAACAGAATGATTGGCCCCATCACGGCCATGTCTTGTGTGGGTAACTACAATTGCTGAGAACACATGAGTGTCATGGTCTTGCTGTGTCTAGATGACAGACTTCCACAGTGTCCATCTCATCCTCTGGCTGTTACATTCTTCCCATTCCAGTTATGCCCCATTTAGCCCTGGAAGAGATAAGGTATGTGTCCAATGATGGGTTAAGCACTCGTCAGTCACTCAGTTTCAGCAATTGATCAGTTAGGATTCTCTGTATTAGTTGCCTTGTTGCCATTAGAAAAAAAAATCTCTTTAGCTGGAGAGATGGTTTAGTGATTAAGGCATTTGTCTATAGAGTCTAAGGACCCACGTTCAACTCTCCTTATCTCATGTAAGCCAGAAGCAGAAAGGTGAGGCAAGCTCAAGGTTGTACATGCCCACTGGGCCTCACAGGCATCTGGAGTTTGATTGTAGTGGCTGAGGCCCTAGTGTGCCAAATATCTCTCTCTCCCTCTCTGTCTCTTTTGCTGTATCCAAAATAATAAAAAATCTTAAAAAATCTCATGACTGGAGCTGCAATGCAGAACTGATCTGTGGGTGTAAAGTAGGAGGCAATTTGCAAACATATCTGCTTAGCAATGCAACAATATATGTTCTTCCCTAGGGACTGTTGTCTCCTCAGCTTTTGACCTGGATTTTAGTATCAAGAATGAATTACTTGGGGCTGGAGGAATGGCTTAGTGGTTAAGGTGTTTGCCCGCAAAGCCAAAGAACTTAGGTTCGATTCCCCAGGACCCATATTAGCCAGATTGCATAAAGTGGTGCATGCATCTGGAGTTCATTTGCAGTTGCTAGAGACCCTGGCATGCCCCTTCTCTCTCTTTTTCTCTCTCTCTCTGTCAAACAAATAAATAAATAAAAATAAATTTTTAAAAATGAATTGCTTCCTGTGGTACAGGCCTCATCCAAACACAACCATAGAGCAGTTGGTTAGACAGCAGGACTACTATTATAGCACAGGACATATCTTGCATGGTGGAGCAGAGCTTCAGATTCTCCTCTGGTGATACTGTTGATGGCTTTTCTCTGCCAGCAGCCTTCACAGAACCTTCCAGCAGTGTAAAAGCTAGCCTGCAGGAAGGAAGCTTCTACTCAGCTGTAACTGGGTTTTTCTATGTCCATCAACCCACAAATGCTGGGTGTTTTGCTACAAGGTCTAAACTTTCAGTTCTTGTGGGCGTCCAAGAACCACAGTAACAGCCTGTTTAGTTTGGGGCCTCAGAAAAGCTTCCCACTCAACAACTCACAGGGTGATATCCCATGCCTGGCCTTAATGTCATTGTTTGATAATCCATGGCTATTAGAAAAAACATTAACTATCTGTGTAGGACACCTCCACTCATTCTGTTATTTTTTATTTATAAGGTTTTTTTTTTATTAACTTTACTAAATAGTATGTTATCTTATGGCTTTTTCAGTTGTCCTAGTTTTTGGTTAGAAAAAATGGACATTTATTTCAGTAGTTAAGTGTAATATACAATTGTAGCCAATATTGTTTGGAGATCTACATTTAAGTCAGTAATATTTTAACTTTGTTTAAGTATATATTAAACCATTCCAAAACTAGTTCCCCAACCATGTATGGAACTAAAAACAATAAAATGTTATCTAAATAATGTTAGATACTAAATAAAATAAATTAGCAAGTTATAGAATCAAGTCTGAGTGAAGCTGTGTTCTGTGCTATAGTGTATATGGTGGATATGATAAACATTGGTTTATGTCTCTCAAATTGAGGTAATTTGTTAGAAATGTGAATTATTATAATAAGAATGGTGTTAGAAGATGGTTTTCTATAAGATTCCATAAATGTCACCAATTGGAACGTATTAATTACTATAATTACTATGTAGATATTTTTGGTAGAATATGAAAAGAATAACCATAATTTCTCTAGCAACATGTGGCTAATTTATGAATATGTGTTAGATTACATTATTATATTGATTATATTTTAAAAGCTTGGTTTTGGAGTTAATGTTATAGACTTCATGTTTTAGAAAAATTATGTAAAGGAATAAACTCTGAATTTTAATTCACAAGCTTAAATATTGGAAACATAGTGCATTGGAGCTTAAACTAACTAAATAAAAGTGAGCATGCATACACTCTGGAGAGTCTTGAGGCATGCCTAAGACACACGCAGACTCACACTGGAGTAAGAAATTTTACAAAATAGTTGCTTTTAATTATCTTTTCTAAGTATGTCATGTTTATTTCTCTAATGTCCTTTTATTTTGCAATAGCAATAGTGAAGTCAATATCTGACTTATTTAAAAAATATTTCTTATTTTTATTTATTTATTTGACAGAGAAATAGGAAGAGAGAGAGAGAGAAAAATGGGCATACCAGGGCCTCCAGCCACAGTAAACGAAGTCCAGATGCATGCACCCCCTTGTGCATCTGGCTAACGTGGGTCCTGGGGAATCAAGCCTGGGTCCTTTGGCTTTGCAAGCAAACGCCTTAACCATGAAGCCATCTCTCCAGCCCGATATCTGGCTTTTTAATAGAGATATTTGACTAATAGTAAAGGTTTCTGCTGTACGCATGCTCAATTTCATCTTCAACCAATGCACCTGCCTTAAGGTCAGTCCAAGAGAACTATCTAACACTCATACCTCCCTTTATGAAATTAACTTTAGTGCCCAAGTTTGAATGATGAGTGCAGAAAAATCTTTTTTTTAAAGCACAGACTCACCATTGATCCATGCATGACATTCTTTTACTTGTTTAGTTAACTAATTTGACTTTGAATCAAACCTATCTCAAAACCTTCATCCAATACAAAAAATAACTACAAGTGAGAAAATAAAATTTATCTAATCACTTCTTTTTCCCTCTGTCTTCTTTACTTTACATACTCATGGTTTAAATCTTGCATTTACAATTCTCTTAAAGTTGCTTTTAATTTACTATTACACATGCATGCATATACACATTAAAAGGAATGTTTAATTTTCATTACACTCAAATTTATAAAATATCACATTATAATAGCTTTGAATCCTTTTAATTCCATTAAATATTAGCATTCTGATATGAAATGGATCCAAAATTCTTGCTTGTAATTGTAGACCATTAATTTTGATGACTGCATATTATTTCATGAATATGCCTCCTTTACTTCATTCACTGTTGTGTTTTGAATATGTCCTTCAAAGTTTTTGGGAGGTGTGGCACAGCCTTCATAAATGGATTAACATCATATTTAGCTATCCTAATGCGGGGATTACCTTAAAGGAAGTTCAATCTCCACCTTCTACATTCATCTACTCTCTCCTCCACCTTCCACCATGGGCTGATACAGCACTAAGGTGTATACCAGATGGTGGCACTCAATTTTGAATTTTGCCTCCAGAAATTTGAGCAAAAGTATATTTTCCTTTTGATTTCCTTAGTTTCAGATATTTTGTAATAACATTCTTGAATCCATCTCTTATTGAGCTATAACTGAGTTTTAGTAAAGGAAATTTTTTTTTTTGTAGATAGACAATGTTTTCTTAAACAATCATCTTAGTCTACAATTGAAATAAAGTATAAACTAGCTACTTTTAAATATATAGTTGCTAATAAGAAGACAAAAGTCCCTGTCTATGCCTATGTGATTTAAATAATTTTTTTTATTTTGGCATCACCTTATATAATTTTTCAGTGTTTAGTATATACCAGAAATAATGATTATTTTCAGTTTTTGAAGATGTCGATAATGCATGATTTTGGTTTGTGAAAATTTCCCACCAACTAGGTTCTACTTTTTTTAAGGAAAGAGTATTATCAATACAATTCTAAGGGATAGAAAAGAAAAAATTGTACAAAGAATACCTTATATATGAGGGAGGGAGAGACTGGCTCAGCTATGAAGAATTGTTGAGAAGAATATTTCTCAACTCATTCAGGGGAGGCTTACTAAAATTATCTGTCTTAATTTTTCTGTTGCTGAGAGTGGTTATAGTAGGGATAGGTTTCATTACGTGAAGTGATAGCATTCTGATAAAATAATAAAGAACTAAATGTATGTCTTACGTTAGCCCAACATTTGCTGTCTTTAATCACTATGCATTCATTCGCGTGTTTTTGTAGGTCAAGGTGTGGGGAAGGCTTAGCAGGATTCTTACACTCTGAGTCTCTCCTGGGCCACAATGGAACCGCATTCTCATCTGAACTCAGTCAGGGATGAGTTCAAGGTGACTTCAAAGCTCAGTCCTGCAGCTATGATCAGGATTCAGTGTCTCCAGATCCACTGGACTGAGGGCTTCTTTTACTTGTGGATGTTGGGCAAACGCCAGCCTTGATTCCTTTCTTGGTGGAGGCCTCAGAACAGGGGGATTTATCCTATCGCATCAAACATAAGAAAAGATAATGACATAGAGATCCTGAGCTGGGTTGAAATTACATTCTCATGACTCAATTTCAGTTAGTGTAACTATTTACCCTAAGGTAAATAATTGTAAACAATAACCCATGGTAATTTCCTCCCTCCCCCACTTTCCCCTTTGAAACTCCACTTTCCATCACACCCCTTTCCCCTGCCAATCAGCCTCTCTTTTATTTTGATGTCATCATCTTTTCCTCCTATTATGATGATCTTGTGTACTTAGTGTCAGGCTGGAGGCCAGCTCCATGGGAAGGAATACATCCCTGATACTGAAAACCTACAACAGGGGTAGTCATGAGCCCTAGGGGTATAACGTCTACTGGTGTCTGGCTAAATGTATGTAGTGAATGATATTTTTAACATCAAATTCACATTGATGATTCAAATTCTAAAACCACCAGTTTTTATACTATCAGCTATGCTTAATACAGTGCCAGTGGTTTGCTGCAAAGTGAGAGGCAGAAGAATTCTACCCCAGACAGTTGTAGTTACCTAGTCCTTGAACCCCTGATTATCCTTTGTCTAATGGTGACCAGTAGCTACGCTGTTTCAGTGACTCCATATTGGCACGGCAATGATTCGTCTTGGCCATAAACTGTGCACACCCCTACAGAGACATTTGCCTGAAGCAATGAGCAGCTGCTGAGGAAAGACTGGACAAAGTGCACCAGTGTGCAGAGAGTCACCGTCACAATTCTACATCCTGAGGCTCTGTGCCAAAATGTCTTTATTTACAAAAGGGGTCCGCTCATTCCTTCTCCTGTATATTTTGGTTAAAGATTTTCCAGAGTATTGTAACTTCTATAATTCTGAATTAATAAAAAAAAAAAAAAAAGGAAAAAAATGTCTCATGTTGCAGTGGTTTGTTTTACTCCAAGGAGATGAGGGAGGGATTTAAGTCATAGATACAAATTGTACCAACAGTGTCTGCAGAATAGAACTGTAAAGTAATTAAGGTCAAATTTGAAAGTAATGCAATTCTGTCACCATGCCTTCTTTCTTTCAGGACCAGTTATCTCTACTTCACCGTTTCCTTTGTTTCTCAGACACACATAACCCTGTTTTCCTCTTCTGTGTACTGCAAACATAAGCTTTTGAGACATATACACTGTTGTGGGTTCCAAGTAATTAACAAGTAATAGAATTCCCTCCTTCTCCAGCTCTGGATGCTTCTCAGCTTTTAGCCCTTGTAGCTCTTTCCTCATACTTATGCCTCAGGCTCTTTTCTCCACGCCTTGAGCTGCAGTTCTATTCTGGCTTTAGTTTATTTTTATTTTTTAATAATGCCTTGAGTATGTTGCTGGGTGTGTGGAGCAGAGGGGTCAGTATGTCTTGTGAGTCAATGTCCCAGATCTTTATATGTGGAATAATGAATTGTACAAGACACCCAGCAGTATTAGTGAAAGCTTCGGTTTATTTAAAGGGTATAATCCGCTCCACAGGGTGAGATGGAGCTCAAACAAAACCAGAAAGGTCCCTTGTAACATGTAAATGGAGGTGAGGCTATGACAGGGCAAGGGCATGTGGGGAGAAAGGTGTAGAAGGGGAAAAGGGAAAGAAAGTAGCTTGTGAAAGGCATGAGGAAACCAAATTCTTTGTATGCTAATGCAATATTTTAGAGCTCTTTTTTGAGGTTCTTTTTTATGAAATTAAGTGGAGGGAGGAGCCGATCTCCAGGAACAGGAATGTTACATTGAGTCAGAGATGGGCTGTTATATAACTTGTATGATCCATGTGAGCACAAGCCACACTTGCAGTAATGTGAAGCATATGTACCCCCGTCATGCATGCATGTGACGTGGTAGATAGGGTTTTGTCTGTCTCTCCGCAGTCGCTGAACGAACAGATTGTCCTTCACTGTGCTTGTGCGCAGTAGAGGGCGAAGCCGTCCTTTCCTATGTCTCATTCTAACAGGATATGTCCAAACACAAATCTCCTACAGAGGGAGAGGACTGGGCAGCACGAGCTTCCTGGGCTTCTGCCCTGTTCCCATACTTGGTGCCTCAGGTGGAGACTTCAGATGTCTGTGTTTTATGGTCTGCTTTAGTCGCTGACAATGGAAGAAGTCACTCCTTTCCTTGGTGACTCTGGAATGGGTCACCAACCTCGCCACCATCTTTCCTGAACATGACTTCAGCACGCTCAACAGCACACACACACAGTATTTACAACTGGACAAACCCACGTGACTTCACCGGAGACAGGCAACACTGCATCGCGTTAAGACTTAGAGAGAGCACGACTGCTCTACTGCCACACCTCGTTTAGTTCTCTTAGCATAGTATCAAAGCTACGTATGACATTTTCCCAAAACCTTGTAAATTATGACATGAAACGTAGAGCTGATGGTCTTTGGTTTTATTTGTTTGCTTGTGTGTTTTCTGGGACAGGGCTTCCCATGTAGCCCCGGATGACCTCCAACTAGCCTTAAATTCATAATAATCCTTCCTCAGATTCTTGATGTCTGAAATTACAGACACTCTTCACCACACGTAGTATAAGACGAGGGGTTACAACACCTAAACATTACAGAATGGATAAACTTAGCTAATTAACATATGAAATGTATCATAGAGTTACCATTTCTTTGTGTGTGTGGTGAGACCACTTACCACCTACCTCAGCAATTTTCAAGACTACAATAATTTTCTTCATTACCCTTTAAAAATATTTTATTTATTTATTTGAGAGAGAGAGAGAGAGAGAGAGAGATTGGAAGAGGCAGAGAGAAAGAATGGCCGCACCAGTGACTCCAGTTACTGCAAACAAACTCCTGATGCATGCCCCCCCACCCCGTGTATCTGGCTTATGTGGGTCCTGGGGAATTAAACCAGAGTCCTTAGATTTTGCAGGCAAATGCATTACCACTAAGCCATTTCCCGAGCCCTCATTACCTTTTGTTTTGTTTTGTTTTGTTTTTTTTTTTGTTTTGTTTTTTTCAAGATAGGGTCTCAGTCTAGCTCAGGCTGACCTGGAATTCACTATATAGTCTCAGGGTGGCCTTGAACTCACAGCGATCATCCTACCTCTGCCTCCCAAGTGCTGGGAATTAAAGGCGTGCGCCACCACGCCCAGCTTATCATTACCCTTTTTATTAAAAGCCCATCAGGAAAGATTAAATCGAAGTCATTAACAAAAGAACAAAGCTAGATGTATCATACTCTATGATTTCCAAAAAAGACTGGAAAGCTATAGGAAACAAAGGAATAATATTGAAAGACTCAAAAACTGATAGCATAGACTAGAGAGATCATTAAAACCTCCATGCACTTATGGACAATTGATTTTCAATAAAGGTGTTGAAGCACACATTAGCAAAAGGAAATTCTCTTCAGTAAGTTGATATCCAGTTGTTACATAATTTTTGGGTACTTATGAACCCCAACTTTTTAGATTCTTGTTCATTTATCAAAGAATTAAGGAAACAGACTCCGAGACGGTTAAATCATTAATTACGAGAATTATTTCAGGAAAATTGGAATCCAGGGAAAGGCTGAAAGGGATACACACATGGAAATTTAAAGGGACACACACGCACTCACACGAAATGACATATGGGAGTGTACACATTTCACCTTCACACAGAAAGAGTTAAGAGGTCAATTAGTAAAGTTCCCATAGCTTAGAGAGGGTCACAACATGAGAAGGAAGAAATTTACCTTCCACCTAGCCCAGCCAAAGGGGGATGGGAAAAGAAGGGCTTACCAGCACAGGGACTGGGAGATCCAGAAGCTGTGAGAATGGATAATCAAGAGCCGGATGCACTCACAGCAAGCCCTTTCGAGTTAATTAGGATGGATTTTGTCATCAGACTCAAGTATGTAAGGGAATGACCTGATTGGTTTATGGACCCAGGGTCCTGACCCAGAGGCTAGACTGGGGAAGCAATAGGGGGCGCTATAGCCAATGTGGACTAGGCTCTCGTTCTTCCTGGCAAGTTCTCTCTTTGGGCCTCTAATTGACTACCTATTAAAAAAAAACAAACAACAACAACAAAAAAAAAATCTACGATGCTCCCTTTTTTTCTTTACACTGAATAGGAATCTATATGCAGAAGAATGACGTCATCAAAAAATACATGGGAAAATCTGGTCGTGGCGGTGCACGCCTTTAATCCCAGTACTTGAAAGGCAGGGGTAGGAGGATAGCCAAGAGTTTGAGGCCACCCTGAGACTACAGAGTGAATTCCAGGTCAGCATGGGCTAGAGTGATACACTACCTTGGAAAACCAAAAAAAAAAATAATAATAATAATAATAATAATAATAATAATAAATAAAAGGCAAATGATTCCATAGGCAGGAAAAGTTTGTATCAAGTTTTTTAGATACTATATCAAGAGCAATATTTTATACTGGATATAGCAATTAGAAAACAAAAGAGTTTTAAAAATGATTATATTATTTAGTTGATTATATTTTTGGTTTTTTTGCTTTACTTAGGATTGAATCAATGGCCTTGCAAATATTAAGCAAGCACTATGAAGCATTCTTTCAGGGAACTATGTCTCTAATCTACTTTATTTATTTAGTTTTTACAATTTGAGACAGGTTGTGTAAGTAGCAGTAACAGAGGCTAAGTTGTCGAGGCTGCCATGAACTTTTTATAGCCCTGGCTGGCCTTAAGCTCCCAATTCTCAAGAGTAGCTGGGATTCCAAGCCTGCACCATTAAGTCAGTCTTTAAATGGGTATTTTTGATGCAGAAAAGATTGCTCCCAAATTGATTGTTATCTGCAGAGATATATAGAGAAGCCTAAATGGCTTAACTGACAAAAATCTTGTATGCAATATTTTGCCAGAGTAAAACAGCTGCAATGAGAATTTAATTTTCTAATGTGATTGGTAGATTGAAGCCATGTAAACTAAAAAAATAATAATATTAGTATTTTTAATAAGCTACGTTTATTTAAAGAAGCCTAAAAGTTGAGCAGAGACAGTTTGGCTAATAGTGTCTTTAAAAGATTGAAAAGGGTTCAGATATTGCAATATTATGGACAGAGGAAATGAAATATGACTGTTCTAGGGAAGCCACTAATATGTTCATAATGTGCACCATCTGGACATTACTAGTAATATGAATAAAAAGATACTTTAATTTGACAAGCAGTTCTTGAAGCTCCAAAGTGACTTACAGGCACATCTTCCTGGAGGCAAATATTTACATGACAAAGGGTCCTGACCATTTAGGGTCCTTTCCCTCTTTCCCTGGAAGGAATTACTTATATTTAAACAGTGTCCTTCCCTCTCTCTGGAGAGGAGAGGGGCTGCTGTGTAGTAGTTGCTAAGTGAGCTACAAAATACATCCTGGAGATTCCCTCCAACCCTGCAGATCCATCTATCCTCATCACATTGCCTCCAGGGAAAGCAGGGGGCGTGGGACACAGGAGTGACTTGTCCCGCAAATAGCAACCCATCTGAACTTCACAATCTTTTGTTTTAAAATTAATATTTAAAAAATATGTTTGTATCATTTCTGGATATTGAAAGGTACACAGAAATATGGTGGGAAATTTGATTCTCTTGCTTGTTGTTAATAACTGGTGCATCTTGCTATAGTATTCTTGTAATTTAAAATGTGTATAAACAGCGCCAGTTGACTGCCCAGTGTTCTCTGGGCCTCATGTGCATAGGGACTACAGAGCATGTAGGGAGGGGAATCACCACCGAATGTAGATGCAAATGAGACCAAAGAGGAAAACAAAACCAGTAACAATACTTGTGGGACTTTGACCCATGAAGCCATCTAACATTTAGTAAGTTACAGTTAAGGAAGCCCCAGAAGAATTGTTCCCAAATAGAGTTTACAACCAACTCAGGGATGGGTAAACTTGTTGTTAGGGGTGCTTTCCCTTAGGGCAAAACTCACTCACTTTAGTGAATAGCTTTCATTTTCTGAGATTGGTCATCTACTTTCTGGAGTTCAGTCATTCTTTTTGAGACCAAGTCAGATAGCTTTGTGGGGCAGAGGGCCTGGGCCCCTGAAAAGGCAGGAAGGTCTGCACTTACTAGAGCTCCAAGGATGATCTGATTTCTTATCTCTTGTCTAGTCCCTCAGACCTGTTTTTAATGTTAACATAGCAGGAATTGGTAGTTAGGAATTGCTCCAAAAATGTTTTTATTATATGGTCTATAACTAGTTATGAGAATTCACATTTGAAAAGGAAATATGATAAACACGTATGTATGCAGCTAGTTGCATTTCCGTTTTATAATATATTTTGTAAGCAAAGATACTGAAAAATATTTTATTAATGGCAACCACTTTAAAAGTGAAGTGTTGGGCTGGAGAGATGGCTTAGCAGTTAAGGCGCCTGCCTGCTAAGCCTAAAAACCCGGTTCCAATCTCCAGGTCCCACGTTTAGCCAGATGCAAAGTGACATGAGGGTGCAATGCTGCACTTTCCCACAAGGGGGCGCACACATCTGGATTTGTTCACAGCAGCTGACAGACTGCTGGCATGCCCAGCTCTGTCTTCCTCTCTTCTCTCTATCTGTTTCTCTCCGTGTATCTCTTCAAAAATAAATAAAATAATAATAAAAAAATTTTAAAGTGAAGTGTTTAGCCATCTTTCCACATTTTTAAAAAATATGTAAAAAGAGAAAGAAAGGAAAATTAGGGTCAATGAAGCCTTCCATGAACCTCATTCTTCCCTGCATTATCTTGGATTTCCGCCTTTCTTCTTTCAATTATAAGTTTACTGTAGTCAAACTCAGTTGGTTTGGGATATTTTTACATTTCTGTATCACAACTTTGGTTTGATTTAGTATCCTTAATGTTGGGAAAATATCAAAGAGAGTTTGGGTAAAATTCTATCCATTACTCCCTGTTTTTTCCTGTTTCAGCATTTCCACTTTAATTTTTGAATTGGCTTGCGTGATCTTAGCCTTACCGTTGCATTTATAGCCATCTCTGGGGAAATTTATTATAGCTAGGTTCTGCGGCAGAAAGCACACTGAGAAAAATAGTTGCTCAGATATGTGTGAAAAGAAATAGCAGGTATGCCAACATATTTTGAGGTAAATGTGTGAAAGCTTTATTTCTTTAGATGGAATGTGAGTTAGGTCAACTATATTTAGAATTTCACTTCACTGTACCTATTCATTTTAGATGAAACTTAAATTAAAATGTTACCAGGTTAAGAAGATGAACTATTTACAGAATTAGATAATAGTCTCCTAAAAGTGAAGATATTACAACCTTGTATGCAAAGATAATATTGAAAGTGCTTAATTTGTACACATGAGTCTTGCTGAACAACACTAAGGTGATTGTAACCATACCCAGCACTCATATGTCATGTGTCTCCCAGAGGAAAGATAGTGAAATATCGGAGTAAACATTCAAATCAAAAATATTGTGATCGGGATGAGATCATGAAATTATTCTCAAACTGTCTAATGAAAACCATGTCTTTATTCTGACTAGGGTTGCATCAATGATTATCTTCAGGTTAAATTTGGTAATATTAGAAAAATAAAATGACGTAGTTAGGATTTTGTGTCACCCTTCTCAAATCCTATGGATTTGTCTGTCAGCCTCCAGAACTCTTCACCAAGTCACAGGTTATTGGATCACCGCCCATTAGTTGTTGAAAAGACAGATCCTGTCCTGGGCTTGGTATTTACATTTCCATTAGGAAGAATTACTACAGTGACATGAAGATTGTAGTACACCTTGGGGCTAGACGCACAGCACAGTGATTTGCGTTACACGTATTGAATGTTTACTTGAGTTCATAGAAGAGGACGGAAAAGAAACCAATGAAATCGGAGATGAATCCGTCAGAATTAGGAGAGGCTCTGAGGACGATGTTACATTCTTTTTCCATGTTTGTTTTAGGTCTCCAAGTTCTTTTCCTGTAGTATCATTCTCTGCCCTGAAAAAATAATCTATTTGGGAGGAAAATAATTAAGGGCCATAAAGTGAACTTGCATTAATGAATGTGAACAAATTGTTGAGAGGCAAAGAAACCGAGGGTGAGATGAGAGCAGTGAAGTTTGCCATGCAGGCAACATGGAGTCAGTGAGCTCGAGATCCTTTCTGGAAGCAGGGTGGAGGGAAACTCTCTCCGTCCTCAACCAGCAGATTAGCATGAGACCTTCCCGTTCACTGCATCCCACGGCTGGGACTATACGGGATAATCCCAGCAATTTAGAAGCTTGGGAGGTAATGAGAAACAACAACAACAACAACAGGTGTACAAACCAGATCCACATGAAATGGTAGAAGTCACAGGAATTGAGAGATTCGATACAGCAGCATTTTAGGGAGAAAGTTTAAGGAAGGAAAAAAAAGTTATGGCATTGATGATCAAAGTGGTACAAGACATTTGAGATGGATGCTTACTAAAGTCCTGATGTGAGAAACATACTTGAGGGTACTACATGAGTGAGAATGGTAAGAAACATGAATTTATCAAACACAGGTCAAATCATTCTGTTTAACATGTGGTTTTACATGGTATTTGGAAGGGAGGCCCAGTCTGCACTGTAAGAGCCTTGCTGACAATGGTAAGGAAATAAACATTTAGAAAATCAAATGGTTGGTTGTAAATGGTAGACCAAAATAGAAAACCCAAAAATTTTTAAACTGATAATGGTAGGAAAATGGTTGTCCATTAAATAAAAATGGAAAAATGGATGAAAAGATATTTTAGACAATGATGCAGTTCAGATAATGATGTAATAAAATTTTAGGACCAAAGTGGTAAACTTGAGGAAGCTACATATACTTAAAAAAAAAAAAAAGCCAGGATTAGTTTTCCAGTTTCCAATTTCTCTCTCACCTTTTTACAACAGCCTCAGGCCTCCCACCAGATACTTCACTTTCTATAAGCCATTTCACTACCTTATAAATTGATTTATATAAAAGCCTACTTCTCCAAAGATTATATTTTAACCTTATCATTACTCCCTATAAAGAATATGAAATATCAGCAGTCAAAGAAAGGTGTGCTTTGACATGTGAAAAAATAACTTTTATTTCTCCACTACTATTAAACCATGAGACTTCATGAAGATTCTGTTAATATGCAAGTTATCCCTAGACAGCTGAAAATGTGTGCAAGCTGAAATTTGGATGTTTGTGTTGAAGGCCTGATTCAGGAGACATCATCCCAAAACAGAAAGGTCAATAACAACTTATTCGACAAATACTTATTATATGCATTATATATTTAATATGAGCCAAGCATTCTTTTAGGTTATGGAAATATGCTGATGAGATCAGAAATTACCATGTTACAGTTAAAGGTACAGGCAAAAATATATATTAATAAATAGTTAACACATTCATAAATGATTTCATTGAAAAATCCTTAAATACAATGTATAGCAGGGAAAGAAAGAAGGAAAAAAATGTGATTTTTGCCAGAAAGGTGTCATTAAGATTTGAGAGAATCTAATGGGGTGTGGGAAAGGAACTGTGTGAACATCTCGAGGGGAGATCATTTAAGCAGGGCGAACCCCAGGGCCGCCACCACACAGTGAAGCTGGAAAGGGAAGCTCACTGGAATGGAATAATCCTTGTAGCTGCCACTCCAATTACAACGGACACTCATCATTTCGTTCTCCTTCACCACATCCTGTAATTCCCTCATCTCAGCTCAACCAGCAGATGGTCTGGGTTGCTTGTTTGCCAACTGGTATGAATGACCTAACCCTTCACCGTCATTGCAATGGGACTGGATCCTTCACTGTGTTGTGGTGAGCCCAGAAACACCTTGCATTTCCCAGGCAATGTCACGTGTGCTGAACATAGCCCACCCTACTCCCCTGGCACAGGAGCAACCCCAGCTCGTCTCGATGACGAGAAACAACTGCCATCTGCTTCCGCTAGCTCGGTGAGTACCAGAGGTGGGAAGAGCTGGGAGATGGAGGGGGAGCAGCAACTCCAAGCAGAGGGGAGCGCCTATCGTGTCTCATGCTCAGATTCTCTCCGCTAAAAACCAAAGCTCCTCACCAAGGGAGGCTGAGCTATTCGAATGCAAAGGCAAGCTCTCTGTTGGTTTGTGAGACATGAAAGGGATCTTATTGCACCCCTCGGTTCCTAGGTTTATTTCATGAGTAAAGGCCAAAGTAACATTTATCAGCTCTTAGAAAAATGCATGTAGCGTCTCCTGGAAAGAAGGCAGCCTATGGTCTGTGTTCTTTCCTAACCCGAGGCAGTGTCGGAACCTTTGACAGACTATTCCATTGTGCAACTTGATCACCCACTGATAGACAGGATGCATATTAAGACGGACATGAATCATGGCTAGACAACCAGTATTGCCCATCACTTGTTTTAACATATGTGCATTTCTAAGCATTCGTGTTTTTTTTGTTTGTTTGTTTGTTTGTTTGGAACACCGTGTTTTACTGTAAGCCCCTAGTTATCACCACAGCTTAGGCAATTAGTAGAGCTGTGGACAGAAACAAACAGGCAAGATCCATGGCATGATATGATTCCACTCAAATATAAGCAGTGCCCCTGTTTAAAAAAAATGGTCCAGTATCATTTACTTGTGTCTTAATCAACTTATCATGGCAGGAACAAAGTTGCTGACTGAAATCAGAAGGGACAAAAGGTTTATTTCTGCTTGCAGTCCATTCCAGCTTGCAGGAAATCTTTCACGGAACCCCAGAGAACTACTGCCAGCAGGGCCAACGTGGACTACCTCCTGGCAGCAGGTGGGGAGACGGGTCTGGACAGTTCCTTTCCTACAGAAAACCAGTCCTATGTCCTAGTTTGCTTTAATCCAGGCCAGTCCAAAGAAGCACCAGCAGGATATACTGGCCATTTAAGAACAGAGAGAACAGTAAGAGCGAGATGGTATTATGGGGGTGGGGGAACCAGTGAAGGGCCAGCGAGGGCTCTGGAGCCTGCCAGGAGGGCAGGTGTCCCCTCTCCATTTGGCAGCACCTTGCTTCCGTAACCCTTGAGCTCCTGGCACCATGGTTAAGAACCACAAGAGGCTTGGCAACCACAGAAAGCTGAGGGAGGGTGGCAGTGTTACCAGCGTGTACCTTTGCCAACAGTGGCAGACATACATGGTGAGGACCCACTAACAAGGGCAGCTGGCTGGCTTCCAGTTTACAGGCAGAGTAAGCACATTACCCAGAGCCCTGGTGGTCATGAAACAGCAGTGACCGTGACACCTCTTGAAAGGATGAAAAATACAGCCTAATCCTCCAAAGACCCCAAACAGTTAGAAGTTTAGAAATACTATCTCACTCCAAAGGAGCCTTAACTCCAGCCTCCTAAGAAGCCATAAATACCTCAAATTCCAGACCCGGCTCTCTGCCAGTAAATAGGTAAAAGGTCACCCTTCTTGCTGGTCCAGAGCCTGCTTCCTGCATGAACCTACATAGAACAGGCCTTTGAGTACGTGACTCTGGCCTAGTGAGATAACAGGAAATGAGCTGACTAACTGCTTATCTGGCTTCTGTAAACTGCTTGCACCATAAAAGGAAAGATTACACACAGAAACCCCTGGTTGAACTTAAGCCCTAGTGACCTATCTTAACTGCAATTTGTCACCCCCACCCAGGAACCCGCGCAAATGCAGACCTCTGAGACTATAGGGAGAAGATCAGGGTGTGTTACAAATTGATTGGTCCACAGTGCGCGGGCTTGAACAATTTGAAATGATTGGCCTAAGAACTATAAGAGTGTCACGAATGAATTGGTCAGCATTGCGCGGGCTTCTGATGTTGTAAAATGATTGGTTCACAATGCATGGGCTTTGTCGTAATCCTATAAAAGCTGTTCTGATTCTGCACTCGGGGCCTTCAGTCCTCTACCCTTGCATGGCGTACGACTGTGGGCCCCAGCGCGCTTGGGATAAAAATCCTCTTGCTGTTTGCATCAAGACTGTTTCTCGTGAGTGATTTGGGGTGCTGCCTTTCCCGAGACAGAGCCCGGGGAGTCTTCACATTGAGGGTCTTTCACTCTGTAGTGATCAGAAAGGTCCTCACACACCACGGAGTCCAAAACGGTCCATCCCCTGTACGAGGGCAGTGGGAAGGGATGTGCAGTTTGCTTTATTTGATCACTATACACAAGATATTTATGGGAATGTTACTCTTATTAACATTGCTGATAGTACATACTGACATTTTTCTGTTATTAAAATATTGAAATGAAAATATTGCTTAATTGAGCATCTTAAATTTACTTATTGCAAATACTTGTTTTTATGTATTTGTATTTTCACATGTTCTTGTTACAAGCATCCGTGGGCAATAGTCCTCAGAGTCTTTGTAACACTTCTTATCATAAGTATGTGTGTTTGGTACTTTCTCATTGCTATGAAAAAAAAAATGCACCAGACCAGAAGCAGCACAGGAGAGAAAAGAAATTCTTCTGGCTTATATAGTTGCAGAGGGTGGAACCCGTCCCAGCGGGGAAGGCATAACAAGATGGAGAAGCAGGCGTCACACTGTAGCACTGTCAATAAGGAGAGGGCCAGCTGGAGGTGGGGTCAGTAGGAAGTGAGGCTGTGTCCCACTTCCTCTAGCATTGCTCCAACTACTACATCCCCACAAATTTCCCACACAGCACATGACCAGAGCAACTGAAGGTGGGCCTGATGGTTAACATCCATTGTGAACTGGATAGAACCTAGAACTGCTTGGCTGGGATTATTTTCCTCGGGTTAATTGACATGGGAATATCAACCTTAACTGAGGGCAGAGTCTGAGACCCTGTAAAAAAATGAGATCTCAGGGCTGGAGAGATGGCTTACCGGTTAAGGCGTTTGCCTACAAACCCAAAGGATCCTGGTTCTACTCTCCACGACCCACGTAAGCCAGATGCACAAGGGGGTGCATGTGTCTGGAGTGTTTGCAGTGGCTAGAGGCCCTGGTGCACCCATTCTCTCTCTCACATGCTCTCTTTCTCTCTCTCTCTTTCTCTCTGCTTCTTTCCCTCTCTGAAATAAATAAATAAATAAAATATATATTTTTTTTAAAAAAATGAGATCTCTGGGTAAGTGCCAACATTCATCCCGTTCAGCTTACTCTCTGCTCATGGGGCAATGTGGAACTTTTCTGTTCTGTCCATTCTGCGTCCATCACTTTAATAAATGTTTTCCTTCCCTAAGTGGCTCTGGTCATGGATTTAATTCCAGCAACAAGAAAGTAATGACTGAAGTTGGCAAGAATGTTCTTCCAGGTTAGAATCATTAATATGGTTAAGATATATAACCTGCACAGTGATCTACAGATTAAGTGCAATGCCCCTCAAAATTTCACTGCCATTCTGCACCAAAACATTAGACACAAAAAAGAAAACGTATTTTATATTGAAGGAAGGAAGCTCTAAATATCTAAAACAACCTTAGTTTAAAAGAACCATGCAGGAGGCACAGCAATACTTGATTTCAAGACATACGATACAGCTAGAATAATCAAGAAAGCATTGAATTGGCATATACAGATGGGCACATTGATGAAGAGAGGAGATTAGAGAGCCCAGAAAGAAACTCACATATCTGTAGACAACAGATTCTTGCCAAGTGAGCCCCAAACAAATATTGGAGAAAGGGTAGTTCCTTTTACAAAAGATGCTGGGAAAATTGCATGTCCATGTGTGGAAGATTGAAACTTGACCAATCTCTCACTCTATTCAAAAATTAGCTTTACATGGATCAAGGGTTTTAACATATGACCTAAATCTGCAACTACTAGAGGAAAATATAGAGGAAATTCCTCAAGATATTGGTATAGACAATAGTTTTTTTAGAAAAACATGTTTTTTTTTTTTTTATTTTTTATTTGAGAGACAGTGTGTGCATGAGAGAGAGACACACACAGAGAGAGTATTGGCATGCCAGGGCTTCTAGCTACTGCAAATGAACTGCATCTGGCTTCTGTGGGTACTGTGGAATCAAAGCTGGGTCCATAGGCTTTGCAGGCAAGTGCCTTAACTGCTAAGCCATCTCTCCAGACCAACTGACAGTTTTTATTTATTTAATTTTTTTGGTTTTTCGAGTAGGGTCTCACTCTAGTCCAGGCTGACCTGGAATTCACTCTGTATTCTCAGGGTGGCCTTGAACTCATGGCAATCCTCCTACCTCTGCCTCTTGAGGGCTGGGATTAAAGGCATGCACCACCATGCCCAGCAGTTTTGTTTTTAAAAATAAGACTTTGTATATGAAAAGCAAAAAATGATAAATGGCATTATATCAGGTCAAAACACTTCTGCACATCAAAGGAAACAACTGACAAAGCAAAGATAACCTATAGAATGTAAAATGTATTAAGTGTTCACCTAACAGAGAATTAATATACAGAATTTACAAAAGAGACAAGCTGATCATAGTGAAGCATATTTAAAATGCCAAGACTCAAGAGACTGATGTATTGGGATTTCTATGAGTCCACAACCAGCTTTGAATGAACACATATAGAATAGCAGGCCATATTGGAATACATGGCAAGATCTTTTATTAAAAAAAAAAAAAAAAAGAATGGAGCCTGGAAAGATGACTTAGCACTTAAGGTGTTTGTCTGCAAATCCAAAGGACCCAGGTTCAACTCCCCAGGACCCACATAAGCCAGATGCACAAGGGGGCACATGTGTCTGGAGTTCATTTGCAGTGGCTGGAGGCCCTGATCGTTCATTCTCTATCTACCTTTTTCTCTCTCCTTCTCTCTCTTTCAAATAAAACAAGAAAAAGAAGAATGAAAGAAATAAAGAAAATACAAATGGTTAATAAATACATGAAACACTGCTAGGTACTAAAAATTAACAGGGAAATGCAAATCAAAACTGTAATGTCAAAGCATCTTTTATGAGTTAGAATGGTAAAGGGAACCAGTCAGAATCCCATGGAAACCAACATTATGGTCTCCAATGACAAGGTCCTACTAGTCTTTGGTCACAAAAGGAGTTGCTTCCACCAAAACCTCTTTAAATTAACAAAGCTTAACCCCTTTAACTTTGCTGATTTCATTCTCTGTTGGAGAATCTGTTCTTTGTCAGAAGGTAGCAAGACCTGACCTTGGGATAAACTGTCACACTTCAGCTAAGGCCCAGGTGAAACCACAGAGGAAATGGAGAGATGAGCAAGAGTGCTGCTTCCGTGGGGAGCCTGTGGGGAGCCTGACGATCTGCACCAGGGTAATGGCACAGATGCGGAGGATAGTCAACACATACCAAAGCAGAAATCCAGAAGCTTCCGAAGGCTTAACACTGAAGTAGACTTACAGCACACCCACAGTGGCTCAGGAAATTTTGCAGAAGAGGGAGCAGAAGGATTCTAAGAGCCACGGTCTGGAGGGCATACCCAGAGGTATCCTCCCTCCCCTGCCTCCAATGACTGACTTCTGCTCTCACAATGCATAACCCACAACCCCATGGGGAATACCAGCAACCTCACTGAGGAGGGGCCTCAGCTGAGTGGGGGCAGGGAGGAAGAAAATGATGCTACCAACAAGTGATAGGTCTATACAAAGCATATCCTTAATTTTAAAAAGGCATAAAAAAGGATCAGATTCTCTGGTGAAGACACGGAGCAAAGGGAACCTTTCTACACTATTGACAGGGATGTAAACTGGTATAGCTGCTTATAGACGTTGGTATGAATTTTTATTATAAATGATTTCCCCACCATTAAAACACTAAAGTAAAAATACACTATGATTCAGCAATCATACTCCTGGGTATATTTCTGAAAGAAATGAAATCAACATACAACATGCCTGTATGTTTATATCATCATTATATGATATTTGGGATCAGATCAGGTCCCCCAAATCAGATAACTATATAAAGAAAACATTACATGTAATATATATTTATTATAACATTTTCTTTAATTTCTTCACATATATATTAGATAACATATCTATATCTATCTGTCTGTCTGTCTATCTATCTATGAAATGCTTAGCTGTGAAAGAGGATGAATTCCTGTCACATGTGGCAAAATGAATGGAATTGTAGAACATTGTGTCAAACACAATAAACCAGAAACAGAAAGGCAAATGTCACGTGTTTTCTTTCATGTATGGAAACTAGTAACCATCAACTTGAAAGTACAAGGGAATTATTAGGGACAAGGAAGGAGTCTGGGCACAGGGAATGGAAATGCAGGAGAGCACAATGTGTATATGCACTGACAGATTCATGAAAAGCCAATTAATTATCTGTGTACTGATAATTTAAATATATCTAATAAAATAACCCAAGATATAAAATGAGCAAATGGACTGCAAATCTATCCACAAAACCACATAGATATTTTCTGAAAAAAAATTACTGATGATGTTTCCCTTTCCTTTGCCAAATGTGTACATATCCCTAAAAATAGTGAAGCCATCAAAAATGATTAACTTTTATGAAAATAACTGAAGAAAACCTACTAACAGTGGAATGGGTGGAATAGATTCATTCTGTTGGAAGATAGTCTCACTCCATTCTTGACCCTGACCCCTGTTGGGGTCCCTACTAGGGCCAGCCCAGGAGGGATGGCAGGGTCTATGCCGATTTGGGGATGAGAGGCGGAGAGTCACGACACAGACTCCGGGAGTTGGGTGGAAGCAGCAGAGGGCGAACAGCCGCAAACTTGTTTATTCAAGAAAGTGTAGGGGGTTTTAAGAGGTTTGGCTGGCCAATCATTGTATGGGGTGGTCCCCTTTTTGTGACCAATGACAGCCTGTCTCTGGACAGATCATCTCGTAGCAGGTTTCTAGGGAGCATGGGACTGTAGCTGTTGTCATGCCAGGCCTGAGCAGGACGCCATGTCCACAGAAGCCACTTCCTGGTTTCTTCTGACATGCAGTCTGGCTAGGGCCAGGCCTGCATTGTGCCATACAGATTGCCATCCTTCCTTCCTGCTCTGGAAGACTTTCAGCTACTCCCAGCATAGAAATCCATGTATTCATGTGCCATTTAATTGGGGCTTTGAATGCTTTGTTTTTACTAAGTGCGGCCCTCAGTTCATTTGTGTTTAAGTTTCAGGATCTCAAGCGCTTGAACATTCCATGACCACAGCTCATGGGACGGATGTTTGTCTTCTGTTCACCACTGTGATTTTCCTATCATGTCAGCTGGGGTGGGGGGGGCAGGGAAACCCTTCACAGTCCAAACTAGAGGCTCTCGGGATGTTTTTAAATGAATAAATACAACTCACCGAGTTCAAATCCATTTAAAGAACAGCTAGAATGCTGGCAATATAGTTTGGAAACCATGAAGCATGGCTTTGCTTTTCATTGCTCAGGAATACAAGATACCTTTCTGCTTACCATCTTGTACATACAAGTTGAAATCAAAGACTCTGAGCTTTTTATGTCTCCGCTCTTATACTCTGCAAAACTACATACCTATCACTACTATGTATATATGGATATCAATACAATTGTCCTACTATTGGGTTATAGCCCCAGCCCAAGACTTATAGTGATTTAAAAGTGTGAAGAACTCAAATTAGTACCAAAATGGAATCACTTGAAAGAAAATAGAATCTCCTAGGGTATGGAAAAATCCTTACTTTTAGAAAGTATTTCATTTATTTATTTGAGAAAGAGGGGATGAGAGAGAGAGAGAGAGAGAGAGAGAGAGAGAGAATTAGCACTCTGGGGCCTCCAGCCACTGCAAACAAACTCCAGACACATGAGCTACCTTGTGCATCTGACTTACATGGGTCCTGGAGAATACAACCTAAGTCCTTAGGCTTCACCGGCAAATGCTTTAAGTGCGAATCCATCTCTCCAGCTCAAAATATTTTGAATTAAATTTAGGTAGAAACTTAGAATGCAGGGCTAAAGCTTGTGAGCATCTTCCTAAATACTTTAGATGAGTTGTCTAATAGATTTTCATGATGATAGTATGCCTATGAAAATGCTTCCCTTGATAGAGATGAAAACATCTACAGTTTGTGGCATTGATACGTTGAGTAGACATATTAGTGAGGAATTAATGATGAGAGTCAGACACGGAACTGCTTATGGCACTGTCTCATAGGTAGAGATTGTCCTGGACATGTGCTCATTAAAATTACTGTGGTGGCAAACTCCCACATCTTGCAATTACCAATGACTCCCCATGCAATGGGTCTCCCTAACAAGGATCCTCAATGCAATTAGCTTGTGGCAGCATCCTTTTCAGGTAAATTTATAAATGTATCCTATAGTTGACAATCTATATTGGACTTCCCATATTTAAAGTACCTCAAGCCTTTGTTAAATCAAATCTGACTTCACCTTTCTGGCACTCACAAAATCCCCTATGGAGTGAATTGTACTCATTTTCTTCCTGAGCTGATGGTGCACACATAGCAATTTTTTTATGTTTAGCATATTTTTCAAGACCTACAATGAAATAAATAAAAAGTGACAGCACCATAATCAATAGTTTAATGAATGTTTTAGGAAACCCAATATTATACTTCACTTTTAACTGGACCTGCCAAGATTCTATTCACACTTCCTATTTGCCCTCAAAAAGAGATTATAATTCACATGAATACAGCAAATTAAATTTCTGACCATTTCTTTCAGTTTTGTCTTAATCTCATATAGTTCCAACAGGTTTGGCTGACAGCTGGAATTCGCTGATAAATGTGCAATTCCACTAAAAAAATTACTCAATTTTCACCACTGTATTGCTTTTTAAATAAGTGCAACTATACTAAAAGTTTTACTTTTTACTAATTATTAAATATTGATACTCCAACATTTACTTCATAGACCAGGAGATGGTATTGAATTTGTGATAGTCTTAATTGACAGCTGTTAGTACTCGTTCTATTTTGGCCTGTGGTAAGGTAGCGCATATGTCAGAAGGCACGTTGTAAACTATTCACCTAATGGTGGCTGGGAAGTCAAGTGGGGGAGGTAGAGGGTAGGGTGGGAGTCCAAATATTCCCTCAAAATCTTGCCCCCAATGACCTACCTTCCTTCCACTAGATCCTGCCTCCCAATACTTCTGCCATTTCCCAGTAGTGCCACAGGCTGCAGATCAAGCATTTAACACATGGCTCCTTGAGAGATGCTTAGCCAACCATATTAGAATCTATTTACCGTCATTAGCGCTCATAACAGCTTTAACTGTGAGTTAGGAATGCAGAATAATTAAGAAAACAAGGTCTTAAGCTCAGTATGCATTTCCAACTCTTGGTTCTATTTCTTATTCTGCTATCCTCTTTGTCCCTTACATTCTTTTCATGCACACAATCAACACTGTACAGATATAGTGAGTTCTCAATGAGTTAATTATTTGATGAATTTTTATGTAGATGACTTTCATATTCAAGTTAGACCTATGTAAATATTCTTGCCCTCCCAGACAATCTTTGCAATATCCATTTTGTTCTCTATCTCAAAATATAAGTAATTAAGATGTACATACATGTGATTAAATCTGCTAAAGTTATTATGAAGCACACATTTAAAATTTGGAAAGTATATATAAAGTACATTTTGAACCAGTAATCATAGATTTTTTAAAAAATAGTTTGGTTTGTTAAACAAACCACCGTCAGTTACCTTAATTTTCAAAATTTGAAAGTACAGTTTTCTCTTAGTCTGAAAAGTTGAAATGCTCAACAAAAGATTTAAAAATAAAAACAATACCTAGAAGCTGTCACTAGGTTTTTCTCCATCTTTTTTATTCTTTCTTTCATTAGTTTTTGGAACTTTGGCTTTTACCAGATAAAGGATAGCTTTTCCAAGTTAATTATTTCTCTTTAGTACAATGCCTGTGTATTTTATGTCTCTTTTGTTTTCAGGGTTTCAAAATGATGAAAACTAATAGACTGCTTTGGCTAGGACTCAAACTATTTGGCCAGCTCCAATGTAACAAGAGCCAGTACTTAATCAAATAGTGCATTTTTGTCTTTTTTGCTTCTTTATTTTCCAATGTTTAACTTAACTGCCCATCCATTGTCAGCACAAACTTTTATTGGTTTTTAAGTGATAATGAATTATAAAGAAAGCAGAACCTATTACTAATTTAAATGTCCTTGTTTAGTGTTTGTAGTTCCAAAATGTTTTTCAGCTCACATCAATATTTTTCAGTGTGCTATAGAAAACAGTTTGATATTTCCTCTATTCTAAATATTCATATGGATACTTTGTGAAGTTAATCTTTAAGGCATTTGTAATATAAATATTTTCTTACATATAAAATATTCTGGGGCTGGAGAGATGACTTAGCAGTTAAGGTGTTTGTTTGCAAAGCCAAAGGATCCTGGTTCAATTCCCCAGGACCCATGTAAGCCAGATGCATAAGGGGGCATATGCATCTGGAGTTTGTTTGCAGTGGCTGGAGATCCTAGTGTGTCCATTTGCTCTCTCTCTCTCTCTCCCTCTGCCTCTTTCTCTCTCTCAAATAAATAAATAAAATATATTTTAAAAATGTTGTCTGAATGCAGATGTATCAAGACCACACGTATATGCTTATATGTATGTTCAAACATCTGCTAATTGCTATTTTCTACATCCTTATACATTATTTCCTTAAAAGTCACATTTTAAAATTCTACACAAACTATTTAGCAAGGGTGCTATGGAGCAGTAAAACCTGGCAGATCCTTATCAAAACTCAAACATTACAAAAAGTGTCATAGTGGAATTAGAAGCCCCCAGGAAATGAAGTTGGCCGTGGCTACTTATAGGACTGACTGAACCGTTTAGTACTGAACCAGATGCTGTTGCCATGGCATTGGAGGGCAGATCTAGCAACAATCTTCAGACAGTGTCTGTACAAGGCAAAAGGATCAGGGTGAAAGAGACAGACACTAAGGACACTGAACAACCTACCTAACCAGAGATCCAGCAGCTCCCAAGAGCCCATCACTGAAGTAGATTTAAAACACCCAACATGGCTCAGGAAATTTCCTGGAAGATGGGCAGAAAAGATTGTGAGAGCCACATGTCAGGACATTATGCACAGAGACATTGCACATTCCGCGTGACTGATGGCTACCCCCACAATGCATGGTCCACAATCCCCATTGGGATGACTGGCATCCCCAATGAGGAGGGTCCCTTCCGACCGGGGCAGGGATGAGGGAAACGATGGTACCAACATATGCTGTTTACATACTGAATATGTCCATGAGTAATAAAAATGAACAGAAAAAAATATAGTATATACAAAGGTGAATATCATTATTGGCTTTAAGAATGCCTTGGATATCATAGACTATATTAGCAGATCATGAATGAACATTCTTTCACTACACTATGGAAATATACAAAGACTGGGTTACAGCATCTGAACTAGCACAAAGGTCTTTGCTAAATATGATGTGCAGGTCCTCCCAGGGTTAGAAATTTCAAAGTTGCTTCCCTACATAAATTAGCTATGCCAAAACTGGTTTAAATTCATCATTGCCAAATAACTTCTGACAAAATGCTTTTTAAAAAATGGACCCAAATCTTGGAAAAATTAAAGTTAAAAATATTTCTTTTTTAGGGCAGCACATATCTTTAAATGGAATGTGCTAAGTTGAGCACAATTAAGCTTAACAAGCAGGATATAAATAATTCCAAATTTTAGTATAATTAAAACCTACCTTTTGCCTCCTATTGAAAGTTGACATCTGTGTGATTCCAGCTTTTCTATGTTAAGCTGTAAAAAAGGTAACACATTCCCTCACACTCCATTGCCTGAAAGTCATTTGTTAGATTTTTTTTTGTTTTAATCCTTAGGTCTAGTATGAGGAAAATATAACTTTTTTCTGGATGGAGTGATGGCTTAGAGGTTAAGATGCTTGCCTGCAATGCTAAAGGACCCATGTTCGATTCTCCAGGACCCATGTAAGCCAGATGCACAAGATGGCACATGCATCTGGAATTCTTTTGCAGGGGCTGGAGATCCTGGTGCACCCATTCATTCTCTCTGTCTTTCTATCTGCCTCTTTTACTCTAATAAATTAATAAAAATAAAGTATTTAAATTTTTGTTCATGCCTTGTGATTTATTTCCAAGTTACTAAATTAAAATATATGAAAATAATATTTGCTGACTATGAGTATTCATGGTGACAGTAATTGACCTTTGTGTGCTTTACGTCATCAATTCTTCACAAAGAACAAGCAGTAAACATTTTAATTTCCATTTTTATGTAAGAAAATTGTGATCTATTCACTGAAGGTGGGAATAAAGATACAATTTTAGATTCAAATTTTGAATTTTGTTTTCTTAAAGTCACCTACTTGTGTAATGTAACCCTTGTGGCCACACATTCTTCTCTAACAAGTATCTTCTCTTCTGATTACATTTCCAAAAAACAAACAAACCACCAAAAAAAAAAATGTCCAGAATGTTTGCCTGAAATCCTATCTGTAATCAACTTTGTCAAATATTTAGTTGAGAATTCAGATGTGCTAAAAAAAACATTTATTTATTTTAGTTTTTAAAATATATTTTTAAATTTTTTTATTATTTTTTTGGAGAGAGACACAGAGAGAGACAGAGAGAGAGAGAGAGAGGAAGACAGAGATGGGCACGCCAGCAGTCTCTCAGCTGCTGCAAATGAAATCCAGATGTGTGCGCCACCTTGTGGTCAAGTGCGGCATTGCGCCCTTGCGTCACTGCATCCTGCTAAATGTGGGATCTGGAGATTGGAACCGCTGGAGATTGGAACCAGTGTTCTTAGGCTTAGGAGGCAGGTGCCTTAACCTCTAAGCCATCTCTCCAGCCCTAAAATATTTTATTTTATTTTATTTTATTTATTTATTTATTTGAGGGGAGGAGTAAAAGAGAGAAAGAGAATGGGCTCACCAGGGCCTCCAGCCATTGCAAAGGAACTCCAGATGCATGTGCCCCATTGTGCATCTGGCTTACATGGGTCCTGGGGAATCAAACCGGGGGCCTTAGGCTTCTCAGGCAAACACCTTTACCACTAAGACATTTCCCCAGCCCCAAACCTTTAAAATCAACATAATATTTATGCAGAGTAATACAATGTAAAACATGGCAATGATATTACCTGTTAATATCAATACCAAACTTAACTGTCCAAACATTACACATAGACAGATGCCGTCCTATAAATGTCTCCTTGAACATATTATCCTACCTCTACCTACTCTAGAAATATTTCGAATACTACATGTGTGCCTAATTATTTGCATATTTTTTAAATTTTTGTATTTGCATATTTAGCTGATTTGTCCATTTGAGAAGTGGACATCAAAGAGTTAGAATCAGTGTAATAAGCCATAGGTAATACCTGTGAAACACAAAGGGAGAGGTAGTAATTCAACGTGTTTTGTCCAAATCCTGGTTGGTCCTGTTCCTCAAAATCACCCTAGCTACTCTTCTTATTTTACAGTTTCCTTTCTTCCTCTCTTCCTTCCTTCCTTCCTTCCTTCCTTTCTTTGTTCTTTCTTTCTTTCTTTCTTTCTTTCTTTCTTTCTTTCTTCCTCTCTTTTCTTTCTCTCTTCCTTTCTTTGATAAGCTAGTTAGTCAGAACTTACATATACTTTAATTCTTTATTTTCCATTTTTGCTTCAAGTGATATTCCTATAATTCTCATGTAAGTCTCAGATTTGTGTCTGGGAAGGATTTTATCTTAGTCTTTGTCTTCCCTTTTCATTCTCTCTTTTGAAAAACTTTAAAAAATTTTTTATTTACTTATTTGAGAAGGACAAACAGAGAGAGAAAGAAGTAGAGAGGGAGAGAGAATGGACCATGAGCCACCTTGTGCATCTGGCTTACGTGGGTCCTGGGGAATCGAGCATTGAACTGGGGTCCTTAGGCTTCACAAGCAAGTGCTTAACCACTAAGCCACCTCTCCAGGCTCCATTCTCTCTTTTTTTAAAGTATCTATTTTTTAACAGTCTTTTCATTCTCTTAGTGGTGTTTTTTCATAGTGTATACATTTTTAATTTTAAATGGTCCCTATACTTCTATTTTCTGGGAAGTATTGGTATAATTTCTTTGGTAGACATTTGATAACAATTACCAATACAAAAATATGGGGTTGTCTTCTATTTTGGTAGTGTTAAATTATTGACCCAGTCTTTAATAAGCACTGGCCATTGGCTTATTCAGATTATGCATTTGTTTTTGTGACTGCTCAAAGGGAGTAATCTATCAAGGAACTGGCTCTTTCCATCTAAATTATAATATCAAGCATAGAGTTCTTCACAGAGTTGTAAATCATGGTGTTAGTAGTAATGCTCTTTTCTTTATAACATTTTTTTTTTTCAAGGTAGGGTCTCACTCTGGTCCAGGCTGACCTGTAATTCACTCTGTATTCTCAGGGTGACCTCGAACTCACGGTGATCTTCCTACCTCTGCCTCCAGAGTCCTGGGATTAAAGGTGTGCACCACCACGCCTGGCCTTTATAACATTTTTAATTTGCAGCTTCTCTCTTTTGAGTTCTTCAGCCTTCTAAGAAGTGATTAAATTCATATAAAAATAACTCGATACTTTGAGCATTTGGGCTAACTGATTTTCTGTATGGATTTCCATTTTTAAATTCATTGTTTTCTGCTCTCGTTTATAGTATGTCCTCTGCTTGCTTTTAATTGTTCCTGTCCTAGATTTTGTAGAAAAAAGCTTAGATTCGATTGTATTGCAGTTTTTGCTTCTTTTAAACATGTTATTTTCATTATCCCAATAAATATTGTTAAACTTTATTTTAAAATTAATTTAGTATTTTTTTAGTTATTAAGGCTTTTTGACTCATTTTTCTTAAGGTATTATTCCCAAGTATTTGTGAATCTTCACAAATATTTCCATCACTAAATTCTCTTTAATTCCCTTATACTCTAAAGGTATACTTTATAAGGTTTTAGTTTTTTTTTAAATTTACTAAGATGTGTTTGGTAACCTAGAATATAATTTATTTTACAGACTTTCCATATGAGTTTGTGAAAATATGAATTCTGATGTTGTTTGATGGAGTGATCATGAATGTCAATTGGTGCCCTTCCACGTATCATCAGTCCTAGTTTTGTCCTCTCTGGTTTATCAGTTACTGGAAGAGTAACATTGAAGTCTTCAGCGGATTTTCCCACTCTTCTGTTCTATCAGTTTTGCCTTTTTTTGGTGTTAGTTTTTTGAAGTAGGGTCATACTCAGCCCAGGCTGATGTGGAATTCACTGCATATTCTCAGGGTGGCCTCAAACTCACAATGATCCTCCTACTTCTGCCTCCCCAGTGCTAGGATTAAAGGCATGCGCCACCATGCCCGGCTTTTCCCATGTAGTTTTGATGTTCTGGTATTAGTTATATGCATGTCATGATTTGTTAAGTCTTCTTGAGAATGGAACTTTGTACCATTGCTTAATACATACCTCTTGTACCTGATAATTTTTCTTACATTAAAAAAAATACTTATTTGCAAGCAGAGAGAGACAGAGATAGAGAGAAAAGACAGACAGAGAGAGAATGGGCATGCCAGGGCCTGTAACCACTTCAAATGAACTCCAGATGTGTGTACCCTTGTGCATCTGGCTTACGTGGGTCCTGGGGAACTGAACCTGGGGTCCTTTGGCTTCGTAGGCAAATGCCTTAACTGCCAAACCATCTCTCCAGCCCAATTTTTCCTATTTTTTAAATGTTCTTTGTGTGTAATGATTATAGCTAGTGATTAATATTATTATAATCTATACATTTTCTTTCTCTTTTCTTTCTTTTTTTTTTTTTTTTTTTTTTTTTTGATGTAGGGTCTCACTCTAGCCCAAGCTGACCTAAGTTCATTATGTAGTCTCAGGCTGGCCTTGAACTTACAGCAATCCTCCTACCTTTGCCTCCCAAGCACTAAGATTAAAGGTGTGTGCCACAATGCCTGATTTAGTATATCTTTTCTAATACTTTTTTGGGAGAGGGGGTTTTCAAGGTAGGGTCTCACTCTAGCTCAGGGTGACCTGGAATTCACTATGTAGTCACAGGGTGGCCTTGAACTCATAGTGATCTTCCTACCTCTGCCTCCCGAGTGCTGGGATTAAAGGTATGCACCACCATGCCTGGCTAGAATACTTTTTAAAAAACATATAAGAATCATCTGTTTTAAAGTAATTCACTAAGTAATATAAATATTTTAAATATATCCATGCTGTTAATTAGCATATCCATGCATTAACATTTGAGTGATTATTGATTTGCTTCTAGTAATATTACATACTGCATCCAGCTTTCAGACCTTATATTGTTTCATGACCAGCTCTGACTTTTTGTACAGATCCATTGGATCCATATTATGATTCCTTCTTAGATATATTTTGTTACAATAGTGTGTATGTGTATGAGATGGGAGCTAGAACTAAATATTTCCTTTTCCAGGTAAGTGAGACATGTCAAGAAAGCAGGGTGTGGTGGTACATGCCATTAATCCCAGAACTTGGGAGGCAGAGGTAGGAGGATTGCTGTGAGTTCGAGGCCACCCTGAGACAACATAGTGAATTCCAGGAGCTAGAATGAAACCCTACCTCAAAAAAAAAAAAAAAAAAAAAAAAAGCTGTCAAATTATGGCACTGTGGTACACATCTACCCTAGAAGTAGAGATTTGGAGGTAGGAGGATTAAAAGTTAGCCTGTGCTACATGGCGCATAGTCTATGCCAGGCCAACTTGGGATATCTAGCAAGATGCTGTCATTAAAAAAAAAAAAAAATCTGTCACAATTGTAACAAAAGAAGTTTTAAATAGAAAATATAATTAAGTATAGTTATCTTTTATTTATTGAGACATGAGTGAGAATAAGACTTTTAAAAGACAGCACAAAGATCTTAAAATGTGAATATAACATATTTGCAGAGTAGCATTTAAACAGCAAATCCATATTTCTATATAGTTATATCAAAACAAATAAATGTACACATAAATATATAGTATACATATACACAGGGATAAATTTTTCAGAATATAAAACATCTTAATTTATCTAATTTAAACTATAACTTTGTAGGGATGATATAATTATTATGAGGATGATTATAATTACAAATATGATCTTCCTATTTTGTAGATGATGAAACTATTTCAATGAGAGGTAATTACAGTAAAGAGTATGCATTCCTCACTTCTACTTCCAAGTTTTCCTAGGATGTGTTGGATTTGGATAGTTGGCCAGGCCTTGCATCTGTATTGGACTTTAGTAGTATAAACTATAGCCTGGGGAAGAGGGAGACTCTGACAACTTCACCAAATGTAAATGTAGACCCACTGAAACAGTTATTTCCAATGAGAGCAACTCAAAGCATCTCTTTAACAAAACTAATCTAACAACAGAAGATGCTCAAAAAAGTCAGATAAGAGCTACTGTAACATTACAAGTATCATTGGAATGTAGCTTTTGATATGCTACAAGTATGTAGAGTCCATTGAGGGTAGAACACTATTTTACAAAAGGATTTTAGATTTACATAAAGCAAGTGGTCTTAGTTATAGAAACAGACAATACAATACCATGGACCATCCGTTTCCATTCATTGGGACATGTGATCATGTCCAGATGGTATCAGTATGATGTGTCCCCCAAGGCAGTCTAGAGATTAATTACCAACTACAAATGAATCAATTTTGTTTTCATCTTTAGAAATACTCACTTTTGGCCAAGGTTAGAAGGATGTCACACAGCTAAAAATTATTTTGTTACATTTTGTCAAATTAGAAATTCTTGATTTCAACATTACAATGATTTCATATATTCTTTATTCTTCAATACTTTATTTTTTTAAATTTATTTTCAAGGGGAGAGAGGGAATGGGCACTCCAGGGTCTCTTCCCATTTCAGATGAACTCAGGATGCACAGGGCACTTTGTGTATCTGGCTTATGTGAGTACTGGGGAATTGAACCCAGGCCATCAGGCTTTGCAAGCAAGCACTTTCAATTTCTGAGCCATCTCTCCATTCCCTAATACTTGATTTTAAATATTCATTTCAGAAAATCCTATCAAAAGTGGTCTAATTGTTATCATGCATCATTTAGGAAATTATCCAATACAATGGTAGACTTATAATGCACTAAAACACTACCCCAGAGCTCACAGTTCAGAAATGGTTTATTCAGACAAAAACAGTTCACTCAATATACTTAATTGTTTAAGCAAGAAGGGGAGAAGATGAGGAAGGCCAACAAAATCAGATAGGTTATGAATTAGAGTCAAGAACTGATACCTAAATTCTAGGTTAAGGTCTAAGAGTCCTATTTCATTTCCACATTGTCGTTTTGGAAGACAGTGTAATTCTGGGAACCAGAGGTGGGGGACACATGCAAGAGCTCACAGACAAAAGTACCAAGGACTATGACATGCACTGGTTTCAAGAAAGACGCATATGCATAGGCAAGTAACTTGCAAACCATTCTGCTGAATAATGATGTGTGTTATTCTTTCCTGTGTACTCTAATTGAAATCATAAAGGGACTCTTACATAGAAGGGAGGTGTTTTTTAGCCTATTGATTGTATTTGATTGTATTATAGGATACATAGCTTTGAAATTTTATTCATGTTAAATAACACTTTGTGCAAAAAGCCGTGTCATCTTTTTTTTTTTTTTTTTTTTTTTTTTTTTTTTTTTTTTAAGGTAGGGTCTCACTCTGGTCCAGGCTCACCTCTCTGTAGTCTCAGGGTGGCCTCGAACTCATGGCCATCCTCCTACCTCTGCCTCCCGAGTGCTGGGATTAAAGGCCTGTACCACCACTCCCTGCTCATGTCATCTTTTTGATCATAAAAATATTTACTGAATTCAGATACCCTCAGCTTCTAAAACAATAATGAATGTTTTATGTTTTCCACAATATTTCCACAATATGAAACCTAAGATTGGGAAGTCAAAATAATTCATCTATGACTGTGAAGATGGTTAAGTTACTAAAGTGTTTACCACAACAAAAATGAAGTTTTTGATTTGATCTCAAATGCCCACATAAATTCTGGTCAGAGCAGTAGATGCTTTTAATCCCACCCTAGGGAAGCAGAAGCAAGAGGAACCTTGGGGCTGATTGGCAGGTTTGTCTAATCCTGAATCAATGAGTTTTAGGTTCAGTGAGACAAAATCTCAAAAACAAAAAGGTGAAGTGTAATTGAGATAGACACCCAAGTCTGATTCCACATGAACACAAATAAATGAATACCTGCACACACACACAGACACAGAGACACAGAGACACTAACATATACACACATATATATATCACATTCATACAGAACACAAATGCAAAATATTGACTAAATAAGTAAAATAGTCTATTGGTCAATGCAAAACAAAGCTGACACATGTATAAATGTCAGCTCAAGGAAATGATATTATTTACATGTTTGTAACCACAACGTCCAGTCTATAGACATTCTCATCCCTGCTTTTACATAACATATAGAAATTCATTCTCTCGAGGTTGATATCCTCGAGATAATGAAAGAATGATTGACAACACAGAACCATATGCCCAGCCTGACTATATTTTAAGAATGAATACAAAGTAGGATTTTTCAAGCAAGAAAAACCCGTCACATCAATTTATCAAAGAAAGGCAGAAAAATAGTTTGTGTTAAATAGGAGAAAGATGTTAGAACCAAGCTATGAGACAAAATAGTGAACAAAATGTATGCATATGTGAATTAACTGAAGCCAAGTATGGGCTTACAAATGGCAGCTGAACATATGAGACAATTATATTACCTAAATAGCAAAATGTGAAAATATTTTGGAATAAGGAATGATCAGTAAAATGTAGCATATCAGTTTGTTAGATGCATGCATAATTGTGACTGGATTGGAATTATGTCTTTAAATGTTCATATTTAAAAAAAAATTCTAAAGCCTAAAACATAGGGAACTGTAATGGTTTGATTCAGGTCTTCACCATAAATCTATATATTCTGAATGTTAGGTCCCCACTGGTGGCAGTTTGGGAACTGAAGCCTCCTGAAGGCAGATCATTGTTGGGGGTGGGCTTACAGATATTGTAGCCAGCTTCCCCTTGCCAGTGTTTGGAAAACTCTCCTGCTGCTGCTGTTCATCTGATATTGGCCAGGAGGTGATGTTCATGCCATCGTTTTCCTCTGCCATCACGGAGCTTCCCCTTGAGTCTGTAAGATACAATAAACTCTTTCCTCCCACAAGCTGCTCTTCGTTGAGTGTTTTCTATAAGCAACATGAAACTGACTGCAACAGGAACCATCACTTAAAAAAAACAATGTACAAAAACTGAGAGGGAAACAGCCAAATACTAATACAAAGAAATAAGTAATAAAAATTAAAGGAGAGACCAGTGACAAGGAAAATAGGCAAACAGGAAAACCATGAAAAGCTGCAGTTAATTTTGAGGTGGGGGGAGGGAAGCAATGACAACTCTTAGCCAGATAGGAAACATGGATAACCAGAATCAGAAGTCTTAAATGTTGTGATAAAAATCTTGTGAATGGGGCTGGAGAGATAGCTTAGCAGTTAAGGTGCATGCCTGTGAAGCCTCAGGACCCAGTTCGATTCTCCAGGTCCCACGTAAGCCAGATGCACCTGGAGTTTGTTTTCAGTAGATAGAGGCCCTGGCTTTCCCATTCTCTCTCTCTCTCTCCCCCTTTCTCTGCCATAAATAAATAAATAAATAAATAAATAAATAAATAAATAAATAAAAATAAACTCTTTAAAAAGCTATTGTGAATACATGTGTTAACTCAAATTGAAGAGAGGGGAAAGGACATAAGAGCTCGAGGAACTGGAGACGTGTTGAACACTGCCTTCTAAGTAAGGTATGGCTGTTGTCTTCATGAACTTACAGCAGCAGTGGTTGCCTGAAGAGCAAGGCCCCGCCTCCCCCTAAGTGAAGTATTGGCATCTAGTGGCTGCTCAGGGAGGGAGACTTATTTATTTATTTTTTTCAGTGGCATAACTATTGATAAGTTGTCAAATTAATATATTTTTTTAAAAAAGATAGGGAAAATCTTAAAAAAATACAACTAACCAAAACTGAGCTGGACGTTGTGGCACACATCTTTAATCCCAGCTCATGGGAGGCAGAGGGAGGAGGACTGCTATGAGTTCAAAGCTAGCTTGAGACTACAGACTGATTTCCAAGCCAGCTTGGGAAGATACTTTGGGAGGAGAGCAGTTGGTCATACTACCATGTGAGTTAGTAAATAGTCAAGTAAAAATTTTAAGTAAACACTTAAAAAAGTAGACAAAACTCATATGAAAAACTCTACCAAATGTATTAGTTGTTATTCTTATTGCTGTGACAAATACCTACCAGAAAAAGCAATTTAAGCAGCTTACAGTTCTAGGAGATACACTCCATTATGAGGGGAAGGCATGATGAGAGGAGCATGGAACACTGGGTTGCATTTGATATACCAGTAAAGAGAAGTGGAGAGTGATGGATGATGGCTCTCAACCTGCCTTCTCTTTGTTCTTCAGTATTGCACCCTATAGCTGGGGGGATGGCATCCCCCCCCTTGGGGCTGGTATTTGCAATAAAATTGCATCTAGAAAAATCCCTCACAGATGTGCTCAGAGATTATTTCCGTATTGATCCTAACTATTGTCAACAAATGAGGTGAGTCATCGTGCTAAACCAGTAAAGACAGAAAAACTGAATGAGAAAAAAAATTAAAGTTTAATGAGAAAAATTCATGGAAATGGTCTTTGTGCTAGCTGGTGAAGAAAAGGGTAAGAATGCCTTTAAAAAATTTTTTATTATTTATTTATTTATTTGAGAGCGACAGAGAGATATTTGAGAGAGACAGAGATGAGACAGAGAGAGAGAGAGAGGGCAACCCAGCAGCCTCTCAGCTGCTGTGAATGAACTCTCCAGACATGCACCCCTTTGTGGGCAAGTGTGGCATTGCACCCTTGTGTCCCTTTACTTCTGGCTAAATGTGGGACCTGGCTAATCAAACGGGTGTTCTTAGGCTTCTCAGGCAGGCACCTTCACCACTAAGCCATCTCTCCAGCCCAGACATTGTACTCTTGAACTCACAGCAGCTGTGACTGCCTGCATAAAATCTCCATAAGACTGGGACTGTCAATATCCTATCAAGAATGGAGGAAGAGCACATTCCTCTCTGAAGATCTATTTCTTTGGTGGTCACTAGTAAAATATCTGCACCCTAAAGAAAGTCATTGTGCCATTAAAAAAAAAAAAAAAAGGCATGTAAGTATGGGGGAGGGAGGTAGTTTGGAAAAAGAAGGAGATATTCTAAAGAGGAATCACAAAAGAGGATTTAATCTAAATACATAATGAAGATGTCACAATTAAATTCATTATGTATAAGTAATACATGCTAATAAAATCATGGGGATAAAAAAGAAATAACACTATCAAATTCATTTTATGATACAAACATGATCCTAATATGAAAACCTAATGATGATACAACATGGAACAAAAAGTATAGATCAATTTCCCTGATAAACAAAGATGCAAAACTTCTCAATATACTTCTTGAATATCAAACTGAAACAAAATCATTAAAAAAAAATCATAGACCATAACCAAATTGATTTCCTTTAAGAGATGCAATGTTGGTTCAATATTTGCAAATCAGTAAGTATAATTCAGCATATAAATAAACTTTAAAAAATATTTTTATTTATTTATTTATTTATTTGACAGGGAGACAGACAGAGAGAGAGGGGGTGGGGAGAGAGAGGGCATGCCAGGGTCTCCAGCAAATACAAATGAACTCCACATGAGTGTGACCCATTGTGCATCTGGCTAAAGTGGATCCTGGGGAATAGAACCTGGGTCCTTTGGCCTTGCAGGCAAATGCCTTAACCACTAAGCCATCCCTCCAGCCCTAATTAAACTTTTTTAAAAAATAAAAGCCGGGTGTGGTGGCACACGCCTTTAATCCCAGCACTTGTGAGGCAGAGGTAGGAGGATCACCATGAGTTCTAGGTCACCCTGAGAGTACATAGTGAGTTCCAGGTCAGCCTGGACTAGAGTGTGACCCTACCTTGGCAAAAAAAAAAAAAAAAATATATATATATTTCATTTGTTTATCTATTTATTTGAGAGAGAGAAAGAGGCACAGAGAGAGGGAGAGAATGGGCACACCAGGACCACCAGCCACTGCAAAGGAATTCCAGATGCATGTGCCCCTCGTGCATCTGGCTTATGTGGGTCCCAGAGAATCTAACTGGGATCCTTTGGCTTTTCAGGCAAACGCCTTAACCTCTAAGCCATCTCTCAAGCCCCTTAAATAAACTTTTTAAGGACAGAGACAACATGGTCATTTCGATGACAGAAATACCTGGAACAAAGTTTAATTCACATCAATGTTACAAGTTGTTGTGTTTTGAATGCATAGCCCCATAAAACTCCTACAGCAGTCATCAGAAGGCTGATCCCTGCTTCAGGGGTGTGTCACCAGGAGCAGATCATTTAGCCCAGCCCTAATGTGTGATAGAGTCAGTCTGAGCTCTGGCTGTTGGTGTTGCTAAATGTTTGGTGGTGCCTCCGATCTGCTATGATGTATGGAAGTGAGCCAGTTTCTTTCACCACTGATTGTACTTCGCCTGGATTCTGTAAGCATGAAATAAACCCTTTCCTCCCAGAAGCTATTCCTGGTTGGGTGTTTGTCCTAGCAATGGGAAATTAACTGCAACAGAGAAGTGAGGAAGCAGATTATGCAGGTTTTATCTTTTGCAATGTGTTTACAGGAAGAATATGGAAGGATTTGGTACTTTGGACTGGAGAAGTCTGGCAATGCTATAAAAAGAACTTGGGATATTCCAGTGAAAGTTTGAAGATGCTAAATGTAAAGAAAATTGTGGACTATGAATGCTTGGCTTATGAACCTTTAAACTGAGCTACTGGTTGACATGCTCGTGTTTTCTTCCACACATATCCAGAGTTTTATCAAGGTTGAATTTAGAAGGAATGGACTGGTATCGTCTAGAACAGAAAAAAAAAAATAGGAAAGGTATAGTTTTATTATAGGAAAAATGTAGGCAAGTTTTAAGTTACAGGCACAGAGACTGGTTTTAGGTTACTAAAGCTGTGATTGTTGAGGAGAATTATCACTATTAAGGATGGGCCAACTGTTTTGCATTGAAACAGTGGGAATGAATGCCTCAGAGGGAGTGATTGAAAGGAGGTGGCTTGAAGGAAAACTGATGAAGGAGTACTCTGCTCTTCAGGGACAAGACTTGTCCCTCACTGGATGTACAAGTTTTGCTAACACTCACCTGGTTTTGAAAACATGAAAAATGCTGGAAAGAAAGGGTCATTGGAAGTACACAGTTTTGCTTCTTTGGAACAGGCCCTTGGGCAAAGGGAAACAGGGTTGAAATCCCTGTGTAGAGGCCCAGTGAGGGCATTGTATGAAGGTGAAGTGGTTTCAGGGACCACTGAGATATGGTATGTGAAAGAGGGGTAAAAGCCCTGTGTGGAGATTCAGTAAGATTATTTCTTAAAAATAAATAAGTTTATTTATTTATTTGAGAAAGAGAGAAAGAGGCAGATAGAATGGGCATGCCAGGGACTCCAGCCACTTTAAACAAACTCCGGACACATGCACCACATCGTGCATCTGGCTTATGTGGGTACTAAGGAATTGAACCTGTGTCCTTAGGCTTCACATACAAGTGCCTCCACCATTAAATCATCTCTCCATCCAAGTAAGGCCATTTTTTGAAGATTAACTGGTTCCAGAAGCTATTGCTGAGATGTGATATGTGAAGTAGAGTAGATATCTCTGTATGGAGAACAAGGAAGGTCTTTGTATGGAGCTATGGGAATATTCGGACCACTGTAGACCTGATGTTTTGGATACACTAGAACTATGAACCAATAGGTTATGTGTGTTATTATAAAAGGAGGTTTATTTACTGGCTTATACAATAGGGACTGCAAGGGAACCAGTGACTGTTTATACCCTGGAAGAGCAAAGAATATGGTAAATGCTCAGTCCAAGAAACTTGATGCTTCAGCAGTCCAGACCTTGGTGTTGAACATCTGAAAGTTCCCTGGGAGACACTAAATTTACATTGAATGGGGGAAGAAGCTGGAGGTAAATGTGAGTTACAATAGCAGCAGGTGTATACACACATTTACCCCAAAAGGGGTTCGTCCTAGTGAATGCTGCCATCCTGAAACTTCCTTCTAGCTCAGCTTCAAGCCTGTTGGAAGGATGCTGCCCACAGCCAGTGTGGGTCTTCTCCCAGGCTCTATCACATGTCAATCCTCTGTGGAAAAACCACACAGACATGTGGAGGGCCATGTCACCAGCCTTTAAGCTTCTCTTATTATGGTCACATTTGACAATCAAGACCAACCATCCCAATTGAGAACATATGCATTACATCTAGCTATGTCATTTCTGGATTTCTTAAAGTCTGTATATCTTCATCTGAAAATTGCAAATAATAATACCCACTTTATCAGATTGTCAGGGAATCTTATTGAGACAATGTATCAAAAGCTCCAAGTACAGTTTTGAGTCAATTGTCATCTTAATGAAGGCTATCACCATTTGACAAAATTATATGGAAAAATACAGAACATCATATGTGCATAAAATAAACAATGATTTATTTCTACACAAAGTGATAAAAGATATTTGACAGGTACACAGGAAATGACAAAGATCCAAAAAATTCTCATTTTAGAACAATTACAAAAGAATCATGTACTTGAGAATATTGTGTATAAAGATTTTAGAAAATTATTATGAAAAACTTAGATTTATTTGCTCCACAAAAAGTGAAAATATATAAGATGATTCAGAATGCATTTGAAAGATAATTTTTGATAGTATTGAGGAAGTACTGGAATTAAATAGATATACATGCAATAATAAATCTACAAAAAGGTGTTTTATGATGTTGAATAAGGAGAACAAAGAAAATAAGAAGGAAAAAAGTGAGCTTTGGTATAAATGAGACAAACATTTTTAGAACAAATTTAGAATAATTAAAAAGTGATAAATGTGTGGTTTATGCAAATGTCAATATTTTCTTTATGTTCTGCCAATTAATTATGCTATTATAGCTATCTAATGCAATGTTGACTTAACTATTACTGTGAGTTACTTTGAGGTCAATACATAATTTCAGAGTATTTTGGAATCACTTTGAAGTTAAATTTGATTTTAGGTGTCTTATGTATTACCTTGAGATGTTTTTGTAGCAGCAAACATGAATGGAGTCACTGTTCATATCTTGATCTCACTTTTCACTGGAACCACCTGAATGTCTTCTATGCACTTGCATACATAGTATTGCTAGTAATTAACCAGTGCCAAAATAAAGAATACTCATGGTCAATGAAAAACTCACAAGATTATACTATCTGGGACAATGATTCAGTGCAAGGGATAGGTAATGAACCATGAAATGTATAGTAAAACATGCACTGAGCATCTATAAGAGATGATGACAGAAATAAAAATGTAATTTTGTAAGAACAAAAATAAGATATAGCTGGGCATGGTGGCACATGCCTTTAATCGCAGCACTCGGGAGGCAGAAGAAAGAGGATCACCGTAACAAAACAAAAAAAGAGGGCTGGGGAAATGGCTTAGCAGTTAAGATGTTTGCCTACTAAGCCTAAGGACTAAGGTTCAATTCCCCAGGACCCACATGAGCCAGATGCACAAGGGAGCACATGTGTCTGGAGTTCGTTTGCAGTGGCTGAAGGCCCCAGCATGCCCATTCTCTCTTTCTGTCTGCCTCTTCCTCTCTCTCTTAAATAAATAAGTAAATAAATAAATAAAATATTAAAAAAACAAAAAAGAAAAAATAATAAGAGCTCAGAGCACATGTTTACTATATATTAAGTGTATTGCATTCAAGTTTATCCTGTTAACTATTATTTCTTAGTAATTATACTTATTTGCATTTTTTTTGAGAAAGGGTATTATACGTATTGATAAAATGTTACAAATGTGGTCTTCTTGCCTGCAGAGTAAGTTGTTCACTATTTACCGACACATGATTAGTGAAGAAAATTCCTCTCCTACCCTCTTTTTCCCCTCATTTCTTCTCCTCCCCGCCCCTTCTCTTCTCCTTTCCTCCCCTCTCCTCTCTTCCTCTTTTTGTGAAGTTGTGCATTGAACCCAGGCAAGCACTCTCCCACTGAGCTACCTCCCAGCCCAAACCCTACCTCCTGTACTCTCTCCTAGGAGCACTGCGAGCAGTCTTTCAGCAGGCATATTAATTTTTACAGGTGTGTTTGAGAAAGTGTGCTGTATTTATAGCACACAGAGTATTTACAGATAATACTATTATTTATAAATAACTGGCATTTGTTTTTATATACCTGTCTTAAGTACATTTTGTTTTACTCTACCAGAATGTCACCAACTGGCCAATTTATAAGTTTATTCTTCATAGTTCTGGAGGTCCTCTTGCCATGCTATACCACAGTACAAGCTAGAAAGAAAAGAGAACAAGACAAAGTGGCAAGCTCGTCTTCTGTCAGGCACCATCTCCATGACAACCAGCCCAGTCTTCTGATGATGGCATCAGGACCTCCTCTGAGCCAATCACCTCTTGAAGCTCTCAGCACGGCAGTATTGGGGACTAAGTTTCTAAAACATGAAATTTGGAGGACATATTCAAATAGTAGCAACCACTTGTCAGTTTTTCTTAAAACAAAAAAAAAGTTTTATATTATAAAAAAAAAAAATAAGCAAAATTACCTCTGAAAAAAGTTAATAGTTTTGTCCCATATTCTTTGTGTCTAATTTTACCATGCTTATTTTTGGTTTACAAGGAGGCATATAGAGAATGTTGACTACAGTGAGGCAAATTAACAAATCCATCATCCACAGTTACTGTTTTGGAGGATAGCTAAAATGTAGTTATTTAACCAAAATCTCTTAGCAATCAAAACACTTGTACTGACTCCAGGATTTGTGCTGTGCGAGGTTATCCCTAGACTTGATCACCCTACATATCTGCCGCTCTGTGTTCTTTGGCCACCTCTCCCCATTGACTCCTGCCCCATTCCATTATTAGGTTTCACTTTATTCCCTCCTTCTGTATATTTGACTATTTCTCCTTCCTCCCCTGTAAAAATAAATCCACATGTGTTTGACATTCTACAATTATTAGAGAAATTATCATCTGAGATTTCTGGCAAAGCTGGCCCTTAAATTATGTATCTTATTTAGGTTTCAAGTTAAACAAAAAAACAAAAATAATTTCCTTATAGAGATCTTGCAGTTGGAAACACAGCCTCTTCTCTACAAAGAAATGCAAAGTATTCCTACAGGCTAGGAGTCCATCTTCATTTGGCAAATATCATAGCGTGAAATTGCTTGGATTGGCACACATTTGTACACGCGGCTTCTAATTTCAAAAGGGAAACTACTGTTTCACGTGAGTTTCCATGGTGTTCTAGTGCCTGTAAAGTAATACCATGAGTGACAAGGTGACATTAGCAATTTCTAACATGAGAACCACAAAGTGTTCCAAGAGGAAGAATGATGTGATTCAGGACCCTTGTGTTCCCTTACCATCTGACCTACTGGAACTGGATCACACTTTCATTTTCCAATCCACCAGCTTAAAAATCCATCAAATTTTCATCTGACTTTAGCTTTGAGGATGAATAGCTGATTTGAGTAGTGGATTAGTTGCCATCTGATCACAGACAATAATTCAGAGAATGCATGGAAGAGCAACAGTTAGTTTTCTAAGAATAACAGTGTGTCCAGTCACACTATAACTGAGGATAAAAAAATAATGTTTTGAAAGGAGAATAGATAATTTATCACCCCCCGGCATGGCACTAACTTCTTTAGGAATATATTACCTGCTCTGTAATGATGGCCAATCCATTTTGAAGCTTGCAAGATTTTTTTTTTAAAGCTGATGGCAGGCATTGGTAGAGTCACACCTTTTATTTTATCTCTCTTCCTTATCTTCTATTTCACAATTCCAAGTACATATATGTTATCCTCATAGAATATTTTCTTCATTGCTGCCCCATTAAAATCATTATTTTTAATTCCTCTTATAGCTATGCTGTTGGTGGTAGTGCCTGGCTAAGCATTTATTCTAACGTCTTTGTTAAGATGTCAATTGTCTTAGCAAGTTAAGGTGACCGTAGCAGAAATGTCACCAGTTGAACAGCTTCTAAGCAGCATACATTTGTTTCTCATAGGTCTGGAGACCAGAAAGTCTGAGATGGAGGCAGCAGCAGATATGGTGTCTGGTGAGGGCCACACACTAGCATAGGTCATGTTGCATAGTGCACCCTCCTCCGTATAAGAGCAAAAGCTTCCTTCCTTCTTTTTCATAAAGGCACTAGAACATTCATGGGGGCTCCAACCTCATGATTTTAACAGCTGCTAAATGAGCTACTTGTTAATCTTTTCACATTGACTGTAAAGTGTCCCCCCACAGGCTGATGCATTGAAGGTGTTGGTAGTTATGTGGAAGCACCATTAACAAGTGACGAGATCATGATAATGCAGACCACAGCAATGCATTAATCCATGAGGGGTCTCCAGCTGAGCCGGCTATTACATAGTGAGCCCTGGGCCTTTTGACAAGTACGCGTTGTCTCTGACCGTTGTCTCTTGAACACTTGCAGCACACCAAAGAGGACAGCCTCTGTCACACCCACTTCAAGGATGCCAGTCGGCTTTGCTGACCCCACTAGTTCCAAATGCTAATCTGATCTACGCCTTACAGACAGACACTTAGCCAAAGAGCAGGCAGCCACAGCCTTCTAATGGTCAATTTTATCCTTTTGAGTGAAGGCTAGTGGATTGCACGGTTGTTTTTTGAAGACGGTTAATGTTTTAACAAAACGTTAAAACTTTGTGCATACAGGTATCGCTTTGCTTTTACTATTTTTATTTTCCCCAATGACTAAATGAGGACATGTATCTTGGTCCAGGACATGATTCCCTATTGGTTTCTTATTACAACTAATGACAAAGTTTCTTCCTGGCCATTTCAGCACTTTTTCAGTTGTGTATATTAACTTCAATTATGTATTACTTAAGAGTTTTAGCGTTAAGTTCAAAAATAAAAATGATTTTTGTTAGGGAGATTATACCAATGCGAAGTGAGTACTGGAAGAGGATGGAAAAGTCCTTTAAAGCTAGTGTTTTGTGCTATATTGAGGACCTTGCCCACACCCATCAGCTGAAGAAGACAAAGGACTGAGCGATAGCACTGAAATCTGCAGGAGGATAACTTGAGTACAAATCAGAGCATTTCGACGCATCCAGAGTCAAGGGAATCTCAGAGCACATGTGTAAAGCAAGCACTAAGCTGCTGTTTTATTATTATCATCATTACTATATTTCAACAAGATTGAAGCAGAACTATATAACATATGTCAAGATGCCCTGGAATAGGAACTACAAAGCTAACCATGGTTGGGTCTGGAGTCAGCGCATATAATTTTAGTTGATAAACTTGCTTCTCTCTGCTTGCTTTTCTCTCCAGATAATTCAGAACAAGGAGGTACATAGAGTCAATCTTTTATAATCACATATTTATAGGACATTAAGTTATATGAATGATGAATGAGTACATAACTTTGCTCAGTATTGTCTCTCAGTAATATCTTTCCTGGTAAAATAATTATCATAGGCAAGAAATTATTTCTAGTTCTCATCCCCACTAAATTTTTCTCCTTCTGAATGACTTTCTTTTCAAACAGGTTCACAGGAGATTTATTAAATCAAACTCAGTACATTCTATTTCATTATATCAAAGTACTCTTGTCTCCAATCTTAACTATTATTTCTTAGTAATTATACTTATTTGCATTTTTTTTGAGAAAGGGTATTATACGTATTGATAAAATGTTACAAATGTGGTCTTCTTGCCTGCAGAGTAAGTTGTTCACTATTTACCGACACATGATTAGTGAAGAAAATTCCTCTCCTACCCTCTTTTTCCCCTCATTTCTTCTCCTCCCCGCCCCTTCTCTTCTCCTTTCCTCCCCTCTCCTCTCTTCCTCTTTTTGTGAAGTTGTGCATTGAACCCAGGCAAGCACTCTCCCACTGAGCTACCTCCCAGCCCAAACCCTACCTCCTGTACTCTCTCCTAGGAGCACTGCGAGCAGTCTTTCAGCAGGCACATTAATTTTTACAGGTGTGTTTGAGAAAGTGTGCTGTATTTATAGCACACAGAGTATTTACAGATAATACTATTATTTATAAATAACTGGCATTTGTTTTTATATACCTGTCTTAAGTACATTTTGTTTTACTCTACCAGAATGTCACCAACTGGCCAATTTATAAGTTTATTCTTCATAGTTCTGGAGGTCCTCTTGCCATGCTATACCACAGTACAAGCTAGAAAGAAAAGAGAACAAGACAAAGTGGCAAGCTCGTCTTCTGTCAGGCACCATCTCCATGACAACCAGCCCAGTCTTCTGATGATGGCATCAGGACCTCCTCTGAGCCAATCACCTCTTGAAGCTCTCAGCACGGCAGTATTGGGGACTAAGTTTCTAAAACATGAAATTTGGAGGACATATTCAAATAGTAGCAACCACTTGTCAGTTTTTCTTAAAACAAAAAAAGTTTTATATTATAAAAAAAAAAATAAGCAAAATTACCTCTGAAAAAAGTTAATAGTTTTGTCCCATATTCTTTGTGTCTAATTTTACCATGCTTATTTTTGGTTTACAAGGAGGCATATAGAGAATGTTGACTACAGTGAGGCAAATTAACAAATCCATCATCCACAGTTACTGTTTTGGAGGATAGCTAAAATGTAGTTATTTAACCAAAATCTCTTAGCAATCAAAACACTTGTACTGACTCCAGGATTTGTGCTGTGCGAGGTTATCCCTAGACTTGATCACCCTACATATCTGCCGCTCTGTGTTCTTTGGCCACCTCTCCCCATTGACTCCTGCCCCATTCCATTATTAGGTTTCACTTTATTCCCTCCTTCTGTATATTTGACTATTTCTCCTTCCTCCCCCCTGTAAAAATAAATCCACATGTGTTTGACATTCTACAATTATTAGAGAAATTATCATCTGAGATTTCTGGCAAAGCTGGCCCTTAAATTATGTATCTTATTTAGGTTTCAAGTTAAACAAAAAAACAAAAATAATTTCCTTATAGAGATCTTGCAGTTGGAAACACAGCCTCTTCTCTACAAAGAAATGCAAAGTATTCCTACAGGCTAGGAGTCCATCTTCATTTGGCAAATATCATAGCGTGAAATTGCTTGGATTGGCACACATTTGTACACGCGGCTTCTAATTTCAAAAGGGAAACTACTGTTTCACGTGAGTTTCCATGGTGTTCTAGTGCCTGTAAAGTAATACCATGAGTGACAAGGTGACATTAGCAATTTCTAACATGAGAACCACAAAGTGTTCCAAGAGGAAGAATGATGTGATTCAGGACCCTTGTGTTCCCTTACCATCTGACCTACTGGAACTGGATCACACTTTCATTTTCCAATCCACCAGCTTAAAAATCCATCAAATTTTCATCTGACTTTAGCTTTGAGGATGAATAGCTGATTTGAGTAGTGGATTAGTTGCCATCTGATCACAGACAATAATTCAGAGAATGCATGGAAGAGCAACAGTTAGTTTTCTAAGAATAACAGTGTGTCCAGTCACACTATAACTGAGGATAAAAAAATAATGTTTTGAAAGGAGAATAGATAATTTATCACCCCCCGGCATGGCACTAACTTCTTTAAGAATATATTACCTGCTCTGTAATGATGGCCAATCCATTTTGAAGCTTGCAAGATTTTTTTTTTAAAGCTGATGGCAGGCATTGGTAGAGTCACACCTTTTATTTTATCTCTCTTCCTTATCTTCTATTTCACAATTCCAAGTACATATATGTTATCCTCATAGAATATTTTCTTCATTGCTGCCCCATTAAAATCATTATTTTTAATTCCTCTTATAGCTATGCTGTTGGTGGTAGTGCCTGGCTAAGCATTTATTCTAACGTCTTTGTTAAGATGTCAATTGTCTTAGCAAGTTAAGGTGACCGTAGCAGAAATGTCACCAGTTGAACAGCTTCTAAGCAGCATACATTTGTTTCTCATAGGTCTGGAGACCAGAAAGTCTGAGATGGAGGCAGCAGCAGATATGGTGTCTGGTGAGGGCCACACACTAGCATAGGTCATGTTGCATAGTGCACCCTCCCTCCGTATAAGAGCAAAAAGCTTCCTTCCTTCTTTTTCATAAAGGCACTAGAACATTCATGGGGGCTCCAACCTCATGATTTTAACAGCTGCTAAATGAGCTACTTGTTAATCTTTTCACATTGACTGTAAAGTGTCCCCCCACAGGCTGATGCATTGAAGGTGTTGGTAGTTATGTGGAAGCACCATTAACAAGTGACGAGATCATGATAATGCAGACCACAGCAATGCATTAATCCATGAGGGGTCTCCAGCTGAGCCGGCTATTACATAGTGAGCCCTGGGCCTTTTGACAAGTACGCGTTGTCTCTGACCGTTGTCTCTTGAACACTTGCAGCACACCAAAGAGGACAGCCTCTGTCACACCCACTTCAAGGATGCCAGTCGGCTTTGCTGACCCCACTAGTTCCAAATGCTAATCTGATCTACGCCTTACAGACAGACACTTAGCCAAAGAGCAGGCAGCCACAGCCTTCTAATGGTCAATTTTATCCTTTTGAGTGAAGGCTAGTGGATTGCACGGTTGTTTTTTGAAGACGGTTAATGTTTTAACAAAACGTTAAAACTTTGTGCATACAGGTATCGCTTTGCTTTTACTATTTTTATTTTCCCCAATGACTAAATGAGGACATGTATCTTGGTCCAGGACATGATTCCCTATTGGTTTCTTATTACAACTAATGACAAAGTTTCTTCCTGGCCATTTCAGCACTTTTTCAGTTGTGTATATTAACTTCAATTATGTATTACTTAAGAGTTTTAGCGTTAAGTTCAAAAATAAAAATGATTTTTGTTAGGGAGATTATACCAATGCGAAGTGAGTACTGGAAGAGGATGGAAAAGTCCTTTAAAGCTAGTGTTTTGTGCTATATTGAGGACCTTGCCCACACCCATCAGCTGAAGAAGACAAAGGACTGAGCGATAGCACTGAAATCTGCAGGAGGATAACTTGAGTACAAATCAGAGCATTTCGACGCATCCAGAGTCAAGGGAATCTCAGAGCACATGTGTAAAGCAAGCACTAAGCTGCTGTTTTATTATTATCATCATTACTATATTTCAACAAGATTGAAGCAGAACTATATAACATATGTCAAGATGCCCCTGGAATAGGAACTACAAAGCTAACCATGGTTGGGTCTGGAGTCAGCGCATATAATTTTAGTTGATAAACTTGCTTCTCTCTGCTTGCTTTTCTCTCCAGATAATTCAGAACAAGGAGGTACATAGAGTCAATCTTTTATAATCACATATTTATAGGACATTAAGTTATATGAATGATGAATGAGTACATAACTTTGCTCAGTATTGTCTCTCAGTAATATCTTTCCTGGTAAAATAATTATCATAGGCAAGAAATTATTTCTAGTTCTCATCCCCACTAAATTTTTCTCCTTCTGAATGACTTTCTTTTCAAACAGGTTCACAGGAGATTTATTAAATCAAACTCAGTACATTCTATTTCATTATATCAAAGTACTCTTGTCTCCAATCCCTTTCTGTTCTGGAATAGAAGAAGGTATAAATGCGGTAGTTCAACATTTAGCAAAACTCCAAAAACAACACTGAAGAAAACAAGAGTAACCTTTAGATAATGCATTAATGATGGTATCCCAGACACTAACAACAACAAAACACTTAAAAACCTATGCTTCAGGGGTACAGAGACGGCTTAGCAGTTAAGGCACTTGCCTGTGATGCCTAAGGACACAGGTTCAAGTCCCCAGTACCCACATAAGCCAGATGCACATGCATGAGGTGGTACATGCATTTGGAGTTGATTTGCTGTGCCCTGATGTGCCCATTATCCATATCTGTCTCTCTTCTCTCTATCTCTCTGAGCTTCCAAATAAATAAATGAATAAATAAATATTTTTTTAAATCTATGTTTCTGTAAAGAATGAAGTACATAATAAAAACAGTGTGTTTCAAATAATATTATAAATTGGGATTTTTACACTAGCTTTACTGAGATAAACCATGATTTTTGTCTTCCCTTTTCATTAATGATTATTTGAATTTCTATTCCTTTTCTATTTATCTCATCTTTCTCCAGAAGACAAAAAGCAAGCAAAATACTTTGATAAAGAAAGAAAAAGAGCCAAAAAATTTGAAATTCAAAATTTGTTTGCAGTTTGAAAATGGATTTCTTAAATATTAATGAATACATTTTAAACTTTATAAAAAATTTCCTTGGTATGAAACATGAAAATTTAGACAGGCATGAAACTCCAGTCCTGTAATTCCAGCACTCAGAAGGATGAGGAAGGAGTAGCTATGAATTGGGACCAGATGCTCTATATGGTAAGATTAATGTCTCAAAAATTGTATTCTTTATATAAGTAAGCTTTATTTTATAAAGAATGGATAGTTCAATCATTTAAATTGCTTAAAATTATTTCTTTTCAAGTATTTCTCCAGTTAAGTCTCTATTAATATATACCAGAAGCTGGATATTCAATGCATGCATGTAAAATGAATCAGTCAATGATTGAATGAATGGTATTAAATAATAACATTTGTCCAGGCTCTGAATGGAATTCTTTTTTATTTTTGTTTTTGTTTTATTTTATTTATTTATTTTAGTTGTTCAAGGTAGGCTCTCACTCTATCTCAGGCTGACCAAGAATTCACTATGTTGTCTCAGGCTGGCCTTGAACTCATAGCGATCTTCCTACCTAAGCCTCTATGTGTGTGTGTGTGTGTGTGTGTGTGCATGCTAGGGTCTCTTGCTGCTGCTGCAAAAATGCCCATCCTGCTTTATGTGAGAGTCTGGGGAATTGAACCTGGGCCAGTAGGCTTTGCAAGCAAATTTCTTTAACCTCTAGTCATCTCCTCAGCCCTTAATTAATGGAATCCTGAAACATATGAAAAAGGAGAAAGACATAGAGGCTCTGAAAGAGAGAAATCAAGACATGGTCTCATTCCAAAGTCATATGATTTAATTTCATTTTAGGCCTAAACTAAGGGGGTGTTTGCAACTTCAAAAAGCCATTGGTATTTTATTACAATCAGGACTTACTTATCAATATGGGCATTCTGAATGGAAATGCTGGCCACATGCCTAACCACTGGACTTTCCTGTTGGATCTTGTGCATATTCTTCTATGAGTATCTCGTTTCTGTTGTCCTCTTTGAGCCACTGGCCAAGCCTTATCTATGCTCTACAGTTGGAGACTCTTATTCATCAGTGACCAACAAAATATGGTCCCTCCCCCGTACCTGTCCTCTTCCTTTCTCTGACTGAAAATGACCTCTTCATCCAGGTCTTCCATGTATGTGCTTCCTCTGATGTGAGGATGAGGCACAGCCTTTTCCTCTGGTTCAATAGTAAATAGTATCACGGCTTCAGAGGCAATGCATCCTTGCTTGAAATATAGTTACTGTCTGCCAAGGTTAAAGATGTAGGTCTCTTACTAATGAAGAATATTTTTGTATTCCGGATTTAGTTGTAAATCAAGCCATTGATAAAATGTATGTAAGATATAAACTGAGAATCGCAAAGGACCAAACTTCATCTACAAGAACAAGTTAAAATTATACAAAGAAGACATATACGGGAGAAAATGGGACGTAGCGTTCATAGTAATGAAAGTGGTGGTGCAAGAGTATAACTAAGCAGAAAGGACACCATGTTCAAAAATATAGCTAGGTTGAATGTTTTGTGGCATAAGGCTTAATTTTACAGAGTACCACTGAAGACACTCCTGGAGGCAGTGACCACCCCAGAGAGGCAGGTGTTCGAATGTAGCAGTGAAACAGAAGAACATACACAAACATTAAGAGGAAAAACAAAAGGAAGGCGAAAATACTAAAACTTTCCTCTATTTACTCTTGACTCTTTGTTCTGTCAGAATTATTTTTATGGCTTAGAACAGGGCATGCAAACAATACTATCAGTTCTCCTTAAAAAGTCAGGACAGTAGGCAGCTTATTTTGGCCCAGGTCCTGCACGATGTGACACAGTCAGCAGAGTGTTCTCCCTCCATGGGGAAAGGCATTGCTTTGGTTTGAAGAAGCCAACGAGGTAGCAGATACAATGGACCTTGAACTCTGGTTTGCCCTTCTCCTGGAAATTCAGGAGCAATTGGTTTGGTTTCGCACATGAACTACATCCTAGATTCATTATTCCACGTGTTCTGTGCGGAGGGCTGTTTAGGAGCAGGTGACTGAAATCTCAAGGTTGGTCATCAGCTCAAATGCCTTCAGAGAGGAGATCTGCTCCAGAGCGCTGTCAGTGCTCCTGGAAACAAGCAGTATTCTCAGTTTCCAGCAACACGTGTGCACGCACACACATGCATGCACACACACACACACATGCATGCACACACATACACACACATGCTCACACGTACACACAAACATATGTACACACACACAGATTTAAATATTTCACCTTTGCTTGTTATGAAGTACAATTTCTGAAACTGTTTCTGAATTAAACCTTTCTGGTTATAAAGAGAAGCAAGTGCAGAAATCCAAATTGAAAAGCAATCCCACATCTGAAGGTTTGAGACACATATTGAAGTATAGAATATATGGATGGACTCTGTTTAAGGAGCCTCTGCTCTTTTCACTTCTGCTCCCACTCTGCACACCTGTTGTTAGGTGAGTTGCTTTATATTTCTAAAGAGTCATTGTGAGGAGAAAGTGATTTTGTTGGTGCTATTTGTTTTGTGCCTGTGTATATGTGTATTTGGATGTGCATGTGCATGTGTGTGTGTGTGTGTGTGTGTGATGTTTGTGCACTTGTGTGCAAGTGAAGAGGACAGTCAAGGGTAATGTCCATTATCCACTTCAATCACTGTTCAACTCACTCACGGAGACCTGGTCTCTTGCAAAACCGAGCTCACTGATTTGGTAAGAACAGCTAGCCAGTGGGCCCAAAGGATCCCCTGCTCTACTTCCCTATTATAGGGGTGCCATTGACTCAGTTTGGGTGCCTCAAGCACTATTTCCTGAACCATCTCCTCAGTTCCAGAAGAAAACTTTGTGCAGATAAACTCGACAAGTCCCTCCATACAACCCTTCCTCCTCTGTCATCAGATCCAGGTTGTCATTGTCCATTTCTGCCCAACTTCCAAAGATCGTTGAAATGCCCAACAAGGCCTGAGAGAGTTTGCAGGTGGTCGGTAAGGGTAACACGTCACCCACGGCCTCTCTGTTCCATTCCTTACCTTTCCTGTGCGGCCAGTTGTGGTCTGTTCCTTTGCTGTTCTTCTCCTGTGACCTCGGGTACCACCGGATACCAAAGCATACAGTGTGAGAAATCAGTAGCCTTGTTCAGGCCTCCTGCTGAGTTTGCTAGAGAGATGCAGGGGACAGAACTCTGAGTCATTAAGAAAGTTAAGGAAAGTCACATCTTCCCTCCCAAAGCATGTTCTGTCGCTGACAGATAATCAAGACAGACAAGCCCAGGAGTTGCATTTGGATAGGTTGGAGGAGGTTGACACTGGAGCAACGTCTGTCATTCCACGATAAAAATTTGCAATCATGACACTTGTAAAGGGATTTTTTCCATGGGTTTTAAACTACAGGTCTCATTTTTCAGAGAAAGTTGAAGTCAATAATAATATTGAGAACCAATTTGTGGCCTTGCTCAGTCAAGTCACCACAATTCTAGGGCCACTTTTAACTTATACAAGTAAATTATCACGGAGGCCTTGTTATAAGGAATATTTAGGACATTCTAGCATGTGCTTCATATTGTATTTCAGGGAAAGCAGCTATTTACAACTGAATGCATAATCCATTTTCTGAAGCCTGCTTTGCAATAAAAAGTTGATAAATTCTGCAGCCCAGATGCAGCAACATATATTTTACCAACACACTCATATGTGACTTATTTTGGAAGTGTGCTCTTCAGCACTGAAAATATTGTTTATTGAGAAAAGAACATGCAATGAAATTGGCCGAAAGGCTCGTGTTTGTAGAGAGAAATGACCTTTGGCATTTACTCTGTTTTCTCCAGCCATGGTTACAAGGGCATGATGGCTGGTGAGCATATACACATTCTTTTGTACACAATTGAAAAAGTAGAAAGCATAAAATATTGACCAAAATGAAAATGGATAAATAATTAATTACAAAAGCCCCGGGAATTAGAATGTTAGTATCATTAATTCTTAGCAACCAAGGATGGTTCATAGCTCCTGCTGATATTTGAAACCAAATATTTCAACTATATACTTAAGCTGTGTCATTTACTGTCTTGAATTATTTCTCTACCAATAAATCCAGAGGCATGCACTTTTAAGAACTCTCTTCAAGAGAATACTTGTGCTAAGGAGTGTAGCCTCCAGCTGGCACGCCATTGGGACATAGTGGAACATTCTTACCAAGGCCGTCTTCCTCTTGGGATATTCCCAGCCAGCAATGGACTGTGGCTGTTTTTAATGAGCAATCTCTGTGATACACAGCTTCCCCACCTGCCCGTAAGAGATTTCTCTCAACATTTCATTGCCTTTGAGGCTCTTCCCACTCTGTTTTCTTGTTAATATCTAAACTGCATACATCTGTTTCAAAAAGGCTTCCCTCCTATTTTTGCTATTTTTTCTTTCATTCTTCATAGGCTTTTTTGCCCAGTAAACGGTCTTCCATACTTAATTCCTTTTAGTTCTGCTTCTCAGAGAACCCAAGCCAGCACTTATCTCCAAATGAATTACATTTAATAATAATAAAAAATCAAATTCAAATGACAGTTTCTTCATGAAGTCTCTTCCAGACTTTCCAAAGATTTCTTATTCCATGAACCAACTTCCCACAAGAAAAGAGTTGTTTTTTTTTGTTGTTGTTTTTGTTTTGTTTTGTTTTTGTTTTTGAAAGAAGGGTGTTGCTCTAGCCCAGGGTGACCTGGAATTCACTATGTAGTCTCAGGGTGGCCTCGAATTCACAGTGATCCTCCTACCTCTGCCTCCCAAGTGCTGGGATTAAAGGCGTGCACCAACACACCTGGCTAAAAAAAAAAATACTTGTCCTTTTATAAGAATTGCATAAAATCTACCCTTTTGTAGTTTATTTTGTCCCTTGCTTTATTTTACCTAGCAGAGATGTATGTGTAATGCCATTTTGGAAACTGTTTTGCCATATTCTGTAGTATACCACTTGGCATGTAAGAGGCATTGATAAACTCTTTTGTCCGTTCTATAAGACATATCTCTGCCATCTTCCATGGGACACTTGAAGCCACTGCAAGGCAGCTTGCATGGTCTGCTCATCTTCTTCAGTACACACCATGCTTATTTGCCCCATCTCTCTACTGTTCCCTTCATGTTCATCTTACCTTGTTTTCAGTGATGACTGGCTTATTCCGAAGCCTTGTTTTAATTCATCCTTTTACCCATATTAAAAAAATATATTTTATTTATTTATTTGAGAGAGAGACAGAGTGGGCATGCCAGGCCCTCAAGCCATTGCAAAGAAACTCCAGATGCAGGCACCCCCTTGTGCATCTGGCTTATGTGGGTCCTGGAGAGTCAAACTGGGATCCCTTGGCTTTGCAAGCAAATGCCTTAACTGCTAAGCCATCCCTCCAGCCTCTCCCTTTACCCTTTCTTTGTGCTCATTCTGTGTTCTGTATCCTATGTTAGGTGATAAAAAAATATAAGGATGAGTAAGATATGTCCCTTGTCCTCAAATAATTTGAAGCACTCTATGAAATATCAATGTGAAAACAAACCTAGTAATACAAACTAGGTCTTAAGCATGAGTCAGTACAATTTTAACATTCTTATTTGAAACATCTCTATATAAAAAGATGATTGTCTCTGTGTAGACCTTTCACATGTTGTTAATTGTGCTAGAATTCTTGACTCTCAGCTGGAGAGATAGCCAGGCTGCAGAGTGAGATTCCTTTCCCTTCACATGCCTCCTTAATTTTCCCTGACTTTCCAACCTGCCTCACTCCTCACAACTCTTTCAGAGAAAGTAGATCATGCTTCTTCCACCATGAGCATTTTAGCAGACCATCTGCAGCTGACAGCCTTGTTGAAATGACCTCCAAATATAAATAGCTAAACAGAATCCAACCTCACCAAGTCTTCACCAACTCCTCTTGGGCCTAATTCATATCTATGCCTGATCAATACCAGACTATATCTCGCATCAAAGAAGGACAGCTAATGACCAATCCAACTGAAGAACTTGTGGGGTTGGCTGACAATTTTGTTAAGACTGAATGACAAATATCTCTGGGCATTAACCTGCTTAGCTTTCCTCCTCTAACCTGTGGGTTTTGAAATAAGGAGACTTACATAATGATTTTCCTATGGAGAATGAAGTCAAATTTATAGAATTGAGTGTAAAGGTAGTTACCAGGGGCAGCAGGGTAAAGGAAAGGTGATGTGGGCTAAGGCTATCAAAGTGTGGTATAAGATGAAGGAATTCTGGGCAACCTAATATACAGCCTCATGCCTTTAGTTAATAATAACATATTGTGAAGAATAGATCTAACATATTGTGAATGCAATTTAAAAAAGTAGCCAGGTAAAGTGATTGATTTGCTAATTAGCTTGGGTTGGATTTTGTGGTAAACATTTTCCAATATTTGTGTATGTGACATGTCATACAACTTAAAAGTATACAGTTGATAGCTAGCAGATATACCTCATTAAAGCTGAAGGGAAAGGAAAGAAAACAATGGTACATGCTAGTTGCATCTCTGAGTCAATTTATCAGAAAACGCAAATTGTGATGGGTGTATTCACTTCAGCGGGTTATACAGAAGAATGGACACAGTAACATGGCAAGGGTGTAGTAACAGAACTTCTTGCTGAAAATGGCCTTTAGTGCCCCCCTTCATGCCTTACATTTGTTTGGTTTTATTTTCTTCCTAAAAGTATCTGAATCTGTGTATATGTATATGTGTACGTTTACAAATAAAATGAAAACTACACATATACACAGAAAAATGTTGCTCATCTGCATGCAATTACTGTTTTCATTTTTATGTATTCTATTGGCATGTAGCAAGGAACTTTCTAGGAAAGTTCTTGCACATAATCGGTTTTCATTTTATTCATATTACTTTATAGATCTTATAAAACTTGAGTACAAAACAGTGAAGCAAACATTTTTTTCTTTTATTTCAATGACATTCTAATTGAGGTAATATTATTCATTCAATTTTATTCTCTGAAAGATTACAGAGAAACATAAACCAAAACAAAGAAAGAATCCTATAAAGCAGGCTTAAATTAGTCAGTGAATTGGAGGTATTCAATTTGACACATGCTTATAAATCTGCTAAGTTCTGGGATGACTTCAACCATACCCCCACCCAAATTTCTGTACTTGGAAAATTGCTATGAATGTGTCTACCTCTATGTTTATTTCTGTTTTGTGATTTATCATTTATTTCAGTTAAAAACAAAATCACAGTAGGAATGTAACAAAGCAAATGGCTGAGCAAGCTTTGCCAATCTAGGCCAATGCTGATCTGAAAGTCTTAAGTAGAAGAGGCTCAGAGATCAGAGAACAATGTTACATGCTATTAAAAATTTTACCCTGACGTTGTTATTTGAAGTGAAACCCACAGAGAGTAATGTGGCTATACTACAAAGTTGATGTGAACCTAATTATGTTTGAGATAGGAGGAATTAGAGAATCATTCATCTATAGAAACTGAGAAGGCTGAACAGTCACACAGATATCCTTAAACGACTAGTTATTAATTGAAAGATTAACTTTTTGTTCCCATGTATACTTTACTTCCTTCTTGCAATTATAATTCATAGATATTTATATCAACAATGTCCCTGAATTTTGGTAATTTCTTACGATTGGGATTTGCTCTTAAAATCAACCTGATGGCAAGCTCAGCCTCACAGATGTATTCCTGTATCATCATTAAGCATACTGTCAGGTGATGGAGAGGAGGAAATGCATTATGGGGCAGATATACACATGACAAGCAAATGAGGATTATCTAGGCAAAGCATGACAGGGTGGGATTCTAATTTAGTTTTGCAGAAACCCAGACACTTGCCACTCGTTTTCAACCACTCCTCCATTGGTAGAGCACACGGATGTGCTGTCTTGATAGCAAAATTACAGGCAACAAAATTATCGCCTATGAATTTCAACTTCAGAAAATGAAATGTGAGATAGCTTAAATACATCTTAGACAATGAACCCGTATTGTCTCACAGGATCCAAAGCTTTGTCTCCCAGAGTCAAGGTGTCTAGTCCTTCAGCAGCAATCACATTTTTTATGAGAAACAGAACATTTCAGCTTGGGCATTTGTGACTGAGAGAACGACTCGAGCTAGCTGCCACAGGCCCACTCAAAGACGTAAAGACAGAGCTATCTGGCAGCATCTGCTAACCCACCTGGAGAGAAAACTTCTGTCTTATTTCCTCTGTGAATTGTTCACAGGATTCAGACTAATGATTACGTGTTCACAATTAAAAACACCATCTTCCTTTCAGAGATAGTTCCAGAAACTGTCTTGGAGGCCGCAGGGTCTGAATGTTAAGCTTTTCTCCTGGTTTAAATACTAACTCACCCCTCTATGTGATGTTGCTCCAAGAATGTTAAATTGGCTAACTGGAGCAAAGGAAGAAACTTTAATTAAGAAAAGCTTGGCTACCTTCCCACATCTGACTCCACAGTGGCAGTACTAAATGCTGTATTTATTTGCATTTCGTGTTCTATGAAGGTTAATGGGAACCGATCACCACAGTATTGAGATGCGCATCTAAATTTGTTTCCAAGGGTTTCATCTGTCTTAAGGAATGGGTATCATAACGCCAGCTTATGCTCAAGCGTTACCATAAGAATCAATTGCATCTCTTTAGAAGGCGTGGCTGACAATAATACATTCTAGCTTCTCAGTACCTCTAAATCATGCAACTGGAATCACTGGCAGCATCACATCTGAGAAAAGGCACATGTTTTCAAATTGAACACAGCCTTTGGTGGTAGACTACCCTGTGCCTTGCAATTATGCACAATTCTAATTGAAAAGGAGAGGGAAATAGGTGTGTAAGTAAAAAGGAATTCATTTAAATAAGTTTCTTAAAGGAACCCGTAAGCTGAAGAAGATACAGAAGAAATTCAAAGTAAAACTCTCTGGTAGATAAAACAGGATAGAGTTATTGGGTATTTCACTCTGGTATCTATATTAAAAAAAAAAAAATAGTCTCCTTGGCTTTCTTTGGTTATATTAGTTAAAGTTGAATTTTTAAGGGCACTGAAATGGGCTTTTGACATTCAGTAGCTATTAATGAATGCAACACTTGTGTCAGAAGACTAAGTACTAAATTGTTTGTTTGGGATATGGTGTCTGGGTTTCTTAAGTAAACACAGTACAAGAAGCCCCTTTGATGATTGTCTAAATCTGATTATACTTGTATGTACTTAAGTCAGCCTGAGTAGATATATTTTCATGGGTCAGTCGAGAGTTAAAAAAAAAAAGTCACAGGGAAGTCAAAGAAGAAATGACTTGAAATATAAGCATGACACTCATTGCCTGTGGTTTTGAAGCTATAGAACGAGCATGATGTTATCATTGTTAGAACAGGGCAATGCAAGAAGGATGGATTGTTCTTCCGGCTAGAAGTTGCTGGGATCTCTTCTTTCTCAAAAAGATGCTAAAAGTTATAATCCTGATTTTGAATCCAAGAGGGAGCTAGTCAGGTCTGTTTTACTATCTGTAGCCCTGGTGGGGAAAGCTTTCCAGTTTTCCTTTTTTAGCAGGCTTATTTCATATGTTAATCTTGATGCCTCTCCCTACCACCATGCCCTACTCTCCCTCAACAGGACGGTTTGTGTTGGCTCACAGTTTCAGATGTTGGCTCACAGTTTCAGAGGGTTCAGTCTACGAGCATTTGTCTCCATTGCTTCCAGTCCTGATAAGGGCAGCTAGACAGGAAGAAAAGGGAACAAAAGAGGCATTTGGAGACAGCTTCTTTCCCAGAACCATGTGAAACATAATGGATATTTATGTTAGCTTTTCTGGTAAAATAGAATGATCCATTAGAGATAAGATTCCTTTAAAATATTTTTATTATATTTATTTTAGAGACAGACAGAGTCAGAGACAGAGAATGAGCATAGGCATTGCAGGCCCTCTTGCCACTGCAAATGAACTCCCTATGCATGCACCATTTTGTGCATCTGACTTTATATGGACACTGGGGAATCTAATTTTGGCTGGCCTTCTTTGCAAGAAAGTGTATCTAACCACTGGGTGATCTCCTCAGCCCAATAAGATCCCTTTAGTTATAGAAGCAGATGTTGAGGCAGTTTAGGGGTGTCAGGGCCTTGAACGTAGAAGCAGGGAATGCATTTGAACTTGTAAAGAAGAATCTGGTTTTATCCCTTTTCTCATTCTGTCTAAAGGAGTGGTTGCAATCTCCACTTTATAGAGATCAGGAACCTGAGGGGAGATTCCAGTTTCTCTTATCTTTTACTTTCCTAGAAGAAAAATTAAGAGACAAGATCCTTCCTTTTCTGAGAATCTGGCTGAGCCTAGACACCTGGCACCAGTCCTTGTCTAACAAGTTCAGCCCCCATCTAGTAAACTCCCATAAAATACCCTGATCTGGGTCTCGGGGTGTGTTTTCCCATGTCTATGACTACCACTCTTGCCTCTTCCTTTCCCATAGACTCTTTATTCTCTATAATAATATCTTTCTAAACTTTATCCTTGGGCCTGTGGATTTTGTTCATCTAAATTCCTAAGACAAGAACCCACAGGCCAGAGGAAGATTTGTGTCACCATGAGTGTCTAGCACCTTAGCTCTTGAGTCACTGTTCCCCTGTGAGCAGAGACAGGCTCCCTCACTCTCAAAGACAGCCCAAATTTCCTGTATCATTTTCTCCCATGCATGGAGGCTCCTTTTGACATGAATAACAACATGGCGACATCTTCTGCTACAAATTGCAAGGGTAATGATAAGCTGTGCTCTTTCAATGGCTTGGTCCTCGGTTGATAGAAAGCTTGTATGTAGACAGTCAGATCTTCCTTTGTCCAGACAACACCCACCCCCCGTGATTGCCTGTGATAAAGAGAGAATCCTATTTCACAACCACTACAAGACAGTGTAAACCCAGAAGATGCAAAGAAAGAGGATATGCCTGAAGATGGAGTGACAAGATGGCAAGACCAACCACTCCCCTCATGACACATGTGTCCGGCATCCCTTCCCTCCACAACCTTGAATATAGACCCTTCATGTGAAATCTGCAGGATTTTTCTCAGTTCTCACTCAGAAATAAAACTCTCTCTCTTTTCTCTCCATCTGTTTCTCATTTCCATATGCTGGCCAAAATCCTAAGTCCACTGCTTTCGCTGACATTCTGCCATTCGCCGAGCCTCTCTGAGCCTGCCTTCCCCATGCAACTGCTTTCAGACTTTTATGGCTGGACCCGTCTGCTTCCTTGACCTCAAATTTGAAAAGCTGAGCTGCTTTTCTCTTTTCTCCGCTTCATCCTAGTCTGGTGGCTGTTGAGCTGTATAGCTTGCCCATCCTGACTTATTCTTCTTTTCTCTCAATTTCAATGGAGTTGTCCTTGAGTTTTCTTTTGATTCTATTTTCAAATTCTTTTATCTATCAGACTAAGAACCTTAAAAGATGACCCTGTATATGCCAGGGACAATGTCATGTGGTTAAGCAAATTATCATGTCATAGAGCAGTATGGCTTACCTCACAGGAGACAGGAGACAGGAAGAGACAGGCAGAGACAGGAAGGGTCTGAGGACAAGGTTTACTCTTCGGGGAAGACCCATAGGACATAACGCTTAGGAGCCTATTCATTCATAAAGTCATCACTGGATTGACTCGTTGATGAAATCAGTGTCCTTGTGATTCAGTCACCTCTAATGGTAACACCAGCTAGGAAACAAACGTCTGTCACTGAATGGCTCTTTTCAGGGGACATTCCATATACAAACAGTAGCAACTGAAAACAACAATTCCATCCCATTATGAAATGTCAGTCAACAGATTTACATTGTCTTTTTTTTCTTCCTGGAGCATCTTTCCAATGCCCAGAACCTTTCTCTCCGATTCTCCACACTGTGTTTGGGAGTTTGAGAGTTGAATTCCTTTCTGACAATAACTACTCGCAGCATCAGCATGGACTCGCATACTATAGCCTCAGTCCCAGAAGGCTGACGTCTTAGTCACAAGTTGCGGATTGTCACTTGGACTCCTGATGTACTGAGAATAAATCAAGGATTCCCACATCTTCCTCAAGAGACCCCAATTTTTCTGGAAAGGAAGAAGAAAGGCAAGGAAGGAAGGAAGGGAAAGTAGTGACATATGACCATTCGCCATCCGTAAGAGGGATTGTAATCACACTACCAACCTGCGTCCTCTCTCTCTTTCTTCTAAATCTATGGGTGACGGAAAGGGAGACACACAACAACAACAGGAAAATAAAACAAACAATAAAAACAAGATAATCTATTAATAAAGTGGCACTACTCCATAGTGTCCTGCATGCTCAGAGAGAGCATATATTCATGAGGGTGTATAGGAAAGCCCTTTGACCTCTGTCTCCCACATCTCACAAGTTCGGGATCAGAAAATGATACCTTTCCATTTGTTTATTGTCTTTTCTCTCCCAGAGTACAAGGAGGGGATTTCTCTGAAAAATCAAATATCTCACTAAAAGGAGTTCCTGCAGAAGGTGAACAATTGTCTCGCATTTCAGAGAGGATGAGATCACAGGAGGAAAGGGTGGTGGCGACACCACACCTAGTGCCAAGCAAACTTGGTCCCATCTGCTTTCTGTTCTGTAAGCTTCTTCCTCTCCCCCAAAATCCATTTACTCTTCCTTCAGGAGAACCCGCTTTCCTCTCCTATGAGGAGGTTATTGAAGGGTGAGCCATCAGGCACCTCTTTGCATTTGATAGTATGCTCTTCTTGCACATACACACTAACAAATGTGCCTTTTCTCCTATTAGTCTGCCATTGTTAGCTTGTTCCTGTGACCACGGTGGGCATAACTTCAGAGGTTCAAAAGGTTCTTTCACAGCTACACAGTCAATGTTTCAATGGCCATTTCTAGTTAGACCAGCTTTTTTCAAATATTTTATTTATTAATTTGAGAAAGAGGTATGAGAAAGAGACAGATGGAGAGAGAACAGAGAAAGAGAGAGAGAATGGGCATGCCAAGGCCTTTATCCACTGCAAGTGAATTATGAATGCACCTGCCACCTTTATTTGAGACACAGAGAGAAAGAGGCAGATGTAAAGACAGGAGAGAGAGAGAGAGAGAGAGAGAGAGAGAGAGAGAGGGAGAATTGGCATTCCAGGGCTTCTAGCCACTGTAAATGAACTACAAATGCATGTTCCACCTTGGGTATCTGGCCTATATGGATAACTGAACCCGGGTCCTTTGGCTTTGCTGGCAAGCTCCTTAACCACTAAGCCATCTCTTCAGTCCCTCCATTGCTCTTTCTAATTCTTAATCACACTGTTACTCCAGGGAGTATTTGTCCCTGGTTATTCTTCAACATTACGAGCTTTAGAAGACATAAGGACCAGCTTTACCGAAGTGGTGCAGTATCTTCAGTTTGGGCTCTTTGCTTGCTCTTTGGGCACCTGCATCTTCCAGTGGATAAATATAAGAAAAACCAGAATTGGTGTCAGTTCCTGTCAAGATCCTAGAGTTAACAGCCTTAATCCAGGCTGGAGAGATGGCTTGGCAGTTAAAGCACTTGCCTATGAATCCTAAGGACCCAGTTTGATTCCCCAGGACCCACGTAAGCCAGATGTACAAGGTAGCACATGCATCTGGAGTTTGTTTGCAGTGGCTGGAGGCCCTGGGACTCCCATTCTCTCTATGTAACTCTCTTTCTCTCTTTATCTTTTTGTCTCTCTCTCTCTCTGGTTCTTTCTCTCTCTCTCTAAAATAAACAAATACAATATTAAAAAATAAACCAGCATCAATCTGACTTGGTAGCTGAACTGGAGCCTTTTTGGCATCTACCATAGAACAGTCTGTAATCTCTGACTCTGCCTTTCACTCACAAACAGAATGGACTTTTCTGTTTGTTTATTTTAGAGGATAAAAGAGGAATAGTTCTAAATTCAACACATCTCTGCTTGATTGCATTCCCCTAAAGCGCATTCATATCATGAACCCACACAACTCCCTCAACATAGTGTACCAACAATTTTCCTAGTGGCTCCCATCACCTTACACAGCTGGACAGAGGGTTCTGGTCAGTATCACCATGACCTATTTTCAGTTCACACCTCTTTCGATTTCCACATCCCCAGTTCCACGGGGCTGTGTCTCATTTGGCATCCTTCCAACATGCCAACTTTTCATTGTCCCTTTGCTGACTATGTGCTGAGTAAGGGATTAATTTCTGTAAATCATCGGTGAAGAGCAGATACAATTTTTTTTGTGTCAAACCTCTTTGAACATTGCAGTCTTCATCTACACTTCCCCCATTGTTCTATTAACCTTTTCATTTCTATGTCCTCTTCAATCTATTTGTGGCTATTGAGGACGCACAGTCAGGAGACCCTCATGTCAACCAATTTACCCAACCAAGTGCAAAAAGGCCTTAGGCTCTTACTGATGGAAACAGCCAAGAGATCATGGCTCCTTTGTTTAATCTGTTTCCCCAAGTGATATCAGATGAGAATTTCTTATCATAATCTTTACCTGTCAACTCACTAAAGTTCTCCAAAATTTCATAGGGTGGTTTTGAATTTTTTTCATGTTCAGGAATCAAATGACTTCCCAGTAACCTACATAGTCTTTTAGTGCATTGTACTCAGACCTTACTTTAAACCATGCCGTGCATTTTTCCATTTTATTTATCCTATTTCTGAATATCTATCTAAATATATACATTAAGATGTGCTGCATAACTCTTCCTCCACATTTCCTCTTAGTGTCACCCCTATTAACATTTGTTTTATTCAGTTTATTTCTTTTTTCATATTTTATTTATTCATTTATTTATATGAGAGAGAGAGAGAGAGAGAGAGGCAGATAGACAGAAAATGGACATGCCAGGATTTCTAGCCACTACAAACTAACTCCAGACACATGCACCACCTTGTGCATCTGGTTTTATGTGGGTAATGGGGAATTGAGCCTGGGTCCTTAGGCTTTGCAGGCAAGTGACTTAACTGCTGAGCCATCTGTCCAGTACCTCACCTTTTTCCTTAATAACTCCTTATAACTTTCCACCCTGCTTAAACTAGCCAGTAGACTCTCTCCTCTTAATTAATTAACCTAATTTGTAATAGGCATCATGGTTCAGGCTTTTAATCCCAGCATTCATGAGGCTGATGTTAGCAGGATGCACTGGGCTAGAGTGACACCCTATCTCAAAAAGGAAGAGAAGTAAGTTGTGCTGGTTTTGTTCATTTGTTTAGCATGTGTAAAATCTGTGACAGAAAACAGAAAGCAAATCTGACAAGGCTCCCTGAGCTGTTGTTCAGTTTTGCAGCAGTAAGGTTATATAGAGTACCCATGGAAACAAGGCCATGTAACCATAGCGCTTACCATCACTTGGGTAACAGGGTTAATCAGTAGATAAATGGTGCAGGGATCATGAAATGAACACCACATGGCTTGCATACAAAGGACGCAGCTGTTTGACCTGTGGTATTTCTGTCCACACTCAAAGGGGAAGTCAGACAGGCTTCTTTTCCTCTGTCAGACTCTTAATGAATATGCATTATCATGCTCAGATACTTGTATAATTTTGAGCTCTGTGATTATTATTATTTTTGGGTGCATGTGTGTGGCGTGCATGAATATAAGCATGTTAGCATGCGTGTTTGCATGCAGAGACCAGGGGTTGACATTGGGCATGTTCCTCGAGAGCTCTCCATTTCATATAGTGAGGCAAGTTCTCTCAGTTGAACCCACAGAGCACTGATTTTTGCTGGTCTAGCCAGACAGCCGGCTCCAAGGGTTCCCCCATTTCTACCTTCCCAACCTTGGGATTACAAAGTGGGCAGCAGAAATTTTACTTATTGAAATAGAGAAAATAGAGAAATAGAGAGAGTGAGAGAGTTAGACAGACAGAAATAGAGAGAATGGGCATGCCAGTGGCCTCTCAGCCGCTGTGAATGAACTCCAGATGCGTGTGCCCCCTTGTGGACAAGTGTGGCATTGCGCCCTTGTGTCACTTTTTGAGTCTGGCTAAACGTGGGACCTGGAGATTGGAACCGGTGTTCTTAGGCTTGGCAGGCAGGCACCTTAACAGCCAAGCCATCTCGCCAGCCTCTTATTTTCATTTTTGATGCAATCAAATATTTTAGAAAGGTTTACATTCACTATGAAATTGAGCAATAAATGGAGTCCCCATATATCCCCTGCCTCCAAACACACAGAACTTGCTCCACTACCATAAAGTGGAACATTTGTTAAAATTCTTGAACCTACATAAATATGCCATTTTTACTGCTCCCCGTTTATAAATGTACACTTTGTGTGCGTGTACAATGGCATGTATTTACCATTATAATGTCATACAAAATAATGTCACTACCCTGAAAGTGGTTAGAATTCCTCCTATTGTTTCTGGTTTGAATGTGAAATGATCCCCATCAGCTCATATGTTTGAACACAGGCCTTGAGGTTTTATAGTTCAGTTCCACTTTTTTGTTTCCAGTTCCATGAAAATATTAAGGACTGAGCAGTCCTGGCTGCACATTGTTGCCACCATCAGCCCTCCTTCCTCCATGGTGAACTGTGGCATTTTGAACTGTAAGCCAAAAATAAACCCTTCCTCCTTTACATGTTTTTCTTTTTTTTTTCTTTTAAAGTACTTCTTCAATTATCCATTTTGACTATTGCTTCTTTGGGGAAGAAAAACAATTCTAATTTTAATTTTGGTTTAAAAGACACACTTTCATGCATCTTGTCATCTGCAGGTGCTTCTCATTTGATTAAGAACATTGCTTGGAGCCGGCATGGTGGGGGTGCATGCCTTTAATCCCAGCACTCGGGAAGCAGTAGGAGGATTGCTTGGCTTGTGAGGATTGACACACTGTACTTGGCATTGGGTGACACTTATCTGAGAACTTCAGCATCATTTGTGCGTTCATGCACACTGAGGAATGGATCTAGTATTTGTTGAATAAGTGCTCACTGCAGTTAATATATCGACGGGCAGCTGTACTTTCCAGACTGAATATAGCCTCAGAATATGAAGAAATGGCCATGGAGTAGGTGGAGTCATAGCTTTATAAAGGTGCCCAGCACCTCAGAACACTAAGACAAATACTTCAACATATTTTTGAGGATACATTCGAGGTCAAATAAAGTACCTATATAGATCGTCCCTTAGAGTTAGGGCAAGGTTTAGCACATCCTTCCTATATATGATCAACTACACTTAGCTCTCTCTATTTTTTTTGTAGAGAGACACAGAGAGAGAGGGAGAGGAAGACAGAGAATGGGTGTGCCAGCAGCCTCTCAACCGCTGTGAACAAACTCCAGATGCGTGTGCCCCCTTGTGGTCAAACATGGCATTGCGCCCTTACATCTGGCTAAACGTGGGACCTGGAGATTGGAACTGACATTCTTAGGCTTAGCAGGCAGGCGCCTTAACCACTAAGTCATCTCTCTAGCCCATCTATATTTGTTTACCAAGGGTATTGCTTATGTAGACTTGTGTGGTGACAGAAAAGTCCACTGCTTCCTAGATGCTGTCACCAAAGAATTGTATTGTCCACAGATATTTGGAAGACCAAGGAGGAGGTGTCCAAACCCATCCACATAATCCTCACTGCTGCTCTTCCCCCTCACTCTTCATGCTCTAGTTCCACAGCACTCTGTGCGTTTAACAAACCAAACGTCTTCCTTCACAGGGACATTTTAAGTCCTCTTAAATACCAATTAGAATGTTCTTTCTCTGGCTTTTCAGGTTATTGATGTATTCTCATTGCTCAGTTTGTTTCCTAAATCTATTCACTTTTATTAAAAAAATTTAGTGGGGGCTGGAGATATGGCTTAGCAGTTAAGGTGAATGCCTGTGAAGCCTAAGGATCCTGGTTTGATTCTCCAGGTCCCATGTAAGCCAGATGCACAAGGGGGAGCGTGCACCTTGAGTTTGTTTGCAGTGGCTAGAGGCCCTGGGGCACCCATTCTCACTCTTCCTCTCTCTCTTTTTCCCTCTCTCTGTCTCTAATAAATAAACAAATAAAAATAAAATAAAAACGTCAGTGGCTCTCTTTCTGAATGCAGCAATTCCCTTTCATATTGCATTATTGCCTTTCCACACATTTTTATTTGAGATTCTTCAACTTCTTTCTTCTATTTCATACTGTATTCCTAGCATCACTCACATAGCCAATTCCTACTGGACTGTGACTTCAGTGACAGGCTGGAGAGTGGGATGCTTGTCTTCTTAAATACCCACTGGCATGTTCTCCACGTTTCATGCATTGCCTGGCCAATGGACACTTCCTGAGTGGATGCCAATGTGAACATTGCAAATATCAATGGAAACCATATATACACACAAGTATTGAAGAGAGCAGCCTTTATGCACAGTGGTTTGAATGCAGCATGTCCCCATAGACTCAGGTGTTTGCATTTAAGCTATCTACTTAGTTCTCAGCTAGGGGAGGCTTTGGCAGGTGGAGCCTTTCTGCAGGAGGTGTGTCACGGGGGTGGACACCAGGGTGGACTGGCCCAGTTCATTGGGTGTGTAGAGGGAGCACACTCAAACTGCTGCTGCCCTGCTACTGAGCCACTTGCAGTGCTTTCTCGGCCATAATGAAACTTCCTCTCAAAACTATCCACCTGAAATAAATCTTTCCTTCCATCTGCTGCTTTTGGTCAGGTGTTTTGTCAGCAACAAGAAGGTAATGATACAATTGACCAGATTTTATGCAGTCTCTCTTGAAGTAAACACATTTTTTTTCCAAATGAATAACTTCCATACTGGCTTCATAGAACACATGAAAGAATGTTGAATAATAGCAACTTTGCTATCAAATAGTAGCAGCAGATGTAGAACATGAATTCTATAAGATCTGAATATCACTGGAGTGATTGTATCATGACCCATCAACATTAATATAATGAAGCAATTCTATTTTTAAACTAAAATAATGAAGTTCTCAGAAATTAAAAAGATTTTCAGTTATTACCTTAATTATTACTTTTCCCTTAAATTTTTAAATATTTTTTATTAGTTATGTATATAGTATATATACAGCCATGATGGTACCATAGTTAGCCTTCTCCCTGTCCTCCCCCCATGGGTAATGTGGGTCTTGCCTTATGTGGGTAGCCATCAGTTATGCGGGAGAGGCAATGACTCTGTGTATAATGACCCAACTCATGGCTCTAACAATCTTTCCACCCCCTCTCCCACAAATTTCCTTGAACCATGTTGAGTTCATTTTAGGTCTATTTCAAGTGATGAGGTTTTGTGAGTCTCTGTGTCTCTGGATATCTGATTTGGTAGGGGATAGAGTTCTTTGTGTCTATCTCCTTCACCCTTGTGCTGGTACCAGGTTCACCAGTAAAGCAGCACTCTTGCTCATTTCCCCTATAACTCAATGGCTTCATCTGGCGCCCTGTTGAGGTGCAATGGGCTGATTCTCTCCTCAGGACCTGTGTCCATCTGAAAGAGAGAAGCATATTCTCCAATGGAGAGTAAGGTCAGAGCAAGATACATGGATAACCTTTATTAGTTTAGAGAGAATTTAATAGGTGTTGGCCCTCTTGTATCCCACTATTGGTGGGACCTTGATATTGGAGAATGGGCTCGATTTTGGATATGGTTCTGACTTCTTTCCCATTTCCAGGTATGGGTTCCATTCCACTGAGTGAATCTGTTAGACAAATCTAGAGCACTACTACACTTGGGTGAGCATCATGTCAGGTCGTTTGCTTAGAACACGAGTTGCTTACACAGATGTTGGTCGTTTTCCCCCAGTCACTTAGGTAGCACCTTCTGGCACTAGACAAACTGTCTGGGGACTGACTCTCTTCCAGATTCCAGCCAGGTCTCTCCATGTTCTGTCCAAACAGCAGTAGAGTCTTACTAATAACCTTTGGTGGGTCATCAAGTACTCTAACAGAAATCTGTCTTCTTTTGGGAAATCTTGTAGGTCTCACTGTTCAACAGCTCATTGTGGATGTTAACCATATGCTGGTACTGGGAGTTACAGGTCAGTGCCAAGGGAAAAGAAGGAAGAAAAAGAATACGTAATATGAAAGAGAAAGAGGGAGAATGAGGGAGTGATAGAGAGAGAAACAGGAGAAGATTGAGGTTAGTCTTCATCATACCCTCTCCAGGCCCAGGTGATTCAGGTGTTCTCTCCAAGCACCTGATACAGGTTCGACCTTTTAGTATGGTCCTCCAAGATATAGGATTTTATGGTACCAATTCCATTTGGGTCCAGTTTTGTGCCCCCCCTCCCTTTCCCTGCCCTTCCACCCCACCATCCCTATTGTCCAGTCCTTGAGATGTTTATTAGGTGTGTTAGAATCTCAGGAAAATACAAAGTAGGAGCCACAGATGAGTGAGACCATGTGACACTTATCTTTCTATGATTGGGTGAGTTCGCTGAGAATGATCTGTTCCAAGTTTGACCATTGTTCTTCAAATTGCTTTGTGTTATTTTTCCTTACTGCTGTGTAGAATTCCATTGTGTAGATATAACACATCTTACTTATCCATTCATCTAGTGATGGACATCTGGGTTGATTCCAGCTGTTAGCTATTATGAATTGAGTGACTATAAACATGGTTGAGCAAATATCTCTGAACTGAGGCACTTTTAGGGTAAATGCCCTGTAAGGGAATAATGCCCAGTAAGGGGATAACTGGATCTGGTGGTAACTCCGGAGTCTCCGTATTGCTTTCCATAGTGGTTGTACCAGCTTATATTCCCACCAAAAGTGAATGAGGGTTCCTATTTCCTTAATGTTTTTTTTTATGAAGCATACACCTAACCATTTCAATAATAACCATTTGAATAATAATAGAATTAATGTTTATTTTTTAAAGGAATTTGTTTGCTTTTCCTGTTATCCTGAACCTATTTTCTCAATGATAAATAACATAAAAATCTGTAACTCTAGGTAGAGTAGCTGGGCATCAAAACTGATTTTGCTTTTAAATATATTAAAACATACCTAGCAAAGGTAACAGTGTTTGTGAAATGGCATATTTATCCACAAATAGTACTAGGCATAACTTTGAAAATTCTAGTTCATTCATAATAGAATGCTTATTACAGCTTATTTTTTTTCTAATAAGATATTTTCATATGTATTTGAAACATAAACTGGTGCAAAACTGTATATTTTGAAATGTGATAATTCTCCAAAGTAGCCCAAATACTCAGGAATGTTCTGAAGATGACATTTTACAGAAAAAAAAAATGGTGCTGGGGAAATAATGAGTGAAAAAAGAAGCTAAGACAGCAAACCTCTTACCACCATCCGGTCTTCTTTCTCTCTGCTTTCCTCTTAGGACCTCAGCCAATTGTAAGCGTCCATTTCTGCCTCAGCTCTCTCAAACATTCTTTACGTCCTTTCTTTTTTTCCTAAATCATGATTATTTTCCCTTTAAAATATGTTATTTTGCACATGTGTTTTAGATATAGCATTTAAAGTTTCTTCAAACTAGTTATTCCACCAAAAACACATTTCATTCTTATGTATCTTGCCCTTTGAAGTTTCATATGTTTAGCTTTACTTCCGATGCTCTTATTTATGTTTTATTTATCTATTCTTTAGTTACACAAATTCCAGCTGAGATCGTACCTGGCATCTTCAGGAGGCAGCCAGACATTCTGGTGGGACCCTTTCCCACTAAGTGCAGCATTTGGAGACATGCCTGTCGGGCACAGTCTGCCGCATTCCTGGCTAACATGCTTCCCTCACAAGCTTCATTTCCACTGCTGTGCATTCGAGCATTGTGGATCCTGCTGGGTGTATTGACAATGTCCAAGCCAAGTTCAACAGCTTGGACTATTGCCATGGCATCCAAGGTAGAGTTCAAGTTCAAGTTCATGATTTCTCAAAATCATGTATTTCCCCTCCTCCGCCCCACTGCATGCTTTGCACCTTTCTGGGTTGCTCCTAATCCAGGTAAATTGAATATAAAACAATTCAAAACTAGTGGTGTCTAGCAGAATTGCTAAAGTAGGTTCCATGGGAAGCCATATTTTCACCTTTATAGATGGCATGCTTTAAAATGTTCTGTTTATCAGATGAGGCAAGAAGCTTTGAATTCCTTTGGAGTTATAATATTGCATTTAAAACTTCCAAGAGGAGAACATAGTAAATAATTTTTCTGAAGTTTTATGATAACCAAATCATTTTGTTGAACCAAACTTAGCTGGTATTCAACAAAATATCTCCCGAAACTTTCCAAAATAGTGTGGTTGCATAATTTTGTAAGTTGAAAATTATACAAAATAAGTAACATGTATTTTCTAATTTTTTTTTTTTTTTTTTTGGTTTTTCGAGGTAGGGTCTCACTCTGGCCCAGGTTGACCTGGAACTAACTATGTAGTCTCAGGGTGGCCTTGAACTCACGTCGATCCTCCTACCTCTGCCTCCCGAGTGCTGGGATTAAAGGTGTGCACCACCACGCCCAGCTCTATTTTCTAATTTTTATTCACTTATTATTCAGCATTTACTCTGGGGAGCAATCCCCAAGGTGACATTTATACTCATTAAGCTTGAGATATTAATACTCATGCAGTTTTTGCCCATGAGATTTCAATCTGTGGGAAATAAACTAAAGGTTTTTTCTGGTGTACACGAGTCATATAAGATCTCTAATTCTAAGAAAGAAAGTATTTCTACATATTGTATTCTGATCTCTAATATTTACTGGAACTCACACCAAACACACACACACACACACACACACACACACACACACACACAGTTTGTGGCTACAGCAGCATACAAAATGGATGTCCATTTCTTCCTCTTGTAGATTTCAGAAGAAAGCAAGTCATGATGAGGCAGTTTAGGGTTAGTGAGGCCCCTAAAGTAAATTAAACTTACCTGAAAATGAGAAATTACCTTAAGCCTATAAGGGGGAAACCTTGTTCTTCCTTATCTTGTTTTCCTATAGGATTCCTCATAGCCTCTGCCTTGCTAGCAGCCAAAAATTTCAGAAGGATTTAAGCTTTCATTATCTCTTCTTTCCTAAGGAATACACTCTTTTCCTAGAAGAAAAAAAAAAAGTGTGTCCCTTCCATGAACGACTCTCTCCTTTCCTATGAATGCAAATAGTATTCCTGGAAGCTGTTCTTACCTGGACACTTACCATGAAAGTCGGACTGGCAAGCTCAGCCTTTGCCCAGGAAATTCCCATAGAAGACCCCAGAGGAGACACCAGGGAGGATTTCCCCTTTCCAGGGACTCTGTCTTACAGCAGGACCTCTGCATTCTTTCATTCTCTTAAGATCTGTGACAAAATTATCATGCTCGATCATCTGTGGATCTCATTTCTCAAATTCACTTCAGTTTAACGTGGAGATCACTGATTCAGAGGAAGTTTTCTGGGGCCATGAACATCCAGCACCTTAACTCCTGAGTTACCACCCAACCAAGGCCCAATAAAGGTTCTGTTGCTATCAGAAACACCAAATTCCCCGATCAACAACAACATGACATAATAGACTGGGGGAAAGTCCACCAAATAAATGAAATGATGTCTAGAAATTGCTACAAGATGGAGGTTATGGGTTTTAGTAGACTGGACAAGAATATATGTATAAGCAAATATATATGTGTGTGTGTGTATAACTATATAATAAAAATATATGCATGTATATAATATAATCTAAATATGATAATATAATATATATTAGACTTAGCCATATATATATATATATAATTATTTTTAAGGCACTAGATGGTGATTCATCAGTTAGTGATATTTCATAACATCCAGGGTTCTCCTAGTAGTGAAAGAATGTACAATGATTAAAAATCAAAATGATACATGTTTATACAAATAGAATTATCCAGAAGTAATTTTTTATACATTTATTTCCAAAATATGGAATTTTGGTGGAACTTAACAGCTGTCCTTTACAACATTTTCAGATATCCAGGGGCTAAAGAAACCTTTATAGTAAATAAGTTTTCTTAAAAGACTATCAAATGTACTACATATAAAAATATTAATTTTGTTAAATGTACTATAGGGACTGGAGAGATGGCTTATCAGTTAAGGCACTTGCCTGAGAAGCCTAAGGACCCATGTTCGAATCCCCAGTAGCTATGTAAGCCAGATGCACAAGGTAGCTGGAGTTTGCATCTGGTGTTTGTTTGCATGGCTAGAAGCCCTGGCAGTCCATTCTCTCTCTCTTTCTATCTCTAACAAATAAATAAAAATTCAATTAAAAATTTAAAAAATGTACTACATAAAAAATATATATCTTCAGCATGATATGGCTGACCAAATATAGTATTTTAATTAAGTGGGCATTTTATATATATATGGAGAGAGAGAGAGAGAGATCCTATATAAAATTATTAAATGTTTTAGGTAGGTATTTCCCAAATTGAAAAGGTTTATAGCGGCCTATTTCAAATGCTGTAATTTTTCTTTCTAGTCTGAGTTGAACCATGTAAATAATTTATGATGGCAGTAGCTAAAATGTTTAATTTCTGCATATGACATTTGCTATTGGCACTAAAATGAAATTTGGAAGCAAAAAACAGGAAGGTTTTTATATTTAACTTAATCCCCTTTATTTAAATTGAAGCATTGCTGGACTTGACATAGCTAGTATTTTAAAAAATATTTTTAATCATTTGGTGCACAACTGAATCTTTTTTTAAATAATTTTTTTGTTTATTTTTATTTATTTATTTGAGAGCAACAGACAGAGAAAGAGGCAGATAGATAACAGAATGGGCACGCTAGGGCCTCTAGCCACTGCAAATGAACTCCAGATGCAAGCGCCCCTCCTGCACCTGGCTTATGTGGGTCCTGGGGAATTGAGCCTCAAACCAGGGTCCTTAGGCTTCACAGGCCAGCATTTAACCGCTAAGCCATCTCTCCAGCCCGGAACAATTGAATCTTTTGATAGCTTCATCTTTTCCTCAGAATCGAGATAAGAGAATCATTGGTATGGCGAAACTATAAGGATTTTCTGTTTGGCACAAGGTGCAGCTGGACTTCATTACTGAGCACGAAATATCTTTGTCAGCCTCTCTTCACTACACTTGCTGCCCAGGGACATAGCTCTAAATGCTGAGAACAATCCTATTTTTGTTTCCCACTGAACAAGCAACAGATACGGTCATCCAGAAAAGACAAGGACAAGTTTCCTTTGGAGGCAGAACCAGTCTCACTTTCTGATACCATATTCTGAAATTTCTCTTTAGACAACATAGTAAATCTGTTTTGTGCTAACTGGTTTTTGAATGAGCCACTAACGTATTTTCTTCTTTTCTTTTAACTATTTGATTTGTTTGCAAGCAGAGAGAAACAGAGAAAGATAGAGGTAGAGCCAGAGAGAGAGAGAGAGAGAGAGAGAGAGAAGGCAAGTATATGGACATCAGGGTCTTTAGCCACTGCAGACAAAGGAACTCAAGATGCATGTGCCACTATGTACACCTGGTTTATGTGGATACTAGAAAATCGAACCTGCGTCCTTATGCTTTGCAGGCAAGCACCTTAACCACCAAACCATCTCTCCAGCTCTGTGCTTTCTTTACGTACATGTACTTGCTGATCACAAGGGAGAAAAGTGGCTTCTGAGATAAGAATTCTAAATCACGTTGTTCTTAAGATTATTACTATGTATACGTACATTGGGGTTTAAGAGATATCTTGGGTCAGTAACAAAGGGTAAAAAATGGAATTATAATCTGATAACCATTCACAGAATAGTCAGGGTCATTTTAATTATTTTAACCATCATCCACTCCTAGAAGCCAAAACAAAATGAAACGTACGGCATACAAACCAGTCTGGACAAGGGCCAAAGTCAGAACAAATGTATTTTGGAACAGTACAGGAGCTGACAACTTTCTGGAAAAAATCTTTCTTAGACATTGAAGATCTACTCAGTGAAGACCCCAGAGGAGACACCAGGGAGGATTTCCCCTTTCCAGGGACTCCGTCTTACAGCAGGACCTCTGCATTCTTTCATTCTCTTAAGCCCTGTGACAAAATTGTCATGCTCTATCATCTGTGGATCTCATTTCTCAAAGTCACTTCAGTTTAACGTGGAGATCACTGACTCAAAGGAAGTTTTCTGGAGCCATGAACATCCAGCACCTTAACTCCCGAGTTACCACCCAACCAAGAGCCAATAAAGGTTCTGTTGCTCTCAGCAACACACCAAATCCCCGATCAACAACAGCATGACAGGAGAATAGACTATGGGCAAAGTCCATCAGATAAATGAAATGATGTCTAGGAAATTGCTGCAAGATGGAAGCTATGTGCTTTAGTAGACTGGATAAGCATATATATAAAATGTATAAATATATTATATATAATATAAAATATAATAGTATATATTAGACTTATAATTATTATAATTATTTTTAAGGCACTAGATGGTGATTCTTCAGTGAGTGATATTTTGTAACATCCAGTGTTCTCCTAGTAGTGGAAGAATGGACAATGATAAAAATCAAAATGATACATATTTACACAAATGGAATAATCCAGAGGTCATTGTGTAAACTTTTTTTTTTTTTTAAAAATATGGAACTTTGGTGGATTTAACAAGCCATTTGACTTTGTAAAACAGTGCACAATGAATACCAAGCCTTTCTCCATTTTTTTTTTCAAACAGGTTGGACCACTTTCCAGTAATCGTCCTTATTGGAATAGCTGGGCGGGTTCTTTGAACCTATGTGGTCTCCAGATGCCAGTTCTCTGTGGTCTAGACACATAGCCATGCATTTGTCAAAGTGGCATTTTGGGGGTCATCAGATGTGTGCTTTCAAATGTCCTCAAATGTCAGCTCTTTGTTGAGGTTTCGCCAAGTCTATTATGCTGCCCTCACCTCCTCTTTGGAAACAGCTGGGCAGGGTTGGCTTGTGAAAATGTACTATGCTCACCATTCAATCTCCGAGGTCTGTAAACGTTGACTGAATCCAGCAGTTCTCACAGACTTTGCTTCTGCATTGAAGGTGACGGTAACTGACATCTGTGTACACAGGAGTGTGTCACGCATAAATATGCACGAGCAGAGTGCTGCCAAGGCTGTATCAGGTTGTGGCCCCTTCTTATAGATAAGATTTCCTTCCATTTGAGAAGTGTATCCCATACTCCGAGATTGCATCTGCCTTTCTCTCAGGGGGCTACGAGAATGTCCGGCAGAATAATAAAAGCCCTGGACAACAAAAGAAAGCCTTTTTCGGTTACATGATCAGGATGTCACTTTCTTTGCTACAAGAAAATCTTCTATATGGCAGGACTTTCTTCTTGTCATCAAAACGGAAGGCATTCAGTCAAAAGTCTCAAAACAAATTTGAAGACATATATAGAAAACTAGATACTTAAGTGTACCCTCATCTTCAATAAGTATTTTATTTTTCAGAAATCAATGTGGTTTTTATTTGTTTGTTTTATTAAAAAGTCACTTAAGGGCCAGGCTAGGCGTGGTGACGCACACCTTTAATTCCAGCACTTGGGAGGCAGAGGTAGGAGGATCACTAAGAGTTTGAGGCCATCCTGAGCTACAGTGTGAATTCCAGGTCAGCCTGGGCTAGAGAGAGACTCTACCTCAAAAAAAAAAAAAAAAAAAAAAAAAAAAAAAAAAAAGCGAAACAAAAAAGTCACTTAAGAGAGTCTGGTGCTCACCGTGTGTGCTCTCAATGTAATACCCCTTCTTCCATCTCGCAATTTCCACAGATAATGCTGGCGAGTGGGACGGCAGCATCTCCTCTCTAAACAGTCCACAGAGAGCCTCTCAAACATCCCTAGTGTCCCAGAGCACCTTGCAGGTCTTTGTTTTCCATTTGCTACGTGAGGAAAGCAGGGACTTTATCAGCAACTCCCAGCAAGTTTGGGATGGATAGTACAACCTTTTCTTTGTCTGTCACAGTGGCAAACATTTTGACACCATTCTGTAAATTAAAGAAAATGAGCAAAAGCTGAAAAACGGAGACACTGTATGACACTGTCAAAAATCCCTAGGCATTTCACAATTTTTGCTCTGCATGAAGGCGTGTGTATTTATCTAATTTCACACTTGGATAGTGAATCATTAAAGCAGAATGAAAATGGACATTTTGCCTTTCAGGAGTCCCCCTCCCTTTTGAGATAGCCAATCAGAGAACTGATTTTCTCATCACTTAAACAAAGAAAGAATATTTGGAAATTATTTCTTGTACATCTCATTTATCCATAGCACTGTAATTAGACCATATGAAGTATGATGCTATTTACATATCTGATAAAACTACTTTTCATTCTTCCATTTGACCTTGCTTTGCTTTTTGTTTCCTATTTTATTATAGTTATGAGGGAAAGGTATTTATTTTAGAATGAACTATATTTATTTGTATTTTTCTAGTGTTCTTAGTGTCTAAACTATTAAAGTAAGCCAGTTTGGTTTTGCTTCCTTTACAAAGCGAGAAACTCATAACCCTCTTTTGAGTGCTTATTTTGTTTATAATATTATTATATCTAGCCTTATAAAAATCCTTGAATATTGCAAATACTATTTTTCAAATAAATTGTTGAAGCAACTAAAAAAAATGTTATCAGCAATCCCATTGAGGAGGGCCCTCACTGGAAAGGGGGCAGGGAGGAAGGAAATGATGGTACCAACACATGATACATTTATGCAATGTTTCTACTTAATAAAACATAAAATAAAAATAAAAACAGAACAATGGCAATAAAAAAGGGTTAAGACCAAGGTTTAGTTAAATATAATTGTCCCTGAAGTCATATAGAGTCTAAGATACTCTAGTATTCTGACAGTAGTTGTCTATGTGCCAACAAAGATTTATCCCTTAAGCCCTAAAGAGCAGACATCTGGAATTTTTTTCCTTTTTTTAAAATATAGTTTGTTTTTTATTATGAGAGAGAAAGAGGCAGAGAGAGAGAGAGAGAGAGGGAGAATATGGGCGCTCCAGGGCCTCCAGCCACTGCAAATAAACTCCAGACACATGCACCCCCTTGTGCATCTGGCTTACGTGGGTCTTGGAGAGTCAAATTGGGATCCTTTGCCTTTGCAGGCAAATGCCTTAACAGCTAAGCCATATCCTCCCCACCCCCTGCCACCTGGAACTTTTCTGGGGGAAATCACAATAAGGCAATAAATGTAGATCAAAACGACTTAGTTCCTAATGTAAAAGCATTCAGAGGCTCCTTGAATCCAGCGGTGGGCACTCACTGTAGGAGGCAGAAGCTGTGCTGGTAAGTTTAGGAAGCTGCCGGAATTCAAGCTCGGTGGTTTTCAGTAGTTGTGAACCAGACTGAGTAAATTTAATGGAATTTTGAAGCCACTCTTGTTTAGTCCGGTCATGAAAATAAGTACATAAAGAGCCTCTGAAGAAACATTTGTACACATGGGACCATGTGTTTTTTTAGTGTTCAATAACCTGATCAGGCTGGAGAAATGCCTTAGCTGTTTAAGCTTTTGACTGAAAAGCCAAAGGACCCAGATTCAATTCTCCAGGATCCATGTAAGCCAGATGCACAAGGGGGTGCATGTGTCTGAAGTTCAATTTGCAGCAGCTGGAGGCCCTGGCATGCACTCTCTCTCTCTCTCAAAAATAAATAAAATGTTTAAAAAATAATCTGAAATTTATTCTTGCTATGCTGTCATTACAATGTCTTTCTCTTATCTTAACTCTATGCTTTTAAGTACAGATTTTTTCCCCTACTGGTACACCCAAATTACTCTTGTTAAGGTCCATAAACAAACCAACAAATAAATGATCAGAGACAAACTTGTTTTTATTACTAATTATGCTGAGTTAAGTTTTAAGTGCCTCTGGAGTTTCTACTTAGTTACCACTGTAGCAAAAAAATAAATAAATAAAAAATAAATAAAAAGCCAGGGGTGGTGACGCACGCCTTTAATCCCAGCACTCAGGAGGCAGAGGTAGGAGGACCACCATAAATTTGAGGCCACCCTGAGAATACAGAGTGAATTCCAGGTCAGCCTGAGTTACAGTGAGACCCTACCTCAAAAAACCAAAAAATAAAATAAATAAAATAAAGACAAAATAATAAATAAATAAATAAATAAATAAATAAATAAATAAAATACCTCCCTGGGGTGACAAGAGCAAATCCGTGTGTTTCAGAGGTCTATGGGGCAGGGACAGGTGGTATATCTCTGCTTCCTTTCACTCATTCTTGCAGCCCTCAGCCTCCCTTCTCTTCAGATATGCACTCATCTTGGGTGACTTCCTTTATTTCTATAGCTTTCCAAAGCCCCAGTGATATGTAACTGCCCCGAGGATTACTAATTTTATGCCCAGAGCACTGACTATTACACCCAGAAAGCACTGGACAAATATTAGTTGAATACACGAATGACCTCCAGATGAGTGCCTCTGAATGAGATGTATCCTTCAGAACCACCCAGCGGAAGACTTCCTCCACTCATGCAGATGCTCCACAACTCCCCAAAACTGCTAAGGAGATCACATCCTTCCAAGCCTGTCCAGACCTTCTGGCTGCCTTTTTGAGAAAGGACAAACATCCTCCTACTTGTCAAAGGCTAAATTGAGAATTGTGCCTTCAGCGTTCCTTTTGCCCTTCTGTAACTATCACCAGATGCTGTCAGTTGTTTCGAGAACTTCGATGGCTATCTATTTAAAATGTCTTTTAACCTTTTCAAACCTTGCAAATGAAACAAACCAAAATTCTTCATTTTCAATATTAATCTATCATTTTTACTTTAAAGTTCAAGATCTAAAGTTTAAATAGTTCACTTATTTTGAGTTGATTTTTTTTAACGTGATGATTTTATCCTTTGGCTTGAGAATGTAGTTTTCTGAACACCTTCGCTTAAGACACTGCAGCTTTTCATCTTAGATGTTTTTGGCACCCTTGCAAATACAAAAAAAAAAAAAGACCAAATACATGTGGAATTATAAGTAGGATGGCTGGGACTTCTGTTCTATTGATCCATATGACTATTTTTATGTATAATTCTGTTGAAATCACTAGTACTTTACAATATATTTTGAACTCGGGAATTATAGTGTGTTTAATTTTGCATTTTTTTTTTTTTTTTTTCAGTTTTTCGAGATAGGATCTCACTATAGCCCAGGCTGACCTGGAAATCACTATGTAGTCTCAGGATGCCCTCAAACTCATAGTGATCCTCCTAGCTCTGCTCCCGAGTGCTGGGATTAAAGGGGTGTGCCACTATACCTGGCTTAGTTTTGCTTTTGAAATAATTTATTTGACTATTTGGGGTTTATTATGGCTCCCTATCTATTTCAGTATTATATTATATATTTCTCTAAAATATGCCAATGATGTTTTGATAGAGATTACACTGAATCTCTAAATCATTTTGGGCACTAAGTACATTTTGACTGTACGTCTATCAGTCCATGAACAGGACTGGAATTCCATTTGTTTATTTGTTAAATTCTTATTCACTGACTGCGGATTTTACTGTATAAGACTTTCTCCTGTTTGGTAAGGTTTTATCCTAAGGTTTTCTTTCTTGCTTCCTTTCTCCTTTTTACTTTGTGGTTTTGTTGTTTGTTTGTTGGTTTCTGTCTCTCTTATGCTATTGGAAATAGGATAGTTTTCTTAACTTCCTTTGCAGATAAGTTCATTGTATACCAAAAAAATGCAAGGAAGTTTTGTGTTGACTTGGAATTCTCTAAATTATGATATTTGCTCATTAAACAGTTGGTTGTCCAAGGTTGCAAGATATCAAGGATGTTCCACGTACAAGATCATACCATTTGCAAACAGGAATTTCCCTCCTTCCTTTCTGATATGGAGAGTATTTATTGACTTTTTTTCTTACTTCTCTGGCTAAAATACCACATAGCATGCTAACCAGGAGGGGTGGGTGCTAGCATCCTTGTCTTTTCGGAGGATGAGTCTTGATTATCAGCGTGTCCGGATTTACAATCACCCACAACCAGAAAGGTTGAGGATACGCCCTGAAGGTGGGGCCGCCATTCCATGGGCTGCTCTCCTGCACTGAAAGTAGAGGAGACAGTGAGTGAAGTAGCAGCATCATCTCTTTCAATCTCCTCCCTGCCAACACGCTGTGGTCACCACCTCACCCTGTGCAGCTATGGTGTCTGTCAACTCACTGAGCTAAAACGTACCGTTCTTCCTTGCATGTCACAGCAAGGAGAAAAGCAACAATGCACCTTGTTTATGACCTTCACAGGAAATCCCACCTTCATGTTTTCTGTATGCGGCCTTGATTGTGCTCTTAGAGAATGCCTCTATACTTAGTTCCTGGGGAGTTGTTTTTAAGAAAGATGCTAAATTTTGACTTTTTTTTTTTTTTCTGTAACCAATGAAGTGGTCATTGTGATTTCTTGCCTTTAATCTGTTGACAGTCTATATCCAATCAGCTGATTTGCGTATGCTGGAACATTCTTTCCTCTCTACTTGGACATGATGCCAGATCCATTCAATATGCTAGTCAATGCTTGTTAGTATTTCACCAAAGACTGCATGTGGCTCAGCAATGACTTCTTGAGTAAGATGCTGAAAACAAGCCACTGGAGGAAAATTAAACAAAGGGAACTCCATCAGTGGAAGAAGTTCTGCATAGTGAAGGAAACTGTCAACAGAGTCAAAAGCCAACCCATACAGTGGGAGAAGTTATTTGCAAGCCATACATTTGGTAAATGATTACTGTATAAAATATAAAAGAATGGCTTAGCGGTTGAGGCGTTTGCCTGCAAAGCCAAAGGACCCAGGTTTGATTTACCCAGGACCCAAAATAGCCAGATGCACAGAGGGCATATGAGTCTAGAGGTTGTTTGCAGTGGCTGGAGGCCCTGAAACACCCATTTCTCTCTCTCTCTCCTCCCCCTCTTTCTCTGTCAAATAAATAAATAAATAAATAAATAAATAAATAAATAAATAAATAAATAAATAAATAAAAATAAAATATAAAAGAAAATTCCTTCAACACAATAGGAAGAAAAAATTAAGATGAGCAAAGGACTTCAGTATATATTTCTCCAAAGAAGACATGCAAATGGCTAACAAGTATGCAAAAACATCTTTCTCCTCAACAGCCACTATAAGATGCAAATCAAGGTACCAGGCAGGTGGCTCAGCTGTTAGGAACACATGCTCACAAATATGAGGGCATAAGTGGGCTCAGGACTGCTTGAGTTTTATTCCTTAGCAACCACATGAAAACTGGGCAATAGTACACACGACTGCAACCTAAGTCCATTGGGGAGTGGGGACTGGAGACTCACTGGACCTTGAAGGCTAATGAAGCAAAGTGGCAGTCCCTAATCGAGTGAGATACTCTGTCTCAAGGTAAAAAGTAGATGAGCAAAATGAAGAAAACACCCAGCAATCTCTTCTATCTTCTACACATGTGTGCCCAGGAATTAGACATATGCACACAAACACAAACATATCTTACAAACACATCATGTCACAGATACCATACTACACATGTGCCAAAAATGCCAATTAAAATAACAAAATTATGTTACTTCCAATAGTTTGAGACAAATATTATTAAAAATTAAAAAAGATAAACATTGTCAAGAATATTGGGAAATGTCCTTGGTGAAAATCTAATAGTTAATCCCTGTTCCCTAAACCATAAGAATGAATAATTTTAGTTATTTTGGATGTTGTGTCACGGCCAGAATATTATTTCAGGTCAGAAAACTGGATCACTTTGACAATCCTTAAACCATACTTGGTAATTATGATATCAAACTGGGTGTAAAAGTCACTCTATTTTCCATACCAACGGGTGTCCAATCATTTTGAAGTATATGCTTATTTCCTCTTGAGAGAGATGATGTTTTCCACTTGAATAGGAAATGAAAATTTCAGGATAACTGAATGTACTTATTTAATTCCAAGTCTCATTAACAGATGTCAATATTTATGGAGCATCAGATATATGTGAGCCACTACTTTAGGTACTGAGGATACAAACAATGCAGGCATAGTCTTTCTCTGTGTCTCTCACATACAAACATTATATATATATATATATATATATATATATATATATATATATATATATATACACACACATATGGTGTGTGTGTGTGTCTGCACATATGCATGTGTGTATGTTGAGATGCAACTGGAGTATCAACCAGGTCTGAGGGAAAGACAAAAAACTAAATAGTTTGTATAGTGAACCATATGACTGCAAGGCCAACATATTTGTTGTGTTAGGGAGCCTTATATCACTGTGACAAAATAACAGGTAACCAACATATATGGAGGAAATTTTTATTTGGGGAGATAGCTGAGAGGTCCCATTCCTTGATTATTTGTACCCATTGTTCTGGGGCCTGTGGCAAGGCAGCATCTAAGGTCTCGGGCTACTGCCTCTGGGTTGCGCATGAGCATTGACATCGTGACTCTGAGCAAGTGTGACTACGTCTTGCAGGACTATCACAGGATCAGGCCTATAGGCTCAGAAAGTTCCTGGCACTCATGAGGATCACGGAGCTCCCAAGCCTTCAAGAGATCCCCATGAGATATCTCCATTCCTAGAGGCTATATGAAAGGTAAAAAAATTAACCAGGGGCTGGAGAGATGGCTTAGCGGTTAAGGCGCATGCCTGTGAAGCCTAAGGACCCCTGTTCGAATCTCCTGGTCCCACATAAGCCAGATGCACATGGTGGCGCATGTGTCTGGAGTTCGTTTGCAGTGGCTAGAGGCCCTGGCACTCCCATTCTCTCTCTCACATGTGCCTTCTCTCTGTCTCTAATAAATAAATAAATAAAAATAAAATCTTAAAAAAATATTAACCTGGGTGAGACTTTTAATAGTGATGAAGCCCATAAATTTCCCAGAGGGCTCTCCAGTGGTCTAGAGATTTTGCTCATCCATGTGCATGTGGAACTGTCTAGTGGTAGCTGCCCATGAGACATTCAGGGGACTTTCCAGTGAAATCGCGAGCTGTGTTTATCATCCATGCTCCTGTGAGGAACTCCAATTAAAAAACAAAAATAAAACAAAACAAACAAAAATAACACATCGGTATAACAAACTGGACTTGTAAATAATTCTTTCTTTGCTCTCTCACACCCTCTTCATTGAAGTTGCCTAGGAAGAGACATTTCTTTATGACTTTCCAAACAAGTCACACAATAACATCATGGTAGTTAGTAGCGCGTGGCAGATACTCAGCTCACGCGATATAGGAAGCCAAAGAGCAAAACAGCGCCGCCAGGATTCCAACATTCATTTCACACGTTCACCCACAATCACTCAAATGCTTCCAATTATACCTTGTCTCCCAATAGCATCATAGGCTTGGGACTAAGCCTTGATGACATGGGCCTAAGGGGGCATTTCTGATCCCTACTACAGCAGGCAGGCGCTTGGCTAGGGAAGGGATATTGATCTTATTGAGGCAGGGATGGTGAGGGTTAGTGGAGAAGTATGATCTGATTCCATTCTTCAAGGAAATGTTAGGCTTGTTATTAAATAGGAATAAAAGCATCTTATTCTACCAATACTATAATCTTATCAATGCAACTTAGCATTTTCACATCATGGTTTAGATTCAAAGGACATCAGGAGAAGTAGACAGAATGTTCAGGGTGCATGGAGCGTTAAACAGTGTTTGTTGACTCAATTACCTTAGGATTTAACTACATTACTTATGAAAATAATTATAATGAGTCATTAGCATATATTAATAATATATTAGTATTTAATATAATTCTGATGTTATTTATTGTATACTCACAATATTCCTATGAGATGAATTACTGTATATAATTTATTGAAATGGAATATCAATATGAATAAATTACCAATGATCACGGGCTCAGCAAATAGGCAATCTAAGACCTATATTCTAAGGGTAATTGTAGCAGCCTTGTCTCTCCAGGAATTATATTCCCATCTTCATACTTCTATGTATATTTTTAAGGTGGATTTTAAAAATGCAGTGTTTTAAGAAACTTCTTTTAATTATTCTTAAAACAGTGAAATATGTTAGACATTGAAGGATAAATATTGCGAGGTATGATGTCATGTACACAGAGAAGTTTAAAAAGTTGAACTGATAAAGGCAGAACAGAAGGATTATCACTGGGGAGTAGGAGGCAGGAGAGGAAAAAGTCAACATTATCTGCATTTTCTAAGATGAATCAGTTGTGGGATCTAATTGGTTTGAATATATGGCCCCACAGACTCAGTTGCTTTTGACTCAGAAATGAGCTTGCAACTTGAGCCTCCAGCAGGCAGATGGTCTAGAGGAGGTGTCAAAGTGGAGTGGGGGGAGGGGAATCGTGGTGTCAACCCCTAAGGCATGTCTGGGGGCAGATCTTGAGTCCCCATCCTAAGGTGTGAAAAGAGAGTTTTGCGCTCTGGCAGCTCATGTTTGCTGCTGTTGGTTTCTTTCTTTCTGCTATGCTGATACTGACAGAATGAGCCAGCTTCTCCTGCCATTCACGGAACTTCCCCTGGGATTGATAAGCCTGAAGCAGACCCTTCCCTCCCATAAACTGCTTCTGACTGGCTATTTCTCCCAGCAACATGGAAATCCAGCAACATGACTGAGACACATGGAGTCCATATTTGGCAATATTGTACTTGTTACTTGAATTTTTTTTTCTTTTTCTTTTTTTCGAGGTAGGGTCTCACCCTGGTCCAGGCTGACCTGGAATTCACTATGTAGTCTCAGGGTGGCCTCGAACTCTCGGCGATCCTCCTACTTCTGCCTCCCGAGTGCTGGGATCAAAGGCGTGCGCCACCACGCCCAGCTCATGTTATTTGAATTTTTTTTTTTTTTTTGGTTTTGAGAGGTAGGCAATCCTCCTACTTCTGCCTCCCGAGTGCTGGGATTAAAGGCATGCGCCACCACGCCCAGCTCTTGAAATTTTTATGAGGAAAGGAGAGAGAGTTCAAGTGTCCTTTCTACATAAACACATATGCATACACACATCACATATTTGCTAACTACAGGTGGTGTTGAATATACTAATTCATCTGAGTATATCAAGTACACAAATCATAAAGCTATGTACATTAAATATAAGAATTCATTTTTTATTGGGGGAATTTGAATATATGAACAGATGGCAGTTTGATCACATTCTCATCACATTATCCTCTTTGTGTCCCTACCCCAACTCCATTCCACTGAGGACCTTCTCTTACAACGCAGTCCTTCCTCTGTCTCATTTCTTTTGTCTAATGATACCTGATTTGTCAAGTATGCATTTTAAAGTTTTGTTAGGATAAAATGATAAGCACAATTAAAATGAATGGTTTTCAATAACTTCTATCAGTGATTCTCAGTGGATGGATTCCAGATTTGGGGTATCTCAAGTGAAATGTCTATGGATATACTTCAGGTTGAATCTTACATATCACACATCAGAAAATCCTGTTCACAGCATGTGACATGGAATACATACTAGCAGCCGTTACATGAATTATGATGGCAATAATGGTAAAACACTTCATCATTGGAAACAACACTCATTTATCTTCAGTTTCTGTTGCATCATTTCATACTCTGAGTTATGGGGTTATCATTTGGAAATATATGAAAAAATCTAGAAAAAGTGCTCACATTGTTATATATATGACACACACACACACACACACACACACATATATATATATATATAATTTTTATTTATTTATTTATTTGAGAGAGAGAGAGACAAAGACAGAGAGAGGGGTGTGAGGAGAGAGAGAGAGAGAGAGAGAGGAGAGAGAATGGGCATGCCAGGGCTTCCAGCCAGTGCAAACAAACTCCAGAAACATGAGCTACTTTTGTGCATCTGTCTTATGTAGGTACTGGGGAATTGAACCAAGGTCCTTTGGCTTTGCAGACAAGCGCCTTAACCACTAAGCCATCTTTCCAGCCCAAGTGTATCTCTTATATAACATGTTCTTTTATTAATGTTGTTATTTCAAGCTATTTATATTTGCTAAGCTCATGCTCTAACAGCAAGCTAGATCTCAGCCTGCTTAGTAATCATTTATTGAATGTCACCTATCTATTATAGATGCTATCTATGTATATACTGTAATTATAGAATCTTGATCCAACTCTAGTTGCTAGAGTTATGTAACAGTGAACTATGTAGAATTTAGGCTTTCCAACATTTTCACTTCAGTGGAAGAATATACACATAGAACTTCTAACAGGAATCTGGGGAGATGGCACTTAAAGCCTAGGCTTGATTCACCAGTATCCATGTAAAGCCAGATCTACAAAGTGGTGCATGCATCTGAAGTTGTTTTGCAGTGACAAGGGGTCTTGGAGTTGCCAAATTCTCTCTTACTCCTTCCCCCATTTCTCTCTGTAAATAACTAAATAAATAGAATAGGGACACTCACTATGAACACAAGGAAGTAGGTCTTCGATTAGGGCAAAAATGGTGGGACTAGGGCAGGGAGCTGATCATGAAGAAAGGTCCAGATCCCACGAGAGTGGGAAGACGTTTCTCTGAGGCTCTGCCTTTCTACGATCAGCCCAGTTGCTTGCTTTGCTCCATCCCAACCCAGTTTAATGAGCCGGGAGCCATTCTTGCCAGAATTGTGACTGCGAATGCGTTCATTTATGGCTCTTCATTTCAAGAGCAGAAAGAGGGCTCCACTCAGCTAATGACCAAAGCAAGTGTTTATCTTCAGTGGAGGAGCAGTTTTGTCTTGCTCCACGTTCCACAGGCATGTGGAAAGCATTTTCACGGACAACACAAAAAGTAGGTTTAGATGTGTTCTGTGAAACCCAGGTTTCTTAACTGAAAAATCGGAGTCCCTTTTCTCTGAGACACAATGTATAATTTCATGAAGGTCACTGTAATTCTCATGTACCTCCTGGAGAAAATTCTTGCCACCATCGTGCAGGTGCTCTTGGAGGGTCCTCACCATAGAAACATTCATTTCTTTTCACTGTGTTTAATTCCCTGCTCTGACATTGGCTAGATAAGTGACCTTGGGCAAATTGCTTTCGCTCACAAAACTTCTGCTTCTCCCTAACAAATTCTCTCCCTCTCTCTCTCTCTCGATCTTTATTTCTCAAACAAGCTTTGAAATCTCATCTCCACAGGAAGCAGTTCTGATAAATTAGATAAGAAATGATTAATTCCAACAAGCTACCTCTATTTTACTTTTCTGCTGCTCCTATCTCCTTACTCATAATTATTCCCACTGTTCATTGCTAGTAACAAGTAGATTCTTCTCATAAATGCACTTAATGTACAAAATGTTTAATCCTTTAATTTCAAGTTTATTTAAAACTATTTATATTGCTATCTTCGGCACATACTGTAGGGGAGAAAAAGTAATATATTTCCTTCATCTACAACACATCTATGCCAACACTCCTGTATCAAAGATAAGATCACAAGAAAAAATGAAAACTAATCTACGTCACTAAAGTTTTATATGTCATGGAAACTTACACATATGAAATTGACATGAAACTGTATTTTTGAGTACAGTGTTGCTGAAGCGTGATTGGGGGACAAAAACTTGGAGTGTGGTGGGTTCAGCAAGGCCTGTTGACTTGATTTTCTACCCAGTGCTTGGGAGGCAGAGGTAGGAGGACCACCTTGGCAGGAATGGAACTCATATATGATCAAGACTTATTTACAGTGCCACCTGCTGCCCACAGTCTAGCATACTACCTAAATAAATGAGCCAAGTGGGCTGGGGTCAGCCCTCCAAATCTACAGAGCAATTGAGCCTTTCCCTTGCATACATGAATCTGACCACACACACACACACACACACACACACACACACACACACTTTATACACTATAGAGGCTATGACCTTCTTCCTGTCCAACTTCTTCCTGTCTGCTCTCTCTGAATTCTCTTTCATTTCCCTTCTCATCCAGCCTGGCTGGGTGGGAGTGGGGGGAACAGAAGTCTGCTTGGTCTGTGGTTTTACTGCTGTATAGTTTGGGCTAACTTCCTGCTATAATTACAAGTGTGATTTTCTTCTGGTCTCTGAGTCTATCACATGCATATTCTCCTTACACTCTAGCTCTGCCATGAGGAGCTTTTTCTAACTCTAGGGCTGTTACCTGTGTAATTACTCTAAAGTCAGGGGAACCATGGGAGTAACACTGCTACCCATTTCTCATCTGACTATTTTCTCTCTGCTTTTCTTCCTTAAGTAACCACCATTTGGCCTTTTAACTTTCTTCTGTGGGGAAACCCAGGGTGTACGCTATTGGTGTTCCTTCTTTTTTTTTTAATAGTTTAAAAATATATATTTTATTTATTTATTTGAGAGAGAGAAAGAGGCAGAGAGAGAGAGAGAGAGAGAGAGATGGGTGCACCAGAGCCTCCAGCCAATGCAAATGCACTCCAGATGCATGCGCCCCCTTGTGCATCTGGCTTACGTGGGTCCTGGAGAATTGAACCAGGATACTTTGGCTTTGCAGGCAAACGCCTTAACTGCTAAGCCATCTCTCCAGCCCATCCAGGCATTCCTTCTAAATCTCCTTACACAATCACCTAGATTCTCTCCTCCATGTGTGTATTCCCTGAACACCTCAATTTCTCTTAAATAAATCTCATGAACTCTGCTGTGTTCTCCACCTGAGTGCATATTTCCTGCTTCCCATGACTTATGACTCTGCTCTTCTTCCTAGATCCCAATTTTCCTAAAATAAACCCCACAAATTGTGGTTTCCCCTCAATAAACTTAATCATCATAATTTATCCTTCTTGGGTTCATTTTTATCAATTCTTTGTTAAAAATAGAACAGGACCCAAAATTGGTGTTCACACAATTCCTGCATTGTATCTTACATATGGTATTCCAAAATGAATGGGTTCTCCTTGCTGGGATCATTTTTAATAGAATGGTACTGTCAGTCATGCTGGCTCATACTCCAGGAAAGGGGCTGTTTTCACAGTCTTAGACTAGCTAACACCTAAGGACTTCCACAGCCTGAGCTCGGGTGGGTTGACTGAGGTTGCATGCCTAAGTGGTAACTGGATTCTCATCAAATCAGGTCAGAGATGGCCTGGGGAAATTGCTTAGGGGTTAAGGCTTTGCCTGCGGAGCCTAAGGTCCCTGGTTCAATTCCCCAGGACCATGTAAGCAGAGGCACAAGGGGGTGCATGCATCTGGAGTTCGTTTGCAGTGGCTGGAGGCCCTGGCACTCTCTTTCTCTCTTATCTGCCTCTTCCTCTCTCTCTCTCTCTCTCTTTCTCTCTCTCAAATAAATAAAGTTAATATTTTTTTTAAATGGTGGGAAAGGACAGCAGAGGTAGCAGTGTGATGGGCAATACATATTTCCTCATGCTGCTGAGCTGCTGGGAATGCCATCTACTTCATACCCAAGAGGACTGAATTCAAGAGAACAAAGTTCTCTGGTGACAGGGTGATACTTCCTGGGCCAGGGAACCTGGCTGACACTCACTAACCCGAAGGCCTTCTAAGCAGGGTGCAGTGGGCATTAACATATGTATTACAGGGCTCTGGTATCACCCATAAGTAAATTTGCCATCACCTAAACATAACAGTGGCTAAATCATCCTTGCCAGCAGAGCAGAAAATTGCACACAGCCTTGGTTTATGGGCCCGTGGTGAATGAGACCCTAGCACCTCAGTGTCAGCCAGGCACCGGCAGAACTGAATGGAGACTGGATCACAAGAGACCCTGGCTTATTTCCAGAAAAAGCTTGCCCTGCAATTAAACATCAAGAGGTATTTAGCACAGCCCTCTGAAAGTTGGTGCTATCAAGTTTATTCATTATTCAAAATGTATTCAAACCTCTATAGAAAGAGAAAACATTATACTTACCAACACATATGCCCAACCAACCAACTGACTAATAAACTGTCTTTTCTCTTACAGTGTCGGTCTCCAGCATGGAGGATCTCCCTCCAGTTCAGAGATACCACAATAGATCAATGAGGTCTTGAGTAATGTGCATGGGTATTATAGTGTGACTTTACGGTAATGACACAAATTTTCTTAAAAGGCATTCATTAGTGGAAAGAAAACTTCCGTGAGAACTAGCAGAGAGCATATTATAATCCCCAGAGCTCCTTCCTGTTCAATGGCCTGTACTAATTATCCCCAAGGGAAATGATCTTTCTTCTATTTTTTTTCCCCTTACTATAAAGATAACGAACTCCTGAGTTAGTCTAAGAGTCAGATCTCAGTGTGTGGACTTCTGTGCTTGCTGGTGACTGTGTGTTCCCATGGACTCTGTGAGATTTGAAATAGTCTTCACCTTGTCCCACTTGAGCTTTTTCTCCCTTCTGTGTCTGTTCTGATACACAGGAGCTGGGCAAAGCCAGGACCTGTCAGTGGCATTGCTGTTGACTGAGCTTCAGTGAAAACAATTCATTCCAATGAAGACTCCATAAAGAAAAGCTACAGGTGGTTGAACAAGTGCTCTTTGCTGAAATTTTCTGCATGATTAAGAATTCAAGCTTCCTGCTTGGAACCTGGGAATTACTTTACTTCCTTTAGAAACTAGAGCAACAATAGAACCATGGTTTTGTTATTTGCAAGAAAATAGCCCTGTCTCTCTCTCTCTCTCTCTCTCTCTCTCTCTCTGTGTGTGTGTGTGTGTGTGTAGAAATATATTATGAGCCTATTTTTCAAAGCCTGACCATATGCAAGTACCATGGCTTCAAATTCCATCTCCATTTATAAATTTCTCCTTTTCATGTTTTGTAAGAACATGGTCTATAGAGCATCCAATCCTCTCTTTGTTTTCATAATAAGGGCTGGAGAGCTGGCTTAGCAGTTAAGGCACATGCCTGCAAAGCTTAAGGACCCCTGTTTGATTCTCCAGGTCCCACGTAAGCCAGATACCCAGGGTGGTGTATGTGTCTGGAGTTCATCTGCAGTGGCTAGAGTCCCAGGCATGCTCATTCTCACTCTCTCTCTCTCTCCCTCCCTCCCTCTCTATGTCTCTAATAAATAAATTTTAAAAAATTTTAAAAAATAAGTTGTTCTTTTTTTGTCTGTTTGATTTTCAGGGTAAGGTCTCACTCTAGTCCAGGCTGACCTGGAATTCTCAGGGTGGACTTGTGATCCTCCAACCTCTGCCTCCAAGGTTCTGGAATTAAAGATTTGTGCCACCATGCTCTGCTCAAGAATAAATTCCTTTTTTTTTTTTCAATTTACCCAACAGTTTTTTTTTAGTTGACAACTTCTGAACTTACAGAAAATAAACCATGATATTTCCCTTCCTTCCCCCCATTCCCTGTCAGAACTTCACTCTCCATCATATCCCTTCCCTCTCTCCATTAGTCTGTCTTTTAATTTGATGTCATCATCTTTTACTCCTATTATGAGGGTCTTGGAAAGGTATTGCTAGGCACTGTGAGGTCATGGATATCCAGGCCAATTTCTGTCTGGAAAGTTGCATCGTAAGGAGTCCTACCCTTCCTTTGGCTCTTACATTCTTTCTGCCACCTCTTCTGCAATGGACTCTGAGCCTTGTAGGGTGTGACAAAGATGTTTCAGTGCTGGACACTCCTCCATCCCTTCTTTTCAGCACTATATTGCCTTTTGGTCATCGCCATCTGAAAACAGAAGCTTCACTAACCAGAAGTTAGAGTAGCATTAATATGTGAATATGAACATTAAGTGTAGTGCTTTCAGGGCAGTTTGGTAGGAAGAATATATACATTTAGCCATACCCTAAGGCTCATGACCTCCCCTGCCATAGACTTTTGATTAGTTTTTTCAGTACCAGGTATGTATTCACTCCCATAGAGTGGGCCTTTGGTCGAATTAGGGAGCAGTTGGTTACCCCAAGAGCAGACATGCCACTATTGCACCATTCAGTCATTGGGCCTGTCTGGTCAAACTTGAGGTTTCCAGTGTCCACTGTCTAACATACATCTGCATGCAGTACAGCTTTTTCCAGCTTTCAGTTGGCTGATCTACAGGGAGAAGGTTTTCTGCTCAGCACCAGCTTGATTTCTCAGTGACCTTGCTGCTCAGGCAAGAGAGGTCTTACCATCTGCTTCTCAAGGGAAACCAAGGGTCTTGGCAATAGCCTTTAATGTTTTGGAGGCAATGGGGACCTCCCTGGCCAACAACTCACTGGAAGATATCCCATCCCTGGCACTGAAAATTTTCTAGTAACTACCTACAGCTTCTGGATGTGCCATTATTTTAAAAAGTAGGTTTACATAGTCTTATTCAGAATATCTTGAATTTTGATTGAACCTCCCCCTTCCCTCTCCTCCCTCCCTTATAAGCCCTTCTTTTCCAGCTATACACACACAAGTCTACACATTTGTGTTGAGTGGGGGCACAACCAAGCATTTCTGATTTCCCTGCACCCTTATTCTAAGAACTCCATTGTGTAAATGTACCGTGGTGCCTCATTAATTTGTAACTGCAGATTTAAAGAGCTAATGATTCATAAGTTGAAGAAAAACTCACGGAAAGGAAAAACAAAAGCTTTCTACAGCAATTTCAACTATGGTCCCTCACTTTTCATAACTCCACCAGACGTTTACAAGAGCAGAGGCACAGCTAGTTGATGGAAAACTCATGGATGTCTCTTCGGGAAAAGTGCTTCTGTTGTCAAGGAAGATGCTGCCCCGTCAGTGGGGCACTTCTGTTCATCGTTTCTTCCGCATGGAATCACTTTTAGGACCTCTGGTCTCTCCAGGACACTCTGCTGCTCTCACCTCAACAGCTTCCTCATAACAGATATGCACATGGCTCACCTCAGCACGTCATAGGCTGCAGCTGTGCTTTGTGACCTTCACGGACGTTATCTTCTTAGTGCTGGGACAAAACACCTGGTACTTCAACCTGTGGCACATTTCTGTCCTCTTCTCCTGGATCACTCTTACTGACTGTACTTCCTGCACATCACTTTTCCAACATTTTGATTGGTTCAGGAAAAACACAACTTCTTTTTTTTTTTAAACTTATTTTGAGAGAGGCAGAGAGAGAGGGACAAAAGGCTCACCAAGGCTTTCAGCCACTACAAATGAACTCCAGATGCATGTGCACCGTTGCGTGCATGTGTGACATGATGCGCTTGTGTCACTGTGCACATAGTGGAAAATGGACATTTGAACATGACATTTTAGGTTTTACAGGCAAGGGCCTTAAGTGCTAAGCCATCTCTCCAGCCCCCAATTTGTTTAATACACTGTGAATGCCCTTCCTTCCAAATCCTGTCCCTGATTGTTCTGGTCAAATTCTCGGACATTCTAACTGTTTCTCCCCCGGCAGTTCTGCCCACGCTGCCGTGCTCAGTTCAGTTTCAACCCTGTACTTTTCTTGCCCAACCAAAGCCCACCTTTCCTTTTATCACAGTCCTTGACAGAGGTTCCTTTGCTGTGTGTGTGATTTCCCAGAGGAGAAATTCCTTCTTGTTTGGGTGTGTATGTGCGTAGTTCTGTCGGGATGTGTATTGGCACACATGTGTGCCTGTGGAAGCCAGGGGACAACTTCAGAAACCATCCTCAGGACCCCTTGTCTGTCCATCTGTTTTGAAACAAAGTCTCTCATTGGCCTGGAACTCATCAATGAGTCCACAATAACTGGCTAGTGATTACCAGGGATCTGCCCGTCTGCATGCTATACGTTAAGCATTTTATTTTATTTTTATTTGAGAGAGACAGAGAAAGAGAGAGACAGAAAGAGAGAGAGCGAGGCAGAGCAAGATGAGGGTGCCAGGGCCTTTCAGTCACCGTGAATGAAGTCCAAATGAGTGAGCCCCCTTGTGGGCATGTGTGGCATTGCATGCTTGTATCACTTTTGCATCTGGCTGTACATGGGACCTGGAGATTTGAACAAGCATTCTTAGGCTTCACAGGCAAGCACCTTAACTGCTAAGCCATCTCTCCAGCCCACATTAAGCATTTTAATGTGAGTACTGGGGATTGAACTCAGGTCCTCCTGTTTGAAGGCAAATGCATTACCAACTGAGCTATCTCCTTAGATCAATTGTCACTTTTGTTAAAACTTTATTTTTTTTTAATTTGGCAGAGAGAAAGGAGAGAAAGAGAGAGAGAGAGAGAGGGAGAATGGGCATGCCAGGGACTTCAGCTGCTGCAAACAATCTCCAGACACATGCGCCACCTTGTGCATCCGGCTTACGTGGGTCCTGTGGAATCGAACCTGGGTCCTTTGGCTTTGCAGGGAAGCACCTTAACCACTATGCCATTCCTCTAACCCCAATTGTCACTTTCTTGGGGATATGTCGCATGTTTCAGTTTTCTGTATTCCTAACATCAAGCAGGGAACATACTGAATGGTAAACATTAATTGTAATAAATGAGCATTACCATATGCCCCGTATCATACAATTATCAGTGATCCCACGTTATTTCCAGTATAAAGGTAAATACTGAAGCATCATCCTCACGTGATCTTTTCCATCCTCTGTGTCATAGTTCAACAGTAAGGAGTTACTCCTTCTTATTGGCAATCTGGTGCTGAATCCTGTCTCTTCTCACTATACGTCTCTTCTTTTGTCAATGAGGTTTCCAGTGCCCAGAATGCATCAGGTCTTCAGTAAAGGAAACAATTACCTATTTAAAAAGGTATTGTACTCGTGGACACTGTTGGGAAGTCTGGGCTTTCTCCTTTTACTGCTTCACAACTTAAGACTTCCTCCTTTACCCTCTCTTGGACTGTGTTTTCCAAGACAATGTCCGGTCATGCTATATGATACATGTTGCTGTGATTGTGTTTCTCTTTAAGAAAATAGATATGCACTTTTGACACCTTCAGTATAGAACTAAGAGGTGAGGCATGGTGACGCATGCTTTATAAAATTTTTTTTGTTTATTTTATTTATTTATTTGAGAGCAACGGAAAGACAGAGAGAGAAAGAGACAGAGAGAGAGAGAGAGAGAGGCACACCAGGGCCTCCAGCCACTGCAAACAAACTCCAGATGTATGTTCCACCTTGTGCATCTGGCTTACATGGGTCCTAGGAAATCAGGCCTTGAACCAGGATCCCTAGGCTTCACAGGCAAGCGTTTAACTGCTAAGCCATCTCTCCAGCCCTATGACACATGCCTTTAATCCCAGCACTCAGGATAGCTGTGAGTTCAAGGCCAGCCTGAGACTACATGGTGAATTCCAGGTCAGCCTAGGCTACAGTGAGACCCTACTTCAAAAAGCACAAAGCAAGATACATGGAACTAAAAGGATAGTGCGTGCTCAGTAGCTCTTGAATAGGAAAGAACGTAATATTCCTTGGAGCGAGCAGTCTGTCCTGCTTGTTCAAAGGATTGACCTTTGCATATGACCTTCCATGAAACCAGTTCTCATATTTTTAGTTCTGTGTAAGATAAAAAACAGATTGGCATGACAACACCAAACTTATCATGCTATTCTGCCTTTTATCTGAACTAATTTACACCACTACCAGCAGTGAATAAGGGTTCCTCCTGCCTTAGCCCCATCGTCATTACATTTTAGAATAACCATTCTGACTGGGGGGGAGATGGAATTTCAAGGCAATTTAGATTTGCATTTCCCTGATGGCTGAAGATGCTGAGCAGTTCTTAAATTATATTTATTGACAATTTGTGCTTGTTCTTTAGAGAACTATGCAATTTTCCCCTCAGTTTATTGATTGGATTATTTAATTTAAGTCGGAGTTGCATATGTCATTTGAACGCAAAATTCATTGAGAAGATATGCAGCTGCAAAGGAGATTAGAAAATTTAGTCTCACATTGAGTGTTCATGTGCCCAGCTAGCAATAGGACTACAGAATAAGCATAGAACTCATTTTAGATGACACAAATTGTTATGTAGAAATTATTGGTAAGACCAGAAGCATGTAAGTTTGCCAGAAATTAGACTTTCAAGTGCCACTTTTTTTTTTTTTTATGTTCATGTGTATGAGATCTAGAGTCAGACTTTAACGAGTTCTATCCATTTCTGGGTATGTGATCTATGGCAGTCTACTTTGTTTTATATGTCTTTATTTTCTATTTATATAATAGCTAGGACAGCAGCATCTACTTTCTATATGAGATTTAAATAAGTTAATTCAGGAGGATAGGATAAAAGATATGTCATATAATGAACACCATACATTGTAGCTATTTTTTTCTATTTCATTAAGTGCACATACTTATTTTTCTCCCCATGGATATGCATATGAATAACTTCTAAATGGGAAAACAGTCTAATTACCTTGTTCAAATGCTAGAAAAATCAAAAAATCATGGAAATTCACATTTATGTTATCCTATATTCAAATTTTTGTAGAGTTCTACTTCTATTTTCACTTTTAAATTCTCAATTATTATTTATTTCTACTCTCAGGGTTTTTTTATGATTAATGCCTTTCATTTCTTATTTATTATTCATAATTTCAGAATTTCCACAAAGTAACTAAATTTATTATAACTGTGTATGACATGAAATGAAATAGGTCCTAGATAGAATACAATCAAAGGGACATTTATGATACCTTAAGGGAAGCGTAATTTCAGTGTACTACCCCCAAAAATTTAATTTTTTCTTTTAAAGGACATTTTTGTTCATTTCCCATACTTGTGAATAATATTAGGAAGAAGTATCCATAGAGAAGTTAGAGGATAAGCAATAGAGTTTGTTATGTTCATATATATAGGTGAATAATTTCTCAATTTCAATATGGATTTACATCTTAAAATATAAAGGTAGCTCTTGCAAAACAAGTGTCAACACAGGTTGAGTAGAATGAAATTTTGGCTCACATTCTGAAAAACAACAAGTCAATACCACCACACAGAAATCCTACTAGAATTCCTTGGTGCGCACGCGAATGGGGAAGCCGTCTTCTGTGAATACGGGCATGCACTAAGGAACTTCTCTTAACCCACTTGCTCAATGGTGCTTGAGGATATGTCTGCCATGCGGGGCATTTTCAGCCTCATGTTCTGTTTTCTGGACAGCACTAATCCAGAATTAAACTGAAATGAACAATCCTAGCAGCAAGATCTGATTTAAAAATAAATAAATAAATAAAACAAAAAAAATCAACTCTGCATTGTACCACTATGAAATGCACTCTCCTTCCTTTCTCTTCCATCTTTGAATGTCCTCTGTGATTAGCCTGACCCACCTGGAATATCAAGGAAAATCTCCCATTTTAAAGTCAGCTAATTAGGAGGCTCAATTTCATCTTCAATCTTTACTTTCTTTTACATGGTAACACAACGTCTTCACAGGTTACAAGGATTAGAATATACTTTCTTTGGGGGACCATTGTTCTGCCAGCTACAGTAATCACGTACTTGCATTAGAATACTGAATTTTTTTGTACCAGTAGCCTAACAAAGTAAAAGCAAGGAAATCAAATCATTAAGTTTGTATCCTGTACCTGATCTAACTATTACTATTCTCTTGGATGTTTTTAGTTCTGGCCTCCTAAAAAGGGTGCTTTAAAATCGGATAGTACTCAGATCGAATTATGAATGTAAATTAAAGTGTATTTAATCAATGGCACATAATTCAAGTATTCCCAAATTCTTTTTAGCAGCCAGTCAGGTGATACTGGCAAATGGCAATCATTTAATAGAGAATAACACATAAACTTGGGCACAGGAAATATATGAAGTTAAGATTAAATCTATTCTAATTTCTAACTATGCAGAAAAACTTAAAACATGTAAACAAAGGGTTGATCACATTTAAAAACAAATTTGGAAACATAAAGTTGTTTTCTATTACTGTAAGGGTACTATTAAGGGTACTATGTGGTTTTCACAAATCATTAATATACTTATTATGTTTTTTTGTTTGTTTGTTTGTTTTTTTTTGGTTTTTCGAGGAAGGGTATAACTCTGGCCCAGGCTGACCTGGAATTAACTATGCAGTCTCAGGGTGGCCTTGAACTCATGGTGATCCTCCTACCTCTGCCTCCCGAATGCTGGGATTAAAGGTGTGTGCCACCACGCCAGCACTTATTATGTTTTGTCCAGAGAAATTCAAAAAAAATTTCTCTACATTGTTACTCTGATGATTGTGAAAAATGCAGACATAAAACATACTTCAAACATTTTTTTGCACATTTTTTCAAATAATATGCAAACATAATTCTTTAGTTTAATTCAGATATTTATTTAATGCTCATCATATGCAATATTGTAATATTTGAAAATATAAAAATGAGATATTATTCATTATTTCATTATTATCATTGAGAAACTTTTCTCAAATAAGGTGAGAATTTTAACAGGTAACAAGTTACAAACTACAACATGTAACAATTTGTTGATAAAAAGCAGTAAATCAGGTTGGTGTGGTGGTTCACCTCTGTAATTCCACCACTGGGGAGGTGGAGGCAAAAGGATCTTGAGCTCAGGTCAAGCTTGGGCTACATGACATACATAAGCAAATTAACATACTCCCAGCGGCAATACATAGGAAAAACAATAAAATAATAAAAATAATATAAAATAATAAAATAATATAGCAAAACTTAACAAAACATGAAGACTTGCCAGAAGACACATGTTCTTGAATAAGGTGGCTCAGTGTCATAAAGACCTCAATATTTTTTTTTAATTTGAGAAAATTATTTTTAAAAATATATTTATTTGTGTGTGTGTGTGAGAGAGAGAGAGAGAGAGAGAGAGAGAGCAAGAATGAGTATGGATGAGTATGGGCATGCCAGGGTCTCCTGCCATTGTGCCTCTGGCTTCACATGGGTGCTGGGGAACCAAACCAAGTCCAGCAGTCTTTGAAAGCATGCTCCATTAAGCACTGAGCCATCTCCTTATCCCATATCTCAACATTCTTATAATAAACTATAAAATATAATAAATTATAAAACTGAAACCATTATAGTATAAACACCATCATTTTCCATCACACACTAACTCAAGAACTTAAATTGATTTTAAAGTTTGCTTGACTCACTGAACTAGAATATATAATCTAGAAAAGAAAACTGAAAACTGAAGGAAAAAAAAGAAAGCAATCATGAATGGGAGTGTATTTATGAATAGTCATTGAAGCTATTGGAATGTATTACAAAGATTTACAAATATAAATGCTGTTATGATTAGGCAATGAATAGAGAAATACAAAAAATAAAGCAAAATTAATGAAAGAAAACAAGTAAACTTTTAGGGTTTGATATGGACCTTTAATATTTGATAAAGGTGACATCACAAATAGAACAAAAGTAGAAATTCTAATGAATGGTGTTATATGAACTTTACAATATTATGGAACTGATAGAATTGAAATTCTTAAATCTTTGTGTGTGTGCGAGTTTGCGTGCACACATGCATGTGTGTAAACTGTTAGATCTGATGGCCATCAGCCTGTGGGCTCTACTAGAGGGACTGCCAGGTACAGCTGTTTTTGATACCATCAGACTTTCTAGTGTGCATTCCTGCTTCCTGTGTCTAACTCTAGTGCTGATCTCCACCTTAATCACTTGGAGATGATTGCATATTTACATCTGTTACAAATTAATTTACATACCACAATAAAATGTCTACTAAAATATGTTCATTTTTCTTTAAAATATACTTATGTTTACTATAGCTAGAAGACTTTAAAAATCTTTTCTTTGAGCTTAAGTGGAATTTAATGAAATTATAATTATTAATGAATATTAAGTAGGATGAACATATTCAAAGAAAGTAGTATAACTTAGATTGGTCAAAAGAAATACAGCATGTGTATAGATGAATATAGTCATGCTGACAAATAGCATGGAGTTTTCTCAAAAAATTAAAAGAACTACCATACAATCCAGAGATTCCTTTCCTGTGTATATTTTGAAAGGAAATTAAATCAATATGTGAAAGAAACATCTGTATTCCCATGTTGATTGCAACAGAATTTCCAACAGTCCAGATGTGAAAGTCCCCTATCTTATCCCTTAATGGATGATTGGATTAAAAATTATATGCACGTACAATGACATATGCACACAATTTAAAGTTAATAGAGGAAAGTTCTGTCATTTGCAACACTGTGAATGAATCTGGAGAACATTATGTTAAATAGAACAATGTATGCACATAAATACTGTGCAGGACCATCATTCAAGCTTTCAAGCTAAAGAAGGAGGATCATAAGTTCAAGGCTTTCTTGGGCTGCAGAGTAAGATCAAGGCCAGCCTGGGCAACTTAGTGAAACTGTGTCAACATCAGTCAAAACGAAAGTGGGGACATCCATTCTACTGGAGAGATTTTCTACAGAGTTTTTTAATTTCACTGACGGTGTTCTTCATTGCTAGTATTTCTGACTGGTTTTTCTTTATTATTTCTATTTCCTGACCTCTCAGTGCCTGAAATTACCTGCACAAGATCATCATAATTAAAAGAGAGACTAACTGAGAAGAGGAGGTGATAAGATGGAGAGTGGAGTTTCAAAGGGGAAAGTGGGGGGAGAGAGGGAAGTACCATGGGATATTGTCTACAATTAAGGAAGTTGTCAATAAAAAATATATTAAAGCCCAGTGCAGTGGTGCATGCCTTTAATCCCAGCACTTGGGTGGCAGAGGTAGGAGGATCACTGTGAGTTCGAGGCCACCCTGAGACTACATAGTGGATTCCAGGTCAGCCTGGGCTAGAGCAAAACCCTACCTCAAAAAAACAAAACAAAGCCAACAAACAAACAATACATACATAAAACAAAAGTGGGGACAGAGCTCAGTACAGCACTTCCTGAGCATGTGGAAGTCCCTAGTATGTATCTCTAATAGTACAGAAACAAAGCAAGAAACAAACATGAAAAGGAAAACAGAAAGACAAACTCTCCATAACTGCACTTGTGTTGCTAATCTGAATGAGTCTGATCTCATAGCAGAGAGCATAATAGTAGTTACCTGGCATCCAGAAGGTTAGCAGCAGTAAGGAAAAATGGTATCGTGGAAATTGTATGAAAATGGACGGACTTGGAACAGATCCTACTCAGCAAACTCCCACAAGCACAGAAAGAGTAAATGGCACATAGTCTCATTCATCTGTACTTCCTAACCTGAAACAGCTTGACCACAGGAATACTGGCCAGACAACTCAAGGGACAGACAACAAAGCTGGCAGTGGTTTGGGGAAGGGGAATGGAAGGGTGGGGAGATACAAACGAAACTAAATCCCAAATGAATTTGTTCCATAGAAACCTTTCTCCTGGATAGTAGACTAAAAGATATAACCCTCAACAGGATTATGGGAGAATCCTCTGGTAACAAGGGCCCTGGAGAGGGTGGGATGAAGTATAACCTTAAAATATTTGGCTGTGGCCTATAACTCCCAGTACCAGAAATTGGTTACAATCTTGTTGATCAGAGAGACCTAGAAGGTCCCGCAGAACAAGATGGTTCTGTCAAAGCACTTGATTACATACTTTAGGTAAAAGGTAAGACCTTATTGCTAAAGATGCCACAAGCTGTCGTCACAGAAGGTTCAGAGGTCTGGCTGGAATCGAAGGAAGCCAGTTTCTAGTTGGTCTGTCTTTATAGTATTGGAAAGTGCTGCATAAGCTGCTGGGGCAAAGTGGCCAACCACATGGTGAGCAAGCAGGGGACACCACAATAAAAAGGCAAGCAATTTGACAAGATGTACACAGCTATGCAATGGTGGCACCCAGCCTTGGTGGGTAACCAATGTCTTTCTGATTGGCTAAGAGATCTGCTCAGTGCAAAGGAACCCATAGCTGAAACAGGAAGCCAAATTGGAATATATGGAGACCTACATTATGGAATGTAATGAGAAGCTCCTGCTAGTTTTTGGACCAAAGAGGGCCTACATCCATGAAAATCTCTCTAAATTAACAATGCTTATCCCCTTGAACCTATGCTGATCTCACTGTCTTGGAAAATCTGTTTTTCTTTTTCAAAAGGGCAGTAGGAACTGAGGACATCCAAAATCTATCAACAAGACAAGAAAAGATAGCTGACGCCCTGGCAGGAGATGAACCACCCTTTGTACATGATCTAGGGCTCAGGTGAAACCACAGAGGAACTGGTGAGATGAGCAAGAGGGCTGCTTCCACGGAGAGCCTGATAACCTGCACCGGGGTGATGGAGACAGACACTGAGGAGACTCAACACACACCAAAGCAGAGATGGCCAAGTTTCTGGGAACTCACCACTGAAGTAGACCTTAAACACACCCACCATGGCTCAGGGAATTTTGTGGAAGAGGTGGAAAAAAATTTGTAAGAGCCACAGGTTGGGAGGGAATATCCAGAGGTATTTCCCACCCCCACCCCTTACAATGACTGAATGCTACGTTCAAAACTCATAACCCACAACCCTGGGGGAATACCAGCAATACCACTGAGGAGGACCCTAAGTGGAATGGGAGCAGGGAGGAGGGAAATGATGGTATGAACACATGATGTATCCATACAATGTATTTTATTTAAGTTAAAAATAAATTAAATTAAACCAAAAAATAAGGTTAGCAGAAATGGGAAGATGTTAGTCAAAGAATACAACATTTCAGCTAGAAGAAATAAAATTAAGGGATATATTGTATAATATGATAACTACAGTTAATTATATGTCATTGAAAAATATTAAGAGAGGACATACAGTGTTATTAACAGTGATAACTATGAGGTAATGCAAAGGTTTGCTAGCCAGAGTTAGACACTCCCAAATGTGTGTGCACTTCAAAACATTATGTTGTACATGATAAGTGCACAGAACTTTTAAAAATATTTTTATTTTTATTTATTTGAGAGAGAGAATGAGGCAGAGGAAGAGAGACAGAGAAGGAGAGAAAGAATGGGCACGCCAGGGCCTCCAGCCACTGCAAATGAACTCCAGATGCATGTGCCACCTTGTGCATCTGGCTTATGTGGGTCCTGGGGAATCAAACCAAGGCCCTTTGGCTTTGTAGGCAAGCGCCTTAACCACTAAGCAATCTCTCCAGCCCAAGTGTGTACAATTTTATCTGTCAATGGAATTATAATTGTGATAAGATTTTTTAAATTAATAAAACTAGTGTTCATTATTTTAGACTTTCTTTGGCTTTCCAACTGATCTCTCAACTCTTCTTATAAACACATTTGGCTTGGAACTTGATCAAAGAATTCTGACTTCTTGATAAGCTTTTGGATTGTGCCCCTGTTACTATGGGAAGGTATCCAAGATGGATGGTTCAGTAATCTGATGCAGGCTGGCAATTCCTATGGAATGAGCTAAATTTTCCTTTTACTCTGTTCAGCCTCTCACATGGAACACCTGCTCATGGCTCAATTCACCACCTCAAACCACTCTTCAAAAATCACTTCCAGGAGGCATGCTCCTCCATTGCATGTAGCATCCAACTTCCTGTGTCTTTCCTCATAAATTGGCTGACCTGAACTGTGTGTCACTGCCATGTTTGCTGGTTTGGGCAGGGCAATATCTTCCTTCTTCATTGCAGATGCCAGGCTTCCTGTATGCATAGCAGTCAATGGAGAATTTGTTTTAAGTACAGGAAATGCTACATACCATCTTTTATTTGGTCATGCTTATGAGGAAGTATCTTGGATAGCAGCCGACAATGTAAGACAATCCAAAACAGTCATAACTCTTGGAAGACGACTGACATGTTTTCCAACCCCTTCTCCCAATGGGAGCCTGTGGAACTATCAGATAAAAACTTACAATTTATGAAGTCATGGGAAGCTTTCAGAATAGAAGGATCACAATGACACATTATACTCTCAGATCTTTCAGATTTGTGACTTTTAGCCAATAACTTCTATTTAATTTCTTTATATACATCAATGAATGATTGGTTTGAGAGACCATCCACCACTTCTAAAAGCTTACCATTGACTAATTTAAATTGTGATTAAAAACAAACAAACAAAAAAACATAGGTTAAGCAAAATGGACCACTGACTAAATCTATCTGCTTTTATTTTGAGGGATAAAGGAAAGACTCTTTTCAGAACAACTTCCCCAGCCAAACCTCTGAATCTGTAATATGGCTCCATCTTTAAATGATGAAAGCTGTTTTGCTATCAGGAGGAATGATTCTTAACATTTGCCAGTCTACGGATCCAGGCTCAGAATCAATGTTGTTCTCCAAGAATACAAAACGGAAAAGAAACGGCGCAAAATATGCTTTTAAAATGGGGAAAAATCATTTTTAGCTATAGAAATAACCTTAGGTTAACTTTAAAAAAAAATAGCAGCCAGACTCCAGGTGAATTTTGAATACTTTTTGTTTCTTTGATTCCCATAAGCATACTCAAAGAAGGAAGCTCAGAGGAAAAGCCTACTTGATTAAAATATTGCCTGTGGAAGATTTTTTTTCTATTACTGAATTTTTATTTCTGATCTACAGAGATAATTTATTGCATAAAATTTATAAGATGTTTAGATAAAAACCGCACTGGAAAAGTTGTCATGTGGTGGCAAAGGAGAAAATGTATTAAGACCAAAGTCTACACGGTACCAAGTTAAAACCAGTGGAAGAGAAACGTGTCACGTGATGTGACACAGCATTCTTTGATCCATTTGTCCTGGAATTCCTACACATGCACCCACAGATATGGAAATGCCTATTGAATATCACTCAAGAATACATGCTGGTTAGTTATTTTTCTCAGTGCTTTGATCAAATACCTGATAAGACGCAACTTATGGGAAGAAAAGCTTATTTGTCCTAGCCCTTTGAGGAGCTGTAGCCTATCATTGTGGAGAAAGTATTGCGGAAATGGGACCACACTGCATCACTAGTTAGGACCCAGCGAGAGGATTGGTAGTGGGCTTATACTGAGACACTGTAAGGATCAATTCCATTGACCCACTTCTTACACATAGGCTCCAATTCATGACCTGACCCCAGCTGATGACCAAGTGCTCAAACACATTAGATGATGTGGGAGTACAGGGAGTGAATTTCACATTCAAACCAGAACAGTGTGCATGTAATATCATAAAATACATTGGCAGGAGAGGTTGCTCAGTGGTAAAGGCACTTGCCTGCAAAGCCTCTCAACCAAGGTTTGATTCCCCAGTACCCACCACATAAAAGCAGATTCACAAAGTGGCACACGCACCTGGTGCTGATTCACAGTGACACACACACTCTCTCTGTCTCTCTCTTTCTAAAATAAATAAATATTGTCTATCTATTAAAAATCCAAGCACTCAGCTGCGCTTGGTGGTGCACGCCTTTAATCCCAGGACTCGGGAGGCAGAGGTAGGAGGATCGCCGTGAGTTCAAGGCCACCCTGAGACTACTGAGTGACTTCCAGGTCAGCCTGAGCTCGAGTGAAACCCTACCTCGAAAAAACAAAAACAAAACAAAACAAAAACAAATCCAAGCACTCTATGACTTCAAGAAAATAGCTTGAAAACAGGTAAGTTCCTCCAGTAATTCTAGAATATTTAATGATAAAGGGGCAAAAACTGTGACTCAGCCATTAAAACCTTCAAACTTATTGATTCCATGACAATTAGCAGGAAAAGAGAAATGCTTGCAAAAGTCCATCTTATTAAAACACACACACACACACACACACACACACACACACACACACACAGCTAGTGAGGCAGAAGAGATAGTTTTCAATTGTTAATCACTTGCCTCACAAGTGCTGGGATTAAAGGCATGTGCCACCACGCCTGGCACATTTTCTTTACCATTCATGTCTCTCTTTTGGTTAATTTGAATAAGGGTTTGTAAATGTAGTTTACATTTCAAATAACTGATTATTTGCCCCATTGATTATTTGTATTCTTTTTGTTTCTACTACATTAATTTCTGACTTGAAGTTTCATATTTCCTTTTAGCTACTGCTTTGGGTTTTAGCTTAATTTTTTCCCCTAAAACCTTGAGATGTATCATTAAGCTAGTTATATATCTCCCCGATTTTCAATGTAGGTATTTATTCTGATGGCATTCCCTTTTAGAATGGCTGTTGTTGAATTTCACTTTCTGGTCTGTTGTGGTTTTATTTTCATTCATTTTAACAACTTTTTAAATTTCCCTTCTGATATATTTCATGACTAATGCATTATTTAGTGACTTTGTATATTTTCTGTAGTTGTCCATGCCGTTGATTTCTGGTTTAATTATATTGTTATATGATAGAAAACAAAAATTATTTTAATTTTCTTATATTTTGTGACTTATTTATCTCTTAAAATATAGTATATGATACAGAAAGTTGTATAGGCTACAGGAAAGTATGTTCTGAACTTGTTTGGTAGACTGTTCTGTAAATGTCTGGGGTGTCCATTTAACCTATAATATCATATTTAATTCTGATGTTTCTTTTTTGATTATTTTTGGGGGGTCCTGGGTGACCTATCTGTTGGTGGCAGGAGGATATTCAAAGTCCTCACTATCATTATGTTAAGATCAATCAATGACTGTTTGTCTAGCAATGCAATGCTTATTTTACAAAATTGGATCCAGCAATGCTGTGTGTGTAGTTGTTTAAAATTATTTGTCTGAAAGCTTTTTTCATTTTTATCAGCTATTAGTACAGTTACATGTGTTTGCTTTCAAGTTCCATTTGCTTGGGAAAGTCTTTCTCTGCCCTGTCACTCTAAGGATGACATGATGCTACAAGACATAGAAATGCAATTTTCATTTTTCGCACCATTATTCAGAACTGTTTATCATTTGCGACGGATCTCACTAATGATCTGTGGTGCCATCTTCACAATGAATCGTGTTCTGTATGTACATCTTTTCTGTACTTGTTCTGTTTCTTTATTTACTTCCTATCTCAATGTAAGTCCCACATTGTATGTTCTACAATAGTATAAGTCAGAGTGTCTGGCGAATTAATAAAAAAGTATGTTTCTGGGCTGCAGGGATGGCTTAGTGGTTAAGGCGCTTGTCTGCAAAGCCAAAGGACCTCGGTTCAATTCCCAGGACCCACATAAACCAGATACACAAGGTGGTGCATGCATCTGGAGTTCGTTTGCAGTGGCTAGAAGCCCTGACGAGTTCATTCTCACTTACTCTTTCTCTCTCTCTCTGCCTCTTTCTCTATCTCAAACAAATAAATAAAAATAAAAAAAATATTTTAAAAGTATGTTTCTGCATGTTTCCACTGACAGAATATTCTGCTTTCCTTTGTACAGCCCTGTGATTGTTTTAATCAAATTAAATAGGGTTCCAGGACAAATTGGATACTGGACAGATGTCCAGAACTACTTCATGAGTTGAATATTAAATGAAAAATCATCCGCTGTGAAAATACAGTAATATCCAATTAAAAGCAACTGTTCTTCAACTCAAATAACTGGGGGAAGAAAAGAACATGTATAGTCCATGCGAAGATATTACTTTGTAACTATAGGAACAAAGAGAACATTAGCCAGGTGAGAGAGTTGATTAGCAGTAGAGCAACAGAGAGCAGAAAGGGAGGGTATGTAAAACAAGGGAAGGAACAAGCAGCTCCAGTTAATGGCAGAGAGAGGAGAGAAGAGCACGGAAATGGAGCCAGACAACCTCAAGCTATAACACCACTGTGGGGGGGGGGCTGAGACAAGGAGACCCCTAACCTCACACCTATTTGTGTCCTACCGGAGAAACTGAACCAAACAGAAAAAAGACAAGAAAAGAAATCCAGAAAGAATAGAAAAGAAAGACAGACAGAAGGAGGCAAAGACCCAGCAGGACATATTAAAGCTCATCCTTAAAAACTACAAATTAAATAAGGGAACTTTAAAAGTTAAACAGTAGAAGAAAAATGAGGAAAGAAATTATATATATATATATATATATATATATATATATATATATATATATATAATACTATTTGATTTTATCAATTTGACTTAAATATTCTCATATTCTCTATAAAATCTTATAATTAGTGAGGAGAGAGTAAGAAGAAAAGGCTGAAAGAAAGAGTGGGGGAATGGAACAAAAAGGAAAATAAAGGATTAATTTAAAATGTAAAATAACAACAGTTGGAAAAATAAAAAAAATAAAGATAAATCAAGATATGGAAGACTGATTTCCCACACTCTTGGGCTGTCACTCATCCTAACCGTAGTGCAGTCTACCTGCAGGTCATCACACAAGGGCAGGGACATAGACACTGGGTCTACACCACCTTGCCTTTCCTTCTCTGCTTTTTTGGGTTACTGTCTTCAAAAGAGAGCAAGACTTCTGTGTAATTTCACTTTGTATATTATCTTTTTGTCTTGTTTCCCCCACATCCAAAGACCTTATGTCAGGGGATGGGCAGTGCGTTTCTCCCCCAGGGAGCTAGTGAGTTCCGCTACAATCATGGCTGAGAGCAGATTCCCTTCATGGGGACCTCTAGCTAAGGTATTCTGCAGGCCAGTCTCATGGTAGAGCATGTGACCCTTGCCCTGTGTTCCCAGAGTGGGTTATACAAGGAAGAACCCTTGCTTCTAGAATTCTCTAGCAGCTAACTCAGCAGTAGTCTTTGTAAAAATGATATCTCATCACTGTGTTGGTAAAATACAGACAGAATTTTCTAGCATCTATATGGTTTATGGTATACCACTGAGAATTAATTGTTTTCTTTTTTCTTTTTCTTTTCTTGAGGCAAGCCCAACAGACTGCCTTTGGGTGTGTGTGTGTGTGTGTGTGTGTGTGTGTGTGAGAGAGAGAGAGAGAGAGAGAGAGAGAGAGCAAGAGAGAGAGAAAGTAGGAGGGAGAGAACTGGTGTGCCAAGGCCTCAAGCCAATGCAGTTGAACTCCAGACGTGTGAGCCTCCTTTTGCGCATGTGTGACCTTGCATGCTTGCAACACTCTACATCTGGTTTATGTGGGACCTGGAGAGTCAAACATGGGTCCTTATGCTTGGCAGGCAAGGACCTTAACTGCTAAGCCATCTCTCCAGCCCATTAATTGCTTGTTTGTTTGTTGGATCTCTATCGTCTCCTGGCTTTTATCTCTCTCTGTCTCCTCCATCTTTGTCTCTACCTCTGCTACTAGAAGGTTAGTGTGATTTTCTCAGATTCATTTTGTCTTATGTGGTTGTTCTCATCCTGTGTAGTGGCGCTCACTCCACACTTTGGTGATGTGCATTACAAAACCTTCCCCTCTGTTATCCTTTCAAAAGTTTCCTTTTGTTGTTGTTTTTTTGTTTGTTTGTCTTGTTTTGATTTGTTTGGTTTTGTTTTGGTTTTCGAGGTAGGGTCTCACGCTGGCCCAGGCTAACCTGGAATTCACTATGTAGTCTCAAAGTGGCCTTGAACTCACTACAATCCTCCTACCTCTGCCTCCGGAGATCTGGGATTGAAGGCGTGTGCCACCACACCCACACCCAGCATTCCTTTCTTTATGTCAGCTTTTCAGGCTGGAGAAGATGGCTTAGTAGTTAAGGCGTTTGCCTGCAAAGCTAAAGGACCTCTGTTCAATTCCCCAGGACCCATGTAAGCCAGATGCACGAGGAGGCGCATGTGTCTGGAGTTTGTTTGCAGTGGCTGGAGGCCCTGGAGCACCCATTCTCTCTCTTTCTCTCTCTCATAAATAAATAAATAAATAAATAAATAAATAAATAAATAAATAAATTTAAATTAAAAAGTCAGCTTTTTCCCATGACCCACCTTACAGGGTAGCTGTTCTCCAACATTATTCACTCGCGTGTCATCAGTCTCTGCCTTCTCTTCTGTTTGGATATTTTTATTGATACCAAACTATCAATGGAAAAATTCAATGTGTGCACAAAGTACATGCAGCTTATTTGTAATAATTGATATTATAGTTTTTTTCATAATAATTTGTATTTGTTGGATATTTTAAAAAACACCAAGGACATGCAAATCAACCTGGTATAACTGACAAATTCATAAAAATCAGTAGAAAATAAGACACAGAATATGGTGGCATACATATAGATTGTATCTACAATACCAGCAGTCAGGAGGAGAGGCGGATGGAAAGTTCAAGACCAACCTTGGTTACCCTGACAATAGTGAGGTCACATACCAGCCCAAATCTGTTGTTTGTACAATAAAACATGATTTATTAACATCTTGAGACTTTAGAGAGAAGGCATCCAGATATCAAGGGCTCTCCGTTTTTCAACATTTTCTCACATTGGATTTTTCAGTCTTCTTACTATTTCACAGATATACCTGATCAAAAATAAAATGTCCAAATACAAGCCAAAAAAAAAATACGAAGCAAACACCCAGTCAGAGAGAATCCATGTTGCTTGCTGTTTCTTTCTTCTCCTATCCCGTGAGACTACAAGCTCTTCTCCTGGAGTAGAAAGTTCTTCAGCTTCCAGACTCTTCGAGAACACAGGGTCAAAGCCTATCTGGCAGTAGCCACGAGGCAGACACTAGCAGAGTGGTTCCAGCCCTCAGAGGAAATGCTGCCCGGAGCCTCACAGCAGCTTCACACCCTGCCATCCCGCCCTACATCAAATGCTCACAACTCATCCTTCTGCAGACACACATGGACAGATACGATGAAATCGATCACAGCACACGTCTGGTGGGAAGATCTGGCAAATGAGAAGATGGTTTTTGCCCAGCAATACTGAACTGAACACTGTAGCTTAAACAGAATCTGCTTCCCTTTACTTGATTTCCTGTCTTTCGTTACTATGGAGATAAGGATGGAAATGCCATTTCTGGCGACTGGAGAGATGGCTCAGTGATTAAGAGTCCTTCCTATGAAAGCATAAAGGTCTAAGGTGGGACTGAGGTTATCTTGAGTTGATTTCCCCCCAGCACCCACTTAAACAGCTGGGTGTAGCCACGCATGTCCATAGTCCAGCCCTGTAAGGAGCAAAACTGCAAAATGGCCAGGGTTCCCTAAAATAGCAAGCTCTGAATCAGTAAGAGACTTGGTCTCAAGGAAACAAGTAGAGGACCGGTGGAAGGGGAATACCTGTGGTTCTCCCCTTTGGCTTGCATGTGCGAGGGGCATCTGCACACACATTTGCATGCACCCCATACTCACCCCACCACAATACTACACATGAACAACAACAAAAAAGAGATTCCAGGGGCCTGGAGGGATTAGCTTAGCTGTTAAGGTGCTTGCCTGCAAAGCCAAAGGACCCAGGTTTGATTCCGCAGGACCCACGTAAGCCAGATGCCCAAGATGGTACATGCATCTGGAGTTCATGTGCAGTGGTTGGAGGCCCTGGCATGCCTCTTCTCCCTCTCTCTCCCTCTCTCTCTCTCTCTCTGTGTGTGTGTGTGTCTGTGTGTGTCTCAAATAAATAAATAAAAATATTTTAGAAAATAGATCCCATTTGTTCATATCTGCTCTTTTGAAACTACACATTTTCTTTTCATTGGCCAAATGTTCTCATAAGCAAATTTGAGGTTGCATGTACCTGTTTTAAATGTGGGGTTGTACTCATTTTATCATTGTCTGAATCTTTAAGGATACCTACATTACATTTAGCATTATAGGCAAAAGGTGATCTGGCTAAGCAGTTTCTCTACTTTCTGTTCAAAGTCCATAACCCTCTTGCTATTTCCTAGTGTGTGGATCACACAAAACCTAAATATTTCTAATAGAATTACTGAAAATACCCATGAACACTTGATTGGTTTTTGGAAAATTCTACCAGACCATGTAAACCAAACATCTGACAGTTTCTGCTTTTAAATTCTTTCACATGTAGCAATGTTAATTTTCCTATCCTAATAACCAATTTAGAAGATTATTTTAAAATATTTTTAATTTTATTTATTTGAGTGAAGGAAAGAGAGAGAGAGAATGGGCACACCAGGCCCTTTAGCCACTGCAAATGAACTCCAAACACATGTTCCACCTTGTGCATCTGGCTTACATGGGTCCTGGGGAATAGAATCTGGGTCCTTTGGATTTGCAAGCAATACATTAAATGCTAATCCATCTCTCCAGTCCCAGAAGATTATTTTAATGATAAAAGGGAGATCTCAGTCTCAGTGTATTATAATCTCCTCTTCTCTCCACAATAAGTACTGCTTTAAAAAAAACTGAGAAATACACAGATTTTTATATCTTTTCCCTAGGATCACTGTGCACATTCAGCTAGAATTCTTCTCAAAGAGCTCTTAGGTACATGTTGTTAGATAAAAATGTTCTGTTGTGGGAAACATACAGATTGAGCCAAGAAGTCTTTCTGCTGAGGCATAAAGCTATTAAGCAAGTATTTAGATACTATAGATTTTGATCCAGACTGTGGTTTAAAGGAATAATGATTAACTAACCTATGACATCCAGTGTGCTGCCTGTGCACACAAACCAAAAGAATAACAAAACAAGACATAACTAAATAAAATGTGCATGTTATATAAAAGCATTGGTACAGAGATGTGTAAATACCTTGAAGAAACATCTTTCTACAAATTTATACACAATTAAAACACCTGTTCATATTATATGAGATTCCATGCCACCATATTTTGTTTTCATAGTGTACTGATTACACAGAAAGTCCATATGTTCACAGCATTAAATGTTTAGCAGGCATATTGGTAAAAGAAGAATTTATTCACTGAACACTTTAATCTGAGTTGTTTTAGCACCATTCCCCATACATTCATAAAGACCCAATCTACTGGGTCACACAGGCAGTGGAAGGCAGAGATGGAGTTTAACTATAGGAGAGGGTCATGAAATTAAATATTTTAAGAAGAATTTAAAATTAAATATTAAAATATTTTAAGAAAAAAAGATTTAATAAATTAAGCATAAGAAGAGGAAAAGTTTAAGAGTTTGTAGAAGGTGAGTGAATTTAGACCTTTCTGGGTAGTTTCATTTCTGTAGCCTTCAAAATTCTTCAAACAGCCAGCAATGGATAGAGAAAGAGAGTACTCTAATTTTTACTTTTTTCACTTTTTGCATGACTTTGTATATTTCATAGCTAACAGAATGACCAGCTGTATTTTGTATGGGTGTGTTAGGGCCAAGGAACAAGGTAGCCTTGATAATCTTTGGGATCTGCAGTGTGAGGAGGGGTAGGGAAGATGTGAGTATAAAGATGTTTAACTCCAATATCTAAAGCAAATTGAAGTAATTTTGTTCATTGGACATATTTATTCTACCCATACAATATTCTGTGCTGTGCTTTATCTTTCATCAAACATACCTGATATCCCATCTGTTTAGGCCTCTGCTCTGCTGAGTGCAATGTTTTATTCACTTAGGAGAAATAAGAAAAGAAAAAATATATATCCACGAAGAGCTAAATTGTTTTGAAAGGGAGATGCACTTAAATACTAAGGCTCTTAAAAACTAGGGAACATCACCCTTTCCCGTAGGATTGGCAGAGGGTTAACGTTTTGATCCCAAATGAACCTTTCCCAGAAACTCAGGTGCCCGCTGCAGTGGGGATACGGGAAAGGACGAGAGTCTGAAGCACTCTGCACTACTCGTCCCCACGAACAGATGTCACCACAGCTGCACATCCTGGTGAAAATGGTGAAAGCAATACAGTTCCACGCTCCTGATATTCGGTGATGGACATGCGCACACATGCGCGCACACACACAACACACACATACACACATACATCACATTCACACACATACACACACAGCACACTCACACACACACAGCAAACACAGCACACACACATCACATTCACACACATACACACAACACACATACACAGCACACACAGAGCAAACACACACATAGCAAACACAGCACACACACACACACATCACACTCACACACACACATACAGCACACATACATCACACTCACACATGTATACATAGCACACATACACATATACATCACACTCACACACACACAGCACACACTCACACACACAGCACATACACACACAGCACACATACATAGCACACACATACACACAGAGCACACACGTACGCAGCACACACTCATACCCACTGACAGGATGATGGAGTTTGTGGAATTAAGAGTAATGTTTTTTGTTTTAAATTTTTTTTGTTCCTGGTAAAATATGTGACAATGATCAAAATGAACAAAACACAATATATGACAATGAACAAAACCATGTTGTAAGTAAAAGTATAAAACCATCTTGAAGCTCTCAGACAGGAAGAAAGAAATTGGGTGGGAATGAAATTCAAACCCTCCTGGTCTCTTTGTTCTGTCCATCGAGTGAGCACCCGTTTCTCTGAATCCATCAACATAGTGAACTCATTGATGTCTTTAAAGACATATGATAGCATTTAATGGTGCATTTTAGAGTACAAGCTGTCAGGTAAGTAGAAGACTTCTTTATGACTTTGAGCTACACCGGGTGGATTTGATTTTTTTGAAACATTCTGTCTAGCACCTTGCACAACAGTACTTCATATTTATAGGATAAAAAGCTGTTGCCACAAACTTGGCCTAAATTTTAACACATCATCCGTGAATTCTCAAGGAGGGCTGGAATCAATTTTAAATCAGTGAGCCGAGTTGCAGGAATGTGAGCTAAGTACACGCTGTCAATCCACAAAGTTGCCTAGAGAAAATCAAACCCTGAGCAAATGCACCATGATTTTTGTGGGCCGTCTAGTGAGTAGAAAATCTACTGCAGCTTAAATTTGCCTCTACAATGCACTTGACAATAAGGAAGCAACCGATGATGCTGTGAATAAAAATAGCTACTATTAGAAGAGGGAAGATCCCTTGTAAAGTTATTTTCCTCCTCAGTTTCAGATCAGGAAACATGACAAACAAAGTGATAAATAGCATGTTAATGTGGATGCCTAATGTCTATTGAGCAAATATTCTGAGTTAGCACTACGAACACCCATATTTTACATGTGACATAACAATCAGGTCAGTATTAGAACCGAAATTCAAATTCAGATATATCTGGCTCCTGGACCTATACCCTTATTCACCATGCTAGGTGAAATATTTTTTGACAGATCCTGGTTGTTAATGATAAATAAGAACAAACAACTTTCTACGGTGTTTCTGTTTGTTTTCCTAGATGTATCACTTGCACTTATCCACATATCCACATGGCAGTCGCCCATCAAGTGGCCTAAGAACATGACTGACTGCAATCGTGTATCTCTAGGTCATCTACACAGTGTCATGAGTGAAACTTATGGTCATAATAAACCCAGAAACTTGACCTTCATTTTCTTTATTTTAAGTTATTTATTTATTTATTTATTTATTTATTTATTTATTTATTTATTTATTAGAGACAGAGAGAGGGAGGGAGGATAGAGAGAGAAAAACTGAGGGGGGGGGAGAGAATGGGCATGCCAGGGCCTATAGCCACTGCAAAGAACTCCAGTCTCATACATCACTTTGTGCATATGGCTTATGTGGGACCTGGAGAATCAAACCTGGGTCCTTAGGCTTTGCAGGCATACGCCTTAACTGCTAAGCCATCTCTCCAGCCTGATCTTTGTTTTCTTATTTCAATATACTACCTCACTATCTTTTTACTCGCATAAACCCAACTTATGTTCTTCTTAATCTTGTTTTACTTTACAGGAATGCTGTAAGACGGAACCATGCACTAAGTAGCTTAAGTCATAGAAATTAATTTATTCGTGATCTTGAGGTTAAAGGCTAAAGGTCAAGGGACCACTAGCACTCCTTTCTTCTAAGTCCCTCATTCAGTGTCTTGTGCACATTCTCTTGCTGCATTTCGGCATCCAAATTGCCTCCTCTTATAAAGATACCACCCCATTCAGATGACATTAGAACATACTCTAATTAGTGCCTGCATTTTGTCTTCTTCACCTGCTTCACTTCCCTTCCAACAGTCACATTTAGAAGTACTCAGGATTAGAAATGTGATGTTTATTTTTAAGGGAGATGCAATTCAGCCCCAGTAGTCCTAATGTCTCAAATTGTTTGCTGACATTCAGAACGCCAAAATAACAACAACAAAAAATTACTATGTTACCCTTTCTAGACAAACTAAGTAAAAAAATTACTCAGTTCAAATGGCTTAAAGATAATACTGTCTTTGAGTTCAAATATCAACCTTCTAGGCCAGAAAAATGGCACAGAAATACTTGGTGTCCGAGCCTCCTTATTCAGTGTTGCTTAGATTTGAACTCAAGCAAGCAGACTGTCGGTAATTATTCCCACCTTAGTCACTTAAGCTATTGTTGAAATTATAAGATATTGTATCTGTAGTATTTTTATCACTATTTAATAATCTGCTTTATTGAATATACAACCTACTAAACATTTGTCTTTGGGACCCAAGGACAAGACAGTAGATCGAGTCCAGTCATTTTACCTCAGCAGAGTGAGTGTCATTTTTCCTATTAGGGTTATAGGATATGAGTTTGGCAGCTTGCATTAAAGTTTATTGTGATAAGAGATGGAGACAAGGGATCAGGAATGGTCTTACATTTCCAAAATTTGATCTTTAAAATTGAAAATGAGTTTGTAAATTGCCTATTTTGTTCCAGATACCTATTGAAGCACTGAATATAAATGAATTACTATGAAAAAAAAATGACTTCTACCTTCAGGGTTGTCTGTGTCTAACAGAGAGGACTCAGAAAGATCCCCAATGAAGGCTCACGTGAAGAAGGCCACACAGGGAATTTACCACCCAGTTTTCTCTAGTATCCAGGGAGGAGCTCGCCTCCCTCAAGTTGAGTTTAGTTTAAAAGATTGCACCCAGGCCGGGTGTGGTGGCACACGCCTTTAATCCCAGCACTTGGGAGGCAGAGGTAGGAGGATCGCCATGAGTTTGAGGCCACCCTGAGACTACATAGTGAATTCCCAGGTCAGCCTGGGCCAGAGTGAGACCCTACCTTGAAAAACCAAAAAAAAAAAAAAAAAAAAAAAAAAAAACAAAACAAAACAAAAAAAAAGATTGCACCCAAGCTTAGCTGTTTTTCTTAGATAAAAAAATAAGCTCCTCATTAAACTTCATCAATATTTTTCTAGATGTTCGAAAACTAAATGCACTGTCATCCCTCCCAATTATTTTTACACACATAAGGGGCTGCTTACCATTTGCACTGTGGGATATCCCAGCTCCTTCTAGGCTGGGTTGGGCTAGCATCTAGCAGTTTCTTTGAAGTCCTAAGGATATTTGTTTACCAAACAAGGCCAAATAATTTATGAACTACTTCCCCCTCCCCCTCCTCCTTCTTCAGTACTGGAGATCACATTCCTAGCTCTAACATCCAAGCAAGAACTCTGTCACTGAGCTACAAGTACAGCCATGATGTTTCCTATTTCTTTTTGGTTTGTTTTGCTTTCTCTAGTGCATAGGGTACTTTCTCATTGTGGGACAAAATACCCAACCAGACGTGCTTATGGAAGAAAGGGCTTATTTCACCTTCCAGTTCCAGAGAGTAGAGTCCATCATCGTGGGAAAATATGACAGGAGCGGGAAGCAGTTGCAATTTCCATCCTTGGCATTTCAAACTTGCTTATATTTCTTTACATGCCAAACTTCTCAGTTTACATATATGTTGGCTCTGTATTTGTATTTTTCTCTTTCACTGCAGATCTGAATTAGGGTAGCAAAGAAAAACAGTGCTGAAGACTCCTTGTTTTTTCTGCCTTTAACTTTCCTCTTCAGAGGCCATTATTCCATTTACTAAAATTCAGCATACTCAAGTTCCCGGACATGGGCAAGGCACACCTCGTTTCTTTGCCAGAATATCACATGAACTGCCTCTAATCCAGTTCCTTATAACGAAGTATTTTTTTTCTCTGCTAAAGCCTCAAAAAATGGCGCTCCATTGTCAACATTTCTCTTGGCTTCTTAAACTCTGAACTCGCATCAAATGCTCCCTAAAGCTCTGCTTACAATCTTATAGGGCTACTCTAATCCAAAATTCCAAATTCCTCCACATTCCTCCCTAAAACCAGTTCCAAAAGCCCAAGAACCAAAGGATTATGTTCACAGTAACTTCACAACTCACTGGGGCCAACTTTCCATCTCAGATACTTTTCTCTTTGCCTGGACAAGATACCTGTTGAAAAGCAGCTTATGGACTGAACGGTTTCCTTGGGCTTTCAGTCAGTGCGTAGAATCCACAACGGAGGGGCCATGGCAGCAGCAGGAAGTCAGTGTCACAGCACCACGTAATCAGGAAGGAGGGAAAGAGAGAGAAAAACCAGCCAGTGCGGCCGGGCATAACACCTTTCTTCAGCAAGACTCCCTTTCCTAAAACTTTCATAACCTTCTCTGGTAGTGCCTCATTGTTGGGCACCCAGTGTTCAAGCGCATGGGCCTATGAGAGAGATTGTACTCACACCGTTACACAGGAAATAGCTGGAATAGGAAATGAATGACTTCTTTGGAAAACTCTTTTTTTTTTCCGTTATTATTATTATTAGCAACATATTTGTGTGGATACATCATGTGTTGGTACCCTCTTTTCCCTCATCCCTGCCCCCATTCTGTTGGGGACACTACTCAGTGGGGTTGCAGGTATTCCCTGTGGAATTGTGGTTTATGCATTGTGGGAGCATAAGGTTTTTTAAGGAACAGTCAGGGGTTTTTTTTTTGTGTGGGGGGGGGATGCCTCTGGGCATGATATTTCAACCTGTAGTTCTTACAATCTTTCTGCGCCCTCTTCTGCAAAATTCCCTGAGCTGTGGTGGGTGTGTTTTAAGTCTACTTCAGTGATAAGCTCTTAGGAGCCTCTGGATCTCTGCTTTGGTAGGTGTTGAGTGTCCTCAGGGTCTGTCTCCTTCACCTTGGCACTGATTATCAGGAACAGCATGGAAGCAGCACTCTTGCTCTTCTCCCCAGTTCCTCTGTGGATTCAGCTGTGGCTTGGCTGAAGTGGGAGGGGTAGTTTATCTCCTCTGGTCTCGTTACCTTCTGAAAAAGAACAGATTCTCCATAGTTTAAATAGGATAAGCATAATTAATTTAGGGATAATTTGATGCATGTAACACAAGTGAGAGCTTGACACTAGAGAGCATAATCTGTCTCCATAAGATTCTGACCTGGTTCCCAATTCCAGATATGGGTTCCTTTACACTGAGCAGATCTCTTAGCCAATCAGAAAGTGCCTGATTACCCACCAAGGCTGTGTGCCACTATTGCACTGGTGTGTACATCCTGTCAGGGTGTTTACTTCTGAGTAGCTTAGACTCATAGCTTAGCTCATAGAGCACTTTCCAGCACTAGATGGGCTAACTGTCTGGGGACTGGCTCTCTTCCAAATTTCAGCCAGGTCTCTCCGTGCTTTGTGTCAGCAGCATATTGTGTCTTCAAAATAGGGTTTTACCTTTTGCCTCAGGTGGGTAATCAAATGCTTTAACAGAAACCTGTCTTGTTTTGGTGACTTTGTAGGTCTCTCCAATTAACAGCTCATTGTGAGTTGCAACCAATTTCTGGTACTGGATGTTACAGACCAGAGATAAATTTAAGAGCTTTTTTCCCTCTTTGAGATACAAATTCAGGATTATAGGATGAAGGCAGTTAAGTTTTCCCTAAGTGTGTGAATTTGTAGAAATACTGCATAATCAACAGGGTTTATACCTTAATATTAGTAGTTAGAATTCTAAATAGCTGTAAATTTCCCTTTCTTTTAATTTATTTTCAAATAAGAAAGTCTACTCTGTAAAGCAGGAAGGACACACGTGTAGACAGATAATACTGCTTTATTCATTACTGTGTCAACAGTGTCCGGGACTCAGATTAATATACAAAGGGATTCTCTCCTGACATCTGTGTTTATGTACCATGGGCAAGACAAGCAAAAGTAATCTACTTACCAGCATGAATTGCACATATATTTCTTGTTACTTACCACCAAGTGGATTATTGCCACACTCAAAGAAATACAAAGCCATTTTTCTTACATAGAACAAAAGTCTGGACACACTTAATAAGCTCCCTTTGAAATAAAAGAGTGCTGTATTTTTATGGAGTGTTCTTTAGAATTTATTTCAATTATTTTCTTTTAAAATATCCTACTCAGTGGTGCGTAGGTGCCAGGGAAGTAATTTCCTGTGAACTCTCACTGACCCTTGCTAAATTGTAGTTTATAGTGAACAGAAAATATGCTAGCTGTCTGTGGAGATTTAATTGTTAAAAAAAAAAAAAAAAAAAAAAAGAAAAGAATCTGACTTGTGTCATCTTCATACCAAGAATGCTCTTTCTCATTAGGAAGGCAGAAAGTCTGCTTTCACTCACCATGAGACATGCCTGCACTACTGTCAAAACCCAGCATAGCTGTCGCATGTTCTCCTACTGTACCAACTAAAATGAATTAAAGGTTAAAAATAGAAGTCCCAGGGGCTGGAGAAATGGCTTAGCGGTTAAGGCATTTGCCTGCCAACTGTACCAGGACTAAAGATGCAATTAATGCATCTGGTTAAAAAGTGGCTGGAGGCCCTGGTGTGCCCATTCTCTCTGTGTCTGCCTCTCTTCTCTCTCTCTCTCTCCCTGCTTGCAAATAAACAAATAAAATATATTTAAAAAAAAAATAAAAATAAAAATAAAAATAAAAATAAAAATAGAAGTCCCAATAAAGAATAAATGAACAGTTACAAAGCCATTGGGGAAAAGTTCACTGTCAAAAAACCCCTGAGACCGAGGCTGAGGAAGGAGGATCACCATGAGTTTGAGGCTAGCCTGGGGCTACAGAGTGTGTTGAAAAAAAAAAGCCCGAGGATACCACCTGTTTCATAGGGAAATAGAGAAAATTATATGGATTCTATAAAAAAACACTGTTATCAGTTGAATTGTATTGGTCTTTGTACACACCTATTTCCATTGACATATTGATAAAGTATTTAGAATGAGTTTTTCACTATAATAAGGAGAAGATGGTAAAGGAAACTTGGTCATCTTTGGTTGTAACGTAGAAAGCAAAACATGAGGGTTATCCTCCAGCTCATCCTTTAAACAAGTAGGATTGGTTATCTGACTCGGTGTGTTAAGAATAGTCTGAGCTGCATCAGACTATTTATTTAACAAATTTGTTTATGTATGCATGCATTCACTCATTTATTCTTTTAGTCAGCAATTCATTCATTTTTAAAAATTTATTTATTTATTTGAGAGAGAAAGAGAAGGAGGGGGGGAGAGAGAGAGAGAGAGAGGGAGAATGGGTGCCCCAGGGTTTCCAGCCACAGCAAACAAACTCCAGAAGCATGCACCTCCTTGTGCATCTGGCTAACGTGGGTCCTTTGGCTTTGCAGGCAAATGCCTTAACCACTAAGCCATCCCTCCAGCCTAGTAATTCATTTATTTGAGACAAAGTCTATGTAGCCCTGGTTGGCCTGGAACTTGTTATGTAATCCATGCTGCCCCTCCTTGTTGGGATTATATGTTACCTTTAGGAGTTGGGCCAGGAGTTACTATCCTTCCTGGAGGATACCACACACACACAGGTATTTACTAAGCCTCTCGTGCTCGTCCTGCACTACCTTTGCCTTGCCCACACCCATAGCTTACCTGTCCCATTGCCATCAGTGTCATCCTTCCACACCAATGATCTTGGGGATATCTCTGATTCTTCCCTTCTTTTCAGTCCTTAGATCCAATCTCTCAGTATGCTTAGCTGGTCCCAGTGTTAAAAATGAAGACAGAATCTACTGTTGTCACCTTGCAGATGCTAGTACATGTTTTAGGAAACGTACAGTGTTCATTCATCCCAACATGCACACCCGTCACATTAATAACATGGAAATGAAAACAAACGAGGGAAAGCGCCAACTGTTGTTTGACTAAATGAATATGCTTTACCCATCAAATTTCACTCGAAATATTTGTGTTTATACTCATGAATTAAAATAGCTTTCACCTGTGTTTAGACTTTTTTTTTTTTTTTGCAGTTGGCAGTGAATACTGGGGAGATTCCAAACTTGTCAAAGTGCTGAGAATAAGTGACTACAGAGTTCTTAGTGCCAAATGAGACATCTTCTTCATCAGACTGTCCAAAGCTCAGGTAACACTGGGGAAGAAGAGGCAGAAAACAAAACAAAACAAAAAACTATCAGAGCCAGAGGATGGGAAGAATGTCTAGAATGCCAACTTCCAAACATGAGGTGACCATGGCTTTCATGACCTCACAGTGACTGTCACTACCTGCACAAGACCTGGCCAATAATGGGCCCATCAACCTGCCATCATGAATGGTAGACGAGGCAAAAACAAATGTCATCAAACAGAAGAAGGACTGGCTGTGGAGGGGGAGTTCAGCGAAAGTAGGGTAGTGGAAGAGGGACAAAAGAAGGCAATGGGAGGGGAGATAATCAAACTACTTTAGGTACATGTATGAACATTTTTTTGTTTATTTTTATTTATTTATTAGCAACAGACAAAGAGGCAGAGAGAGAATGGGTGCAGCAGGGCCTCCAGCCACTGCAAACGAACTCCAGATGCATGTGCCACTTTGTTCATCTGGCTTACGTGGGTCCTGGGGAATCAAGCCTTGAACTGTGGTCATTAGGCTTCACAGGCAAGTGTTTTAACTGCTAAGCCATCTCTCCAGCCCATGTATGAACATTTTTAATAAAAACATGTTTTAAAAGCTGGGCATGTGCTTTAATGTCAGCACTCAGGAACCTAAGAAAAGAGGTTGGCTGTGAGTTCGAGGCCACCTTGAGACTACCTAGTGAATTCCAGGTCAGCGTGAGCTACAGGGAGACCCTATCTCAAAAAAACTGAACACAAAAACAAAAATGTTTTGAAAACTGAATCTGCTCCTTGCTCTATTTTTTCCCAGCTGCACCTCTGTTCAGTATCGTTCAAAGCACACTCTGTCCCTTACTCCTCACCTTCTCAGTGGAGCCTACACAGCCATTGTAACCCTCCCTTATACACCTGGTACCATGTGAGTTGCTCATTTACTATGCTTCTATTTAATGCCATTCTTTTTATTCTTTTCTTTTCTTTTCTTTTCTCTTCTTTCTTTTCTTTTTTTTTTTTTCCTTTCTAGATAGAACTTCACTCTGTCCCATGCTGGCCTGTAGTCTCACTCTGTAGTCTCAGGTTGTTCTCAAACTCACAGCAATCCTCCTACCTAGGCCTGCCATGTGCTGTGATTATAGGCATGTGCCACCGTGCCTGGCTTCATGACACACTTTTGTAGTTAGAAAATATGCTTCATAATGAAATGAAAACATGTCTACTAATGTACTCCAAGTAGAATCATGTTTACCATATATTGGGCATTGACTCATTAGCCACTTCATAAACGGGTTAAGTTGTATTCGCTTCACAGTATGTAGGTTTATATTCAAGCAATGCTGGGAGCACGACTCTGAAAACTAAATGTTCATATAGACAAACAATCAGAAACCTAGGTTTTCACAATATTTCTTACTTGCTACCTCCTCTTTACCCTGTGAAGTAGGTATGGAGAACTAAGACCCTGATAGACTCATATAGAATGATCTATAAACCTGTTGGGCACAGTTGAGGACCCCAGGCCATTGGAGATTTAAGCAGGCCTGAGCTGTAAAGCACAACTAAGGGCCCCAGGCCACAGGATGTTGTAGCTGGCCCAGACCCCAATAATCTTACCTGGAGACAGGCAGGAGTGAGGCTGCTTCCTCCCCCCACCTGGGGCACCTGGACGTCCTGGTAAGACTTAGGTTTCAGTTCCCTGTGGCCACGTGACCTTTTACCACTCACCCACAAGGTCCCTATATGTTAATGAAGTATTAGCCAGCAGCCTTCACACAGCCAATCCCCCTGTGATGGTACCCTGTACCTCTTCCTGCCACTTCATGAACACTTACAAGCCCACTCCCCAGGAAAATAAATGAGCTGTCCTCTGACCACCGCCACTCAAGACCCTGATCCACAGCCACCTGTATGTCTCTGGGGTGCCAGTGAGCAACGGCCCCTGAGCAGCCAGGGACCCACATAAAACTACTTCAAGTGATTAAAAAAACAGAAGAGATTTCATTAACCCCTTGAGTTTCTATGGCTACCTAAGATGATGAATTGTTAGGGTCTTATTTAAAAGTTTATTAAATGCAGAGTCAATTTCCCATTTTGCTATAATATTTTCTTTTATTGTTGTGTACATTTGTAATTCACAAAAAAACATAGCTGCTAAATGAAAGGAAAGAGTTAAGCATAACTATCTTAAGTATATTGAAACTATATTTTCAACCTCTTGATTTTATTTGTCAAATATTTTATTAATTTATTTGAAAGAAGCAGATAGAGAGAGAATGGGACACACCAGGGCCTCCAGCCACTGCAAAGGAACTCCAGATGCACATGCCACCTTGTGCATCTGGCTTACGAAGGTAATGGGGAATTGAATCTGGGTCCTCAGGCTTCTCAGGCAAGTACCTTAACCACTAAGCAATCCTTCCAGCCCCCACCTCTTAATTTTAGACTACATGTTTCATTCCATTGAATGTTGATTATCAAACTCTGCTTTGCTGTGAGCTAAAGCTATTGAACTGTCCATCTTCTCATTTAAAAGTCACTGAATTGTGCTATGAGAGATGATGGTGGTTTCTTGGTATCCACTCTGGAGCCTTTCTGAAGCTGTTATTTTCATGACATCTACCAACCAGTAACATCATTGGTCGCAAAGAACATAGAACCACAGAAAAAACGACAGCTTGTAGTGAGATTTATACCCCAGGAAGGCAACTCTCAACTTCTAGACATACATTTTAAAGATGGAATACTTTCCAGTGGTGGGCGTGGGGTGGCTGAGAAATAGGTATAGACTTCTTGGCCCTTGGCCTTTAGCAAAGTCACTTTTGTGGCCATTGCACGAATGGCTGTGAACATTTTTTGGCATAAACTTGACTAAAACACAATAGTGATACTGAATCTAGTTTACCATGAGCTATCTGATGTAAGGTCATCTGGGTCAGGCAAAATTAGTTCACTCAGTTTGCATATTTAAACCATAACTTTCAACACTAATGTGCCTATCTCACAGTCTCTTGAAGTAGACCTCTCTCGTCGCTGTTGGCCTTTGAAGGGAAGATAGCAATAGCACCATCTTAATGAAGGTTGAAAGCATTAGATGCCACGTGTCTAGCACAATGCTGGATTTGAAATGTCCATAAGTAAGTGCATAACTCAGACCATTTTTAGAAACCCTTCTGGTCCACAGCCTGTTCATCAAGTTTTAAATGAATTGAAATTTGCTACATTATCCTGTATATTATGAAACAGTAACATTCTAAATGTAGAAAAAAAATTCAATGCATTTGCTTTGGGGGTAAAAGTCCATTAGAATTAGCATTTTCTTGGTCAAGTCAAGTTTCCTGGAACTCAGAAGAGGTGGTAATGTCTGCAACGTCAGCTGTGCTATCACAATTTATGTGTCAGATCATACGGAGGTATATTGCTATTTTCTTTCACTTAAATTTATTAAACACTAAAAATCATAATTAAATATCCCAGTCAGCTTAGCTCTTCCATTTGCTTTATTTTAAGATTTTACTAATTACCCTGATTTACCTGGAAGTCAAATCTGTTGAATTGTTTGATGAATTAATAAAAACCCATCTGGAAAGTGGGCAAGATAACCAAACTGCATAATCATGTTACAGTGAGCAATGGGGTACCAAAAGGTTGATATATTTCAATTCCTGGCATATCAAATTGCGTACTTTTCAATAACCTTTTCTTGTTTTTAGAGTTTTAGTATTTATTTATTTATTTATTTATTTATTTATTTATTTGAGGGAGAGTAAGAAGCAGAGAGAAAGGGAGAGAGAAAGAAAGAGAGAATGGGTGTGCCAGGGCCTCCTCCAGCCACTGCAAACGAACTCCAAGTGCACACGCTCCCTTGTGCATCTGGCTTACATGGGTCCTAGAGAATCGAACCAGGGTCCTTTGGCTTTGAAGGCAAATGCCTTAACCACTAAGCCATCTCTCCAGCCCCAATAAACTTTTCTTGTAATTCTTTAAAGTGTTAAATTCATACTTAAGTTTCCATTTAATGTGAACGATAGGGTGAACTGTATAAATCACTTCTTGGACAATGATCCTGCTAAACTCAATCCATCCCTTTGTCTGAGGAATGTTTTTATTAAGCTCTGCGACACAACAGCGCTACTAACACAGAAATGGTTATACATGGTTCTGCCTCTAAGGAGTCCATAGAGACAAGTAAAAAAAAGAAAATAATTAAAATAGCAAGTATCATATACAATTAAAGGAGTGTTTGCAGGGAGCATAGTTATAAAATGTCTGGCTCATTGGGAGAAAAACAGTGAACCCTCAGACAGATGGAAGTTGGCTTCTGGGGAGCATAGGACAATTTTTGGAATGCAAGGGCAAACGAACGCACATTGTGAGAAGCAGTGGTAGCTGATACAAGGTGACAGTGACAGGAAGCAATCGGATATATTCACTTGCCTTCATGAAGTTCTTGGTGGGGATATAGCTCTATGGTCTCAAACTGCTGGGTTTTTAATATAACTGAAATGGTTTCTTTTGAAACCCTTAGTTCTGTTCTTATTTTATAACAAGGGTCTGGATGTTTCAATGCCACAGTGAAGAGCAGGTACCAGTGCTCACGTAAAGTGCGTGAGCCTTGTATCTGTAATTACTTCATATTCCTCTCTTATGACACCTGAAATTGCAACAGTTATTTATCTGGTTTCTCATATATTCTGGGTAATTTTGATCAATTTTAATGAGCTTTTGGTGTTGATATGACATTGCCTACTTATCTCCCATTCTACACCTGCATTGAAGTCTGCAGACTTATAAGAATGGGCAGAATAGTTGCAGGCAATTGTTTAGCAGATTATGAATTTGAAAAACACTTTACTAAATGAGTTTTTTTTCTATTTGTTAATATTTTAATCTCAGGATAATAACTCAATAAGCCTTGAATTCTACTTCTAAATATAATATTTAAAAAATTATAACTGCTAATGCACTTTAATTGTGCATATTAAATGATTTTATTATGATACATATATCATAATGTATATCATCCTCTGTTTATCTTTCTTGTCTCTCTTCCAGTTCCCTTGTTTTTTGTTTTGTTTTGTTTTGGTTTTGGTTTTTCAAGATAGGGTCTCACTGTAGCCCAGGCTGACCTGGAATTCATTGTGTATTCTCAGGGTGGCCTTGAACTCACTCATGGTGATCCTCCTACCTCTGTATCCCAAGTGCTGGGATTAAAGACGTGTGCCACCATGCTTGGCTTCCCTTATTTTTTCTAATAGTCCCTCTACTACATTCAGGTCATTTTTGGTTTGTTTGTCTTATCTACCTTCCACGTGTGAGCAAAAACACGTGACCTTGTGTTTTGGCATATGCTTTATTTTGTTTGACATAATAACTCATTTCCTGAAAATGAAATACTTTGCTCTTCTTTGTAACTGTATAATGCTCCACTTCATATATATATATCTCATAATCTCTATTCATTCATCCATGAACACAAGGCTGCTTCATGGCTTGGTGATTGTGAATAGTGTTGCAATAAATATTTACAATTGTTGGCTTAATTTCCTGAAGGTATGTAGTGACTAGTATAGATGGATTATATTCTACTTTTAATTTCAGTTTACTGTTTTCAATAACGTGGATATTCCTATCAATAATGCACAAAGGTTTGTTTCTCCCACAGTCTTGCCAGAATTATTGTTTCTTGTTTGTTTTACTGAGATGAGATGAAATCTCAAAGTACTTTTGATTTGCATTTCACTAATGTCTAAAGATTTTGAGTATTTTTTCATATATTTACAGGACAATTGTATTTCTTCTGTTGAGAATTGTCTTTTCAGATCATTTACTAATTTAGTGATTCACTATCATGTTCTTTTTTAAAGGTTTTTAGTGCATTCCACTTATGTAGGAAGCAAGAAGGATAGGAAGGTAGGGAGAAAGAATAGGCTTATATGAAAAAATTTCAGATCCATAAAAAATTGTTAAAAAATTATGGGAAGCAGAGGTAGAAGTATCACTGTGAGGTGGAGGCTACCCTGAGACTACAGAGTGAATTCCAGGTCAGCCTGAGCTAGAGTGAGACCTTACCTTGAACAACAACAACAACAAAGAAATTATGAAACAGGAACATCAAAACAATAGTTGTTCAGGTAATTACCATTATAGTGGAGGAAGAGAGAGTTATCCTCATAAATATGGGATCATGGTCTACCCTGGTGCACTGGAGGACTGGAGTCAATGCAAAGAGCCCTTGTCTCCCATCAAGGCTTATGACTGGGGAAGCACAGAGATTAATACCAAGAGTAAAGAAATTGACAGCCTCAAGGATGTCGGAAGCTGCAGTGACAGGGGTGATAAATACTGTTAACATGCTCCACAGGCAGCACATAAAAATAGATCGAAGATTGAAAATATAAGAAAAGATTTGTTACAAGAGTATGTGAGACAGTCCACTGAGATTCCCCCCTCCCCATACACACACAAAATGGGCAAAAATCAAGGAGTGGGTAAATGCTATTATGGATTCAGGGGAAAGTTGATGAAATTCAAATTAATATTAAATTGACACCATCTGTACTTGTTGGCAGGCAGGGATTAAAGAACTGAAACACTATTTTATAGATATAAGAAAGTAAGGAATGATAATAAAAATGGGTTCCACGAAAACTAGATGAGAATCTTTCATGGGTTTTTAGACACTTGTGATACTGAGAAGACTCACCTGAGGTAGGTCTTCTTCATTCTGAGGATTCCAGTGAGCAAAATAAAATACAGACATGGTAAGTATCTTCAGTCCAGTCATAGAGTGGGAAATAACAGAGCCAGTTTGAAACTAGTACTCTCTTATCTTACAGTTTCAGCTTGTCTACAGTAGGAAGGCTCAGCTATCACTTAGTTTAGTAGAATCTAAGGAATAATAACAGATCCAACACCATTAAAACAAAGAAAAATTTTCATGTTTCCTAAAATTAAAGTTACTAGATTTAGCAAATACAGATACCTAGTTAGAGCTGAATTTCACAAATGCAATGGATCTTTTTACAATAATGTGTCCCAAATGTTTATGCTAAATATTTAGTTGTGTTTTTCTGAAATTCAAATTTAACAGACTACCCCCCTCACACACACACACACACACACACACACACACACACACACACACACATACATTATAAATAATATTTGTCCAGTGATAATCAATACAAAACTTGTGCTATTCTTTTTATTGATTTGGATTAGCAGTAACAAAAAGAGAGAAAAGTCAGTATTAATACTGTAGCCCTTGTGATTATTTTCATAAAACATTAAATATTGGCTATTTGTTCTTTGCTGTTTGTACTGAGGCAAGTAGAAAAGATGCTTGAATATTCTTTAAGTTGGTGAGTAGATCTGTTAAGCAGATCAAATGCTGGGTAAAGGTTTCCAGAGAAGTTTTAGTCACCCCGTGCACTTCATTGTAAGCTATTCTAGGATTCTCTAGCATGTGATTCATGCTGAAAACAAACAGAACAGAAATAATAGATGTTTACCAAGATGGCTTTTGTCAACTCACAACAGCTACCACCATTATTTTGTCCACAACAAATCCCAACTCCTTCACATGGCCCTTGGGACAAGGAAGAAATCATCTTGATGGTTCAATAGCAACAGGAAAACTGCCTCAGGAATGGAAAATGACCATATGATGTCTAATTAAGAAACTTGGGCTCATGTTCTTTTTGAAGAATTTGAGAATGTTTTGTATTGTGTGCTCACAATTTTAACTGAAAGAAGTGGTGTGTTGCTCCAGAACTACCATAGTATCTGCTGGTGTGCCCGTTCTCTCCCTCTCTCTCTCTCCTCTCCCTTTCTCTGTCTCAAATAAATATATATAAAATAAAATCTTTTTAAAAGAAAAGCATGATGCACAAAATAATTTAGAATAATTTGTTGTACTTATCACTAATCATCATAATAAGATACTTTGGAAAATTTCTCAGATGGTTAAATAAAAACCAGCACTCATGTTTGAAATTTGGGTATAAGTATTAAAGGTAAATTCTCCACTTCAGCGAGTACATTTCTCCCCAAGGTACCCAGAGTTTTATTGGCTATAGTTTATTATCATTTTCAAGCCAGATGGATGAAGAAGAGGTTATACAGTGAAATTCCTAAACTTCTTTTTTTTTTTTTTTTTTTTTGGAGAGAGACAGAGAGAGAGACAGAGAGGGAGAGGAAGACAGAGATGGGTGTGCCAGCAGTCTCTCAGCTGCTGTGAACAAAATCTAGATGCATGTGCCCCTTTGTGGTCAAGTGCGGCATTGCACCCTTGTGTCACTTTGCATCTGGCTAAACGTGGGACCTGGAGATTGGAACCAGAGTTTTCAGGCTTAGGAGGCAGGCGCCTTAACCACTAAGCCATCTCTCCAGCCCACTTTTTCTTTCTTTCTTTCTCTCTTTCTCTCTTTCTTTCTTTCTTTCTTTCTTTCTTTCTTCCTTCCTTCCTTCCTTCCTTCCTTTCTTTCTTTTTTTTTTTTTTTGAGGTAGAGTCTCACTCTAGTCCAGGCTGACCTGGAATTCACTATGTAGTCTCAGGGTGGCCTTGAACTCATGGTGGTTTTCCTACCTCTGCCTCCCGAATGCTGGGATTAAAATGTGCACCACCACACCAGGCTTAAAATTCCTAAACTTCTAAAGAGGTATAATCTGTGATAGTCATTAAGTTGGTGACTGATGAACACCGCCAAGACGCCCTCTCCAGTGATCTCCAACACAGTGTGTCCACGTCCTTAAGCTCATCCACTGGAAGCCAGATTCGATTTAGGAATTTGTTACTAAAATAATAATAAAATAAATGGGGAGTCCACTATTTATTTGACTCTTTCTTTCCACCTCGTTCACTGTTAGGAATCAGTTGCCAACTCCTGATCATTCAAATGGAAGGACCCGCTTGGCAAAGAAGCGTAGCAAATTGCCAACTGCCACGCTAGTGCGTGAGGAAGCAGACCATCCATCCTCCATCACTATTGCAGGTGGACGGCTCCCTAAGCAACAGCTTGACTACAACCTCATGAGAGATGGAGTTAGAAACTTTCAGCCAGCCGGGCGTGGTGGCGCACACCTTTAATCCCAGCACTCGGAAGGCAATGGTAGGAGGATGTCCATGAGTTCAAGGCCACCCTGAGATTACATGGTGAATTCCAGATCAGCCTGGGCTGGAGTGAGACCCTACCTTAAAAACCAAAAATAATAAATAAATAAAAATTAAAAAAATAACTTTCAGCCAAGCTGCTCCAGATTCTTGGACCTCAGAAACTATGTGAAATAATAATTTTTGTTGTTTCCAGCTGTTTGGGCAAACTTCTTATGTATCAACACATAAGTGGTGCAGAGGCAGGGCTATATGTTGTAAGCACTGTGTTTGTGCTTAGTAGATATTTTCTCAAAGTGTGGATGAGCTAGTGTTTGCTTCTAAATTTTCACAACGTATTTGAAAAATAGTCCAAAGTTGAAATTGGCAGGTCAAGTACGTAAATGTATATTATGTTATGAATGGAGAAAATAACTTCCCACCTGGGCTTTTCTCTATTTGTTAATCTTTTATTTACTATCAAAATTATTCAAAGTTGTGGCTAGGGGTGGGGTCAGTAGTTAAAGGCTCTTTCTTACAAGGCTGCTGACCCAAGTTCAACCCTGTTTAATGCCCAAGTAAAGCCAGGAACAAAGTGGTGCAGCTATCTATAATCCCTATGGCAATAGGAAGCAGAGCCAGGAACATCTGGAAGCTAACATGCAGGAGTAGAAAGAGAGACTTTGTTTCAAAAGATGTTAGAAAAAGAGGAGATGGCCTGGAGAGATGGCTCAGTGGTTAAGCGCTTGCCTGTGAAGCCTAAGGACCCTGGTTGGAGGCTTGATTCCCCAGGACCCACGTAAGCCAGATGCACAAGGGGCACATGCATCTGGAGTTCGTTTGCAGTGGCTGGAGGCCCTGGCACGACCATTCTCTCACTATCTGTCTGCCTCTTTCTCTTTCTGTCTGTCTGTTGCTCTCAAATAAATAAATAAAAAGTAAATAAAATAAAATAAAATAAAATAAAATAAAATAAAATAAAAATAAAGAAAAAGAAGAGAAACACCCTGAAGTGCCCTCTGACCTCCTGTCAGACTCACATCATGGCACAAGTGCATCCATACACACATCATACACATAAGCAAGGATATAAATACATAAACAAATGGAAAATCGGGAAATGTTAACAGTGTTCAAAGTTGCAATTGTTCCTACACATGGATCCATTGCTCAATCATAGAAATTGAAAGCACTCACATAGTACTGCTTGTTTACCAACTACCTTTGGCCACAGTGGGCATTTCTGCTATGTATTCCGGCTTAACCTAAGCAGGGCACACTACAAGCACTCCTATTCTGTTTGGAGTGGACACATATTTCTTACAAATTCTGCAGGTGATGACAATTCTTGCAAACCTTGTTTTCAAAAGTGGATTCGATTCTACATATTGTGACAATAAAACTCGAAATTGAGGTCTTAAAATAGATTCTATTTTGTCGAAGACAAAATAGTTACTTAGTAATCTTTTCAGATAGACCAATCCTTGAAGTCTTGTCTGCACATTGTGGAAACCGAACTATTCATTGAGTTTGGGCAAGCATGAACGTGAAGAAGAGGAATCTGTGTGGGGTCTGAGAAGCATTAGGTTGTCATAGGAAACCAAAGGGAAAAAAATCTCCCATAACTCATTTCCATGAGGTTTGGAGAAGCTTTGGACTATGTTTAAGGCTGGTCATGATTTTCTGTTGGAGAAAAGGTGCTGAATACAAAAGCATTTGGAAACAGAGTGAGATGAACTTCCTGGAGAGGCTGTTTTGTAGAGGGAGAAGGATATGACTCTAAGGAGCCATTAGCAGTATGTGAGCCATGTTGCCAGGGAAAGAGAACACCTCACATTAAAAGGTGGATCTCCATGGGATTGTCTGCTAGGCAGTGATATGGATTCAGAGCAAGGTAGCTTTTTTTTTTTTTTTTTTTTTAATGTAGATTGTCAGCTAGGAACTGGATCAAAGAAACATAAATGCCATCCTGCCTGGTGAGACTAGAACTTCAGTCTGATCCAAGATGAATGAAAACAAGGAAAAGCTTGCTGACTCTTCTTCAAATTGTTCTGGGCTTAGCAGTGGAGGGCCAGCCCTTCCTGAGTCAGCGTTCTTTTAATGCCCAACAACCAAGCAAGATCCTTCCTAAACACTGGGCCTGAAAAATATGGCTCGTCCCAATTGGATGCCTAATTAGTATAAGGACTTGATCCAAGCCTCCATGTGAGATTTCCTGTTTCCCTCCTGAGAGGGGTGGAATTCCTCGTGGTTTACAAGCCTTTCCTAGCTTTCTTCTCCTTTATCTCTAACTATTATTAAATTTTTCATGACCTACCCTTCTTGTTGTCCATGTTTTTCAATTCCTTGGTAAATGTGGACATGAACTCAAGCCTTGAGAGACCTGGGAGTTCACAGCTTACCCAGAGCTCAACCTCTCTCCCTCATCATTGTGGAGCCAGTCCTACGTCACCATCCCCCTTTGGGTAGTCTCTTGGTTTCATGAACAACAGAATAGACCTGAGCACAAAACATGAAATAACTGTGTCATTAAAAGCTCTGTCAGGGGCTGGAGAGATGGCTTAGTGTTTATTTCTGTCTGTCTGTTGCTCTCAAATAAATAAATAAAAAGTAAATAAAATAAAATAAAAATAAAATAAAATAAAATAAAAATAAAGAAAAAGAAAAACACCCTGAAGTGCCCTCTGACCTCCTGTCAGACTCACATCATGGCACAAGTGCATCCATACACACATCATACACATAAGCAAGGATATAAACACATAAACAAATGGAAAATCGGGAAATGTTAACAGTGTTCAAAGTTGCAATTGTTCCTACACACGGATCCATTGCTCAATCATAGAAATTGAAAGCACTCACATAGTACTGCTTGTTTACCAACTACCTTTGGCCACAGTGGGCATTTCTGCTATGTATTCCGGCTTAACCTAAGCAGGGCACACTACAAGCACTCCTATTCTGTTTGGAGTGGACACATATTTCTTACAAATTCTGCAGGTGATGACAATTCTTGCAAACCTTGTTTTCAAAAGTGGATTCGATTCTACATATTGTGACAATAAAACTCGAAATTGAGGTCTTAAAATAGATTCTATTTTGTCGAAGACAAAATAGTTACTTAGTAATCTTTTCAGATAGACCAATCCTTGAAGTCTTGTCTGCACATTGTAGAAACCGAACTATTCATTGAGTTTGGGCAAACATGAACGTGAAGAGGAATCTGTGTGGGGTCTAAGAAGCATTAGGTTGTCATAGGAAACCAAAGGGAAAAAAATCTCCCATAACTCATTTCCATGAGGTTTGGAGAAGCTTTGGACTATGTTTAAGGCTGGTCATGATTTTCTGTTGGAGAAAAGGTGCTGAATACAAAAGCATTTGGAAACAGAGTGAGATGAACTTTCTGGAGAGGCTGTTTTGTAGAGGGAGAAGGATATGACTCTAAGGAGCCATTAGCAGTATGTGAGCCATGCTGCCAGGGAAAGAGAACACCTCGCATTAAAAGGTGGATCTCCATGGGATTGTCTGCTAGGCAGTGATATGGATTCGGAGCAAGGTAGCTTTATTTATTTTATTTTTTTTTAATGTAGATTGTCAGCTAGGAACTGGATCAAAGAAACATAAATGCCATCCTGCCTGGTGAGACTAGAACTTCAGTCTGATCCAAGATGAATGAAAACAAGGAAAAGCTTGCTGACTCTTCTTCAATTGTTCTGGGCTTAGCAGTGGAGGGCCAGCCCTTCCTGAGTCAGTGTTCTTTTAATGCCCAACAACCAAGCCAGATCCTTCCTAAACACTGGGACTGAAAAATATGGCTCGTCCCAATTGGATGCCTAATTAGTATAAGGACTTGACCAAGCCTCCATGTGAGATTTCCTGTTTCCCTCCTGAGAGGGGTGGAATTCCTCTTGGTTTACAAGCCTTTCCTAGCTTTCTTCTCCTTTATCTCTAACTATTATTAAACTTTTCATGACCTACCCTTCTTGTTGTCCATGTTTTTCAATTCCTTGGTAAATGTGGACATGAACTCATGCCTTGAGAGACCTGGGAGTTCACAGCTTACCCAGAGCTCAGCTTCTCTCCCTCATCATTGTGGAGCCAGTCCTACGTCAGCATCCCTCTTTGGATAGTCTCTTGGTTTCATGAACAACAGAATAGACCTGAGCACAAAACATGAAATAACTGTGTCATTAAAAGCTCTGTCAGGGGCTGGAGAGATGGCTTAGTGTTTAAGTGCTTGCCTCTGAAGCCTAAGGATCCCGGTTTGAGGCTCAATTCCCCAGGACCACATAACCAGATGTACAAGGTGGCACATGCATCTGGAGTTTGTTTGCAAGGCTAGAAGCCCTCCTGGTGTGCCCATTTTCTCTCTATTTGTTTCTTTCTTTCTCTTAATCTCTCTCTCTTTACCTCTCCAGTAAATAAAAAATATTAAAAATATGATAAAAATAAAAGGGATATTGCAAATCTTGCAAATCTTCATAATTCAGTACAAGAAGTAGGTTAATGCATGACATAGATGCAAAAATATGTTAATTTATAGATTAGCGTATGAGGGGAAAAACTAGCTTTCCTTTCTTACCTTTCTACTGTGCTGTTTGAATCACAAGACAATGCCTCCAATATGCCTCCAATGTCTGACATCTCTTGTTTGGTTTTATGGGTAGGTGGGGTTGGTTGTTTGTTTTGATTTATCCTAGGCTGCGGCTTTGGAATTTACTCTGTAGCCTAGGCTGGCCTTGAACTCTCACACCCTTCCCAGCACAGCCTCCTAAATGCCAGGATTGAAGGCAGAAGCCACCATACCCAACCTTTAACAAAGGCCATTTTTTTTTTTTTTTTTGAGGTAGAGTCTAACTACTGTTCATGCTGACTTGGAATTTACTCTGTGTAGCCCAGGGTGGCCTCAAACTCATAGCAATCCTTTTACTTCAGCCTCCTGAGTGCTGGGGTTGAAGGCATGTGCCATCATACCCGGTTTCTAACAGAGCTTTTATAAAAGAGAGAGAGAGACAGAGAATTTAATTTTGTTTACTTATTTTTTGTTTTTACTTGAGAGCAACAGAGAGAGAAAGAGAGAGAGAATGGTCGCACCAGGGCCTCCAGCTACTGCCAACAACCTCCAGATACATGTATTACCTTGTGCCTCTGGCTTCTGTGGGTGCTGAAGAATCAAACCTGGGTCCTTTGGCTTTGCAGTCAAGCACCCGAACTGCTAAGCCATCTGTCTAGCCCATTATTTTATTTTGTCATGTCTGTGTGTATGTAAGATGTGTGTATATACTCACGTGTGTGAGCACTGGTGCAGTTGAGCATGTATGTGGAAGGGTGTCAGTTCTCACCTTCCACCTGGCATGAGGTAGGGTCCCTTGTTCCTCACTGTGTTTAGAGATGATCTGCCCCCAAGCTTTCAAGGGGTCCTCTTGTCTCCATCTCCCTTATTGCCCTAAGTACATTAGGATTACAAACATCAGCACTCCAGCTTGACGTGGGTTCTGAGGATCTAAACCCAAGGCCTCGCACTTGTGCACCAAGCACTTTACCCACCGAATCACCTCCCTAGCCCGAGATTAGTGGTTTTCTTAGAGTGCATTTGTTTCTGCTGGCATATAACCAAGAACGTTGTCATGGAATTATGGGATGCCCTGAGAATAGCCCTTCTGACTCTGTGAGTTCACAACCACGTGACACCCATTGACCACACATTTTAAAACTTCAGAATGACTCCTCCTTTCCAGTGTCTCATCGCTGGCTCACCATGTCTGAATGAAACAACCTCAGCATCGTTAATTATAATTGCACCTAATGTGCTACTGGTGATTACTTTTCCTCCGTCATCGCTGACTCCTTGTGTTTGGTATATTTGCCCTTTCTCAAAGCTGTTAGCAAATTTGAATCAACCTTCCCATTTAAAGGTTAAAATATTTTTCATATTACAAAAACTGTATGCCACTTTTAGAAAAAACCTACTTCCTTGGAGAAATATATCAATATCAAACCAAAAAACAACAAAATGGGCAAGTTTCTATACTCAAATGTTATTCTAGCACTATAGATGTGCTTCAAAGAATTAAAAAAAAATTGTTTCTGTTGTTTCATCATGGTGGAGTTATAAAAATGAAACCCACTCTTTAGTTATCTGCCCTACTTCACAAGCTCTTTTCAAAGGAGCACACTCTAATCTTCTAACACTAAGGGAACTACATACCATTACTGTAGATGAGAATCTAGCCAATTACACATTTTCACAGGCCTACTATTAAATTTCAAGTGATTGTTCCAATTCTTGCATAACATGAGCTATTAACGTAGTTTATCATGTAGTGTGCCAGGACTGAATTTCCATCTAAGGGGTTATTTAATAATGGCATTGAAATAAAAAAATGAAATCTCGAGACCCTGAGCAATATCCCTGCTTGTACATGCTCTGCAGCCTGTAATAGGCTATTAGATGAAGGACAGTAATGCATTCTAGAAGAGCAGACCCACAGACGATGAGTGAAGGACACGATTTCATTCTTCCCTTACAAAGAAGGACGTCTGTATCTTTCTTAAAAGAATTACAGTCGTTAAAGACTTCTAGACTTACATCCTTTCACAGTTTGCTTATAACCTAAGTTCTATAGAACATCTTAAGGCAACTCCATTCTATATTTATATTTTATATTATATTTTATATACTATTTTATATTATATTTATATTTTATAATATATAAAAAACAGGTAGGAATGTAGATGTTTTGAAATGTTAAAAGTGTCTAAACCTGAAAGGTGATATTATTAACATTTTGTTATTAGCATTTTTACTTTTTTTTTGAGAGAGACAGAGACAGAGAGAAACAGAGAGAGAGAGGAAGAGACAGAGAGACAGAGAATGAGCATGCCAGGGCCATTTCATCTGCTGGGAACTAACTCCAAAGATGTGCACCGCCTTGTGGGCAAGAGTGGCATTGTGTGCGTGTGTCACTTGCATCTGTCTAAATGTGGAACCTGGAGAATAGAATAGGCGCTCTTAGGCTTGGCAGGCAGGCGCCTTAACTGCTAAGCCATCTCTCCAGCCCTGCGCTTTTACTTTTCTATTAACATTATCTAAAATAACAAGGAAGAGGAGACATGTTTTTCTAATAACCTAAGTGTTAGTAAACATAGGTCTAAATTTATTTTCTTTGCAAATATATACTAATAATACAAGTGTTTTAAATTTTAAATCTCCTATTTGCATATTTCTAGACATTCAAATATCAGGAAGGCCATTTGCATGTCGATATTGATGAATTTTTGCTACATTTCAATGCTCAAAAGTACATACATTAATAATTCTCCGATGTATGTGTGATCAGTCTTGTCCTCAAGGGAAGAACCAGAGCGTTTGGAACACGAGCCAAGCACACTCCATTTCTGTGGCTTTTTCCCTCTGCAGCTCTCCAGTGTGAGGAAATTTTACAATGACCCTTAGCTTTTCTTTAAAAATCATAACATAATCCCAAGTTACTATGGTGATATTTTCAGGATTTATAAAAGATTTATAAGTGGCAAGAGCTTCCTGTTTATTCCGATCATTTAAACTGCTGGTCTGAGAGGAAGAAATCGCTAAATCCATTGGAAATTTTTAAGCATTTGAATATTGAACAAAATGAAAAACATAATGAACTTCCTGTGACCTTGATAGATATACAAGAAAGTTTTGAGTGTTATACTGTACTCTGGTTGGTAAAAATGTTTTGAATCCTGCTTTTAAATTTCCCTAGCAGTGAGCCTTGTCTTTCAGTCGATGTTATTCTAGGGCAAGCTGCCTGTGACAGCTTGGAACAGATCGACAATAGACAAAAAGAAGAAAACATACACCTTGTTTCAGCGTCAGATTTGTTCTAGGGTCATCTGCAGAGACCAAACCTGCAGATGAACAAGGCTATGAAACATCATAGTGTTTGCAAAGACCCTGCACACATCCTCGTCTACACTTTAAGTTTTTTCAGGTTATTTAAAATATCTCATTGTGTTGTTTGAAATCAGGTGTCCCCTATAAATTAATGTGATTTGAAGGCTTGATCCCCACCTGGTGGATCCTGGGAGACAGAGCCTTGCTGGAGCAAGTGTGTCCCTGGGGAAGGTAGTTGGGCTTTTGTTGTTGTTGTTGTTGTTTATTTATTAGCAACAGACAGAGAGAGAAAGTGGTGGTGGGGGGGGGGAGAAAATGGATGCACCAGGTCCTCCAGCCACTGCAAATGAACTCCAGATGCATGCGCCACCTTGTACATCTGGTTTATATGGGTACTGGGGAATCAAGCCTCAAACTGGGGTCCTTAGACTTCACAGGCAAGCACTTAACTGGTAAACCATCTCTCCAGCCCTAGTTGGGCTTTTATAACCGTTTTCCAGAGCCTGGCTCACTTTCTTGTTGATATTTTCCACCTGCTGTGGCAGAGAAGTCCATTCTCAGCTTGTGTCATGCTTTAAAACCCTGCCATCAAGAAGCTTTCCTTCAAGACTGTGAGCCAAAATAAATCCTTTCCTCCTATCAGCTGCTATTGCTTGGGTGCTTTGTCCCAGCAATACAAAGGGAACTTTAACAGTGGGATAGGAGAAATGCTAGGAAAGTAGGTGTTATGCAGTATCATTAGGCAATGATGAGCAGAAAAATGTTAGTACATGTCTTGTGCAGATGTAACTAAAATATATATATATGGTCTCCAGGCATGGTGGCACATGCCTTTAATCCCAGAACTTGGGAGGCTGAGGTAGGAGGATCTCTGTGAGTTCAAGACCAGCCTGAGACTACATAGTGAGTTCCAGGTCAGTCTGAGCTAGAGTGAGACCTTACCTCAAACAATTGAAACAAAAAGTTTCAAGCTATGGTTAGTTGAATCTGGATAAACAGCCAACATATATGAATGGCCAACTGTGTGTGTTATTAGCAAAAAAAAAAAAAAAATCTTGCTTATTACAAATAGTTTCCTTGGTATGTCAGAACACAGTGCAGTCACTTAAAAACTAAACTTCATTCAAAAGCAAAGGAAGACTTATTGCAGCAGCTTGTTAAAGCCAAAGAAAAGCTTCCTTTATAAAGGCACCACACGGACTGCAAAATAAGACAAGTGATTGAGAAGAGAGGACCTGTCTGAATGTTAAAAGGGAAATTAAACAAAAGATCATGGTTTGCTCACGTACCATGGAAAAGGTGTTATTTTGCCAAAGTAAGAGACAAACACCGTGTTTCCATGCAAGGGCTGGATTGACTATAAACCCAGCCAGCCCCATTAACAGCAGCCCCTGCACAAAGTCTGAAAACAAGGTTAGTGAACTTCTCAAAGTAAGTTACCTACCTTAGGCTTAAACAGTATGTCTGGTACGGGAGTATTACATGTACTATGGAGATGAGGACAGAACAAGAGCTATCTTAAAAGAAAGCTAGAAAGGTCTACCTCTTTTCTTACAGTCTAACCCTAGATCTAGGATATCCTAAAGACCCTGAAATATAGGATTTGTTTCAAGACACTTTATTTGTATGAAAATTAAATAAATTCTGTTTTCTTTTTCAGTTTGCACCCACATAACAGATATTATATCCATGTCAGTAAACTCTCCATGAAGGCTCATTCAGATACAAAGGATCAGCTTTCAATATATCATCCGAATCACGTTGAATGTATCATGTCTCACATATTATATACCGTATGTTTATAACAGAATTGTAACATTATTCAGAAGAGAAGTTTGCCTGATGATGGTTTTTAGACAGGGAGCCAGGCTAGCCCTTCTCTTCAAAGTAGCAAGCAGGGGCTAGAGAGATGGGTTAGGATGTTAAGGCACTTGCATGCAAAGTAAAAGGACCCAGGTTTGATTCCCCAGGACCCATATAAGCCAGATGCACAAGGCGGTGCATGCATTTGGAGTTAGTTTTCTGGAGGTCCTGGCTTGCCCATTCATTCTCTCTCTCTCTCCCTCTCTCTCTCTTTCGCTCTCTGTCAAATATATAAATAAATAAAAATAAGATACTTTTTAAAGTAGCCCTCAGCACAGAACTAATTCTGTCTGGCAATCCTAGTGCTATTACTAACATATAATTGTGTGCATGAAAGCCATTTTGCCTCTTTAGGTTTTACTGTCTTCATTTTGTAAAAGCAAATCTCGTTGGGTGTTTTATCTAAAAAGACAACAATTTCATAATTTTCTGGTTATGGAACCAGAAGCCCATATTCCCTGTGGACATCTGTTACATCAAAGGATACAGGTTTGCGGGGAGGGGTGTTTAAGTAAAGAAAGAAGGGGAGCCCCTAGCTTTAGTTTCTTTGTTTTCCACACCACACAGAGGCACCTGAAGGAAGAGGAAGCAATGTGAGTTTTCCTTTGCCCCTCCTCGTCACTCTGTCTTGCCAAGTTTGTGTTGCTAGCTAATCTGATGCTATAAGGGAGTTGTGATCAACAACAGAATAATGCATGTCCATAAAATGTAGGAGAATCCTTCCACCAGGGGATGTGGCGCTTAGTTGTGCTCTGGTGAGAGGATGAGACTACAGGCAACTCTTCGCTGTTGGCCTCACACTCACATACACCGTGACTTCACCACACACCTCCGTGTTTGGAAAGTCTGACCAAATAAAAGAAAGCAGTTCTTATGCCTTTCATGTGGAAAAATCGAGTATTGTTTCTGCCCCATTAATTCCAGTCTCCTCTTGTTTTGTGGAAGTTCTGAATCAATGAGAAGATGGCATCTCCTTAGCAGCTGAGCAGAATGTACAAGGAATAAAGGAGATACTTGACTGCATCCATCAATGAAAAACAAAAGGAGAAAATGACGACAGCATGACTATACTTAAAAGAAGAGAGTTTAACCTAAAATTTGGTCATTTTTTTCCATCAAGAATGTCCAGAAATCACCTCCATCCACATTGATTCAAAACTACTTTAGGGGCAGTCTTTAGTGGGAAAAGGATTGCTAGACTGGTGAACAAGCTTCTTCCTGGGTTTATAAAGGTCTTAGCCTACAGATATGTACCCTAATGCTCTTTACTTCTCCACTTTGTGTTCCAGCTGTTTTTCTTTTTCCTCGCATTCAGCCCTGCAAGATGACGTCACGATTGGCAATGACAGGCCTGGGAAGGAGGGTTGGAGAGCTAGTTTTCTGAACTTCTGTCCTGAGTAGGTGTGTTTGATGTAGATGGTTTATCAACTCTAAGGCTTGCCTAAGTCTCTTTACGTGATGTGGCAGCCCCTTCAGTGTGGCTAAACCTTGTGTTACTTTTATAATAATCAACAATGATGTATACCTGAGTAAATCTTTTTTAAAAATTTTGTTTTTTGCTCTTGATTTGGCTAATATATCCACTCAGTGGAATGGAACTCATTGCTGGAACTGGGAAATAAGTCAAAACCAGGTACAAAAATGAGCTCAGTCTCCAAGATCAAGATACCACCAAATGTGGGCTAGAAGAGAGCCTACCCATATAAAATTCCCGCCAAAACATCTATTGGTCATCCCTTCTGTCTAGTACTAACTTCTCTCTCCGTTGGAGAATTTGCTTATCTTTTTTCAGATGGACAACGGACCTGAAGGGAGGATCAGCTAATCTCATCTCACCAGGGCCCCAGATGAAATCATAGAACAACGCAGGGGAAAGGCAAGAATACAGCGTTCATGGTGATCACGACACCAGAAAAAGGCTGAAGGAGATAAACACAGAGAACATACAACTCCAACTAAGTCAGATATCCAGAGCACAGAGGCTCCCAAAACCTCATCACTGAAGCAGAACTAAAATGACCCCAATGTGGCTCAGGGAAATTCACGGAAGAAGGGGCAGAAAGATTGTTAGAGTCACAACTTGGGGCATTATGCACAGAGACTGGGGCCTACCCCCCAGAACTCTTGACTACCCCCACAATGCATGACCCACATTCCCCATTGAAGAGGGTCCCTGTGGAAGAGGGAGGACAGGGAGGAGGACAATAGAACCAATACTATGAATGTAAAATCAGAATAATATAAATAAAAATATATACATATAAAAATTTTGTTTTATGCATATTATAACAGGTTATGTACTATTATCCCCTCACTTCAACTCCCATTACCCTGGGCGCCCTTCTCAGCGGGGTTATGGTAACCACTGTGGAGTCATGAAGGCCCCAGTCAGTCTCTTGGGGAAACGCGGGGCAAAGCCTCAGTGTATTCCTAACCACTCTGGGGCTCTTACACTTTCCACCCCTGCCTCCTCCTCTTTCACAATATTCCCTGAGCCATGGCAGTCTGCCTTAGTGTTGAGTTATTTGTAGCCCCGGGATTTCTTCTTTCATAGGTTTTGATTGTTCTATGTGTTGTCACCATCAACCTGGGGCTGGTTGTCAGGCTAGCAGTTAGAGCAGTATTCTTTATTTTTTTATTTTTTTTGTTTATTTTTATTTATTTATTTATTTGAGAGTGACAGATAGACAGAGAGAGAAAAAGGCAGAGAGAGAGAGAAAGAGAGAGAGAGAGAGAGAGAATGGGCACACCAAGGCCTGTAGCCACTGCAAAAATCTCCAGATGCATGTGTCACCTTTTGCATCTGGTTTACGTGGGACCTGGGGACTCAAGCCTTGAACCGGGATCCCTAGGCTTCACAGGCAAATGCTTAACTGCTAAGCCATCTGTCCAGCCTCTAGAGCAGTGTTCTTGATGTCATTTTCTCTGCAATTTCTCCTGGGCCCTGCTAGATGTGGTAGAGATAGAAAGTCTCATGCTAGGCACTTGAATATCTTCTTATCAATGGATCTAGATTCTCATCCATCTTTTTTTTCTGCCATCTGTAAAATAAAACAGATTCTCCAACCTAGTGTGAGAGCAGTTTGGATTAAAGGGGATATGCAAAGTTGTTTAGGAGAGTTTTGGTGTGCCAGCCCACTCTTTTCTGACTGTGGGGTTCTGACTTGGTTTCCAGTACCAGGTAAAAGATCTTTTCCACTAAGCAGGCCTCGTGTCCAATCAGAGAACAATTGTTTACCCACAGAGGATGCTATTGCACACTATTGCACAAATGTGTACTTCCTGTCTGGCTGGTTGATTTCATGGTCTGCAGGGTCCCCTGCTTATTCATGCTATTGGAGACTGTTGTCCTCTGGCAACTCCAATAGGGCTCCCCAGCACTATGAGGAATAGCCAGAAGGCAGCTAGTTTCCATTTAGGTTCCATCATGGTATTCGGATGTCCTGTGACCATAGCCTGTGTGGCGTCTACAGCAATAAGGTTTTACCTGTTAGCTCTGGCTAGTAATCAAGTGTTTTGGCTTACATCATTTGGGGGACCCCATGGGCATTCCTGGTCAACATCTCACTGTGGGGGTTAACCAAATTCGGGGCCTGGGATTAACCAGCCAGATTCTGTGGTTATAAAGTTAAGGTTTTTCTATATTCTTTCTGGACTGTCCTCCCTCCCCCTTAATTGATTATATCTTGTAGAATGCTAGCCAGCACTTACTCCTTTGCATCTAGCAGGGTATAAATACTTTTTTGAATGTGAAAATTAAAAAGCGCCTCACACAGCCCTGTAGGAATAATATCTGCTGGGTAATTTCATGTCATCTGACTGCAGATCCCACCACCAGTTCTCATAAGACTTTAGACACCTTCGTCTCTATTTGGTCCTTGTACTTACTTCTTTCTCTACATGAAATGTTGCCTCTCCTCTCCCTTGTCCTTTTGCATTTTGCTTTTTCTCTTAAAAAATATATATAGCTATAGATATATAGATATATCCATGTTGGAGAGATGACTCAGCAGTTTAGACGCTTGCCTGCAAAGCCTAAAGACTCATGTTCAACTCTCCAGGTCCCACGTAATCCAGATGCACAAAGTGATGCAAGCGCATAAGCTCGCACATGCGCACAAGGGGTGCATGAGTCTGGAATTCGATTGCAGTGGCTGGAGGCCCTGGCATGCCAATTCTCTCTCTCCCTCCCTCCCTTTCTCTCTCCCACTCTCACTCTTGCTCTCTTGCATTAAAAGCAGAAGACCAGTCTGTTGGGCATGCCTCAAAAAAAAGTCCATTTATGTAAAAAAATTATTGTAAAAAATTATTAAAATTTAAATTTATATAACGTTTATAAAGGGCTATCTTGTGATTTTAAATTCAACATTTTTTTCAGGTATGATTGTAATATAACCATCTACCAAAGTCAAAGTGAACATGCTGAGATTTCCATTTTCCTTGCTATGTATTTCATCCTGCCCTCAAATTACAATCCTCCTGCCTCAGCTTCCCAGCCAGTTGAATACAGGTGAGTGCCACCATGACTAGCTCCATGATAAACTCCATGATAAATTACCATATATATTTATTCATAACGCCAACACCAGTTCAACATAATGGACACTACATCCATTACTTGAAAAGTCTCCCTGTACCTCTATAATTCTTCTCTTTCTCTTCTTACCCTAATCATTCCTGTCTCCAGGCAACCAATATTCTACTCTTTGTAATCATAGATTTGTCTTACAAGTTTTTATAAGCTTTTATCTATTATACCATATTTAGGTAAAACCTGTGTTGGTCTAAAAAATTATCTCTTCATCTAGAGTTAGCTGTTTGATTTTTTTTTTTTTTCTAGTCAGTTGACTCATCTGCAAGTCAAGCTTTGGACAGTGGCAGATACATCACCTGCTCTTTGATTTTTTTTTTCTTTTTTTTTGTTTTTTGAGGTAGGGTCTCACTCTGGCTCCGGCTGACCTGGAATTCACTGTGTAGTCTCAGGGTGGCCTCAAACTCATGGTGACCTTCCTACCTCTGCCTCCTAAGTGCTGGGATTAATGGCATGTGTCACCACGCCTAGCTTTATTTGATTTTTTTTTTTTTACAGCAAGTTTCTTTTAAAGAACAAAAGTTCTAACTGATAAGTTTTCATTTACAGAACTTATCAGTTAGAGGAATTTTCCTTTTAGAATTTAGGAATTTAGTATCTTATTGAAGAAATATTTATCAAACAAAAAGTCATGAAAATTTTTTCTGTGTGTTTTCTATACTTTTAGACTAAAGCTCATACAGTCCATTTCTATATGCACTGTGAAGTCAAGGCTGATGATCATTGTTTTTTTTTTTAATATTTTATTTATTTATTTATTTATTTGAGAGAGAGAAAGAGACAGAGAGAGAGAGAATGGGCACGTCAGGGCCTCTAGTCACTGCAAACAAACTCCAGATGCCTGCGCCCTCTTGTACATCTGGCTTACGTGGGTCCTGGAGAGTCGAACCGGGATCCTTTGGCTTTGCAGGCAAGTGCCTTAATCACTAAGCCATCTCTCCAGCCCCCATCATTGTTTTTTAATCGACTTTATTGGTAGTTGTCAGCATGCTGGATGAAAGAATGTTTTCTCACTTTTTTTGGGGGGGGGCTGCTATCTAAGTTAAAATCCCTCCATATATCTGTACAGTTGATTCCCTTCCTATTTTTTTTTCAAGGTAGGGTCTCACTCTAGCTCAGGCTGACCTGGGATTCACTATGTAGTCTCAGGCTGGGCTCAAACTCCCAGTGATTCTCCTTCCTCTGCCTCCAGAGTGCTGGGATTAAAGGCGTGCATTACCACGCCCGGTTCCCTTCCTCTTTTACTATGCTCTCTTTATGTTCACCGATGTCATAGAACACGGCCTTCCTCTGAAAAAGCCTCCTAGCAAAGTGATCCAGTTTAATACCATAAGCAGCCAGGTCGTCAGTGTCTGATAAAGTGCGCTAAGGAGAATCAGATAGCACTGTGTAATACTCCTGCCAAAAAATTCAGAAACTGAATACAATCCTGACTAAGCTGACATTCTACAAGCTAACTGATCGGTGATCTTAAAAGTATTAAGGTCATGGAAGAGAATAAGAGATTTTAGAGTGAGGGAACACTGAATAAAACATTTCACTGGATGGAATCGTGGGGCAGGTTAATTTTCAATTGTTATAAACATTTTCAGGATCATTGGCAGAAATTATATATAATTTGTATATTGGATAGTGGTAGGTACTGTGTCAGTGTGAATTTGTTAATTTTCATAACTGTTCTTTGGTGGAGTTTGGTGTCTACTTCATTATCTTTGTTCTTAGGAAGCACAAACACACGCTTGCCTCCACAAAAGACAAAAATACTACAGACATATTGGAATATTAACAGCTGGGAAGTCTAGGTGGAGCGTGATCTCAAATTCTTCATGGATAGAATTTTGTAATGTTTTCATTTTATTTTATGAGAGAGAGTGAGAGAATGAGAGAGAAAGAGAGAGAATTGGCGTGCCAGGGCCTTTAGCCACTGCATTCGAACTCCAGACATGTGTGTCACCTCTGAGTCTGACTCACGTGAGATCTGGGGAGTTGAACCAGGTCCTTAGGCTTTGCAGGCAATTGCCTTAACTGCTAAGCCATCTCTCTAGCCCAGGATTTTTTTGCAACTTTTCTGTTGTTCTGCAGTTCATGAGCTACAGAAACCCATTATGATGTCTAAGAATAGTGAACTCTGCCCAAATTATTCTATTTTTAAGTGAAGAAATAGAGTTTAAAACAATATATACTGTATCAATACATATTTATTTGAAACACCAAATGTTCAAAATATTTAACTCTAAATGATAGCATTGCATGTGTGATTATAACTTTCTATGTACATTTTACATCATCTAGATATTTCAATATATACATATGATATTTATCACTAGAAAAAATGCTAAAAATACTATATGTGTTTTATAAGCAATTACATACCTTAAGGCCATATAGCTATTCTTTGACAATTAATGTGCTCTGTAGCATTATACTTTTTATTTCCTTCTTTCTTTGATAATTAGCATGTACTGCAGACTATATTAAATCCAAGGATAACTTGCTTCTCAAAGTGCAGTCCCTGGTAATGGAACTTTATTTGTTAGAGTTATATTTCTATAAAAGCAACAATCACTAATTAAGTGTAGGGGGAGATGAGTAAAATGAACTTGGATTGAAATATATATTTATGAGCAGTATGTTCCAACATCAGTCTAATTTTTCATTTTGTTTTACTTTAAACAATCTATTGCAATGTAGAAGTCTTCAAAAGCTTAAAATCGGGCCATTTATAATACAATTATGAGTAATCAACTTCAGAAAAGCTCAAGTGAAATGCAAAGATCATTGCTTCCCTCCCTATTTAAAAAATGCATTAGTTTATTTTTTTTTTGGGGGGGGGGATGGGTGCACCAGGGCCTCTAGCTACTGCAAACAAACTTCTGTGCTACCCTGTGTATCTGGCTTATGTCAGTACTGGGGAATCAAACCTCAGTCTTCAGGCTTCACAGTCAAGCACCTTAACCACTAAAGCCATCTCTCCAGCCTGCCCTACCCCCTTTTTTTGAGAAAAAAGTTTCGCTATGTAGCCCAGGCTCAAACTCAAGATCCTTCCAAGTGCTAGGGATTATTGGTATTGGGATTACAGGTGTGCCACCATACCTTATATTCCACTAAATTTTTGTCTACGTTTTTCCCCATATTAATTTAGAGGAACTACCTTGAAATCAAATATTCCATATATATTCGGCCATTTTTCTTACTAATAGTTTTTATTTGTTTCACACTAAACCATGTCTTTCAGAGATGACTCAGGAGACACAGTGCTTACTAGTCACGCTTGTTGATCTATGTCTGGATCAGCCAAACCCACAGAGAGCTGGACCTGGTAGTGCACATCCCATCCCAGCATTCCTAGAGCAAGAGGGAAGGGAGAAATGAGATGATCTCTGAAAGCCATCTGGCCAGGCAGTGGTGGAAAACAAAGCGTGGGAATGAGAGGTGAGGACCAACAACAAAGGGTATCCTCTGACCTCTGCACATGTGTAGTGGTATGTGACCCCCACACACACACATACACACACTTGCACACATGCAAACACGCAGAGATTTTTCAAAAAGATCTCCATTATATTTATTTTATTCTCTTCCTAAGATAAGCTAACAGGTTCAGTCCAAGCCTCCACTTGCTTTCAGAAAATGGTGTGAGTCACCCTTGTAACACGGACATGCCTTCTTTCATATCCACAGAATGAAGAACATTAATTGAAGAGACATCCCTCTGAGCTGAGAGTATAGACTTCCACCTCTGCTTCTGCTCATACTGTTAATGAGCCATAGTCACCTTAGTGTACCCTGGTGGTGAGGTGAAGTATGGTATATTTGAGGATCTGTTTCCTTTTCCTTTTGTTTGTTTGTTTGTTTGTTTGTTTGTTTGTTTGTTTGTTTGTTTTTCAAGGTAGGGTCTCACTCTGGTCCAGGCTGACCTGGAATTCAGTATGTAGTCTCAGGGTGGCCTCGAACTCTTAGTGATCCTCCTACCTCTGCCTCCTGAGTGCTGGGATTAAAGGCGTGTACACCACCACACCAGCCTTTGTTTTTTTTTAAATCTTCATTGAAGGCCTTCATTAAATCCAGGTGGGTGGGTGACTATTTAATTTCTCAAACTAAATTCAAAATGGGAAAGCATACCTTAGTAAGTTCCATATTTAGTAATATAAAGACAACAATGATGATGATGGGCAGCTTGGGACCCTTTATTTAGTAACTGAGTCTTTTGTCATTCATCTTTCTCCTCTCTAAGCTTGGTTTTAAAGGAAATACAACAAATTACATTTCAACAAAGCGAGAATAATGGATGAAGGGCAAGCAATGAGATAACAAATATTATGGAAGCACATTCTAAATGTATGTTTGGGGTAAAACCAAAACAAGGTCTAGTGTAGGGCAGGGCAATGAGTATGGTGCTTGGTGGAGGATAGGATGGAAGCCAGTACTTATTGTTATAATGATTAAAAATATTTGTAATAACTGCTTCTATTTGTACATGTCAGGGTGTGAGCACAAACTGGTGGGACATATAAAGGAATTAGTAAAGATGTACACATATATACTCAATTTTGGCTAACATATTTCTAATCTATTCAAAATAATTTAAAAGGAGGTATAATGGTACAGTGTTCAGAACTACAAGTTAGTTTATGTTCAAAACCAAGTGCTGAAAGTGATGGAGAATTGGGATGTTTGGATGTTTAAAAACAAAAAAAAATCTTAGTACTAGGTGTCAGGAACAATGAAAAGAAATACAGTATTTGCCTAAAAGCTATGATTGTTTGGCACTTCCTGTTGATGGTAGACAGGGTTTGGAACACCGGATCTGAAGCATGGCTCAAGCAGGGCTCGTTACTGCACACCAAGCTTAGCAGTTCATTGACTTAAGGAGCGGTTCTGAGAACTTTCCAGGAATCACAAACTTGTTTGTTACAGCTTTAGAATTTCTCGCTATCTTGACCAGTGAGACCTCTCTGAAAAATAGCCAGTGAGTGTGGAGTTCCAGTACTGCGGGTCCTTGAGAAAAGCTTTGGTTTAACAGAGCCATCGCTTATCTGAGGAGATTAACCTTTATAAATCCTCCCTGTGGTGAACTCTTCACTTACTACAATGTTTAAAAGTGAAGTGGAGGACAATAAAGCTTCTACAGCCCCAGAACTCTGACACGTTTCTCTCCATTTATTGTGCGTTCCTACAAAATATCCCAGACTGCTCACATTTCCTGCACATTGGTGCTGTCTTGGTTGTTTAAACAGGATTGCCTCCCTGGGATACCTCATCCTCTTGTTTCTTGAATTATCTAAGTCTTCCCTTCAAAATGCACATAAAACTCTTCCTTTTGCTCATTTTTCTTTTTCAGACTCAACAATCTCGGCTTCCTGAAGGCTATTATGAAGGTCATCAGGGAATTGAGATACCAATTTTTTTGTACATCACTTTGCATGCCAATTTCTTCAAGAGGGCGAGAGGGAGGGATGCTTCCCTTTATCAGCATGGGCAATCAGCCTTCAAACTGGGAAGGCTGTGGGAGAGAAAGAGAGAGAGAGAGAGAGAGAGGGCCAACATACCACACAACCCAGTACATGTTTGTCAGGAAAAAGTCCTGCATGCTTACTTCTTAACCTAAAATCCAGTATAGAACATGCTCTCCCAACTCAATAAATGTTTGCTGAAATAAAGAACAAACACCATTAGCTTCTATATAAAAATTCCATGAAAATGAAAATGTACCGGGGATGTTCTATCAAAACCAATTTTTGAGATAGCTTTTTTTTTTTTTTTTTTTTTTTTTTTTTTTTTTTTTTGATGAGCCAGTAGTGGTTCCTGCAAAGTCCCCAGCATGAGGACAACAAATGACCATGAGGACAGACAGATTGTACATACATGTTCAGAACAGGGGAACAAGCAACCCTTCCCATCAGGATAACTGCATCTGTGTGATCCTTAGAAGTCTCTGAGATACCCTGATCGGGAACTCATAATGACTATTCAATAGTAAAAGGACTTTCATGAAAGATCTTGATCAGCCAATAATATTAAGGCACACTTTTCCAACATGAATATTTTTATTCATAAGAATACTTATTATTCCCGGCTGGAGTGATGGCTTAGAGGTTAAGGCATTTGCCTGCAAAGCCAAAGGATCCCGATTTGACTCTCCAGGACCCACGTAAGCCAGATGCACAAGGGGGCACATGCATCTGGAGTTCATTTGCAGTGGCTGGAAGCCCTGGTGTGCCCATTCTCTCTTTCTCTCTCTCAAATAAATAATAAAATAAAAAGAATACTTATTATTCCTTGCTTTGAACCTGAAACTCTGTCAGCAAAATAATAATAATAATAATAATAATAATAATAGTAGTAGTAGTAATAATAATAAACTAGAGTGGTTGGGTAAACAGTCTTTATCTCATTGGTTTTTCTAAAACCAAACTCTTGCAGCCCAGGCCACTGATGGATGATCTCATTAGCAGTTCCATGTAATTGTGTACTTGGGATCCCTGGTCAGGCAGCTTGGTCCTACATGATCAGCAAGCATCACCCACCTGTGACAACCTCCATGGCTATTCTATGCAGCAGGAGTATTCACCAGGAATCAGCTGACCTCTCCTGATTCTAGTCTCACTGTGTGCACTCTATAATGTAGTCCTAACATGTGGAAAGGCTTAGCAAAGGACATTATTTGAGAACACTGTGGCTAATTTCAGCAGCAATGCCTAATAGAGAAAGTACATTTTCGTTTCTTTTTGCTCTATTTGTTCCCTGAGAGAGGGTCTTAATAGGAGTTCCAGGGTAGCTTCAAGCCTGACGTCTTCTTTTTGTCTCAGAACCCTAAGTGTGGTGATTGCAAGCATACACCACTGTCACAAAAGGTTCCTCTTCAATTTAGTAATTGCTCATTAACAAGTAGGCAGTGGTTAAGATTCAAACGATCATTATAGAGGGTGTTTTGGAAATAGCTAGTCGAAACGTTTGCATGAGAGATTGAAGAGTTGGGGAAGTTGAGTTAGCTCATATATCTATGGTCCTGTCGTAGAAGTCAGAATATGAAGGTAGATTTCCCAACTATGTCAGTTCTAAAAATGCTGAAGTTTTTGGTCATGCAACAAAGTTTAAACAAAATAATCAATTTTTAAATGCTTTTTTTTTTTCAAGGTAGGGTCTTACTCTAGTCCAGGCTGACCTGGGATTCACTATGTACTCAGGGTGGCCTTGAACTCTAGGCAATCCTCTTACCTCTGCCTCCCGAGTGCTGGGATTAAAGGCGTGCACCACCATGCCCGGCTTTTAAATGTTTTTATTGATTTATTTATTTTTAGAGAGAGAGGATCAGATACATTATATATGTGTGTGTGCACACACACACACACACACACACACACACACACACATATATATATATATATATATATATATATATATATAGAGAGAGAGAGAGAGAGAGAGACAGAGAGAGAGAACAAACAGACACACTAGGGCCTCTAGCCACTGCAAATGAACTCCAGACTCATTTGCCACCTTGTACATCTGGCTTACATGGATACTGGGGCATTGAACCTTGGTCCTTACTGTTTGCAGGCAAGAGCCTTAACTGCTGAACAAGCTCTCCAGCCACAAGTAACCAACTAAATGACACAGAATATGAACATTTAAAGAAAACATACCAGATTGTTATTTTCCATTGCTCTTATGTACTGTTTTCATTTATACTAAAAAATTAAGAAAATTTTTTTGCTTTTATGATAATTTTAGCTTTCTATGATTTTTTATATTATTGCTTCAAAAATAATTTAAGGTATAAATGCTCATAGTTCATAAACAATGTGATATTTTGAAGATTTTTGGTTACTATAGTACAATTCTCCACATGCAGAAACATGCAGAAACAAGCAAAATTTAATAACTCAGATTCCTGTAGCACCAATGAATCAACCAAGCAAGTCTTATGATCAGTACAAGGTGAATTTTACTGGAATATAATTTTCCATTCCACTTATAAATACATATCACTGCTAAAATGTTTCAAAGCTTCAGCAGTCTGAATAGTTTAATAGTGTTCATTGCAAAAGTGTCATTTTTTTCTTTAAATGTAGAAAACATCAAGATCCAAGATAGCTGTATTTTTTTTTCTTTTTAAACTGTTACGCTTAAGGGATAAATGTAAATGAATGTCCTTACTGATTCATGCAGGCAATTTTGAATAAAATGATCATGCAGAGAAATTGAAGAGAAAGTAGACCCTATCACAGCTTAACTAAATGTGGCTTATTCTTCCAAAAAAAATATTCTGACAATCAATGTGGACTCAAGATAGTCAGCTGTTAAAAAATAATGTAACTGGAGGCTGGAGAGATGGCTTAGTGGTTAAGGCATTTGCCTGCAAAGCCAAAGGATCCTGGTTCGATTCTCCAGGACCCACATAAGCCAGATGCACAAGGTGGCACATACATCTGGAATTCATTTGCAGTGGCTGGAGGGCCTGGTGCACCCATTCTCTCCCTCTGCCTCATTCTCTCTCTCTTAAATAAATAAATAAATAAATAAATAAATAAATAAATAAATAAAGTAACCGAAGGCATGGTTAGATGACAGGGCATTTTCTAGAAGTCAATATGTACTCCTTAATGAACACTCAAAGACAGAAATAGGACCATTCACTATGAAAAGGAGATGTGTTATGAAAAAGGAAACAAGGGCTGGAGAAATGGCTTAGTGATTAAGGCACTTGCCTACAAAGCCAAAGTATCCAGGTTCAACTCCCCAGGACCTACATAAGTCAGATGCACAAGGTGGTGCAAGCTCCTGGAATTTGTTTGCAGTGACTGGAGGCCCTGGTTCACCCATTCTCCTTCTCTTTCTCTCTCTCTCATAAATAAAATAAAAACTTAAAAAAAAAAAAAAAAAAGAATGCAAGCCGGGTGTGTTGGTGCACACCTTTAATCCCAGCACTTGGGAGGCAGAGGTAGGAGGATCGCCATGAGTTCGAGGCCACTCTGAGAATACAGAGTGAATTCTAGGTCAGCCTGGGCTAGAGTGAGACCCTACCTTGGAGAAACCAAAATAAATAAATAAATAAAATAAAAAATGAATGAAAAAGGAAAAATTGTTGGGCAAAGTCTACTCTGGAAAACAATAGAAGTAGCTTTCATTAGAAGAAAATTCAAAGCATAACATCATTGGAAAAATAACTGAAAATCATTTTTAATTACTGCAGAAAAAAATATCATGAATGAAAGGCTAATTATCATTTGCTGTGGAAAGATCAGGACTGACTGTGTCAAACTACCTAGGTGCGGTACGATGCTGCCCAGTAGTAAGGCTGGCCTTCCAGTCATTCATTTTGTAGGAACTGCTATGGTGAGCCCTTACTTGCTAGACTATCTTTTTAATATTTTATATTTATTTATTTATTTAACAGAGAAAGAGGGAGAGAGGGAGAGAGAGAGAATGGGCGTACCGGGTCTCTGGCCACTGCAAACGAACTCCAGATGCGTGCGCCCCACTGTGTGCATCTGGCTTATGTGGGACCTGGGGAATCAAACCAGGGTCTTTGGCTTTGCAGGCAAATGCCTTACCTGCTAAGCCACGCCTCCAGACATTGTTAGACTATTTTGAGGGCTCCTTTATCCCATCATTGGATTCTAGGATCCTGGATCAGAGAGATTCTAATTCATGTACTTCCCATGTGGTTTATTGACTAGAACCTTTTCAATTCAGACACTGGCCGCTTCTTAATCTCTAAAATACCCTGGATGGATATCTACAGTTTTTAATGATTATATGGTGATCATTAAAGATGCCGGAACTAATTACTGAAGAAAAAAATATTCAGAGTCAAAGAAAGATGAGCTTGAATCCTAATCCTGCCACTTGCTTGCAGGGTATGTTCAGTAAGCTCATTCATTTATAGCCTCTGCTTCTTCATACACTGACTAAATCCCAGCTAGTCACATGTATTCTCATAATATTGAATGAGAAGGATCGCTAGTGAGTGCGCGCTTTGAGATTCAAACAGGGTGGAGGCACAGACGTTGAAGCTGTAAAAGCAGTGTGTTTCAAGGATGGGGAGATGCTCAGTGGGAAAAGTGTTTGCTGCACAGAAGGAGGATGTGAGTTTCAACCGCTCCCTGCACACATGTAAAATAGCCTAACATGGCCACGCATGCCTAGAACCCCACTACTGGGTCAGGGGAGGACCCTTCTTGGGGCTCCCAAGTCAGCCAGTCTAATGAGAAAATAAAGAAAGAAAGAAAAAAAAAAGAAAGAAAGAAAGAAAGAAAGAAAGAAAGAAAGAAAGAAAGAAAGAAAGAGAGAAAGAGAGAGAGAGAGAGAGAGAAAGGGAAGGAAGGAAGGAAGGAAGGGAGGGAGGGAGGGAGGGAGGGAGGGAGGAAGGAAGGAAGGAAGGAAGGAAGGAAGGAAGGAAGGAAGGAAGGAAGGAAACCGAGGAGCTCCAGGCTCACTCAGTGAGATAGCATGGCTCAGGGAATGGTAGGAGGCAGCTGATAACTTCTTCTGGCCTCCACAGGCATGCACAAAGAACACACACATCTGTATAAATATGCATACACTACAGCAGAGATGCATGCACATCAAATATTTTACACACACACACACACAAAGTCAAAAATAGTGTTTCAGGTCATGAAAGAAATGGGATTGGAAATATATCTGACAAAAATTTAGAAAATTCTGCCTAAGGACTAGAACTTTACACTTCTTTCCTACTTATAGCTCTATCTTATATGAAAGTATTTCTGTTTCATTTGAATAAGAAATTCTAGTTTTAAACTATGAGTTGTTGTTTTAAGATTTAACTTTGACTTTTGAAAAATTATTGAATACAGACAAAGTAAATGAAAATTATTATAAGCATGAAGCTGCAAAGTGTCTGTAATAACCTCTTTTCTATCCACACTGTTTTGGGAAAATTTTCAAATATATTCCGAACATTAGCCAATGATGCACAAACTCATTACAATAGAATCATTAAACTACATACATACTGTCACTTGCTATGCTTCATTTTAGTTCTGATATCTTCTATTTTTGTTTCTTGATTTAGAAGTAGCTTTATTTCATGTCATATCTAAGAAAAAACTCAAGCCATTTGTATGATATGAATAGTCCAAGAAATTGGAATATCTTAAATTATAATACTTTTAAAATCAAATCAAATATCTCATACCTAAATGAATTTCAATGAACTTATTTCTAGAAAATTAATTTTTTAATTGGAAAGATCTGTATAGGTCATTGTTATATTGAAGAATGTAATGAATGATTTTCAGAAAGTTAAACATATCATAGCATTATTGAAATGAATTTAAAATTTTTCATAGATGAAGAATTTTTCTAATATAATCTTAATTGACTTTGCATTGAATTCTGCCAGTAGAAATTGAGAAACTTTATTTATCACAAATTTTTTCTAAGCCTTTTGGTGTGTGTACATATTTACACACATATGTATGTCTATTATATATACACACTCTTTAAACATGTGTACTATGTATATAAGACACAATAATACCCAAATTATATATGTACAATATATAATATCTACATATGTATAACACACACATATGTAGTAATTCCTTGGAGAATATATTCAATATATCTCCAAGGCATATTTATCTACCCTCATCTGTGAATAAGTGAAAGTATTATGTTAAAAACTTTCAGATATCTGTAACTGGGGCTTGAACAGCTGTTCTGTGGTTGCTGAAGGAAATTAACGCTTTTGCCACTATCTGAAAGGTCAGCTGGGACAAAAGAGGAATGTTCAGAGCACAATGATGGTACAATTAGTCACAACGAAAGGTCAGGTCCTGAATGTTCACAATAAGCCGGATGCTGGAAGCCTCCTCTCTTCTACCAGGTGCTTCACGTGGACCGGTTTCTCTTTCCAGGTTTCCTTAGCGTGATCACAAGAGGGTCAATAAAAGAAACTGGGAAAAGCTGAAGTTGACAATCGGAGTACAACCTTTCCCTACAATCGTGTCAGAGATGTACTATAAAAGAAAGCATTCAGTGGCCTGAATTTAGCTAAACTTAATTGTACCGATGACTCACTGTTGGGAAAGGTTAACCTATTCTATTTTTAAAAATAGCACATTTTATAGCTGGCCTAGGGTGAAGTTGTCCCCATATCAACTATTAATGACATCGTTTTTATTTAAGCAGCTCCTTTTTCTTGTCATTTGTCCAATTTTTGAAAAGCACAGGACACAGTCCAGCAGTACACTTCTCTTCTACAACTTTGACCACAGTGTCTCCACCAGTTTTCGGAGCTATGGCACACGCGGAGGAAGACTGGGTGTGCTCCTGGCTGAAGAAAGCTGGATGGGATTGTGTCGACTGACTTGGTATCCTTGGGGCTTCAAAGGGTTAAGACTCGAAGGCTACCTTCTCTCCACAGTCACAAGTTGAGCAGCTGCTTCATGTTCATTCATTGCCACAAAGGATATTTCTAGAACCCCTCTGGGGTTTGCCATTGATTATATTGACTGGATTTTATAACACAAAGACCACACTTTTCTTTTTTTTTTTTTCATCTCACAGCTATCAAAGCGACACAGAGGACTGCTCGCTCCATATTGGGAGAGCAGCCAGAGCAAGAGTGGGATTACAGTAAATATTTCACTATAGTGGTTTGAATCCACCTGCCTTTCATTGCTTTTGCTGGGAGCCCTCATCTCCTTACCTGTCCTCCCTTGCATAATGAGTCATTATTCTACTGCTTCCAGATATTTCTCTTTCTGAGAGAGAGCATTTGAACACTAGTCTCCCAAATACCTCAGGGCTGGAGAGATGCCTTGGTGGTTAAGGCACTTGCCTGTGAAGCCTAAAGACCCAGATTCAATTCCTCAGAACCCACATAAGCCAGATGCACATGGTGGCACATGCACCTGGAGTTTGTTCACAGTGGCAAATGGCCCTGGTGTACCCATTCTTTCTCTCCCCACCCCTCTCTCATAAATAAGTAAATAACAAAAACAAATACCCTCGTCATGTCTCCTACATGTCCATGATGGCTAATCTCCATTGTCTGTGAACGTGATCCTGGAAAGGTTTTACTAAGGAGGGAAGGCTCACACTGAAGGTGGGGTGACATCAATCCCATGAGGGGATTCTTGGACTGAATAAAAAGTATAACAGATGAAAGGCACCGATTCTTCTCTCTCTGCCTCCTAACTGTGACCAGCCACCTCATACTCTTGTTTTCACAGCAATCACTGCTTTTGTCTTTTGGGGCTGGAGAGATGGCTCAGTGGTTAAGATGCTTGCCTGCAAAGCCTAAGGACTCAGGTTCGAGTCCAAAGAACCCACATAAGACAGCTGCACATGGTGGCACATGCATCTGGAGTTCAATTACAGGGGCTGGAGGACTTGGTGTTCCCATTCTTTCTCTGTCTGACTCTCTCTCTCTCTCTAATAAATAAATGAAATAAAATATTTAAAAAATAAATATATCTTTTCTTCCTTAATTTGTATTTGTCAGGTATTTTGTCACAGAAATGAGGAAAGTAAACAATACAGGGCAAGGTGTGCATCTCAGAGTATTGGCCTAGCATATGCAAGGCCCTGGGTGTGATCCCTAGCATCACCAAAACATAAATAATACAACCATTATCCCTCAAATTATTAATGTGCCCTGTGAAACAGTTTCTTTTATTTGATTTTGTGTTTGTTCTTCAAGTTTTAAGTGGAATAAGCCTTTACCAATGCATGGTGAATTAATCATAAGTAATTTCAAGAAGAAAACAACATTCATTAAGTATTTGAAGAAATATTCAGTGACTTTTATATTACATCCAGAGCTATGAAAATGGGACCTTTGTCTTCATCTAGAGAACACTGTGGACATGGGCAGCATGCCCATTTGACTCTTTAACAGGGACTACAGCCAAATATGCTCTAATATCTACACTCATTTCTCACTGATCTCTTTGGCTTTTCTCTGTTTTACTAATATGATAATTCTGTCTATATGACCTTCTAAATCTGCAAAAGTTTACTCTTCATTACTTTCCAAACACTTGGGTTTTTAGAAAAGCGTCTTGATAATTCAGTGTACTAATCACCAACTTCTATCTAGCCTGCTGTCCCTCCATTCCCATATGTGTACACAAGTATGCAGGATTTTTATAGTACATGGTTCCACCCATTAGTTCATTTAAAACATCTATTAAAAGAACTCTTTTAGGGGCTGCAGAGATGGCTGTGCTTAAAGGTCCTTACGTCCAAAGCTTGCCATTCTGAGTTTGTTTCCCCAGTACCCACATAAAGCCAGATGCATAAAGTGGTACATGCATTTTGAGTTCATTTGCAGTGACAGGAGGCCCTGCTGTGCTCATTCTCTCTCTGTCTCTCTCTTTTGTCTTACTCTCTGTCTCTCTCTCCCTCTCCTTGCAAATTAATGAGTAAATAAATGAATAAATATTTTTAAATCACCACTCTTTTAACCTGGGTGTGGTGATGCATGCTTCAATCTTATAAGTAGGCTGAGATAGGAGAATGGTTGTGAGTTTAAGGTCAGCCTGGAGTTACAGAGTGAGTTCCAGGTCAGCCTGGGCTAGAGTGAGACCATATCACAAAAAAACAAAACAAAACAAAACATAAAAACAACTCTTTTAGCTGTCCTGGCTTTTTAAGCACTTCCATTATGTCAGATATTCTGATAATACTTCATATGATCATATTTAACTTAATGTACCTCTACTTGATATTTTTATTGATGTTGTATCTTCTTACAGATAAGGCAACTAAGAATCAAATGGTTGCATACATTGTGTACACTTCCACAGCTAACAAAAGCCTGTAAATGAAGAATGTGCAAATGAAAAGTCCACGCCACTAACCGATCACAGGTGTGCCTTCAACTTTGGTGGACTCTACTTTGGCAGTGAAATCACAGACTGAGCTTCATGCCAGTGGATATCAGGGTTGGGAAAGGAAGCAGCTGCTCTGCCCTTCACTGGGCTGTGTGAAAAAGAGACAAAACTAGCCCTGAAGTGCATGAGAATCATGATCTCCCCAAGACCACAGTTTAAACGTTCACAGCAACCCCTCTTCAAATGACCTATGTTGGCTTAGCAGTAAGACCTCAGAAGTCTTTTCCTTTTTTCAGTTGTTAACTGGGGACACACGACTTCTAAAGTCCTCTCGCCCCACAACAGCACCCAATCCTAGCAAACCCTAGGTTCTCCCATACCTGCCTAGGAACAGCAGCAGAGCTTACTTACAGAATCACTTAGTAAGAAACACACACCCAGCCATGGTGGGTGACCAACTGTTCTTGGTTTGGCTAACAGATCCGCTCTGTGGAATGGAGCCCATAGTAGGAACTGGGAAACAAGTCAGAACCATATTCCAAAAACAAGCCCACTCTCCCAATATCAAGCTCCCACCAATGGTGGGCTACAAGAGGTCCTCCACCTATGAAATTCTCTCTAAAATAATAATGGTGATCCCATTTATCTGGTGCTGACCTCTCTCTCCGTTGGAGAATTTGCTTCTCTTTTTCAGATGGATGCAACCAGCCCATGGTGCCTCACCAGGTCCCTAGCTGAAACCAGAGAGTATCAGGGAGAATGAGCAAGAGTGCTACTTTCTTGGTGAACCTGCTACCAACACAAGGGTGAAGGAGATAGACACAGAGAACACTCAACTCCCAACAGACCAGAGATCCAGAGACACAGAGGCTCCCAAGACCTCATCACTGAAGTAGACCTAAAACGAACCCAACATGGCTCAGGGAACTTCGGCGAAGAGGGGGCGGAAAGTTTGTTAGAGCCACAAGTTGGGACATTATGCACAGAGACATTGCCTCTTCCCCATAAGTGATGGCTACCCCCACAATGCACCACCCCCATTCCCCAACAAGGAGAGTCCTTTCGGAGGTTGAGGCCAACGATGGTACCAGCATGACAGTATACACACTATCTACATAAGTTAAAAAAAAAAAAAGAAAGAAAGAAAAAGAAACATACCGTACAGATGGATCCCAGCCTCTCCGGTCAGGTGGCATCCCATAGCTGGGTGGAGTATCTTCCTTCCCTGTGTCATGTCAGTAAGTCTGATGCTATCAGGCTTCACCATATCTTTTGTGGTCTTAAGCTGTTTAAGCCCCTAATAATGCTTAGGAAATTAACACACATAAGTAATCTCCAGGGAAAGAAAAAAAAAAAAACAGCCTTTAAATATTTGAAGGACTACTCAGTGACTTTACTAATACAATTGCATACTAAATTGATATGCTATCTCCATGTTACAATGTGGTAAAAGTACTTAACACTTTTGAAAATTCTGTATTGTCAAGATCTGGTAGTGGAGACAGGCATATATGTATTTATATATACAGTGGAGGTGTGTGTACTTCAAAGGAAATTTAATTAATTTCTTTTCATTTGAACTTAATTTTTGGTAGATTATTAGAAAAAAATTAAAGTACAGAAAAATCTTAGCAGTATGTTTATGGTGTCCCTTTCATTTTTTTAAAAGTGGTATAGATATCCCCAGAGAGGTATCTAGCTAAATACATGCTGGGACTTAAGTGTGCTAGTCACGTTGGCACTGCCACAACAGAATTACATGTCAAAGCAAATCACAGGAGGAAAGATGTAATTTGGCTCGTGGTTTCAGAGGGTATAGTCCAGCTGGTGGCAGGAGTACATGGAAGAAACTCCTCCCAAGGCAACGGGCAGGAAGCAGGGTAGTCTGGGATCATAGCAGTATGACCTTCAAAGTCCCACCCTAGGGACCTACTTCCCCCAGCCAGGGTCCACCTACTGCAGGCTCCACAGTCTTCAAAACAGCAACACAAGTGAGAGGCCCAAGTGCTCAAATCATGAGTTCATGGGGACATTTCAGATTCAAATCATAACCATATGTAAGACAGAATTCTGTGCCAATGAAAAGGCTTTTCTAAATTGATACTTAACGGCATGACATGTTAAATTAAAGAACACAATTTATGAACAATGCATCTAAGGCATCAAACATTCATTACATTTATGTATGTGTATCTGCATATGTATAGTAGATTTATTAATCAAGATGCTTTTAAGGAATGTTTTAGGGCAGGGAAGATTTGATAGTCTTTACTGTATTTCATTACGTTCCATATATGCTTCCTTGTACAACAAAACATGGACACAAAGTATAATCAATCTGAAACCTACAAATAGTCAATCACTGCTTTGGAAAACATAGTTAGTAGATAAGATCATTGTAATTACTGTCTGAGATACTATGAGCTATAGTTAACAAAACCAATCTCACATTCCTGATACTTCCATTCCACCAATCTGACAACCTCATATATAAGAAAGCATTATTTTAGTGAATTAAAAGCAGTATTGTGAGTTAGGAAACAAATGCCAGTATATTTCTGACCCATCAAACTACAGTGAAGTGGTAGATTAGAGCATGAATACTTCATATATATATATATATATATATATATATATATATATATATATATATATATATATTTGAGAGAAGGAGGCAGAGAGAGAGAATAGGCATGCCAGGGCCTCCAGCCAAACTCCAGATGCATGCGCTCCCTTGTGCATCTGGCTTACGTGGGTCCTAGGGAATCAAACCAGGATCCTTTGGCTTTGTAGGCAAATACCTTAACCACTAAGCTACCTCTCCAGCCCCAGAACATGAACATTTCTTCACATACACTTGACTTGAGCTTTCAGTGGATGATACAAGAAATCCAGATGCACAAGGTGGCTCATGTGTCTGGAATTCATTTGTAGTGGCTAACAAACCCTGGCAGGCTCACTCTTTATCTGTCTCTTTCTTTCTCTCTGTAATAAATAAATAAATAAATAAATAAATAAATAAATAAATAAATAAATGAAATATTTTTTTAAAAAGAATGGTGAAGATGTTAAAACATCAAAAACATGTTAAAGGACTCCTGTTGATGAACTTTGGGATAACTTGAGCAATGCAATCATGAATGAATGTTACAGAAAATGGTTCAAAACATAAACTTGAAATCCTTGACCACATGCTGATACAAGAAATAAAGAATACACAAATGGAAACTGGACATGTACTGTAAACTTATAAATAACCCAGAAGAATGATAGAGTTAGAAAATCATTACCTGCAGTCTTCATAAATGCAGATAGCAAGGAGATACAAAAAAAAATTAGCAGATTAGGGTTCCCTGAGAACTTTAGCAACCTGAGAGGGTACAATGAAAACACAGCAACAGTTCTAACATATTCATACTCAAACTTCATGCTTTGCATGAGGCAAAGTGGGGCACACCCAACAAAATATCTGGACTTTCTGCTTCAAATATGTAGGTAGGAAAAATAAGAGAAGACTACAGAGCTAGGCCATATTAAAGGTCAAGTAAATAACATTTAAATGAAAGCATGAATCTGAATGATGTGTTTTTACTTTCTTAATTGTGCAATTTTCTTTCTTCATCTTTTTAATTTTTTTTAATTTTAACTTTTTTAGAGAGAGAAAAAGAAAGAGAAAGGGAGAATGAATTGGCACACCAGGGCCTCAGCCACTGCAACTGAACTCCAGACACTTGCACCACCTAGGGGGCATGTGCAACCTTGCGCTTGCCTCACCTTTGTGCATCTGGTTTAGGGGATCTAGAACATGGAACATGGGTCCTAAGGCTTCGCAGGCAAGCACCTTAACTGCTAAGCCATCTCTCCAGCCCCTCAATTGTGCAATTCTTACAAAAGAAATAATGAGTTCTGTGGAAGCAGTAGTAGTCTATCTGTAGCTCCCCACATTTGGGTGCCAGTTGCCGGGGTTTTTTTCCCTCCACCACCGGCAGGCAGAGTGGAAGAGAGAGAGAACCGGGCCAGCCGCTTCTCTCGAGGCTGAGCGAGAAGGCGGGTGTCGGCGACTCAAACCCCTCCCCCCCAAAACACCAGGGAGAAAAACCACATTGAGCCGCGGAGACCGTCTAAGGCGGGAATCTCTCCATTTATTGTCACGGGAAGGTATTTATATATTTTGAGAGAGGGTGGGAAAAAGGATGAGATAAAGGTGTAAGGGCCAATAGTATTTCACCACGTCAGCGGTAGCTGGGTGGAGGCAGTTTCAGCTTAGGTGCTGAGTCACTCCAAGGACAGGTCGTGAAACTCTACTCAGGCTCCGAAAGCTCGACTAGGCCTCACCGGGAGTAGGCCAAGACTGGCTGGGCTAACCACTAGGCTTCACACCGGTCAGGGCCCAACACTATCCATGTTACTCTCCTGACTTTGAGGATTGCTCGTGGGTCTATAGAAGGCTGCTTGATAATGCACACTAGATGTGGGTTAATTGGACCAAATAGTAGCGATATATCATAGAGTCCTTCAGACTAAAGGTCCATTGAATTGCATGTCCAAATTTCTGTGTAAGTTTAAAGTATCCCAAAAGGAAGAAAAATGTCCAGATATTTTCTCTTCCTTCCCACTCCTCTGCTACTGAGCCAGAGCACACTACCTCTCTCCACCTACTAAAGAAAACATTCTCCCTGAGTTAATCCTTCACAAATAAAAATGGTGGGTATCCATGGCCTGAAGGGGCCTGGGAAATAAAGATACAGAAATTATGGCTGTCATTTGATCATGATCTTTTAATGACCATTAACCCAACCAAGCCATTCAACAAAACTGTGCAATTGAATACAGCTTGTCTTGCTTCTGGGTATCTAAAAGTATTAGTATTGATTAGAGATTACAGTTATCAAATAAGAACTATATTCTTCATGCTATTCCAACACCAAACTGTGAACTCCATGTGCCTCTCTCATTCATAAGATATGAACACGTGTACCTTTTCCCCATAATTACTACTTTTCTCATACTAGTACATGACAGTAATTCAATGCAGTTTGTCTAAATGAGCTTGGTTACATTCACATATTTATAATTTAGCATGGCAAATTTTAATATATTTTTTAGTTGTATGTGTATTTCTTCTTCCAATACATGCTCATCTTATTATAAAATATATACAACTTTGGGCTGGAGCAATGAATCAGTGTTGAAGGCACTTACTTGTAAAGTCTGATGACCTGAGTTTCATTCCCCAGTACCCATGTAAAGCTAGATGCACAAAGTGGGACATGATTCTGGAGCTCATTTGCAGAAAAAGAAGGCCCTGGCACAAGCAAGCTTTCTCTCTGTGTCTCTCACAGTTAAATAAGTAAAAGCTTTATACAACATTATTGTTTCATTCATGGAAAAGTTAGAAAATTAGGATATAAAACTTTCTCGATAATCTCATCACCCTCAACTTCTTGAGGTATTTCCTTTTTGTAGGCAGATTATACCTAATGAAAACCAGTATGTGTATGCAATCTATTATTTTCCTTCGGTTTCTTCAATGTAACATTATAGAATTCTTTAGCTATTCCAAAGTCTCACTGTAATAGCAACTTACGATTTCACAGGTGCACACATATATATTGTGCATGCATCTACAGATAATAATAGATTTTATTTAATCAGGTGTTTATCCTTTTTCCAGTGTAAGAGCCTCTAACTCCTATGAACACAAAATCTTCTTTACAATGTACTAGAACATCTCAGCTTGTACCACCATGATTAACCATTATATATTTATTATCATTAGCAGTTCACTCTTCACTGTTATCTCTTCATAGATGTCTGAATAGAGTGGTCATACAGGTACATCCTGTTTTATTTTCCCCATAGATTTGGACTTAAAATGTCTCTTCTTCATTTAACCATGGCAGTTGTATGTTTCACAGATATCAAAGCATCATAACAAAATTGTGCCTTAAGAAGAATTCTATTCTACTGAAATACAATTAATTTCCTTTGGAGAATTTTCATTTGACTTTACATATGTTGCAACACATCCATAGCTTATATGATCTCTTCCTTTATTGCAACTTAGTAATTAATATTGACATGCCTTAGAATAATACAACAGGAAATAATAACATGAATATGATTCTACTGATATTCCAGTCTTCAAAATCAGTGATCAGGGAGTCAATACTCCATAACTCAAACCTCCTACCAGATAGTAAAATGTAACAAACAAAATTATTATTTTATTAGAAGATTAATTCATTATATATGAGAGATGTTTATCAAGTATACTGCCAGTGGTCTAGATTACATTTCACTGGACCTTTAGGAACTCAGTGTGGAGTGGACATGTTGTATGAGTTATGTCAAGAAATAATTATAATATAATTGTAAGTTACTTAAAGAATTCTATAATGGAAACACTATAAATTCCTTCCTTGTGACTAGTAATCTCAGATGACTTGTACAAAAGAAGGGAGATATATTGTGACTTAAGAGGTAAGAAAAAAGTGAGAAAGAGGAAAGGAGAAATTTTGTGAGTCTTTGAGCTCAGCGGAGTGTTTCTTAGTGCTTGGTTGATCTGTTAACTCAGGTCTTAGGGTTCTGGATAGACATAGTCACACACAATTTACACCAACTCTGTGGCCTCCAGGTCCTTGTCTTGTATACTTGAAGAATGACATCCACAGAAGGTGAAGTTTAGAAAGATTTTGTTACAGAACTAAAGAAAAAGGAACAGCTCCTGTGTGGCAGGAATGGTCCCGAGTGTGTGAGATGCCTGGTGACTATGGGGTCTGTTTTAGTCAGCTTCATGTTGCTGCCAGAAAACACCTGACCAAGAGCAGCTTGTGGGAGGAACAGGTTTATTTTGGCTTACAGACTGGAGGGGAAGCTCCATGATGGCAGGGGAAAATGGTGGCATGAGCAGAAGGTGAGCATCACCTCCTGGCCAACATCAGGTGGACAACAGCAGCAGGAGAGTGTGCCAAACATTGGCAAGGGGAAGCTGACTATAATACCCATAAGCCTGCCCCTAACAATATATTGCCTCCTGGAGGCGTTAATTCCCAAATCTCCATCAGCTGGGGACCTAGCATTCAGAACACCTAAGTAAGTTTATTGGGACACCTGAATCAAACCACCACAGGGTGATTTATAGAAATAAGACTCTATTGGACCCTATTGAGATATGAGATGACCAGTCCAATTCCCACACGAGGTGTCTAGATGCATTATGATCTTAGTGACATGGTCATATCAGGATTCTAGGGGGAAGGAGAACATTTTTAGGGAAAGAAAGATGCAAAAAAACCAAACCTCCTGTTGCACACCCCTGCTATAGACTCAAGGGCATTTGTAATTTTTAGCCAAGAAAAACCTGTTTACTTTTGGGACCCTTCTATCTCAGTTGCTAGCTAATTTCTATTGCCTACTCTTCATCAATTATTTGGAAGGAAATATGTTGAAATTGTTAGTTTATCTTTCCACTCTATGTCAGCTCAAGCCTCCCCTTCCCAGAGATCAAAAACCTGCTCTGACAATATTATAAGAAGAAAGTAATGAGGTAAGGAGTCAGGGGCACAACTCCGAATATATATACTGGGTCTTAGAACACTTTGACTCATGAAAAACCATCTACAGTTTGAATGTTCTCACTTTATGAGGTCTTTGTTTACTTGGGAAGTTTTCAAATAATATAGTTTATTATTTAGAAATACAGAAGAAAACCATTTAAGACATAATGATGTGAAGTTTCCACAGAAAAAGTAAAATAAGATAAAATGATAAAAAATAAATGTTCCATTGAAAGTTTCCCTCTGTCAATGACATAAAAGTAGAAAATTAAAATGAAAGAGATATTCATATGCATATAAAGTATTTTCCAGGCAGAATTAATTCAGATGATCTTAAGAAAGCCCTTGGATGTTACTTAGCATTTCATAACCTGATAAACATTTTTTCCCAATTTTCTACCAAGCATTTATTTTGTCTGACTAAATTAATCTACTTCAAAGGCTTTATTGAATTGAATACCTACCAACTGCTTAACATTGGGTCTGGTTTTCAGTTCCTTCTCGGTAGCTTATGTCAAGCTTTTATTTTATGTTTTGTTTTGTTTTGTTTTCGACGTAGGGTCTCACTCTATCCCAAGCTGACCTGGAACTCACTCTGTAGTCCCAGGCTATCCTGAAACTAACAGCAATCCTCCTACCTCTACCTCCTGAGTGCTGGGGTTAAAAGCGTGCACCACCATGCCCAGCTTAAAAAAAAAAAAAAAAAAACCACTTGTTGAGAACTTTAAGAATAAACATATTCCAAATTGCTCATATTCCCATTGGGTGAACTCTTATGCTCCCACCCCATGGAAGAACTTCCTTAATGGGGCTATTAGTAATTACTATGGAGTCATGAACGTACAAGTCCGTCTCTATAAAATGTACAGTGCCCCAGGATTACTGAGAAGTATACAATTGTCTATTCAGTTGGAATTGGCATTTAGGTTGTTCCCAGTTTTAGGATATTACAATATACAATCTCTATTATTGCTTGTTTGTAAGAAAGTTTCATATATGTAAGGCACACGCTTTAATTTCTATTGCATGAGTCCCTTGGGGTGGGAGAGCTGGGTCTACCTATGGTAAGCACACATTTGACTTCTTAGGAACTGTCAGATTGTTTTTCAAAGGGTTCATATGTTTTGCATTAGTATTGTATGGGAGTTCCCATTGCTCTACATATGCACCCGTGCTTTGCATATTCAGCAATTTTAATTTAAAATATTCCAATGAGTATAAAGAGGCTTTAAGTTTCATTCATAATGACTAATAAGGTCAAAATTTTTCAATGTGTCTATTGCAATTGATGTGTACCTTTTAAAATAAAATTCAACTATTTGCCATGTCTTGGAATAAAGGATTATTTTATTTTAAAATGTTAAAATTTCAGAATTCTTCACACATCTTGGATTGCTTTAGCATATGAGATCTACAGACTTTTTTTTTCAACCATATAGTTTTCACTGTTGTGTCTCATTACCTGTTGATGTTTTGTAGTTTTAGAATGATCTCTTCTGCTGTTTTGGAGCAGGAAATTCAGTAACGTACCAACCTTCCTTTCCCAGAAGGCTGCATCTCTGTTAGTACTCCAGCCTTATTGTCAAACTTGCCAAGGACTATTGAGGGTATAAGATTTTATCCAATTTACAAGTCAGTTATCCTGACATATGTTCACATGGTATTAGAGCTGGGCATGGTGGTGCACACCTTTAATTCCAGCATTTCGGTGACAGAGGTAGGAGGATTACCACCAGTTCAAGGCCACCCTGAGACTATATAGTGAATTCCAGGTCAGCCTGGGCTAGAGTGAAACCCTACCTCAAAAAACAAAAAATTACATATATGTTATTAGAAAATATGATATTTATGAACCAGAGACAAAGAACAGTTTATTCTCCCAGAGAAAACATGAGCCAGGATGTCAACACTTTTGCACAATTCCCAGAGTTCCCATTCCCATAGAAGGATAAAAGAGAAAAATTAAAGCTATCAGTAGCATTACATCAGGAGAAGACTGAGTTTGGGGTAGCCAGATATTTTATTATAGATATGAGCCATGACTGGTCTCTTGTTTTAAAGACAATGCTGCTCACTATGAATACATTTGTAAAAACAACCAAGTTAAAGGTCCCTGGATCTTGTGGGCAGTAATGAGGAAAGCTTGAGACCCTTTGAGGATCTTTCCCGCTTGTAATGGATGGACTGTGGTCGTGTTAATCACTGGCTCGAAGAGGGTTATGTTGATGGTGACGTGCAGCCGTTTTGTCATCTTTCCGTGCTTGAATTTTGGCAATCTTCTTGTTATGTATGGCCATATGGATGTCACTGAATTTTTAAATACATGTTTTATTACTTTTTCTATTTTACTTTTTGAGACAATATGCCATATATATGGTTCAATTTGGCCTCGAAATCCCTCTGTAGCTCAAGCTGGCTTGGAAGTCATGAACTTTCTGTCTTGGGTTCCTTCTTAGCACTAGCATTAAAAGACTTTAAAAGAAAAATTGTTACCTTGCCTTTTATTTATTCAACTCTGTTTTCTGGGTGTTTTTTTTTTTTTTTTTTTTTCTGCTCTCTCTCTTTCTCCTTTGGAGACTCCAATTACATACATATTTAGTCATTTGGGTTTCTCTCAAAGTTCACAAGTGGTCTGTCTGTGTATATACATGTGTTTGGTTTTCCATTTTTAAATAAGGTTTCAAGTGATAGATAACACATGAAAATTTTACATATCATTGAGGTGACATGATGTTTTGTTAACTCTACATGCTATATAATGTTCAAATCAGGATAACTATTTCTCTCTCCTCAAACATTTATCATTTCTTTATGGTGAGAACTTTTAAACGCCCTTCTTCTAACTTTAAAAGAGGTACAGTATGTAGCTGTTATCTATATTCATCTATAGTCAGCCTATTCTGCAATAGCACACCAGAACTTTTTGCTTCTGTCTCACTTAATATCCTCTGATCAAGCTTTCCCCAACCCCGCTGGGAACCATAATTCTACCCTCAACTTTCATCAGGTCAACACTTCAGATTCCATATGTGACATCATGTTGTTGTTGTTTCCAATCTTTAATGTTTTTGATTAATTTTTCAGAGGTTTTGTTGCTGTTTTAAGATTCACTAATTATTTCTTTTGTGAATCCAATGCTCATCCTTGATAATATATTTGCTCTCCAACATGACATTTTTCACAGCTGTTAGTTTCATTGAATATCTTTATGTCCTTCACAACTCTAACATTTTCTTTGTACATTCTAGAAATTAGGCGTCTGTCAGTGGTGTAGCTGGCAAAGATTTTCTCCCATTCTGTGGGTTGTCTTTTCACTCTGTTTGTGGTCTATTTGTACAAAAGCTTTTGAGCTTCATGAGATCCCACTGGTTGGGTGATAGTTTAATTTCCTGGGTTACTGGGGTATTGTTCAAGAAGTCTTTCCCCACATGGAAACTTTCCCCTATTTTTTTATTGCACTCATGTAAGAGTTTCAAGTCTTATACTGAAGTCTTTAATCCATTTGGTGTTGGTTGATTTTTGTGCATGAAGAGAGGAAAGTCTCTTCTCTGCTTCCTTGATCACATAGCATAGTTTTCCTGCTGTCTATTTATGTATTATTGACAGACAAAGAACAAGGTTTTATTAAATTCTGTTTTTTGTTTCTCTTCTTTCTCCCCCACCTGCTTGTCATCCTCTACCATATCCTCCTTTCCACTTAACCAACTGCATGTTTCATTTTGTTCCTGTCTCCTTACTTCCTCTTGTTTCCATCTCATGGTCTCCTGTCCCAATGCTTAGTTTATACTCACTCTCATAGCCCCTGCTTTGCCCAAATTGGGGCACAGTCTGGGATTATAGAAACTAACTCCCAGCGATGTTTATCCAAGACTAGACTAGCGACTTCCAGGAGAAGGAATGGAGAACTAACCTGAGGGAATGGAGAACTAACCCTTGAACTTACCCCAGAGTGGGCTAGCTGCATGTACAGCATACCCTTGGAGAAGAGAAATAAATCTGTCCCTTGGAGTCATTTAACTGAGGGCGAGCTCATTGCATCAGCCTTCACCATTGCTCCCATGTTCTGTGACTATATTTGTTCATAGACAGTCCTAGGTATTTTTTTTGAATAGCCAAAAAAAAAAAAAAACCTGTAATATATAATATATGAACGAGTGGAACATAATATGGACAAAGGAAAGGAACTCATGACGTTAGATAATATTTAAACATTTATACAAAGGAAGAAATTTAGGGTTATGTAGAAAACACATACTCCATTCACAAATGTAATAATAATAAGCCCACCTTTTGTCTTCCACAGATCTGTGGGAAGTGTGTTACTGACCACGTTGTCTTCAGTGCTACGACCAGCACTTCTCACCCATGCACACTTGTTCTGGGTCAAGAGTCCAACCAGTCCACTGAGGAACTGGACAGAGAGCACGGCTTATGATCAGTCATCATCTCTAAACATGACTTGTCAATATTGAACATCTGCGCTGCACAGGCCAGAGGTGCACCAAGGCAGAGGAAACTTCCTCACATTGCTTTAAGCAAGCAAATTGCATGGTTATAAGATTTATTTCAGGGCAAGTTACAAGTCAGGAATTTAAAAACCATCTCACAGCAATATTCTCAGGAAAGTTATTTATAATGTCTATAAGAAGTATTTGTACAGTTCTTTTCCATAATTCATTCTGATCTTTTATTCTTATAGTTCATCCCCATTCTTTGTCCTAATAGTTAATTTCCATACTTATTTACCTATATGCAAATGCTAAAAGTTAGAATCCTGGAGTTGAAAAGATAGCTTAACAGTTGAGTGCACTTTCAATGAGAGCTACCATTACCCTACTTCAGCCTGAGACTACCTGAGTTGAGTTAGAATCACCAGATCCCATGTAACAGCTGGGCATGGCCATACACATCTGTAACACTAATTCTTTACGGAGAAAACACTAGAGATTTGCTGGGGCTTGAGAATAGCAAACTCCAGTGTCAGTGAGAGACTCTATTGCAATTAAAATCAAACTGACAAGCAGAGGACAGGACACCTACTGTTCTCCTCTAATCATTGCAGGTCAGTTCACAGGGCACTGTACCACCATAACACATATACACACTCCATACACACCACACAAAGGCAAACACACTACATACATGCAAAAAAAAAAAAAAAAAACAAAAAATACTAAAAAAAAAGTTAGGGGTTGAAGAGATGGTCTAGCATTTAAGGCATTTTCCTGCAAAGCCTAAGAACCTGGGTTAAATTTCCCAGTACCCAAGTAAAGTCAGATGTGCAAGGAGGCACATGCATCTGGAATGCATTTGTAGTGGCTAGAGGCCCTCTCTCTCCCTATCTGCCTTTCTGTCTTTCTCTATCAGTCATAAATAAATAAATAAATAAATAAATAAATAAATAAATAAATATTTTTAAGAAGTTAAGAGCCATGTGAGCTGGAATACACAATTTTGTCTTTTTTTGGCCTGGGTTGCCTCAGCATAATATTTCTAATTTTTCTGAAATGTTCATAAATTCATTTTTGTTTATAGCTGAATAAAATTACATTGTGTATATTGGCCCATTTTTATTATCCGGTTATAAGCTTATGTCCATCTGGTAGCATTTTAAATGTTCTCACAGCTAATTCTAACTTACATGTCCATTCATATGTGTTGTGATTACACATGACTTTTTTTCAGCGCTTCATGTTTGATTGGATACCAAACATAAATGGTACCTTGCATGCTGTGTGCCTTGGTATTGCTACGCATATTTCACATTTGTTCTGAGACACGATTCTACTGAATTTGTTTTATTCTTTCTGGTTTGGGTTTAGAATTTGCTGTCCCTATGGTAGCAGGTTCCTCTCACTCTTCCTGAGTCTGTCTGGTTATGATTGTTTCACTCTGCCTCTATGGAATTGGCTCTACTGAAAGTCACCCTTTCTTGTAATCATTTGTAGTTCTTTTTTGGTACCCTTCACATGGTGGAATTTATCTGCATTCAAGCTAATACTGAAGAGACCTAACGTACACACTGCTCAGCTCTCATCTTGGAAACTCCTAGAAAAATCCCATGTGCCTTATTCTTCCCTCACTTTCCCATAATAGCATCCACTTGAAAGTTCCTCTTGCCTGGTCTCTTGTGTTCCATGGCATTCCCTGGAAACCAATGGGAGATTGTTATGAAAACTGATGGGTTTACCTCATTGGCTCCCTGCCTCTGAGGCCACGTTCCTTCAGCATGGGATGTTTAATATCATCAAGTTTTCTTCATATATTTTATTTATTTTAAAGTTGCTTCTGATTAAGTGGGATAATTTGGCTGCTATTACTCCATGTTGGTCATAAGTGAAGTCAGTAACTATTATATTGTTTAATGGTATAAAAATGTGTCTCTTCATGTTAAATCATAGTTGAAGTCTGTTAGTATTTATCTACAATTTTTTGTAGCTAGGAATCAAGTTTTTCTCAATGTACTTTGACTGTGTATGTATAGCTGTTGCTGTTGGCTTTGTGTTGCTGAGACAAAACACCTGATCAAAAGCAACTGATGGGAACAAGTATTTATTTTGAATTAGTCTCAAGAAGAACTTTTAAAGTGACGGTGGGGGAAAGCATGGCATGACCAGAGGCAGGACATCACCTCTCCCACAGCTGGTGGAAAATAGCAGCAGGAGGGTTAACCAAGTTCAGGCTAAGGAAAGCTGTCTATTACATCCCTAATACTGCCCCTCCCCCCAACAACACATCTCCTCCAGTAAGTCTTTACCCTTCAAATTGCCATCAGCTGGGGACCAAGCATTCTGAGCACATGAGTTTAAGGGGGACATCTCATTCAAACCACCTCAATAGTCTACAAACATATACAGATTAAACACCTGAGAGCTAAGAAAAACAGGAAGCTATTGAGTTCATCTATTTTACTTCCTTAGAGAAGGCATTAATAATAATTAAAGAAGTTTTCCAGACTGGAGATATTGCTCAGTGGTTAAGGTGTTTGCTTGCAATGCCTACTGACCTGGGTTTAATTCCCCAGTACCCATGTAAAGCCAGATGCATAAAGTGGTGCATGCATCTGGAGTTCTGGTGCAGTGGCTAGAGGTCTTGGTGTACCCATTCTGTCTCTTTCCGTCTCTATTTGTCTCTCTGCTTGCACATAAATAAATGAAATATTTTTTACAAAGATGTTGGCTAATGGCCACCCAATTCATATACAAGACCAGAACTAGCTTCTAGATTGCTAGTGATTAATTCCTCATATTTCACTGGAAACTTCTTAGAAGTGAATGGCCTAAAACTTTAAGACACATTCACATTCAAAGTCAAGCCAAGCTTCCTTCCATTGACTTTTCTAGGGTTGTAAACCTGCTATTTGTTCAAGCACTTTAGAATTTAGTGAGCTGATAAACATTTGCTTGAGGAATCCATACATACAATACACAAAATCACTATGAATAAGACAAAGTTTGTATTTTATTTCCTGCCAGAAAGTTCTACTGCTGTTAGGACTTCATGCTGGTTTGTCAAACTATTTGTCATCCACAGCAGAAAGTCAATTGGGAAAGTGAAGTTTAAAACGATTACAGGGGAAACTCCATAAATATAACCAGATGCTTAAAACATAAACTCTAATTTTAGCCATTTTCAAGTTTGCAATTAATGTCTCACTGGCATATTATAGTGGAATTTGAGCTCACATTTAAGTATTTTAGATAATTGAGCATTAAATACCAATAAATGCAAAATAGCAGTTTCATGGTGATACTGCTGCCAATAAGGTCTTAATTCAGGATTTTCCCCTTCTATAGCTCTCCTTTCTCCTTTTTCCCAGCATCTGCCAGTAAAATGTTCTTAAGAAATTATTCCAGTTCCACAGTCCAGGAGTTAATTCTGCTCTCATACAGAATCTACCATTCCTAAGGAAAGTGAACATTATTAACTTCTGCTGGCATTTGTTAAAGTGTTCGGACTTTTCAGACTCTATAAAATTTGCCAGTCATTTTGAGATCACAACTTTTACCAAGCCAAACCCTGCTGCTGCATTTCACTTGGGCACTGGGAACGAGCATTGTGATAGTGAAGAACTGTCCTAGGGAAAGATTAGAATGAAGTCACCTATTAAACCAGATGATAAATTGTAAGTCACGGGGTGATCCTTTTGTTTCAAAAAATAATAGATTGAGAACCACTATGCATTTATGGCAAATCAGCAATGTACCATGTGGAGCTCTTTTGGAAGTTTGCTTGAGCTTCCAGCAGTTATAAGTTCTTATCATTTGCAGAAATAAAGGTTGAAAGGTAGCAATGCATTTTATCTCTTTTGAAAGAACAAATATAATATGTTTACTTGCAGCACAGTACTTAAAGTTAACCTTATAATCCAGTGTTTGAAAAAAATCATAAAATTTCAAAAAATCTTATAAAATTTCCATCATAACTATTTCACATTATTAGCTGTCAAATCATTTAGACTATAGCTGAAATTTTTGTCTTAGTTATTATGCTTTTGTTTCTTCTCTCCTGACATCTGATACCTAGTCCCTGAAATATAGACTTTCAAACATACAAAGTTTACACCCAATGTTGATGTTTTAAAGAAAATTCATGGGACTGGAGAAATGACTTAGCAGTTAAGGTGCTTTCCTGCAAAGCAAAAGGATCCAGGTTTGATTCTCTAGGAACCACATAAGCCAGGTCCACAGGATGGCTCATGCATGTGGAGTTCATTTGCAGTGGCAAGGGCCCTGGCGTGCCCATTCTCTCTGCCTCTCTCTTGTAAAAAAATAAAAATAAAATAAAAAATTCATTATTTCATTTACCCCTAGCATATACATGCTATCTCTTCTTTCTTTTAATTTATGATTCTTTTCATCTCCACTAGCACATGTTTATTTCTATTTATTTATTTATTTGTTTGTTTATTTATTAGGGAGATAGGGGAGTATGCCAGGGCCCCTAAAAATGAACTTCAAAAAGCCACATGTGCCACTTTGCGCATCTAGCATTACATGGGTACTGGGGATCAAACCTAGGTGGCAGGCTTTTCAAAATAAGCACCTTAAACCACTAAGCCATCTCCCCAGCCCTATTTCTTGCTTTAAAGTAGTGTAGAAGCCAGGCATGGTGGTACACACCTTTCATCCATGGTGAATTCTAGGTCAGCCTGTGCTAGAGTGAGATCATACCCTGAGAAACCAAAATACATAAATAAATGAAATAGTGTGGGATTATCACTCATTGTCATGATGTTCTGGAAGATAAAAATAAAAATCACAGGAAGGTACATATCCATTTGTGAACTTGAACCTTGATGCTGATGTTTTAATGCCAATAGTGATTCAGTGGGTTTTGAGTACTGAGTAAAATGTTCCTTGATGAAGCTTATATGGGAGTCAATGAGACATGAAGCAGCCTAACAAGATGTTGGCTGCCCCACAATGTTCGACCCACAACCCCCCTGGGGATGACTGGCATCCCCAATGAGGAGACTCCCTTTCGGGGGGGGGGCGGGGGCAAGGACAGGGATGAGAGTAAGGCTGGTACCAGCATAGGCTGTTTACAAACTGAGTATGTCCATAACTAATAAGGAAAAAAAAATGCAAGAGTCTATGTGTTGTTTGAGTGTGATTGGAAGTGTTTTGTGAGAGTGCTAGGTGAGATGTTTTGGAATGGAGTCGTGAGGGTGACTAGTCCATGAAGGAGAGAAACTTGGCCACATGCAACCTGGCCAAGAGGCAGCGAGGGAGGGTTGTGAGACACTACTTCATGGTCACCATTATGTGTCTGAAGTTCTTTCATCATGGCTTAGCCTGTCCATGTGCTTCTCTGTATCAAAGGTGTAAGAACGCAGAAGTGGGAGGGAAACAGAGTCTGCCTAACAATTGGGACCATCTGCAGTCATCAGAACTGGGAAGGGGAGCCGTGTTCCAAAAAGGCAGGCAAACGGCAGTGTTCTTAAGAATGCCGTCAGCAGGGCTCAAAGTTCTAACAAAGGACTTTAGAATTTCGGACCCTCTTCCAACTCTGCAAGACTAGAACTTTCATTTGTTGCAAAGATGATTGGAGGCGTGGGGAGGCAGCTCACAAGTGAGGTGTTTGCTGCACATGAGTGAGGACTAGATCTCTTATCCACAAAGACCCATGTGAAATGCTTGGTGGGTATGTACGGTGGCCTGTTTGTTGTCCCAGTACTTGGGAAGCAGAAATAGTGGATCCCTGGATCAAGCTGGCTAGCCGTACAAGCTGAATTTTCTGTGAGTTCCGGGTTCAAGTGGGAGACCCTGGCTCAGTAAATAAAGAGAAGAGGAATTGAGAAAACCCCATATTAACCTATGGCCTCTTCACACAAGTGCACATGCATGCACCTCACATCCATGTGCTCTCAGGCATAAGTACATACCTACACACACATACAACACACATATCCATGTGCTCACAGGCATACATGCAAAACAACAAACTCTGCAAAATAAATCTTGTCTTTATAAGGACTTCTCACCCCTTCCTTCTTGACCAGTAGGCTAACAACCAGATTAAAAAGTCACATATCAAGCCAAGGATGTCTTAGATCTTCTAAAGGAGAAAAGGAAAATATGGTTTAAAAAAAAAAAATCCCTACAGCCATACAAAGCTAAGATTCAGGGAATAAAACATGCTGAACAGGCCTCTGTCCATATCGAATGGGGAATACAGAACATAAAGAACATTTAGCTGGGCTGGAGAGATGGCTAAGCGAAGTGGTTAAGGCGTTTGCCTGCAAAGCCAAAGGATCCTGGTTCAACTCTCCAGGACCCATGTAAACCAGTTGCACAACAGGGCATATGTGTTTAGAGTTCATTTGCAGTGGTTGGAGGCCCTGGTGCTTCCATTTTCTCTCTCTCTCTCTCTCTCTTCCTCTTTCTCTCAAATATCATAAAGAGTTAACGTAATACCATACTAATAAAACACTTAAGGGGTTAGAGAAGATGGCTTAGCGGTTAAGGCATTTGCCTACAAAGCCAAAGGATCCCAGTTCAATTCCCCAGGACCCACGTAAGCCAGATGCACAAGGAGATGCATGCAGGTGGAGTTCTTAGCAGCAGCTGGAAGCCCTGGCACACCCATTCTCTCTCTCTCTCTCTCTCTCTCTCTCTCTCTCTCTACATATATATAGGCACTTAAGGGTTAGGCCTTAGAAGACTCTGCACTATAGAGAAGAAGATAAGAAAGCTGCCAAAGTGCCATTGCCACCCAGAGCAGGCAAAGTTTCTGAAACAGGCCTAGGCTTCCAGCTTTCAGCATAAGCTGAAGAGTCTGTGATCTAAGAGAATACCTGCTGTAACAAAAGATACTATGTAGGATGTATCTAGTAGTAAAAGGAAGACCGATGAAGCAGTCCTTGGGAACTATATGTACAGCAAGGCCACACCAATTGCAGAATATCTGTTGCTGGGTAAAATCCACTTTCCTACCAGCTGTGGTGTGAAGTGGAGCCTGCTAGAGGTGCATTTGAAGTTAGCAAAAGCTGTATAGCCAGCAACGCCCAACTGAAACTGTGCAGTCAACCACACAACTGTCTGAAGCCTTCCAGGAATGGCCAGGCTAGTAGCAGAGATCAGCTTGAAGATTATTCCAACAATCCAGAAAGGTGAAACTCGTGGGGCTAATAAATGCTGACATTCTGGATATGACCTGAAGATACAGTGAGTGAAGGGTGATGGAAAATGGGGAGCCGACATGACCACATGCTGTTAGACCTGAGAAAGGGAGGGAAAGATTTTGGTCAGGTACCTAAATGTGGAAAGTTGCAAATATTTTCAAAGGACCAGTGCTAGCTTAGTTTTAGACAGGCTACAATGAAAGGAACCCCACACATCCACATAAGGGCATTTGAATGGGGAATTGACAACCAAGTCTATTGGAGCCTAGAACTGTCCACACTGCAAAAGCACACTCAGAAAGTACTGACCTATGGATGCAATAGAATAAAACATCCAGTCTCCAGAGCTGGGATGTTTTCACTGATGTTAAGGAGATGTGGGGACCCAGCAACAGTGAAGGTAACGTAAGGAGAGGGGAGCGGCAGATGTCATCCTGGGATAAGGAAGCAAAATGCTTCAATGGAGAGTGCTGAATTGGGTTGCACACATCTATGAAGTAAGATGCCTTACTCATTCAATCCCTTCAAGTTTCTTTGACCTTGACACGTTCTACTTCCATTCTTTCTCATTAGGAGTCATGTTCTTTCTCTTTTACACCTGAGAAGCTGTCATTATAGCTCTTCAAATGAAATCTTGCGTGTTTGGTAATTCCTGTCCCCTACAATAGGAAAGGAATCATTGGCCAGAATCTGGAATTGTTACAAGAAAAATACAGTGCTAGGGGTAGGATAACTTCCTGTGAGTTGTTGGCCAGGAAGGCCTCTGGTGCCCTCCAAACAATACAGGCTATTATAAAGGATCTTGTTTGCCCACCAGAAGCAGTCATAAACCTTATTGCTGATGGTACCACATGCTTGGGCTGCAGGGCACTGGGAAATCAAGCTGGAAGCCCCCTTTCTGGTGACTAGCTCTCACGGTGCTGGGAAATGCCATAGAGCCTATTGGGAGAAAAAAAGGTCATGAACTGTCTTTAACCAGCAGCAGATCCTGCACTGTACATGGCTGGCAAGTCAAGTAACATGTACCAACAGGTGCCAGGATAGCATGTCTGTTATAGTGGAAACAACTACTCTGTGATTGGATTTAAGGCCCACTTGTTGAGAGGTAATTCATGTTTTGTTCCAAAACCTAATCAAAAGCCTATGGTTGGGGCCTGGAGAGATGGCTTAGCAGTTTAGCACTTGCTTGTGAAGCCTAAGGACCCTGGTTCGAGGCTTGATTCCCCAGGACCCATGTAAGCCAGATGCACAAGGGGGTACATGCATCTGGACTTTGTTTACAGTGGCTGGAGGCCCTGGCACGCCCATTCTCTCTCTCTGCCTCTTTCTCTGTCTGTCTGTCACTCTCAAATTAAATAATAAAAAAAGCCTATGGTTGAGCAATCATAAGCCCTAGGGGGGGTAACTACTATTATTATTTGGCTCACCAAATTGCCTTCTAAATATTTATGTTCAAGCCCATATAGTAATTGGAAAAGCTTCTCTTTTTCAGTTGGCAATGACCACCATAGAGACTCGAAATTCATCCAAGTGCTGAGGAAAAATGACGGTGGAGAGGGTTCAGCACTAAGACATCCCCATCACATCCTTTAAGTCTTGGGAACCATTGTGGAAACAATGGATCCCAGCACGGAGGGAAGGGGAGGGGTGCTGTGCTGGGGAATCCTGTCTTTCTGGCATTGAGCAGTCATTGCATTCATGACTGCACAGTGGCTAATGCTATTGACATAAAACCTTCATAATATGAGGTATTATATTATATAAATGATGACATCAAAATAAAAGCAGGACTAGTTGGATAGAAAGGGGGTTCAATGAAGGAAGGATAAGGAAGGGCACCCAAAGAGAGTAGTAATAGGAGATTATGATCAGAAGATACTGTCTATATGGATGGAGGTTGTCAATAATCTTTTTTTAAAAAAAAATGAAAGTCATCATTCTAGTTTCTAAGCACTAATCTAAGTCCTATCATAATTTAGACTGTAACCTTGTATTTTCCCCAAGGAAGTCACAGATCTCCTTAGACACTAGCTCATTAATCCTAAGGGATAAGGACATAGACATTAATATTTATTTGGAAGTGCATGTGAAGAATTAATTGCCTAAAATAGGTCATGTAGAGCATTTGAACGAAATCAAACAAATTTCTCTGTAAAGTCTGAGATTTCTTATGAGCTCTCACGCATAAATATTCATAGATATTTATCACTATAATGGGTCATTGGAACATCAATGCAGATGATTCAATGAGACAAACATCCGCAATGCTGTGTCTGCTGTAAACCAGCCAGTGTCACATGTTCATCAGCATAGCAATCCAGGAGAAACCTGAATCAATGACAGAACTATGCTGAGCACTCAAAATTATTATTTTTTCTTTTATTTTTATTTATTTATTAGACACTGAGAGAAGGAGAGAGAAACAGAGGAAAAAAAGAGTGAGAATGGGCATGCCAGGGTCTCTAGCCACTGTAAACGAACTCCAGACACATGCTCCACCATGTGAATCTGGCCTACATGGGACCTGGAGAATCGAACCTGGGTCCTTAGGGTTTGCAGGCATGCACCTTAACCACTAAGCCATCTCTCCAGCCCAAAATTATTATTATTATTAACATAGTCACTCTATGAAATAGGTCCTAGGTCCTAGGCTTATCTATTTTAAAACAAAGAGACATGAAGATATGTTTCTGGCCTCAGACACAGGAAGAAGTTTGCCCAGTGTCACACAGATAATCTGACAGCAAGAAAGATGTGGCTATGCCTACTAATTATGATAATGAAACCTAAATTCTTTGTGTAAAGTACTGGGACATTGCCAATGGGGTCATGAAAGACAGAAAGAGAAATTTAGGGGAGATGATGTAGAAAACAAAACCAAACAAAGGTCAAATTAAACATCAATCAGTGGGGGAAAAAAACCTAATATAGTGAATAAATGTCTGAAAAAAGATAGCATGGCACTAAAGGAAAATGTATAAAATAATATATTTATTTCTATCTATATGTACTTAATTGTCACTCTCAAATAAGGAAAACTTGAAAATTAAAATTGACTCAGGATAAGAAAAAAATTACAAACCAATCCCCTTTATTAAAATAGATACAAAAATATAATAGGAAAAAGTATATTTGATATTTCTTCAGGAAATGATGAGTCATAGAAAGGTGTTGAGTCAGAAGGGGCTTGATCATGTTTGAAATTTACCAGAATTATGCTGATCATGGTCAATAGGATACATTTCAATGAAACATATTTGATAAACAGCTTAGTTTGTAATGTATCTATGGCTACCAATAGTATATGGGATTAAGCTGAATCAGTAAATGCTGAACATTTAACTATTATGACTAATCTTTTGTACATATCATAGGTATGTTGTAATTGACAGTATGTAAAGGTATGCTGTGTCATTGTCATTAAGCAGCTTTGAAACTAACTTATCTCTGAGATTATTAATTGTTTGAATAGGAAAACAAATGATTTCAAACTGAGTAGATTATGCCCTGATGAAATCTGAAGTATGGATGGATTCTGTGGGTCCAGAGTGGTAATTTTAAAAAGGGAGGAAAAAGAAATGTAGAAATTTCATTTATTCGCAGCATAGAATTTGCTAATATGTTATTACCACCCAAGGAATATACTGACCTAAAATACAAGTAATAAATATATTAAGTGCTATGAGTTATACTTCACTGAGCAAAGGAATAAAACAAATATGAGTTTAGTTATCACTTGTGGTCTACCAAAGAGAATCATGTCAAGATAAGAGTTGCACTGAAAATGGAATGCCATCCAGCATGAGGAAGAGTCCATGGGAACACACCAGGACAGCTCATGTAAAGTAAGCATCAGATGAGGGACTCTTAGAAAAAGAGACATGTGTGGGAAAAAATAAAACAACACATAAATTAAGAATATATCAAACTGATCCATTTTGTTTTAAATAATTACGGGGATTATGAGGAAACTTTTTTTTCCCCCAAGGTTGGGTTTTTCTCTATCCTAGGCTGACCTGGAATTCACTATGTAGTCTCAGGGTGGCCTTGAACTCATGGCGATCCTCCTACCTCTGCCTCCCAACTACTGATATTAGAAGCATGAGCTACCATGCTCGGTGTAGGGGAAACAGTTTTAGGAAATAAACATTGAAGCATTTATGGGAAAAGGGACACTATTATACCTGCAATGAACTTTCAACTAATTTAAATACATATGTAAATATAGACATATTTCACACATTTATATATTTTGCTAGTAACATGATCAGATACAGCCAAAGTATTGTCAATAAAAAGAATATGAGTAGGTTATATAAGGATTATATACTATTTTGGGTACTTTTACACATCTAAAATCATGTCAAGATAAAGCGTTGGAAAAAATATGTCAATGAAGCACAAATAGGAACTTAATGTGAAGTAGAACAGCTCTGATTAGTCACTTAGACTATTAAGTTACTTTTGATGAATGGCTTAAAGCCCAATTTAGATAGAATCCAGCACTCTTAATTTGAGGATAAATGGAAAGCAGCAGTAGAGGTATTCACACTGCAGATCGCTGTTCCCACACGTAATTAGCTGAAAAGTGATGAGCCTCTCCTCACATCATTGTGTTCCAAACAATAGGTTGTTGCAAATGAAATAATAGGGTTTTGCAGAGTTGTTTCTGAGTCTTGTTTCATCTCACTCAGATAAAATCACCTGGTTACTTACCTCTCACAGCTCTGTGGAAACAAACATGGGACCACATGTAAACATTGCTGTAGCTATCTAAGGAGCTATCCAGAGAAACATTAATTTGACTACCTTTTGTTTCCATAAACAGGACTGCCAGCTAGATTGCTTTGTGAATTCTTTTGTGTAAAATATATTGTATGTATTTATTTATTTTAGAGAGAGAAAGGCAGAGAGAGGAGAGGGAGAGAATGGGTGTGCCAGGGCCTCCAACTACTGCAAACGAACTCCAGGTGTATGTGCCCCCTTGTGCATCTGGCTTACGGGAGTCCTGGAGAATCAAACCGGCGTCCTTTGGCTTTGCAGGCAAATGCCTTAACCTCTAAGCCATCTCTCCAGCCCTGATTTTTGAATTCTTTTTATTTATTTATTTATTTATTTATTTATTTATTTATTTATTTATTTTTTTTTTGGAGAGAGACACAGAGAGAGACAGAGAGAGAGAGGGAGAGGAAGACAGAGATGGGTGCACCAGCAGTGTCTCAGCTGCTGAGAACGAAATCCAGATGTGTGCGCCCCCTTGTGGTCAAGTGCGGCATTGCACCCTTGCGTCACTTTGCATCTGGCTAAATGTGGGACCTGGAGATTAGAACCGCTGGAGATTGGAACCAGAGTTCTTAGGCTTAGGAGGCAGGTGCCTTAACCTCTAAGCCATATCTCCGGCCCTGATTTGTGAATTCTTTATCCATTTTAAGGAGACTTGCTTCTTCCAGTTTCAGAGATACCTATCTGGTGGACCACCAGATGTTTGTTTTCTTATTTTTCTAAAGAAGTCTTTCACTGTGTATAGCAGGTTTCAAATTGGTAAGATGCCATATTGATTCTAAGTCTTGATATTACAAATAAATCTTCTCAGGAAATACTCAAATCCTCCTGTAACAATATCAATGCATCCAAAAGCCAGACCAGAGCAATTTCAGATCACTATGATATGTTGAGCAAATGGTTTAATCACTTGGTACATCAATGCACGCTTACATTATTTTTTTTTCATTTTTTTAATTTATATTATTCTGATTTTACATTCATAGTATTGGTTCCTTTGTCCTCCTCCCTGTCCTCCCACTTTCAAAGGGACCCTCATCAATGGGGAATGTGGGTTGTGCATTGTGAGGTTAGTCCAGAGTTCTGGGGTGTAGGCCCCAGTCTCTGTGCATAATGCCCCAACTTGTGACTCTAACAATCTTTCCGCCCCCTCTTCCGCGAGTTTCCCTGAGCCACATTGGGGTCATTTTAGTTCTGTTTCAGTGATGAGGTTTTGGGAGCCTCTGTGTCTCTGGATATCTGGCTTAGTTGGAGTTGGATGTTCTCTGTGTTTGTCTCCTTCAGCCTTTTTCTGGTGTCGTGATCGCCATGAACGCTGAACTCTTGCCCTTCCCCTGCGTTGTTCTATGGTTTCAGCTGGGGCCCTGGTGAGGTGTGATTAGCTGATCCTCCCTTCAGATTCGTTGTCCACCTGAAAAAAGATAAGCAAATTCTCCAACGGAGAGAAAAGTTAGTACTAGGTAGAAGGGATGACCATCTATGTTTTGGAGGGAATTTTGTATGCATTGGGTCTCTTCTAGCCCACATTTGGTGGTATCTTGCTCTTGGAGACTGAGCTTATTTTTTGTACCTGGTTTTGACTTATTTCCCAGTTCCAGGAATGAGTTGCATTCCACTGAGTGGATCTGTTAGCATGCTTACATTATTAACAGATAAACTCAAGTGGACTTTTTTTTAATACCTGAGTTAGACTTCATCTATCAACAGAATACATTCTTGATGAATACACATATACTCATTTATTAAGAAGTATTTTTGACCAATAAATCTGCCTTTTATAAAGTCTCATTCACATGAAGACATATTATAAACTGAGGTCAAATCTTACCAACTTATGAATTTAATTGGCAGGGACAGTATTCAGCAAGCCAAAATCTTTTTTTTCTAGGTAACAGCAAGACACTTTCAAGTGACAAGAATAAGAGTTAGAGCTGTAGATGAATTTTAAAATGTATCACCTTATTTATTTATGCAGTTTTTTTAAACCCCAAAATGTAGTGGTTTAAAAGAACAGTTTGCTCAGGAGAGCAGTGACTGGCACTATGGGCAGGGCTCAGTTCATCTTTTCCTCTCCTGGTACCCACTGCACTCATTCACATAGTGATGGGTCAGTTGGCATGTTGGTCCCAATGGCTCTATTTATACTACTGGCCACCACTTGGGCAGCATCCAGTATATGTCAGTTCCATCTATGTGACATACCAGCTGACTGCCTTGAGGTTCTTTTTATACAGTATTTGACTTCTAAGAAGACAAGAACAGGAAAGAGACATGCCCTTGTGTATCAGGCATACAAGACATATCACGTCACTCTACCATATGTTGGTCAAATAAAATCCCATTAAAGAAAGGGGAAACCAGCTCCACTTTTCCACAAGAGGAAGTGCAAAATCACAATGAAAAAAAAATTCATGTAGAATGGATGAGACAAATTTCAACATTCATCTTTGTGTGTAATCTATCACTTAAACGTATAAGGGCAGGATTTTTTTTTTCCTTGAGGAATAGTTCTAAATGAAATGTGCCACTGTGTGTGTGTGTGTGTGCGCGCGCGCGCGTGCACGCATATGCGCAAAATATTCAACAAACAACAAACTATTGTCTTTCCCCTTTTGCATTGATTTTGTTGCTAATAGGTTAATATTAAATGATTTCAAATAATTGTGCTGAATCCAAGCCATTGTCTTATGTGCTTTAATGCTTTAAAATACAGTGACTCCAGCCAGGCTCTCAGCAATCTAAAACTCTTCTCACAAAGAGTAAATGTTGTCTTGTAAGGATTTGTATACCCTATCTGCTCTTTAACATCAACTATAAAAAATGTGTGTCACATTCTCCTATGGCTTGTTTTAAAATTTCTATTTCTATTTAATCAACTGACTCCCTAAATTATCTAATGTATATTCCATGCATATATTTTCTATGAAAACTGTGAGTATGGTATATCCTAATGACAGCATTATATAAAGTCATTTATAGTACAAAAACTTCCAGGCATGCTGAAATCAAAGCAGAAAGTTCCAAGAGCCCATTAGAGAAGCTGAGTGGCTTTCCCCCCACGCACTCCATTCATCCCACTCTCTGTGAAGGGACTCATTCACGTGTGCTAGAAGTGCAAGTGTGGAACAAGTGAGATAAAATATAGCCAAGGGAAATTCAAATGCACAACTCAAACTTTTTATCAGGTATCAAATTTCATAACTGATAGACTAAGAGAAAAATATTTGGGACTAGTATAGAGATGAAACAGGTTCTTCCAAGTATAGACATAGGGAAGCTTATCTTCACGTCCTCCATTCTGAAGTGGATGTTTGTGTCACTTCCAATCCCAGGTGTGAAGTCTTTCTTACTGGAGGACAGCTATAGCACTGATGGTACAAACCCTTGTTTCAAGAAAACGGGCAGCCTTCAGAAATGGTTCATTGCTTTTGCTCTTCTCACTCCAATACTGCTTTAATCTTCAAAGTGTAAGACTGCGCAATAGGCTAGCTATATTGTTTATGGCTCTGGCTGGGCTAATTTAATGTTAACTTGTGTCAAGATGCATCTCACTCTCATATGTCATTTGCAATAAACAGCCTTCTGTCAGGGGATGCTTCCTTCGTCTCCTTCCACTCTTTCTATTTCTTGGTCAGAACATTATACCCATAACTAAAACGAACCTCAGGAAAGCATACCTTAACCTCAGCAGTTGTGAGGCAGAGGTAAGAGGCTTTCTGTGAGTTCGAGGCCACCCTGAGACTATATAGTGAATTTCAGGCCAGCTGGGGCTAGAGGAAGACCCCAACTTAAAAAATCAAAATAAGACAAAATAAAAATAAGGACCAGAGGGGAATCAGTTTCTTTTTAAGAACATGGCTGAGAAATTACTCACAACCCTTTGTGCACATATCATTTGCCAGTATTGTTTACTGTTTCCCACTGAGGATGGAAATATAATCACTACGTGGGTAGGTAAACAAGACCCCACTAAAGATGAACAACAACAAAAACTAATGAGAATCGATGCCCAATTTATTTATTTATCTATCTATTTATTTATTGACAGTAATGAGAAAGGAAGTGATACAATTGTGAACATGAGAAATAGCCATACCCAGAAAATTTGTTTGCCATTGAGTAATAAAAATCTATTGACATAGACATACAGAGGGAAATAACTCAAGAAAATAATTAGAGCATATGCCCAAAGATCTTGTTACAATTTTAACCACTGCAAGATTAATATTGTAAGAAAAAGAAAACCCTACTATGCTAGCATAAGCAATGGGTTATGAACAATACCTATTACATTGATTGAAAAGCAATATTGAAACTTCTGTTTTCCCACTGTAGTAGCTGAATTAGCCCAGGTTGGCCGAGATCTGCTGTGCTCTTGCTTCAGCTTCCTAGGGACTGTTATGATAAGTGTGTGCCCTTGGGGTGCTTCTTTCTAGTAAGAAATAACATGGAGTTTTGACAATTATTGTTTCAAGAGTGAAAATAAGTATGTGCAAAGGTAATTAATGAACAACGGAGAATTAAGCATCACTTTTTCAAGAAATCTTGTCTTAGATACACTTTGAATTCAGCACAGAATTAGTGGCTGAAAAAAAATCACTACTTTTGTCTGAATCTGTTTTGGTTGGAGGAAGAGGACCATTTATCCTTAACTAAATGGATATCAGAATGGGATCCATCAATTTAGAAGTCTAGAGTTTAGATAAATAAATTCAGGATTCTATGCACCCATTAGTGACTTGCTAAAAATTTTGTAAAGCATGAAAGAAATTAAAACATATCTTAGCTTGAAAAAAAGCAGCATGCATGCATTTCAACTTAATCCTGTAGATGTAATTTAAGATATAAAATATTCCTAAACCAGAACTACATTTTAAAAAATGACAAGTTGAGCTAGTTTAAAGGAAGAAATTTTTAAAATTACTTATTGGGCTGGAAAGATGGCTTAGAAGTTAAGGTACTTGTCTGTGAAGCCGAATGACCCAGGTTTGATTCCCCAGTACCCACATAAGCCAGATGCATATGGAGGCACATGCATCTGGAGTTTGTAGTGGCTAGAGGTTCTGAAGTGGCTATTCTCCCCCCCCCTCTTTCTCTGTCTCTATTCTTTCTCTGTGTCTCCTTCTCTCTCCTTCTCCTCCTCCTTCTTCTTCTTCTTCTCTCTCTCTCCCTCTCTCTCTTCTAAATAAATAAATAAATAATTTTTTTAATATACTTATTGAAAAGATCTCACCAGAATGTCTTCATTGACAGAACCCTATGGTATTCATTTATTTGACCAACAGATATTATGAAAAAGCTATAAAAGTAAGCTTTCCATTGATTTGTTTCTTTATCAAATGCTTGATCTATGGCAACTTCATCCTGTTGATAAGATGAATTAAGTTTGCTGTTCCTGAATCCACCCATATGGGCCCAACTTGTACACAGCCTCTCATCACTCACATTTCAACCTTATGGTGAAAATCTGCTGGAAGCATCCACTTGTTCACCCCAAACTTATTTTTTAACATTTTATGTATATGTATTTATTTGAGAGAGAAAGAGGGAGAGAGAGAGAGAGAGAGAAGGGTATTATGCCAGGACCTCCAGCCACTGCAAATGAACGCCAGACACATGCGTCATCTTGTGCATCTGGCTTACGTGGGTTCTGGGGAATAGAACCATGGTCCTTTGGCTTTGCCAGCAAGTGCTTTAACCATTAAGCATCCTTCCAGCCTCAAACTTATTTTTGTGTTCATTTCCAAATGTTTTTTATCAAGATAATTTTTCCAAAGAAAAGGAAGAGAAAATTGGCTTCTTTTCTACACATACAAGTAGGTTACTTTCTGTCCCTTAAATATGCTTGGAGTTTTCAAATTTCCATCCATTTCTGATTATTGACAGTAAGTTCTGCAAGGCATCTGCAAGGCATTGTGGCCAGCTACAACCCTCAGACTGGGCTTTCTCTTTTCTTGCCAAGAATGTAACAATATGGTCAGGCTGATACTTGAATGGCTCTCTCCATTGGTATGAATTATTTTTGTACATTTTAAGCAAATTTTTATTAAAATTTTTATTAAAACCTTGCTTTGTCTTTATCGTTTATAATAGCCCTACTTTTCCTCTGCTAAAATGACTCAGTATCCCCATTGTCCGTTTTGTACCATTAGCAGTAGGAGATAGAAAGTATAAACTGTGATGGAAGAACCAACAGCCTGAAAGCACACCAGTTTAATGACAAACACTTGGAGGTAGAACCAACATATTAAGAGATAATATTGACAGCAGTAAGCAACAGGATATTGACAGTAATCCGGGAAATGTGTTTTCATAATACATTATTCATAAGGTGAATTCTGATGATTACATATTTGTTTTGTTGAAAAAGAAGGGAAAAACTATCAGAAATGAAACACACTGATTAATTCCCTTCTTTTATACACAAGTGTGTTTAAACAAAACATTTTCAAGTCTTGGAATTATTCTTTTTTAGCCTTTAAAATGTGTTTTAGAAATAATTCCTGCTTTTAAACTATGTCTTTGCTCTAAAATCTTGTTCTGTTTCACAACTCTGCATTGCATAGATTTTGCTAAGCTGTGAAGGATATTGAAGCTATTTCATGAAAGGTAAGTCCTTGAAAGGAGATTTCAATATCAAGATGTCTAATGAAATACACCAATTCATCAGGATATAGCAGAAAAATCATATGAGTATATCCTTAGATGAAGAAAAGTCATTTATAAATGCTACTCTTGTGGGTTTTGAGAGTGTCAGAGCTTTTCTAGGGTCTGAGTGGGCATAGCTTATTTTACAGTGCCATATATTCAGTGGCCACTAAAACTCCCCAGGCCCGTGGCTCTCGGGTTCTTTTTGTCTCCCAGTCACACAGAAAAGCAAATAAGGACAGAAGGAGGATAATAAAAGAAGGGGATGCAAGCAAGATTGATAGAAAAAGACATAGAAGAAAGCTCACTGTAGAGAATGGGCGGTGACGGGAAGAGCGTTAACAAGAGTACTCAGGACGGGAGCTGCTCTTATAATATTGGGAGGCGTCCAAGTGGGGATTCCAATAGATGTTAGGTACTGGACAGGTAGAAATTGTGATGGGTCTCGGGGTCTTTGGTTGGCAGAGAGATTAAGTGAGATGGTGCAGGTTCAAGGGGAGCCTGCCAAAGTTCTAGGGAAGTCAAGAAGTGGGCAGTCCGCTTCCAAGGATGTCATGGCCACAGGAAATGGGGAGAAAAATGGGCAAAAGCAGGTATTTTGTGGGCCTCCTGATGTGTCTGTGTGAGAATTCCAGGCAGAATGCTGTTCATCTCTCCTTGAAGGCCTGTGACCCAGACTTAACTGCTTACAATGTGAGTTAACTGGCTCCTAACCTCTATCATTAGTAACTCCTAATTTAAAAATATGTAGTGAAGCCTGGCGTGGTGGCACACGTCTTTAATCCCAGCACTCAGGAGGCAGAGGTAGGAGGATCGCCGAGAGTTCGAGGTCACCCTGAGACTACATAGTGAATTACAGGTCAGCCTGAGCCAGAGTGAGACCCTACCTCGAAAAACCAAACATATATGTAGTGAAGGGTTGGAGAGATGGCTTAGCAGGTAAAGTGCTTGCCTGCAAAGCCTAAAAATGCATGTTCGAATCTCCAGGTCCCACATAGCCAGATGAACAGTGATGCAAGCATTCAGTGTTGCACATGTGCACAAGGCGGCACATGCATCTGGATTTCATTTACAGCAGCTGAAGGCCCTGGTGTGCCCATTCTCTCTCTCTCTCTCTCTCTCTCTCTCTGTCTCTTTCTCTCAAAAACAAAATAAAAAAATATGTAGCTAAGGGCTGGAGAGATGACTCAGTGGTAAAGGGGCTTGCCTGCAAAGCCTAAGAATGCATGTTTGAATCTCCAGGGCCCATGTAGCCAGACACACAGTGATGCAAGTGTGCAATGTCACACGTGCACACAAGGGGGTGCACGCATCTGAAATTCATTTGCAGCAGCTGAAGGCTCTGGTGCTCCCATTCTCTTCCCATGCGCTCAAATAAATAAGAACATGTAGCGAAGTTGGTGCAGAAGAGGATGATAGACCACCTAGTCAAATCAGTGCCACTGTACAACGATGCAGATGCACTCAGTGCCTTTGAACTGTCAACTTAAATGTCACTTTAATCTTATGTGTGTTTTTGTAAAATAAAAATGTAATTTTAGAGTGTGGGAAGATACAACCATTGATGTCATGTCATATATTTAAAATTATGTACTGCCTTGAATAAATAAAAAAATGTATTAATGTAACCATGTTTAAATCATACTAGTTTAAATGCAACTACACTGTTGCATAAGTCTGCTGACCACTTTTATGTTCTAAACATTATCCTACAAACTTCCTATTATTTTCTTCACTTCTCAACAGTTTCAAAAGCTAAGAATCCTCAGTTTTGTCTTATAAATGAGGGGAGTAAATTTTTTTTAAAAAAATTGAAATTATTTGCCTAATTCTGCACAGCTACAAAAAAAAAAGGGAAAAACACAACTCAACTCAACCATCTGACTCTGAAATTAATGATCACAAGACTTTGGATTTTGTGTCTCTTATGATTATATTAATTTTACTGGCTCAAATAAAAAGAAAGATTATTTAAGAAGTAAAAATAAAATATTCCTTCCCAAAGTATGTGCCCATACCTGGCTTCCTAATTTCTGAGATTTTTTTTTTTAAAGGTAGGGTCTAATTCCTGAGATTGGAAAAAAAAAAAAAAAAAAAAAAAAAAGGACTCCATTCATACAATTCAATTAAGCATTTGGGGAGGTTATCACAGATTATCCAGTGGACTGTAAATCCAATGACAAGGGTCCTTACAAGAAATACACAAGGTGGGGAGGGGGAGGCGCCTAGAGAGATGCCTCAGAGATGAAGAATGCATCCTGTGTAACCGTGAGGGCCCATGAAGGCCTCAGACTGCCCGAGTTCACTTCCCTGTACCAGACCCACATACCACATCCACAGTTGGATGTGACCAGGCGTTCCTGTAAGCGTAGTCCTGTGGGAAGCCGAAGTGAGCGTCGCTGCTGAAGCTTGTGTGAAAAACTGAAAGCTCTGGAATCAGTGTAAGACTCTGTCTCACATCAAACAAGCCATTGAATGTTGGAGTAGGGACACTGTGGTGGTTGGAGTCAGGTGTCCCCCATAAACTTAGGTGTTCTGAATGCTAGGTTCCCAGCTGATGGAGATTTGGGATTTAATGCTTCCTGGAAGTGGCGTATTGTTGGAGGTGGGCTTATGGGTGTTATAGCCAGTCTCCCCTTGCCAGTATTTGATACACTCTCCTGTTGCTATTGTCCATCTTACATTGCCCAGAAGGAGATGTCCACCCTCTGCTCATGTCATCATTTTCCCTGCTCTCACGGAGCTCCCCCTTCGCACCTGTAAGCCAGAATATACCCTTTTTCCAAAAGCTGCTCTTGGTCGGGTGGTTTTCTGCCAGCAATGCAAACCTGACTGCAGCAGACACCCAGCGTTCTCTGGATTCCACAGACACACAAGGGTGTACACACATCTGCACACATGTACATGTTCCACACATATACCTCCTCGTGCTGTGCGTGCGCACACACACACACACACACACAAATATGCATGGGATGAAGAAGTTGGGGAGATATCTCAGTGCTAAAGCACTTGGTACACAAAAGTAAGGATTTAAGTTTACCTCTAAACACCCACTTAACATTAGAATGGATCCAATCCCAACACAGAGGGACAGACACAGATGGATCCCTAGGGCTCATGGCTAGTCTAACCAAATCAGTGAGCTTTCAGCTCAAGTGTGAGAACCTATCTCAGGAAATGTGGTGGAAAGTGACTAATGTCAGCTTCAAGAGTCTACATACATCTACGTGACCACCTGCACATGCGAGTGGAATGAGAACAAAACCATGCACCTTGCATATGCATAAACATGCAAAATAGAGGAAGATACGCAGAGGAGATTTGGACAAGAAAGGACTGGGTACTCACTGTGACCATAATTGTCGTCACGATTCTAAGATGACCAAAAGCCAGCAGGGAGTGGAAAAAGCAAGGGATGAAGCCCATGGACAGCTTGTGGAGGACATATGGCCATAGAATTCCAAACTGTCTTTTCTACAAAGAAACAGGAAGTTTCTGTTATTTAAAAAAAAAAAAAATAGCTAAGCAAACATCAAACTCAAAAAAGTCACTTGGAGGCATGTTCATTGGGAAAGTTAAAGACAGGGATATATACCTACTCAATTTGGGCACTGGAAGCCCTCACCAATCTCAAAAAGCAGGACAAGAATCAAACAAGGATTAAAAAAAAAAAAAAAAACAAGCTGTCCTCGTTAGGAATCAATGGGGAAAAGTTGTCACAAAAACATAACCCATCATTTTTTTTTTCTAGTATGTCAAGGATCTTTACTGACAGTTATTTTTTATTGAGAGAGAGAGAGAGGAAGAGGCAGAGAAAGAGAGAATGGGTGTGCCAGGCCCATTTCAGCCACTGTGAACAAACTCCAGAAGAGTGCACCCCCTTGTGGGCAAGTGCGTCATTGCACACTTGCGTCACTGCGTCTGGCTAAACATGGGACCTGGAGAATCGAACAGGCATTCCTAGGCTTGTCAGGCAGGCGCCGTAACCACTAAGCCATCTCTCCAGCCCTGTACTGACAGTTTTTAAAGTTGTCTATAGCACTAGAATTCCTAAGAAGCTTAGAAGCAGAAACTTGCATTGCTTTTCTTTCATTTTCTTCCCATCTCCCACAACACATTTCCCCAGTTTACACCCTGCTTCTCACCCTGATTTGTGATTCCCTCAGTGGAGAAAAAATACCAAAGTTCTGCATAGAGATCCTTAAGACTGACATTCTTCTCCTAAATTATGTTTGTTGCTGGACATATTTGAAACCGGTGGTTTAATTTACTGTATCACCACTGCGGTAAATATAGGTACATTAAATCAGCACTTTCCATCTCCAAGGGTAATTCTTTTATAAAACGTGCTGTATTTTGACTTCGGATATTAAATATATATTTATATATTCTTTTCAGTCAAATTATAGCAAAGCATGTCACTTCAGCAGATAGGGTAACCAAAAACCAATGTAAGGATCAGGAATATAGCTGAGCAAAACATTTACTGGTGGTTGAGCTTGTGAAGGGCAGTGTGCTCAGAGAGTGACTCAACACCGAAAGAACATACTTATTTATATTTTTATGACATATTGGATACTTTGTCTAATTGTAGTCGCATGGTCTGGAGTTTTGGCATTAGTGGAAACTAGGTCTATTTCTATGATCTACTTTGTGGTCTAGACGACTGATTTCACTTCTTGGTCCCCAATTTCCTCCTCTAAATTTACCGGGCTCAATTGTGTGTGATCTCTCAAATTTTCTCTATTTCCAAAATTCCTAACTTAGAATACAAACTGTTATCTGATACTTGCCAATTTGCGAAGGAATTATGATGCTAAGTGTTTTACTTCCTAACGCTGGGTCTCTGACAAGAATCTGTGGCTATCCCATTTTATAGATGAGAGAGCAAACATTTAATAAGATGAGTAAAAAAACGTATGAAACTGGGCTGGAGAGATGGCTTAGTGGTTAAGGCACATGCCTGTGAAGCCCAAGAACCCTGATTCGATTCTCCAGGTCCCACGTAAGCTAGATGCACATGGTGATGCATGCGTCTGGAGTTCGTTTGCAGTGGCTGGAGGTTCTGGCATGTCCATTCTCTCTCTCTCTCTCTCTCTCTGTCTCAATAAATAAATAAATAAATAAATAAAAATAAAATCTTTTTTTAAAAAGTTATGAAATTATGGAACAGGATTGGAACTGTCATCATTTTGAGCCCAAATCTGCAGCCTTCACCACTGTGCTTTTCTAGACTCAGCCTAAGTACTTCATACCGAGTGAATATAGGGATCCCGTTATTTGGCTGTGAGAAAGCATCCCTTCCAGGTCTGTGCTGTGCTGCCCAAGATCAAAACCACAACAGCACTGCCCATGCTCACCAAACCTGTCCTTCACACTGAGATGCCAGCTTGAAAGTGTTGTCATCATAAAACAGACATACCCATCACCTGACATGCTGCTGGGTTTTTACTCGTCATGCTTGCTTTTAACTTCACCTGTCTCCCCCAAACACAAGTACATTTACAAAGCTAGACTCTGTATTTTGTCTGGTGTACTTCATCCCCATTATTCCGAACAACCTGGCATATCAAAGTTGCTCAATCAATGCAGAATAAAAGACAAATCTGGAGTAGCTGCTGATACTTCTTTATCTGGGTGCATGACTGAACTAGAATTGCACATACCCCCTTGGCAGTATAGTATTTAGCTAGTACTCTTTTCAATCATTTTCAATAACTCTTTCCTCATTTGTATGTCTGATCTGAGATCAAATTTTGAAGGCATAAAATACCTTTGGTCTAAACTGCTAAACTTGTTTGAATATAGCAGCCAAGATTGTCTGGGTTAGTCATGCAAGCAAGCCTTCACAGAGAATGTACTGAAAAACCAATATAGTTTTTTGTTTGTTTGTTTGTTTTCTGTCCACTTGTTTGGCATGTTACAAATAGACACTCCACAATCCCAAAAGTTAGCCAGTGGCCTCACACATTCAGAAATATTCCTTTCAGACAATTGACTCTAATCATGTAATAAGCAGCCAGTGTGATTTTGTTGATTGATTCTAAATTGGAGTCAATTTATTTCAGATTATCTCTCTGCCAGGGCAGCTATATTGAGATCCAATGCTATCTGCCCTCAACCTCTCTTGGAACCACAGCATCCCCTGTAGTTCCTATGATCTCATTAAGTACAAGTGAGCCAAAACAAATGTGCTTCTTTTTAAAAAATATAAATATATATATATATATATATATATATATATATATATATATATATATATTTGAGAGAGAGAAAGAGACAGAGAGAGAAATAGAGCACACACACATTTGCAGTGGCTTCAGCCATGACTCCAAATGCATGCACTACCTTGCGCATCTGTCTTACGTGGGTCCTGAGGAATCGAACCTGTGTCGTTTGGCTTTGCAGGTAAGCACCTTAACCACTAAGCCATCTCTACAGCCCAACAAATGTGCTTGTTTTGAAGGCCTGACCACATTGCTTGCTGAGGCTCAGAGAATAAAGCTTCTAAGATCGCCGCCGGTTCTGTTTGGAAGCTAATGACAACCAACAAAAGAAAACCTTGCAGAGAGAAAGCAGCCAGCTTCATGATCAGCCTGCTTTGTCCTGGAGATTAAATCTAAATTTTTTTATTAACCCCAAATTTATGTAAAATATTTTTATCATTTTATTTATTTATTTGCTAAGCACAGAAGGAGAGAATGGTTGCACCAGGGCCTCTAGCCACTGCAAATAACTCCAGATACATGTGCCATGATGTGCATCTGGCTTATTTGGGATCTGGAGAATCGAACCTGGATCCTTAGGCTTCTCAGGCAAGAGCCTTACCTGCTAAGCCATCTCTCCAGCCCCCACATTTTCAATATGAAACATTTCTCATGCGCACATAGATGAACACACACTGAGCAGCTGTGTGCTCCACGGCAAACAGGCTCATGAACAGTGAGAGTTGCTGTGTTTTGTAGTGGCTGTGGTGACGAGTGTCCCAGCTTGCTCTAGGATCTTTTCTATATTCTACCAGGACATCTGAAAAAAATAATAGATCATCCTAGATTGTTAAAACTCTACAATCTTTCTAGCATCGGATGAGAGATATTTATTAATAACAACAACAACAACAATAATAATAAAATTCAACTCAATATTTCCACAAGGAATTCCAACTCTCATCCTCTCAGTGGAATGTGAAAGAACCTAGGGAATTACCTGCATCTGTGAGAATATGATTCTTTGTGTTTCCTTATGAGCTGAACTCTGTTCTTATCTTTACTTTTCTAATGCAAACGGTCTCAAGTCCTTGAGATTTTTACTGTCTTAGTGTCTTCCCACTGTGATGATTTCAACTTGAGCCCCACGGAAGAAATTTACTAAGATGTCTTACAAACATTCTGTGTAAAAAGAGATTTCTTTTTTCTTTTAGTATTACAATCAGATTTTTTTTTTTTTTTGCTCTCAGGGCTTGGGAGCTTGGGTGCTTGGGAGGAGTCTAGAATGTTTATCCTTAAAATCTGGCTCCCCATACAATGCAGACCAGAGCATATTATGTATAAAACTACTCCTATTCCCACTATCAATGTGGATTAGCAGAAACGAGAGAGGTGACGTGGTAACGTTGCTTACAGCCCTTCATCTGAATTAGCATTGTTGTCAATAAGTCACAACTGTATAGAAGGATGTTTAAATGGAATTGTTGTAAAAATATCCTCAAAATTATGCTTGCTGTTCTCAAAATATAATACTGTGAGTGAAGTTAATTTTTCTGCTCCATCCAATTGGAACAGAGTAGGAAAAAGAGCCATGAGCAAGCTGCACTGAGCAAATTTGTGCCTTGTCATCAAGAGTCACTCTTCAAGATGCCTTCCTCAGAAAGGAAATAGAAATACCATGTTTGTTCAACAGAGCAGCTATAATTTTTTGTTTGTTTCTTTGAGACAGAAGCTGGCCCAGGCTGGTCTCATATATGCTATGGAGCAAAGGCTGCCCTTGAATTCCTAACCCTCCTGCATCCACGTCTCAGGTGCTATGTATTTAAGCTTGAGGCATCCTGCCCACTTTATCCGGTGCTAGAATAGAACCCAAGGCTTCATGTGTGCAAGGATTCTATCAACTGGGCTCATGCCCAAGCCCCTGTTTTAGGAGTGTAGACGATGTGCAATACATCTGCCTAATATTACTGATTCAATTGGTACCGAAAGCAAAAACAAGGACATGCTATTGAGAACATAAAGTAAATGTTAGTTTGTGCACAGAAGTTGCCCTGCTCCACAATGGACCTCCATATGTGGGAGCACAGTAAACCCACCCTTCAGCAAATAACTTTCCCATAATATTTCTGTTCACCTATGTTCCACTCACCCTCTGTGACACTCAGCAAGCCCTAGGACCACCGTTATCTCTCTTATCATATCAGTCCTCTAGGGTGACCCATGCATAGCCAACATGTAAGTGACAGAGATTCTCAAAACAGAATAGAGGGCATGGACGGGAGGCATCTCCTGGGCCATGCACCATTTCAAGGGGCTTATTATTATTATTATTTTTATAAACAAGGATATTTAACAATAATCCTAAAAATTCTTTATTAATGACCATGAAGTAAGTGAAACACATTATCTCAATGTTTACATGGGAGATTAAAAGGGAGGAAATAATTCTCTCTTGTTAAAGACAGAATGAGTGGGGAAATCCATATAGTAGACTCTCTAAATTCATGTTGGGAGACAGAGACAAATCTTATTGTCACCAGCGCCTATGTTGGCAGGTGTCCCAGCTAATTACTAAGTTTATACTTGCCAGGGAAGACTGCTCATATGATCACAAAGGAAGGTTTGTAGACACACTTTACTAAATGAAATTTATATATATATATGGCAAGCATTAATTGAAATTATTTCCTCTGGTCTCAAATAGTAAGGACACCAGGATGCACTCATATTGTCTGTCTCTCTGCTTCGACTTAGTCTGGGACAGAATTATATACATCAAGTGTTGGGTGAATGTTTTCCGCTTCTGTGTTTTGTTTTTCATAATGAAACTGAGAATGGCAAGATGCAAAGATAAAACACTTTTACTTGGCTTTTCCTGGGGGCTTATCGAAGGTCACATTCATTTGGAAAGAGTGCAAGCTCCTAGAGACAATAGCTCATATTGCTATTAGGAGAAAAACATATAAGAAAAAAATACATTTAGGAAAAGAAAGTCTTGCCTACGGCTGTTCTTTCAAAATCTAATGACAGATGTTGGAATACGGTTAGACTAGCAGAGTATGCCACATTGTGGTATAATAGAAACTAGGGCTGGAGTCAGAAAGTGACTCACAGGGGTGGCTTCCAGTCACATGCTAAGTGTAGTTTTTCATTTAGAGAATATAAAATTAGTTTCTCCAGGCATTATGGGACTCAGAGTTTTTGTTTTGTTTTGTTTTGTTTTTTACTCCGTAATTTATAATACATTTTTATTTACCTTGAATCACTACAATTCCTCAAAAGGGAGCATGCATTCAAGGGTTCAGTTGTGAGCCAGTGTTCCCAAAGTGAGGTCCAGTGGCTTGGGCTCATAAGAAAGCACGGGATCACTTCAGCCCTGTGAGTCCCTCTGTTCTCAGCGCTTGGTCTAAATCAAGTTGGAGAAACACAGATCTGTTTCCAATGAATTGTTGTTGACATATCAGGTACAGAGTGCTCCACAGCTTAGGTATAAATTCTCATCCTTATTCTCTATTCTCATTAATTCAGTTCCATTCATAAAAAGAAAAGTCACATCGACAGAGCATGCTAGAGGGATTTTTCTGGACCACATGAACAGAGAACAGTATCCATGGCAGCTTGTGTGTTTGACTTTCATCCCCATCTGCCATTCAGCCAAGCTCTCAGCTGGTGCTTCTATCCATTCTTACAGAAGAATGCCCTTCCCTGTTGTACATGAGAAGCCGTAGACACCGTGTCCTTAATCTCCTCACCTGGCTTTGGATCCAAGCCGCAGTGACTCGCCCTCAAATGGACTCTCCCAGGGAAGTGTAAGCTGCTTGGTTAAGATCTGTGAAGCATGGCAATCACCCCTGTATTAATGAAAACTCTTGGATCATCGGTAAACATGATGTGAGTCATTTGTCTCTCAACCATGACTTTTAAAAAACTTCAAAAGCAATTTCTCCTAAAGGACTCTGATCTCAACGGATCCACTGTGGCTTATCATTTGTCAGGGGAAAAGACTCTTCTCACTACCTTAGAGATACTTGCACAACCATGTTTATTGCTGCTCTATTCATAATAGCTAGGAAATGGAACCAGCCTAGATGTCCCTCCACAGATGAATGGATAATAAAGATGTGGTACATTTACACAATGGAGTTCTACTCAGGAGTAAAGAAAAATGAAATTATGAAATTTGCAGGGAAATGGATGGATCTGAAAAGGATTATACTAAGTGAGGTAACCCAGGCTCAGAAAGCCAAATGTCACATGTTCTCTCTCATGTGGATCCTAGCTACAAATGTATAGACTTGTGTGTGAACTGGAACCAAAAATAGGTACCAGAAACCAGTAATCTGGTAAAAGGCTATAAGGGAGGGAGGAAAGGGAAGGACTTAAGTGTATGGTATTGCACATATGTAAGTGGAAGAACTGATTACAGGGAGGGGAATGGCCTAAGCGAGGCCATGGGAAGAGAATGCATAAAAGAAGGGCAGGGGGAGGGTCAATCTAAATTCAAGATATTGTGAATAAGACTTATGTAAAATTACTTTTTTGAATAATGCTACATCTAGAAGCTGTAGACTGTTACTAGAAAATTTTCAGTACCTGGGATGGGATACCTTCCAGTGAGTTGTTGGCCAAGGAGGTCCCAGTAGCCTCAAAAACATTAAAGGCTTTTGCCAAAGCCCTTGGTTTCCCTTGAGAAACAGATAGTAAGACCCTATGGCTTAAGACATCTCTTGCCTGAGAGGCAAGGTCACTGAGAAAGCAAGCTGGTACTGAGCAGAAAACGTTTTCCCTGTAGACCAGCTAACTGAAAGCTGGAAAAAGCTGCACTGCATCCAGCGTATGAGAGACAGAAGTCATCAGCAGTGAAAACAGTGGACACTGAATATTCAAGTTTGGCCAGACAGGCCCAATGACTGAACAGGTGCAATAGTGGCATGTCTACTCTTGGGGTAACCAACTGCTCCATAATTGGACTGAAGGCCCTCTGTACGGGAGGGAATACATACCTGGTACCTAAAATTCTAAGCAAAAGTCTATGGTAGGTGAGGTCATGAGCCTGCTCTTGTCTTACTAAATGTATATATTATTCCCACCAAGCTGCCCTGAAAGTACTACACTTAATGTTCATATTCACATATTAACATTACTCTCACTTCTGGTTAGAGAAGCTTCTCTTTTCAGATGGTGATGACCACTGGGATGACCCAAAAGGCAACATAGTGCTGAGAAGAAGGGATGGAGGAGTGCCCAGCACTGAAACACCTCTGTCACACCCTCCAAGGCTCAGGGACCATTGCAGAAGAGGGGGCAGATAGAATGGAAGAGCCAAAGGAAGGGTATGACTTCTTACAATGCAACTGTCCAGACAGAAATTGGCCTCGATATCCATGACCTTGCAGTGCCTAGCAATACCTTCGCAAGACCCTCAAAATAGAAGAAAAAGATGATGACATCAAATTAAAAAAGAGACTAATAGAGAGAGGGAGGGGATATGATGGAGAGTGGAGTTCTAAAGTGGAATGGGGGAGGGGAGGGAAATATCAGGTGGGGTTTTTTTGTATGTAAGTATAGAAGTTGTCAATAAAAAAATAATAATTAAAAAAAAGTGACAAGTTCATATCCACAGAGAAAGTAAGACTGCAAGAAAAACGGTGGACGTTTCTTCCACAAACACCTTTGTGACCAACTTTCTAAGCTAGCTCCTTTCAAGTTCCTTATCAATTTACAAGTCACTGGCTACAACTCATGACTCACTATCAATTTGAGATTTTGAGCATTTATCCTTCAAAGGAAAATGAACAGCCTGAAATGAACACCAATGCTCTTCCCACCAGAAGGATTTCGCTTCACCGCTGTCCTTTAGAAACACACGAAAAGGAAATTGTCGTGCCACCTGTCCACATTCAGGCACTGATTGTGCATTGCCTGTGACTACCTCGTTTGTGGCTCACTCGGTTAGCTGCAAGTTAGCCTCCTTGCAGAGCTATAGAAATGGGCTGAGAAAGAAAGGTAATATAGACTAAGTAGGGTTTGTTGAGCTTTGAACTGCTTTATTATGCAATGTCCTTAGGATTCCAGTGCCTGCTCAAGTCCAGTCACCTATACTTCCTTCTGATAATGCCACGGAATTGTGAACACCCAGCTTCAGCCATGATGACAACACTTAGTTCATGTCGAGGAGCTTGATTCATGTGGCACTTGATGGTACATGATTACATTTATCCTCTAATAGGGCCAAGAGCACACGGAATATTTTTTAAAAGAGTGGACGGTATGGATTGCTTCAAAAATCTTTAGGGTCTTTACTGAAATTCAGATGCAAGACTTCCAGTGGCTGTAAACAGCACCTCTGTGTGTTGTATACGTCAAAAGATGACAGCACTTACTGGAACCTTTGCTCCAATTGGCATAGAAACCGATGTGGCAGCCAGGGCCTTGAGCAGATTCTTCTCTTGTTCTGGGTCCTATGCAAAACAAGCAGCTTTTCAGCTTGTTCACTTAATAGGGTCGAAGAGCACATCCAAAAGAGAATTTGAGGGCGGGAGAGATGCCTTAGTGGTTAAGGCACTTGTCTCAAAGCCAAAGGACCCAGGTTCAGTTCTCCGGGACCCACATAGCCCACATGGCACCAGGTGCAATGCGCATCTGGAGTTCGTTTACAGCGGTTGAAAGCTCTGGAGCACCCTGTCTCTCTCTGACTCTTTCCCCCTCTCAAATCAATATTTTTTAAAGAGAGAATTTCATTGCCTTCTGAAGACAAAAAGATTCAAATGCCATTCCTTTACAGTTTTTGATTGTGCAAGGAGTCACACGCAACTACTTATTGTTCATGTTACAATAAATATACAAACATACTGCATTTGATGTGTGCTATATTTTATATATGAAATATTCTGCACAGTCTTGTGTGTTTGAACACTTAATCCCCAACAGAAAGAGCTATTTCAGGAGGTTGTGGAAAGTTCTGGAGATGAAGCATAGCTGGCCATATGGCCACAGGGCCAAGACTTGATGTGTCTGTCCCAGCTCTCTGCTTCCTGATTCATCAAGATACAGGAAAGTAGGGATTCTAGCCACACCCTCCTAACGTGAGGGGTCTTGTGACCACCATTCCTTAACTGCCATGATGGACAGTGTCCTTCAAACCATGAATGGAAATAAATTATTCCCCTTTTAATTTGTTTTGTTAGCTATTCCGTTACAGTGACAAGAACATCGTCCCATATAGCATGTCCCTGTGGAGGAAGAACCTCAGAATGTTTGCTAGTTTCCCACTAACAGACACCAACGTGACTCACCAATACAAAATAGTAGTTGCTCCTCTAATCTGTGTACAAGCACCTTAATGACTCAATGCATTTTTTTTTTTTTTTTTTTTTTTTTTTTTTTTTTTTTTTTTTGGTTTTGCAAGGCAGGGTCTCACTCTGGTCCAGGCTGACCTGGAATTAACTATGTAGTCTCAGGATGGCCTCGAACTCTTGGCGATCCTCCTACCTCTGCCTCCCGAGTGCTGGGATTAAAGGCGTGCACCACCACGCCCGGCTTACTCAATGCATTTTGATGCTATGTGAAAAGATAAGGAAGGTTTCTACAGACTGAAGTTTGACGTAGCGTGGAGACTTGATGTACCTACAGAACAAGAAAAGGATGATGCATTGCCAGCCTTGCCTAGTGATAGGTAATAGCCTCTGATGTCCAGAGCAAAAGCAACTTCCTATTGGTAGCACATGCTAGTAACTAGGGGTGTTGGCAGTTTACTTAAGCAATAAAACAATGCCTGGAATGGCAGCTGTGATTAGAGTCATCGTCCAGTTAACTTTAACACAAGTGAAGCTAAGCTCATTCTACAAGACCTGTGTGTTTTCTTGTATCTAGGTCAACATGGTGAGTTCAATAGGGAATGTGGGTGACATTGACACTTGGCATATTTGAGATCCTTGATGGCGGGATTGACCTCAGAATTGCATCCATGAATTCAATGTAACTTCTGGCTGAAGCTTTTCTAAGGAGAGGCAGTTCTAGTGGCTTCTACTTGGCCTTTACTATCATAGCATCTCTCACTGCAAAGGTCAGGGAACCCCCTGAGAGGTCCCTGCCACATACTAAATATGTCCATTTGTGGTATAGGTTCAGGGATCCTTGGCATTACTATGAGACTGACTTGAAGTTCAGTTAATCAACTGAACTCTCAGCCTTTCCTTTTTTCTAGTGCACCATCGTGGCATTGTGGGTCTCAAAGAGCTGGAGTTAGTTCAGAGACACCGCCCTGGAAACTTCAAAATCTCTGATGACTTCCCTATCACGGTCACCCTGGGTAAGGGTCTTGTGGAAGGCTAAGATGAGGAGTACAGATTTTGACAGTGATCCAATCTGTCCTTCATCCAAGAGGGTTTAGGTCTGCAAATGAGCTCAAGCCAGGCAACAGTTTGAGAGTCATCATTAGTGATCTTTTCAGGACTTCTATTTGCTTGACTCAGAACACTTTTGCTTACGCATATCATATACACAGACAGTTTTGACTGTCTTTCCATTTTACTGCTAAGGACTCTGTGATCAACTAGTCAACGCCATGAATGTCTTCAAGTCACACCATCCTCTTAGCAATTTTGAATCTGCTGTCCATTATGGTATCAGCGTGCACCTTTCCTTTTACCATTAAGTGCTGCCACTTGGGCCCTACTGCCTCAGGATCCAATTACTCTGGCTTCATTTAACTATAGCTGTTTAGAAGCTGGACTTTCCACTGCAATTTCTAGCTCACAAGGAAGAGGGACTGATCATAGAGCCCCTAAGGATACTACAGCTTTTCCCACACATTTATATCTCCCCTGTGGTGAATGGGGCTACAGCTTTTCCCACACGTTTATTTCTCTCTTGTGGTGAATGGGGCTACAGCTTTTCCCACACGTTTATTTCTCTCTTGTGGTGAATGGGGCTACAGCTTTTCCCACACGTTTATTTCTCTCTTGTGGTGAATGGGGCTACAGCTTTTCCCACACGTTTATTTCTCTCTTGTGGTAAGATACATAGTTCACTCTCTGGCCCTTCCCAGCATTAGTGAGCCACTCTTAAATCTTGTAGGATCTGGATACCTGCATCTATAATATATCGATTTCTGTATTTCAACTCAATTACAGTCCATACTTCATCCTAGTAAACACTGTTGGTAACCCTGTTGGAGCTCCCTAACATTTTAAGAAACCACGTTAAATCTAGAATCTCTGAGTAATAGGCCCATGCCAATCAATTTTGAATTTGTTTAAGTTTACATCCCTTCTGATATTACCTCCTATCCTAAATGTGTATTCTTAAACATATACATGAAAGAAAACTAAGAGGGAATGCATTCTTTCCCTCCTCCATTCACTTTTTGTTGGCAAAGAATGGGGGGGTGATAAAATGGCAAGTGCTTCATCCACAATGGAAACTCTTCTACAAGTGAATATATAATTTTCCAGAGAAAACCTAGTTAATGAATGATCATTGCATGAAAATTAGGTGCTAATAAAAATCAACAAAACAAAGAAGGTAATCAAATACTTTACTTATTTTTTATCTTGTGATATGTTTTGTTTCTCTTTTAAATGCCCACATGAAATGAGTTTGATAAGTAGGCAAAATACCTTAAATTATCTCTAAATAAAACTGGCAATAGAGAAGAAATTTTTTCTTAAGGTTAGACTATCTGATAGAAATGAAGGAATAGTAGCAGTTGCTTTTGCTAATGATAAGCATTTTCAGTACTGATTATATATCTATGGTATTGTGCTAAGCTATCTTGTATTAAGACCATCATATTTCATGCCTAAAATAACACCAAATGCTCTGCCTTATTATCTCTCATTATTCTTAAGTTTCAAAGTTCAAGCATCCAGACCAAGGTCAGATAAAGGGCAGGAAGAGTTTGCTGAATTCAAAGGCTAAGTTTATTCTCCAACAAAAATACTATATCATATTAATTTAATGAGGACACACATTTAAACTATGTCATGCTAGCTGCATTTTTTAAAATATCATGACCTTCATCATAAAAGAGAAATTCATCTCAACAGCATGTATAATTATTTGGATAAAGAATTGAATTTTTAAGTCATTTAAACCCTTTAAACTTTAAAGACCCTTTTCAAACAACTTATGTGATTTTTCTCAACCCCTCTAACCTGTCTTATATTCTTTATAACATTTACCTCTGCCTGGGCTTCAAGGGCTTATATAAAACATGTGGAGTCATATAAATCCAAATGCTAAGGGCTTCTCTTGATTAATGCTAAATTAATATTGTCTTGAAATGTTTAGTAATATTTAACTGAGGGCCCTACATTTTCACATTTTTGGCACTGTAAATTATACCCCTATTGCTACTCATCTCCACCTGCAATTATCTTATTTACTACCCTATTTCTCCTCTGTCTTCCTCATTAGAATGTAGTATCTAAAGAGATTGCATCAGGGCTGGAGGGATGGCTTAGCAGTTAAGGCACTTGCCTACAAAGCCAAACGACCTAGGTTCAATTCCCCAGGACCCACATAAGCCAGATGCACAAAGTGGCGCATGTGTTTGTAGTTCATTTTCAGTGGCTTTAGGCCCTGGCATGCCCATTCTCTCTTTCTCTGTCTCTATCTATCATCTCTCTCTCTCTCTCTCTCTGTATCTCTCTCTGTGTGTCTCTTTCTGTCTCTCTCTCTCTCAAATAAATAAATAAAAATAAAACATTCAAGAACTAAAAAGAGAGATTGCAGGCTGAAGAGATGGCTTAGTGGTTAAGGCGCCTGCCTCCTAAGCCTAAGAATGCCTGTTCAAGGGCTGGAGAGATGGCTTAGTGGTTAAGGCGCCTGCCTCCTAAGCCTAAGAACGCCGGTTCCAATCTCCAGGTCCCATGTTTAGCCAGATGCAAAGTGATGCAAGGGCAGCAATGCTGCACTTGACCACAAGGGGGCGCACACATCTGGATTTCATTCACAGCAGCTGAGAAGCTGCTGGCTTGCCCATCTCTATCTGTCTTCCTCTCCCTCTCTCTCTGTTTCTCTCTGTGTCTCTCTCTCAAAAAATAAATAAATAAATAAAAAGAATGCCCGTTCACTTCCCACATTTAGCCAGAATGCCTGTTCGCTTCCCACATTTAGCCAGACACAAAGTGATGCAAAGGTGCAATACCGCACTTGTCCATAACGGGGTGCATGCATCTGGAGTTCATTCACAGCAGCTGAGAGGCTGCTGGCACACCCATTCTCTTTCTCTCTCTCAAAAAAATTTTAAAAAGAGAGAGATTGCACCTACCTTGTATATCAAGGAGTAGCCACACTAAATATGAAGTTTCACCTGGCATCATTTATTCATAATGAATAAAACCATGTTTGTGGAAATAAGTGATTCAATATAAGTAATCAGTAAGCATCTAAAGTTTCATAATACTTAAGAGGACTAGCATGGCAGACATGAATATTTTTTCCAAGGTTGTCCTTGAATGTCCAAATTTATTAAGAGTAAATGTCACAGTATGTCTTGAGAGAATAATGTCAAATTTGTGCATTTAGTATCAGTATCTGATTTATAATTTTTTTGTTGACCAATTTCCATCTAGAATTTCAAGAGCAAGTGGTTGTTAGTCTGTTGACCTTTTCTCATCTTTCAGATCCATCTTGTTACTTCAATCCCTACTTAAGGAAAAAAAAAATAGGAAGAAGAAATCAAGATTGGGAAATGAAACAGTATAAAGAAAATCATATATGTTTTCACAGTTAAGGTTAAATTCTGAAACTAACATTTTATCAAAACAAATATTCTTATATTGCTTCTTAGGTTAAAGCACCCTTTTTTGTTTGTTTGTTTGTTTTGTTTTTCAAGGTAGGGTCTTGCTGTAGCCAAGGCTGACCTGGAATTGACTCTGTATTCTCAGGCTGGCCTCAAACTCATGGACATCCTCCTACCTTTGCCTTCCTAGTGCTGGGATTAAAGACATGTGCCACCATGCCTGGTTAAAGTACCTTTTATATAGTCATGTTTCTAGAAATTGTAATAACCTTCTGTTATGACATCTTTCCCACGTTAGGTATTGTTAGATGCTCTTCTTGTTGCTGTGATCATTAAACGCCAGACAAGAAACAGCTTTAGGAAGGAAGGGTATATTTTGGCTTCAAGTTCCAAGGGTAGATTCCATAGTGGCACAAAAGGCATAACAGCAGTAGGGGGAAGCCAGCTGGTTACATCACATCCCCATTCTGGAAGCAAAGGGGAACAGCAAGTGGGGCATGATGACAAAACCTCAAGGTATGCTAAAGTGACGCACTTCCTCCAGGGAGGCTTCACATTCTGAAAGTTCTGCCACCTTCACAAACTACCAATAGCTGAGCACCAAGATTTCAAACACATATCATGCACATATGGGTCATGTCTAACATTCAAATCCTAAAAGGTGCTTTTATGAGCAAATCAAGTTACTTAATAATTCCATATCTGTAAATATTCAAAATTTTTTTGTTAATAAATAATAGGTATACAAATTTATTCAGCCCAGTATGATATATAAATAAATATATACATATATCTGTGAATTTATACATAGATAGACAATGATAGATAGATGATAGATAGATAGATAGATAGATAGATAGATAGATAGATAGATAGATAGAACTAAGGTACTTTGTGCTTGAAGCCTTAAGAGTTGCTTTCTTTCAGTTATTTGCAAAGTAATAGTAGGCAACTATGAGTTATAACAACTTTTCTGATTTATAGAACACTCAGTGTTATTTATGTATTTTGGAAATCACTATCCCATTTCACTTTATGCTTCAAACTTCCTTTCTTAGGTTATAGGGAATTATCATTTTATATTCTGATTTACTTTTTGTTAATATTATATATGAAAGAGATCATCCACTATTTTTCTTTGTCCAATTTATTTCACTTAAAATAAAGTCCTCTAATTCCACCTATTTTGCTGCAAATAAAAGCATGTCATTCTTTTATGACTGACATAATCTACTGCACATATGTGCCATATTTTCTTTATTGATCCATCGATGGGAATTTATGTTGATTCCATAATTGTTGACATTAATACAGTAATAAACATAGGTGTGTAGGAATCTCTTTGATATGCAGATAACATTTTCTTTGCCTATGATACCATAAGTATAACTACTGAATCACATGGTAGTTTTACTTTTAACTAAAAACTAACAAACATATGGTGGAGGTAAACTATATCATAGATCAACTGAATTTAACAGCTCTCTACAGACTATTTCATCTCATGGAAATAAAATAAAAATTCTTCTCGGCAACTTATGGAACCGTCTCTAAAATTGATCATATTTTAGGTCAAAATGCAAGCTTTAATAACTACAAGAATTAAAACGGTTGATTGTATATTAGAATAGAACAAAAGTAGAAAGCCATACCAAGAGAAATTACAGAAAATTTAAAAAAAACTTGCCTTCTGAAAAGTGCACTTTTGAGTGAACAGCGAATCACTGAAGACTTCAAAACTGACCTTTTAAATTTTTTTCTAGCAGCAAATAAAAATTGCAGCATAATGTATCAGGTCTCCTGAAATAGAGCTAAAGTGGTTTTAAGAGGAAGGTTTTTAGTTATACATGTTAGCATTAAAAAATGCAGAGAAGTTTTGAGTAAATGGCATTATGATGTACCTCAAGACCTTAGAGAATATCAAAAGCTGACCTGGATGCAGTACATGGCGATAAATAAAGCTTGGGGCAAAAATTAATGAAATGGAGTGTAAAATAATAATGCATAGAATTATTCACACAGTAAGTAGCTTGAAGAATTAAAGAAAGGTTGACCAAACCATAGCCAAACTATCTGAGAGAGAACATTCAAGTTGATAAAATAAAAAATAACAGGGAAGATGTTAGAAAATATTTTCATGAAACCCAGATAGTCACTAGAAAACAGAATATTTATCTTTCAAATCACTAAAATAATTAGAAAAAAAAAGGAATAAATTTCTAAACACATATGACCACCAACATTCAATCATGAAGACGTGAACTATGTAAACAAACTCAGAACAATCAATGACATTGAAAAAGTAATTAAACATCTCCTTACACATTAAAAAAAATAAAAAAAAAAAAAACAAGGACCAGATATATTCACTGCCTAATTTTACTGAATATTTAAGGAAGAGATTATACCAACATTTTCAAACTGTTCCACAAATTGAAAAGAAAAAAAAAAAAAAAAACCTTCCAAACTCATTCTATAATCCTAGCCATACTCTGATGGCAAAATGGCAAAATTAGACAAGAAAACACACAAAAGTGTAAACTAGACCAACTTCCTGATTAACAGAGACATAAAACTTCTCAACAAAATACTCCCAACCAAATCCAAGATTTCATTATACATCATCCCACGAATGGAAGATTGGTTCAAAATAAGCACATAACATATCATAGATATTGAAGAGGAAAAATTGCACAATCATCCTAACAACTGCAGAAAAAAAAAAAAAACATTTGATGAAGTTTAACATCCTTTCATGGTAAAAGTTCTGGAGAAACTACAAATGGAAGGATGAGACCTCAAAATGATGAAAACTATATCAGACAAACCTGTAGCCAACATTATACTAAGTAGGGAAAAGCTGTAAATATTTTCTCATCTTTATCATTCAAGATAGTACTTGAAGTTTTAGTTAGAGCAATAAGAAAACAAAAATGAAATAAAGGGATACAAAATAGGAAATGTTTCCAATTATCTCTACTTGCAGAAGACATGTTCTTATTTTGAAAGATGTTAGACTGCAGCAGAGGGGCTGGGGAGATGACTCAGTGGATAAAGAGCTTGCTATGCAACCATGGAGAACAAAAGTCCATCTTCTGTGAACCCACATGAAGATGCTGCATGTGACTACAAAGTCATCACTGGGAAACAGAGACAGGATTCCTAGGGATTGCTGCCTAGCTAGTCTACCTGACTGGGTGAGCAGCAGGTTCAGGGGGAAAATGTCTCAAAAAATAATAATAATAAGGTGGAGTGATTGAGTAAGACAACCAACATCAACCTCTGGCCTTCACATGCAAGCATACACCCACACCCACACACACACCTACTCACATGCATACTAAACACATATACACAAATATAATATTTTAAAACTCCAGCACAAACCTCTTAGGTCTTATGAACACCTTAACAAGGTAGCAGAATATAAAATCAGCCTACAAAATCAGAAGTTTGGGGGCTGGAGTGACGGATTAACAGTTAAGGTGCTTGCCTGCTCAGAGTAAGGACCTAGGGCCACTTCTCTAGTACCCACATAAGCACATGTACAAGGTAGCAAATATGTCTGGAGTTTGCTTGCAAAGGTTAGAGGCCCTGGCATGCCCATTCTCTTTCTATATCTACCTCTTTCATTTTCTCAAATAAATAATAAACAAACAGGAGTTTTTATATGTAATAATACCAAAGTTAAAGAGAAAGAAATTAGGAGAAATATTCCTTTCACAATAGCTTCAAAAACAATAGCATACCTAGAAATAAACCCAAGTTTTACAGTGAAAAATGTATTGCACTGGAGACATTGAGAAGGGCACTAGAAAATTTGTATACATCTCATGCTCAAGGACTGGCAGAATTACTATTATAAAAATGATTATGTTATTGAAAGTGGCCTATAGAGTCAATACAATCTCCAGCAACATTGTGACATTCTTCAGGGACCTAGAGGAAACAAAACTCAAAATCCATATGAAAAAACAAAAGTCCCTGAATAGACAAAGTATCCTTAAACAAAACAAGTAATTCTAGAAGTACCACAATACCTACTATCAACTTATACTCCAGAAACATAGTAAAAAAAAAAAAAAAAAAGACGGTTATGAAACAAAACCAGACTAATGGAATAGAAGAGACTCATACAAGTACATCCACCAAAATTTGGGCAAAGCTTTCAAGAACAAATATTGTTTCAATAACAAATAGTGCTAGAAATAGTGCCAGTAGAAAAAAATAAAACTACAAACATAGTTCTTAACCCACAAGCTCACAAGAAAAAAAAAAAAAAAAAAAAAAATAGATCAAAGATCTTAATATATGAACTTTATTTTGAAAATGCCCAGAAGAAAATGTAGGAAAAACACTCTAAGATAATAATACAAAAGAACTTTTTGTAAAGAACTCCAGTTAGCACAGGAAATAAACCCAGGAATTGACAAATATGATTACATAAAATTAACAAGCTCTGCATGGCAGGAGAGATGGGTGAGTGGGTTATTGTGCTTGCCACAGGAATGAGGGCCTGCGAGGGCTCATGACTGCCTGACTGAGTTCAGTTTCCCAAGACCCAGGTAAACAGTTCAATGTGGTCATGCGGGTCTGAATCCCAGCACTAAGGGGAACAGAGACAGAGCGATCATTAGGGCATATAAGAACTTTAGCTCTGTCTTCATAGAGAGACATTTTCATGAAATATGTAGATGAGCAATAGAAGAAGGACAACTGACATTGCCTCTGATTTTCTTGTGCCTGTGAACTTGTGAACACGTTTGCACATACAAGTGCATACATCTTTCTCTCTCTCTCTCTCTCTCACACACACACACACACACACTTATACACATCAAAGGAAACTACCACTTGAGTAATAAAAAAAATCCTATAGAATGGGAACAAAGTTCTTGCCAACTACATGCCAGATGAGAGATTAATAATGAGAGCATATAAGAATTGTGATAGGGCCGGGCACGGTGGCGCACGCCTTTAATCCCAGCACTTGGGATGCAGAGGTAGGAGGATCGCTGAGAGTTCGAGGCCACCCTGAGAATACATAGTGAATTCCAGGTCAGCCTGGACCAGAGTGAGACCCTACCTCGCAAAACCAAAAAAAAAAAAAACAACAAAAAAAACAAACAAACAAACAAAAAAAAAACAAGAAAAACAACAACAACAAAAAGAATAAAAAAAAAAAAGAATTGTGATAATTATACCAAACTAACACACAATCGGTAATTTCAACTATCAGGGAAATGCAAAGGGAAACTGGAAAAGCCTTATTCACTGCTGGCAGAAGTGTAAACTCGGGTTATCACTATGGGAAGAGAGATGGCTATTTCCCAACAAGGCTAAAAATAGAACCACCGTATTACTGAACTACAGAACTCTAGGCATGGGACTAAAGGACTCCCAATCCCTATGTAGCTACTTGTGCATTCATGCTTATTACTACTCCATTAATAACAAGTAGGAAATGCAACCACCCAAGATGTCCATCAACAGATGAGCAGATAAAGAAAAAAATGGTACATGTACACAATGGAATTTTATTCAGACAGAGGAAAATGAAATCAAGACATTTGTAGGAAAATGGAACTCATCATGTTAAGCACAATAAGCCAGATTCAGACAGATACGGCATGTTTTCTTTCATATACGGAGCTATGATTTTAACTTACAAATAAGTTTCTGTGTGTGCGTGTGTGTGTGTGTGTGTGTGTGTGATGAAACTAAGAAGGGCGCTCTGAGAGGGGATAAAGAGCTCTTAACAGAGAGGGAGGGGAGAAAAGAGAGGGTAATGGAATACATGAAAACAGAAAGAAAGCCCCTGGAAGAGAAGAAAAGGTACCAGCAGGAAGGAAGCTGGGGAGTGGAGGAGAGCAATAGGGCAAGGGAACAAATAGGAACAAAATATGTATAAAAATGGCATAGCAGGCTGGAGAGGTGGTTAAGCCCCTGCCTGTGAAGCCTAAGCACCATGGTTCGAGGTTCGATTGCCCAGTACCTACGTAAGCGAGATGCACAAGGTTGCGCATGCACCTGGAGTTCGTTTGCAGTGGCTGGAGACCCTAGTGCGCTATTCTCTCTCTCTCTCTCTCTCTCTCTCTCTCTCTCGCTCTCTCTGCCTCTTTCTCTCTGTATCTGTTGCTGATAAAATAAATAAAAATAGGGGCTGGAGAGATGGCTTAGCGGTTAAGGCATTTGCCTGCAAAGCCAAAGGATTCCGGTTCAATTCCCCAGTATCCACGTAAGCCAGATGCACAAGGGGGCACATGCGTCTGGAGTTCGTTTGCAGTGGCTGGAGGCCCTGAAGCACCCATTTTCTCTCTGTGTCTCTCTGTCACTTCCTTTCAATAAATAAATAAATAATAAACAAAAAATGACATTGCTCTATATTACTTCATGTACTATCTTTAGAAAAAGTTATTAGAAGCACTCTGCAAAGCCTGCCATCTAAATGTCACCAGTAGTACAATCCATTGCTTTACTTCCTCCACACTTCCCAGGCATTCCTGTTTCTTTGCACGTCTTAGAATTTCCTACTGAAAACCAGAAATTGCTAAAAATATCATTCATTAACTCTGCAGGCCAGGATGTGGGCCTCCACCCCTCCTTACTTGTTGCTCACCTAGTTAATGACTCTTTTTTTGTCACATGGAGACACTGACTCTGTGGTGGGGTTGTTTCCTTGTTAGCTAACAATCACAGGCATTCACTTTCCTTGATGCCAAGAACCACTAAGACTCAGTGCTTCGAAGGAGCTGGGTCCACTCAGGTAGTCAGCTTGTACATTTTGCTGTCACCGTGCCTCAAAATAATTAGATTTGAGATCTTAAGACTTTTTCAAGTGTTTCTTGAATATTTTCATAGCCTTAAGTATAGATATCGCCCTGCATCAATCAGATGTCCTAGATTCTAAATTATAAAGTCAGAGCTTTTCAATAAAGTTTCTATGAGCATTTCATTGTCCACGGCTTTGCCTCTCATTTACCCTATGTTTTCCTCCAGCTATTATCCAACCACCACCTTGGGCTATACTTAGAAAAAGTCACTTTTTATATATTTTTTTATTTTTTTGTTTTGAGTAAAGAACCCCCCCCCCCAGGAAAAATGCCCTTCCTGTGAAGTCAGCTCATGTCTGTTCACATGAAGAGCCTTGGCACTGAAGTCTTGCAGGAAACAACGAGACTAGTCAAATACTGACAGTTCTCTAGAAGTGTGCCTTTGAAAAAAATGTCAGCCCCATCCCCTGCCCACACTTACTGGGAAGTGGTGGTTTTGGGATATGATTTCAATTATTCCTTTCAAGTGTACTGTGGACTGGAAGGAAGGGAAGGGAAGGGAGGGGAGGGGGGAGGGAGGGGAGGGGGGGGGGGGGAGGGGAGGGGAGGGGGGGGAGGGGGAGGGGGGAGGGGAGGGAAGACAATAGGAAACTAGCAAGTTAAAAATGTCACTCTCAAGCCGGCCCGTGGTGGCGCACGCCTTTAATCCCAGCACTTGGGAGGCAGGGGTAGGAGGATCCCCATGAGTTTGAGGCCACCCTGAGACTACATAGTGAATTCCAGGTCAGCCTGAGCTAGAGTGAGACCCTACCTCCAAAAAAGAAAGGAAGGAAGGAAAGGAAGGAAGGAAGGGAGGGAGGGAGGGAGGGAGGGAGGGGGGAGGAAGGAGGGAGGGAGGGAGGGAGGAAGGAAGGAAGGAAGGGAAGGAAGAAAGAAAAAAAGAAAAAACAGCACTTCCCAGGACCCGTGTAAGCCAGATGCACCAGGTGGTGCATGCATCTGGAATTAGTTTGCAGTGGCTAGATGCCCTGGCAAGCCCATTTTGTTTCTATATGCCTCTTCCTTCCCCCTCTCAAATAAATAAATGTGAATATTTTTTTTAAGTCACTAAGTTTTCTTTTCTTAAAAGAACACTCTCTAGGCTACTGAATCTTTTTTTATTAATTTCCAGAAAAAGGCTAGTAGAGTCTTAAAAATTTTTTTCTTGCTAATTTTATCTTTCTTATAGGTGAAGATTGTCCAAGGCTCATTTTCCACTATTGTCACTAACATTGCCTCTTAAGAAACACCCATTAAAAATACTTTATTCTCTTTTCCTCACATTTTACTATTAGTCTGTGTATTTGGTAAATATAATTCATTTTTCTTTAGAAAAAAAATTTTAACACATCTATGGTTTACTTGAACATGCTTCTATTTTTCCAATTTATTTTCTCTTTTTTAAATTTATTTTTATCAGTTATGGGCATACTTAGTATGTAAACAACACGTGTTGGTACCATCCTTTCCCTCAGTGGTGCCCCTTTGCTGAATTGGCCCTCCTCGTTGGGGATGCAAGTCAACCCCATGGTGATTGTGGGTCATGCATTGTGGGGGCAGCAGTCAGTTATGGCGGAGAGGCAATACCTGTGTGCAAAATGTCCCAGCTTGTGGCTCTAACAATCTTTCCACCTCCTCTTCAGCAAAATTCCCTGAGCCATGCACAAAAATCACCAGGCTCCAGGATTTTATTTGTCAGCTTTTTGATTAGTGATTCATTTTGATTTCTTTGGGATTTAGATTTGGTAAGATGTTTTCAGTGAAATTTGTTTTACTTTGGTTTGTTTGTTTCAGTTTGTTTTCAATTTTTCAAGGTAAGTTCTTGCTCTAGCCCAGGCTAACCTATGTGGTCTCAGGCTGGCCTCAAACTAACAATGATGGTCCAACCTCAACCTTCCAAGTGTTGGGGTTAAAGGTGGGCGCTACCACAGCTGACCTTGTGGAATTTTTATTGGTATATAGTCATTCTGAAAATTATGGACTTCATAATGATATTTTTATGCATGTATAACACACATTTTGCTCTATTTATTAATCACTCTTTCTGCTGCTTACTCTCCCCTCCTTTTTCCAGTCTCTTCTCTGGTTTCATGTCATATGTGTGTGTATATGCCTATGTACATATGGAATATATTTATGTAAAAATAGCTTTCACATCTGAGAGAAAATATGTGGTATTTTTATATTTGTCTTCCCAAATCTGGTTTATTTCAATTAACATGATAGTATCCTTTTTCACCAAATGATATAATTTTGTTCTTTTAAAAAAAAAAAAAAACATTATTTATTTGAGAGAGAAATAGGGAGAGAGAGAGAAAGAGAGAAGAGAATGGGCATGCCAGAGCCTCCAGCCACTGCAAACGAACTACCTTGTGCATCTGGCTTACATGGGTCCTGGGGATTTGAGCCTGGGGCCTTTGGCTTTGTAGTCAAGTGCCTTAACCACTAAGCCATCTCTCCAGTCCAATTTTGCTCTTCTTTATGACTGTATAAAACTCCATCATGTATACACTTAAAATTCTTTATCCATTCATGTTCTTCATCTATTCATATTTTGTCCATTCATATTTTGACAGACATCTAGGATGATTTATTTTTCCGAGGATTCAGTCCATTTTATTCACATTATGGATTTGTTGACATATAATTATTAATTGCATATTCTTTGTGTGTGTGCCTGTGTGCACACAGGCCTGTGTGTTTTACAATCATGTGTGCTTGACTGATAAGCATTCTTACTCACTAAGCCATCTCCCTAGCCCCTTGCTGCGTATTTCTATAATAATTCATTTCTGATTTTAATAATAATTTGAGACTTTTCTCTTTTTGTTCTTATTTCATGTAAAGAATGTCTTGTCAATTGTATTAATCTTTCAAAGAACCAATTTTGATAACTCTTTTTTTCTGTTTTTCTATCGTTTTGTTCAATGATACATGCTCTACTTTTTTAAAATTTTCTTCTTCCTTCATATAACTTTGGATTTTATTTTTTTTCTTCTAGCTTTTTTTTTTTTTTCAGTGCTGAGGATCAAATCCAGGCCTTCTACATTCAAGTGAGCACAAAATCCCCAAGCTATAGTCTCAGCACAATATATTCTTTAATTGTAATGTCAGGTTGACTTGAAATATTCCCTTTTCATTTAGTTATTTAAAATCATAAATTTTCCCATAGCTCATCCTTACTGTGTCACTTGTTTGGTTTCCATTTATCTCTAAGCATTTTCATAATTTCCCGTATAATTTCTTTAGCCCTAATTCACTAAAATTTTTAATAGGATTAATTTCAGATAGATTCTAATTATGTTTAGCTGCACTTAAACTTCTCCATAAACTATACAACCCACCCCCACCCCCAGCCACCAGCAGTTCTTCACACTGAAATTCTGAAATCACTATACACTATAGCTGGAAGTTAGGGGGAAAAAAAACCCTCAAATGGAAGACAGAAGTAGAACTATTTTTTGGATAAAATCTATATGATAACAACTTCAAAAACTATGCTTCATGTCACTGACTCAGATCCACAACCTAAAAAATCCATTATGTCACACAGAGAAACATGGCATTTTAACAAACATGTTTTCTGTGAAGAGCCAAAATATTTTTATTACAACATGAGATATGTATTCCTTTGTAAACCTCAGTTTATGTGTGTCATTCAAATCCATAGTCCCATAAAATTGGATGTCTTTTACTGGCAATTTCATTTTTTTGTATTACTGAAAAATGCCAAAATATTAACAAAAAGACAAATTAAAACAAGGAAATGCAAATGACATGTTTACATTCATTCCTCTCTCACAAAATTTGAAGGTTAGGGGAAATGCCCAGTATCTCTTCACTTCAAAATAGAAATGTATTATATTTGCAATTACTTTTTACCCTGCAATATGTTACTTTTCCTTTCTGTAAACTATTCTTCTGTCCATCATATATTGTTAAAAGTCAGGTTAACAGGAAAATGATGCAAATGCACCAGGCGTGGTGGCACAGGCTTTTAATCCCACCACTTGGGAGGCAGAGGTAGGAGGATTGGCATGAGTTCAAGGCCACCCTGAGACAACGTAGTGAATTCCAGGTCAGCCTGGACTAAAGTTAGCCCCTACCTTGAAAAACAAAAAAAAAAAAAAGATGCAAATTCATGTAAGTGTTCACATGGAAGAATTTAAAAAATATGTTAAAGTGAAGGAAAAACTAATTAAAAGCAAAAATACAACATAAAAAGAAAACCTGCCTTGACATTAATACAATTGAGCAGTGAGGTAGTATATAAGTAAGGTAAAACACCCTCTGATATTTCTACATTTCTTTTGAGATCTTTTCTGACTCACTCATGTTATATATTTTCTCCTAGTGACAGCCAAGAAATATGAATGAATCCACCCTCTATTTGGTTTCCTTTTCTTCTTAATATTCAGACTGAACGTGCACACACACACAACACACACACACACACACACACACACACACACACACACACACACATATATATATATGGACAGAGAGAGAAAGAGAAGTCTCTGGCTTATGTACATAGCAAAGCAGGAAAATATCCAGACAAGCAGAAATTCTAGCCTGTCTGGAAAGAAGGGACCCAACAAGGTGCCCGTCACATAGGGAATCAAAGCCAGAGGGTCAGAGCAGCCAAGAGCTTACAAAAGGGCCAAGGGCCAAGACAGGGTCATACACGAGGCTCAGACCCATTTATATGGATCAAACAGCCAATTCGGATGAGCCTCATCATCAGTGTCAGGTGCATAAGGGCTGTGTGATGACTGCATGCTGAGCTCAAGAGGCTGACTCAAGAAGGGCTGGCCCACAGGCGTCCTAATGCCCAGCAAGGCTGAGGAAGAAGTGGGAAAGCTATTGCCAAGGAGTTGTTGCTTGCAACCATCTTGGACGAGACTGGTTCAGACCCAGCTTCTAGTCCTGCCAGGGCAGGCAAGGCAACATCCATGTTTCCATGGGCCAGCCCCTAGCTAACTACCTATCACAAATTTATTTTTTTTTTAAAAAGGCCATTTTGTTTCTGATCTCTATCAATACCTTCTATTCAATCTGAAGGTAAACGAATCACCAGAATTAATGGGATTGCCAGGCAAAGAAAGAAGCTGCGAAACTGGAAGATATGGTGAGAAAAGAAGAGATGAATGTCCAGGGCAGGGGGAGAGAGAGATTACTCAGTGGGTAAAGACCCATGCTTGCAAAGCCTACCTATGTTCAATTCCTCAGCACCCATGAAAAGCCTACACGCAAAGAGAATCCAAAAGACGTATCTGAGGCTTCTAACGTGGCCTCCTCAAATGTGTCAGGAGTTACTGAAGCAACACGAATGCTTGGGAAAGGCTCCACGTGAGAGAATACACTGAGTTCCCATCCACTGTCAACACGTATGCCAGTCACTCTATGCAGTCCTGGAAATTTTTCTATCTTCCTTTCAACTTAATCCATCGGTCATGGCAATGTTGAGGCAAAATGGAACCACCACGCATTTCGTGATGTAGATGTAGCTTGGCGAGCTTTAGCACAAGATCTTGGTCTCCAATGGGCTATTGTGCATTGGTTAACTTATCTACTATCCAGATAATAAAAGCTTAGGCCATTAATATGCTATCTCTACACATTTCCAGTTAAAAATAAACTCTTGGGCTCTTTGATAATGTCAATTATCTAGAGAGCTCTGGCTGAATCTTAATTTCACAAGTGTTTTTAAAATGCAAAATAACTTCCTATATAAAGAAAATAATGGCTGAATATGGATGACTTTTGACATGCTTGCAAAATATTTCCCATAAACCGGGTTGCACTTGCATTTATTTCATCCTTTCATGCTTGCTAATAAGACATCTCTTTGGCTGGGAATAGTTTCTGGCTCATCCAAGCAGAGCTCACCTGCTGGGCCACTGCAGACACCAAGTGGGCTTGTCACTCTGTTCTCTTCAACAGAACATGACATGCAAAACAGGATCTCAGCGTGCAGAGCGGCGAGGCCAGCGGAGGGGGAGCTAAAGGGCTTAGAGCTGCGGCAGAGCGAGGCGTTTTATTTCCTGAAGATCCACATGACATGCCAAATTAAATATTTTCATTCCCATGGTTGTTAACATGTTAGTGACTCTTCTTGCCACCCAACTCTCTTATGTTATGGTAGATGTCAAAAGAACTATGCCTTTATATTAGTTACATTTTGAAAACATAGTAAGGGTAGTATAGATTGTTTGGTCCACAGGATGTTACCTATGGCTGGGCTAGATCATCAGGTCATAAAATGGACAAACACCGATATTTTTAGTCGATTACTTCATACATAGATATTAAAATATCACCTCCACATCTACTCTTTTTCAATGGGATTTTTATTTCAAATAAATACAGCACTGGTCTGAAGCTGAGCTAGTAAGCCCATGGGCTTCTGTTCTTAAAAAAGAAAAAAAAACAAAAGAAAAAAAAAAGCTTAGAGGAAATGAATCATTTTGGAGGTATGAACAGTCTGACATTGAATCCAAGGTAGAAAAACAAAAAGAAAATGGTCTGAGGAAGAGTTTCACTTTTATAATGTTCAGATAGGCAGAGTCCGTTTATTTGTTGTTGTTGTTTGGTTTTTGTTTTTTTTTCGAGGTAGGGTCTCATTCCAGCTCAGGCTGACCAGGAATTCACTATGTAGTCTCAGGGTGGCCTCAAACTCACGGTGATCCTCCTACCTCTGCCTCCCGAGTGCTGGGATTAAAGGTGTGCGCCACCACGCCCGGGCCAGAGTCCATTAATTTTTAATAGCAGTTATTTTCCTTTTGTACTCCATCAGTTTGATGGAGCTGACATGAAAGCACATTACGAGAATGACGTTTTACTAGAAATATCCAAAATGTCAGGTATAATGGGTCCACCTGAGACATCTCCATGATAAAATGGTGGAAATGAAGGTGTCAGCAATGAAGTCTGGATGGATTTTCATTAGGGACTTAGCCAGGGTTGGAAGTAATGGAGAAATAATTCTAAGACTGGTTTCTTATTTATATTAAATATTGGTCTACAGGTCAAAAATATTAAAAGCCGGCCTGGGGAAATGGCTTAGAGGTTAAGGCATTTGCCTGTGAAGCCTAAGGACCCAGGTTCGACTCCCCAGGACCCACATAAGCCAGATGCAAAAGGGGACACGTGCATCTGGAGTTCATTTGCAGTGGCTGAAGACCCTGGTGCTCCCATTCACTCTTTCTGTCTGCCTCTTCCTCTCTGTCTCTCTGTCTCTCTCTCTCTCAAATAAATAAATAAAATATGTTTTAAAAATATTAAAAGCCAAAACAGTGGGTAATCTCAAGGTACCAAACACAAGAAAACAAGTTAGTGAATTAAAATGTTAATAACAAGCTGAGAACCAACAGAAATAAGTGAATTAAGGTTGATTTAGTGGAGATACCCAAGGTTAAATGTTAGTTATCTAATATATTCAAAATCTTTATTTCACACCTATGAAATCCCAGTCATTTCTCCTGTCACTTGAAAATATGTCAGTTAAAACAAAAGATTCAAAAGTGTTGTCTCTTCCATCTGAATTGAGGGGCAAAAGAAAATCTCTATAGACAATAATTAAATAAACTATAAAATTATAGAAAAGTGAGAAGAGAAATATTCATACTAGAAGAGTCATAAGGATTAGACATGTGAAGGAGAAAAGTTCCAAAGTTTAATCAGATCAGGACATTGAGAAAATGCAATTCAAACAAAGAAATAAAGGACGTAAGGGATTCACCATGTGAATATCTGAGAAAATACTGTCTCAAACAGACTGAACAGCCAGCCCTCAAGCCAAAGCAAGTCTCAGCCAAACACGGACTGGTGTAATGTGTGTTGTGCCAGCTTAAAAGCGAGAAAACACGTGCACATTACCATAGTTCATTGACTTCTGTCTTCTGAGGGATGTGTGGACTGTCGAACTGTAGTCATTGTTTTAAATACATGAACCCTAAATATATCTTCCAACCCCCCTCTCTTTAAAAGACTCCAATGCTGTTATTCTCAGTCCACAACTGGGAATCTAGCTTTATTCAATTGAAGGGCCAAGACATTTATCAAGCGCCTTTTCAAACAGCGTGGATCTGGATCAACGGATTCAATTTAGTCTAAGTGGCTTGAAGACTCCAGAGCCCTAGCGACATCTGAGCACACAAAATCTTTGCTCACACTGCCTTACATGGCCAAAAGGAGCTCGGCAGATGTTACATCGTGGGGGCTCTTGATATGGGAGATTATGTTGGATTATATGTTTGGGCCAAATATAATTTTCAGGATCCTTAAGAGAGGATGGCAGGAGAGTCACTCACAGAGTCTTTTTATAGGAGGGCGGCAGGAAGGTCACACAGCCGCCAGGAAGAGATTTCAAATGCACGTTTCTGGCTTTGAAATTGGAGGAAGGAGCCAAGACCCAACAGATGCAGTAGCCTTGAGAAGTTGGAAGAAAGATAAGCAGTGGATCTCCTCTTAAGATTTTAGGTCTTCTAATCTCCATACATGTACGAGAAAATTTTTGTGTTGGGTTAAGCCACTCTGTCTGTGGTCATTCGTTATCACTGCAAAAGAGGACAGTTATACTATGTCAGCATCCTTGGATGAATTGCCTCCGGGACTCTCAGATGGGAGGCTGTTCTCCTGGTTCCAAAGATCAGAATGAATTCCGAGCTTTGTGAATTTAACAGAAGTTTAGAGATGGAGGTATTCTCAGTCCACCTTTGTGAGAGCAACATGAAAACTGATAGAGACTGTCACCTAAACTAATCCTACCCCTTCTGTGCTTTACACCAAGTACTATAGGAACAAGGTTTCACAAACACTTTCATACCTCTGGGACAACATTCCTACTACCTTCCAGAAAGAAAATATTTTAGTTCAGCTTCCAGTTCCACAGAGTAGAGTCCGTCGTGGTGCGGAACAGTTGGCAAGAGAAGGAAGTCAGTGGCATGGTCATGTCATCACGTCAGCAAGAAGGAAGCAGAGAACAAGATTGTACATGGTCACCTAGCTTCTTCTTCTACACCGTCCAGAAAACTAGCTTTTGAGATCATGGGACACACACTCAGGGTGGGCGCTCTCACCTCAATGAACCCGAGATTTGTTACCATGGTGAATCTAAATCCCATCTCATTGACAAACCAAGATGAACCATCACACGAGGGAAGCCCCATTCCATCTTGGGCCTTTGTAAAATTCATAAATTTGGTTCTGATAGATTGGCCTTGGCTTATAGGAAGCCAAAGAGTTATTCACATCATTGCATTTTCTCCTTTATATTTCATTGTTCACCTCTTACCTTGACAAGAGTAACGCTTTCATTCAGCACTGTAAGATTTGAAGACTTCTTTTTCCATCTAAGGACATATACTTCTGGAATGTGGATGATACTTTGAGAGCATTTATATTGCAGCTTCTACAGTCAATGTGGCATGCATCATTATCTATTGAGATTAAAAATAGTGAATACAATGGACTGTCTTGTTTTACTCTTTTTGAACATCATGTAGCCTTGAGCAAGTCGCTTTGTCTTGCTAAGCTACTCTTAAAAAGGCAATAAGGCACAGAGTTATTGAGAGAACACATGATCTGAGTTATCTGGAAAAAAAAAGGTCAGGGGTAAAATTACATAAGTATTTAAAATATAAAATAGTAACTTCAGACCTTGGGTAGAAAATAGTTTAAAATGCATCTGACAGGTGTAGAAACTTTTAGCTAGAGACATACAGCTGTTTACACAAGGTCACTTCACGAGAGAGGAACAGGCGCAATATCAAACAAGCTAGTAGAGCTGAGATTTCTAAATCCTACTCCAGACCACATTCACTTTAGCATATGTTTAATTTTTGTTTTGTTTTGTTGAAAGAATTCCAAATGCTAAAAAGAATAAGTAGGACTTTTTTTTCTATATTTTTTGGCCATATGCTATTCAAATTTTAGTCACTGAAACTTGCCATTTCACTAAGCCTTAAAGTGTATTAGCAGTCCAGTGTCCTATGGAATGATGGGCATGGGGGGAATGGGGAGTTGCAAACAGAATCGCTTCCACCAGGCAGTTGTTCACATTTGTGAAAACAGTGCCTTTTCCAACTCTCATTACCTTTCTCCTGGTTGGTGAAAAATGCTGTCATCCAGCTATTTGTACAAGTCTCCTACCGAGTGATCTGCCATGTTTACATCTTCCTCTTCTTTTCTCACAACCCGTCTTTATGACAGGCATCAATTCATTTTCCACTTTGTTGTCTTGTAGTTATTCCGATTCAGAGATCTTTGGTGAACCTTCTGAAACTTAATTAAGCCTCACTGGCTCACTGGTTAGGTTTGACTGTGTTCATGAAATTCCAGAATACGTGTGTGTGTGTGTGTGTGTGTGTGTGTGTGTGTGTGTGTCTAACTTGCTAGCCATACACACATACACACATACACACACACACACACACCATATATGTGAATACAAATTGGTATACACAGCTGTAAAACCCACTTGGGCAGTTGCTTACAGATCTTCACTGCCAATCCTGCTCACTTTTTTTTGAGTTTGAACTCACAAACATAACTTTTCCTTTTCTGCTTACTCTTCTTTGGATAATAGCCAAGACCTAAGCATGTATGCGCTGACATTCTGGGTTTTCTCTGAAGACCCGGGAGCTGCCTGCCGAACGTCAGCTAAGACTGCCTGCCTTCTTGGACCCTTTCTAGTGCTTCCTCTTCTCCACCTCCTTTCTTCTAGCAGCCCCTGAGACTTACCACTTACCTGCCATGGTTTTTAATTCTCTCAAACTGTGATAAAATTGTCCTTAAGCCTCATGAAAATAAAAAATGAAAAAACAAAGAAACAAAACCAGTTTCGTTCCGTGGTATAGCTCAATGCTAGAGTACAGGCTTAGCATGTATGAAGCTGTGAGTTCACTCTCCAGTCCTGAAATCAAAAGGGGGGCGGGGAGAAAAAGGATAAGTGAAGAATAAAATTATTTAGGATACCCTTAGAAAAGGTGTTTGGGGAGGGCTGGAGAGGTGGCTTAGCAGTTAAGGTGCTTGCCTGCAAAGCCAAAGGACCTCTGTTCAGCTCTCCAGGACCCACATAAGCCAGATGCACAAGGGGCTCATGCATCTGGAGTTCATTTGCAGTGGCTGCATGCCCTGGCCTGCCAATTCTCTCTCTTTCTCTCTCTCTCTCTCTCTCGCTCTCTCCCTCTTCCTCTCTCTCAAATAAATAAGTAAAATATATATTTTTTAAAAAGAGAAAAGATGTATGACACAAGACTGAGTGGGAAGAGGCCCAGGTTGACAGCAAACTCAGGGATGTGAGCCTCTGTCAAAGCAATAGAAGGAGACAGGGAATGAACTTGACCATGTCACAACTGAGCAAAGTCACACTCAAGCAAGTCAGGACCCAGGTCTGTGCATCGAGTTCTACAGCTGGACATATGTTGTAAAAGTTGTCTGAACCAAACTAAGATTCTTCACATCAAATTCTACTATAATGGAGTCAGTTTTATGAGGAAGCACTCTCTCTCTCTCTCTCTCTTTTTTTCTCTAACACACATGCATTTCTGTGGCAAAAAATTATTACAAATGTCCTCTGAAACACAGCCTTGTACAAAGTCTACTACAGGCTTATAAAAAGGGTGATTCTGCTAGGACATGTGCCCGGCCAGTGCTTGTTCATCCTTGTTAGTGATTCTTGAATGCAAAGATAATTACTTCAGCACAACATACACAATCTTCTTATTTTTACCTTCAGGACAGTTTTGTCTTCTACTTTCTCCTGGAATGTGTCTATCATCAGTCAAAGCACACATATTATAGATTTCAGTCTTGTGCTTATTACTAAATAAACATATCTTTATGGTGATTTTGTTGTTTTCTAGGTACACACATTCCACCACAATGACATTTTATAACTTTGTACTAAGCCGACATTGAACACAGTGTGTCTACCTTAAAGCAATATTACATTTGCATTGTATGTGACAATTTTTTTTTCATATAATGTGGCCCTACCTACTTGGTTTCTCCATATCTAATCTCTTCTTTGCAGTTGCTAGTCATGATAGCAAAACATGTTTAGCATATTTTCGGACGTAGAACAAATTCTTGCTTGAGTATTGGGAAATACGAAGACAGGGCCCAGCCCTTTAAGAAATTCACATTCGGTCAAATTTGTATTTTATTGCTTTCTCTGTGGGAAAGGCGTTCTTTAGTTTTCAAGACCTTGAAAGTTCTGAGACAGGTGAATCTTATTTTTATTAACGTTGAGAAATGTCATTTCTATTACATTTTTATGGATGGATCCCCGCTGCTTATCCATTATCACTGGGGACAACAATTCTGCCCTGTGGCTCTGATGTTCTCAAATAGATAAATTAATGGTGGGGCGATAGGAATTCCTGGTCACTACAGGAAAATGGGAGTCTTTTTTTTAAGTGGGGTGTTTAAAAACAAATCACAAGGAATCTTGAATTTAAAAAATGGATAGAACTTATAAAAATTTTGGTAAATAAGGCATTACAACTACATTCACATGTACATTTAAGGATGGTGGGCTAAGCAATCTAAGAAGTTTTAGAAACATTATTTTAATCAGGTTTTTAAATATTTATCATCCATGACAATTATCACATTTTGCAAACCCCAAGCATCCCTTGTGTCTTTATGTCTTAGAGTGGCCAGTTCTTTTCTTTTGCATGATAAGATTTCAGCTGAGGCAACACTGAACTGTCCTTTGAAAAGAAAGAACGGTAAGAAAGAAAAAGAAAGGGAGGAATTAAAGAGGGAGGGAGGGACAGATTATAAAAGAAGAAAAGTATAAAGTCACTGATTCTTTTGATAATCAACCCAGGTTTTTCTCTGAATTAGAAAAATCCATGGCAGAGTTTATACCGTTTTCACTATTGCAAATGCCTTTAAGTCTTCAAGCAGAATCTATAGTCATGAAGAAATTCTGGTGTTCCTGGTACCAGAATCTATTAGTCAAGATTGTCAAAAAAATATAGATGAGGTATTGACTTTAAGGAATTGGGTTCTGCAATTCTGGAATCCTGACAAATTCAAATTTCATGTGTTATGTCAGCAGGCTAACTATCCAGGGAAGAATTATAATTTGAGCCAAATGCAGGCTTCTGACAGAATTCCCTCTACTCTGAGGAAGATAAAGTACTTGTTCTTGAAGGGGATCCATTTCTTCATGCTCACAGGAGTCAAAGACTTTGAGTTATTAAGTCTTCAACTGAATACATGAGTCTGCTAATATTAAAGGGAAAACAGCTGTTAAATGTTAATCTCATCTAAAAAAAGAAAGAAAGAAAAAGAAAAAACAGCCTTACATAAACATCCCTAATAATGCTTGACCAAGGCTGGAGGTATGGCTTAGCATAGCCCCCAGGTTTGAAGGATCCCAGTTTTGATTCCATAGGACCCATGTAAGCCAGATGCACAAGGAGATGCATGTGTCTGGAGTTCATTTATATTGGCTAGAGGCCCTGGCACTCCCATTTTCTTTCATCCTCTCTCTCTTTCTCTCACTGTCTCCCTCTCTCTCCCTCTTTCTCCTTCTAAAATAAATAAATTAATTAAAAAATAATGCTTGACCAACTATCTTGGCAACATGGCCCAGCTAAACTAACACAATTTCCCATTACAAATATTTTGGTATAAAAACACTTTTATCAATAGAAGAAATAGTAGGGAAGCAGGGACATTTTGGTCTCTTGTATAGGGTCAGGTACTCACTACCCCCTTGATTTAAGCTCAGTTGCTCCTTCAATATATCTAGAAGAGTCCAGAGCCCACCTTTCCTTGAACTACTTCTGAGAACTATGTGTGAGGGAACACCTTAACACATGTATTATTATAGTTACATAAACTGGAAACAATTCAGAACCATAGTTTAGAATATGACCACCTGAGAACCTCTTCTTCTAGTCCGTGACGTCATAGACACAGTCCCTACCATCCCCCATGCACCAGAAGAAACAGCTTTTCTGTGTCCTCTTACATTAAGCAACTTTCTTCAGAATAATCTTATCTCTTCTTAAATGTGTTTTCCTTTTAGATCTGTAAGAATTCAGCCAAGGTTCTTCGTTTCCCACCAAGAATAGATGATAAGACCCTGTTGCTGAAGACTCCACATGCTTGGGCTGCAAGGTTACAGAGAAATCAAGCTGGAGTTGAGCTGAAAACCTCTTCTCTGTAGACCAGCAGACAGAAAGCTGGAAAAAGCTGCACTACATGCAGCCCTATGGGAGACAGAAGTCATCAGTGGTGAAAACAGTGGACACTGCAAACCTCAAGTTTGGTCAGCCAGGGCAAATGAGCCAACGGGTGCAATAGTGGCATGTCTGTTATGGGAGAAACCAACTTCTCTCTAGTTGCACTGGAGGCCAGCTCCATGGGAGGGAATACATGGCTGGTACTGAAAACCTAATCAAAAGCCTATGGTGGGGAGTTCATGAGCCTTAGGAGTGTAATACCTGCCCTTATCTGGCTAAATGCATATATTATGCCCACCAAACTGCCCGTTAAGCACTTTATTTAACATTCATACCATATATTAATGCTACTCTCACTTTTGGTTAGAGGAGCTTCTCTTTTCCAATGGGGGTAACCACTACCATAACCTAAAAGGTACCATAGTGCTAAAAAGATGTGACAGGAGAGTGCCCAGCACTGAAACATCTATATCACACCTTCCAAGGATCAGGGTCCATTGAGTGAGAGTCACCCATCTCTAACTTAAAACCAAAAGCTCAAAATAAACTCAGTGAGGAAGGCACCACAGCTCCAAAACTGGCTGAAAGGTAAGCTTCTGGTGTCAAATAACAAGCCAAGTTATGCGTGTGAACAAAATGTCCTTAAACAGAAGTAAAAGTGGGACTTCACTAAGTACATGCATAATAACAAAACAAAATAGCATTATTGCTGATATTGGACAAACTTAGTGGACTGGATAGACGATCAAACAACCCACAGGGGTACAAATGTGACCCAGAGCAAGGCCCTAATCCTCTTGTGTAAGGTTCAGAAAACTACTACCAGAGGTTGGTATAGGATGCGTAAGGAAAGAAGGTGATTCCATAACATAAAAGAACGAGGTGAAGCAGTGAGGGCTGATGTCAAAAGTACAGAAAGTCACCCGGACAGTGTAGCTAAGAAAGAACGAAGGTGGCGATTCCAAACCATGCGTTTTCAATCCAGACACCACAGTCTTGTGTTGGAAGAAGATGTTGTCGAGGACTTGTACAGATAGAAAGTAAGTTAATGTCAGAGTTCAAAGCTGCAGAGGGCAGGCTGTCTTTTAAGGTAAGTTTACCTAATATCAGCACTAGTTCACTATTTTGAACATCCTAGAGCCATTAAGAAGTAAATTAAACCAATTATGCCTGATTCCAACAATACCTACAATATAATTTACTGTGTGCTGTAAAGTCACTTTTTTCTTTTTTTTTCTGGTTTTTTTTTTTTTTTTTCATTTTTCAGTTTTTCAAGGTAGGGTCTCACTCTAGCCCAGGCTGACCTGGAATTCGCTATGTAATCTCAGGGTGGCCTCGAACTCATAGTGATCCTCCTACCTTTACCTCCCAAATGCTGGGATTAAAGGCATGTGCCACCACACTCGGCTCTGTAAAGTCACTTTTGACTGACGTCACACACACAAAAAGCCAAGATTCATATCAAAAACGACTGCTAATTGACTATACACTTTATTATCCAAGACTTCTTAATGAGATCAACATTTAGATTAGGATTGCTTTTTAAACTCATCTATTTGAAAACATTCTGGAGTCCAGAAACAGAACAGGGATTTGACCTGCATTCCATACTAAGATGTACATTTTATAAGGTTATAGATGCTATCCATATATAGTTACTTCTCCAACAGATCTGATAAAAGTGAAAACCTTCTGAAAGTGATTCATAACTTTAGATCTTATTAAGAATAGTTGTGACTCACAGGAGATGATAATGTGAACATTAAAAGGGATTAGGAAGAAGTGACCGAGAAGTTCAAGGCTGTGGTTTAGGAAGTAAATGCAAACCTGGTGAGAACAGCAACACCACCCAAATTAGAGGTGTCAAAAAATGTGATGGAATTTTGCAATTTTTCTAGTAAGGCTTTAATAGATGATATCTTATAGATGAGCAAACAAGGCAGCTTTGCAATACAGAATTAACCCTTGGTGAAGACGGTGTGAGCACTTAACATGCCAACAAAGGAACTGGAGTCTGTCATGCAGTTAAAAAAAAAAAAAAAAAAAGCAAAGCTGGGCGTGGTGGTGCACACCTTTAATCCCAGCACTCGGGAGGCAGAGGTAGGAGGATTGCCATGAGTTCAAGGCCACCCTGAGACTACATAGCTATTTCCAGGTCAGCCTGGACCAGAGTGAGACCCTACCTCAAAAGAAAAAAAAAAAAAAAAAAAAAAAAAAAAGCAGGGCCAGAGAGATGGCTTAGAGATGAAGGCACCTGCCTCCTAAACCTAAGAACATCCTTACAATTCTCCAGGTCCCACGTTTAGCCAGACACAAAGTGACGCAAGGGTGCAATGTCGCACTTGCCCACAAGGGGGCGCACACGTCTGGAGTTTGTTCACAGCAGCTGAGAGGCTGTTGGCACGCCCATTCTCTATCTGTCTTCCTCTCCCCTTCTCTCTCTGACTCCCCCCCCCAAAAAAAAGCAGCAATAGAGTGGGGAAAATTATTCAAAAGTTGAGAGACTCTCTACTGGAGTATCATGCCATTAAACAGCATCAGATTCTACATGGCGGAATCTTTGGTGGAAGGAAGAATCAATAGATGTGGCAGACTCCATTACTTTCCTAGATTGAGAAATTGCCACAGCTGCCATCACATCCATCGGCCATCACTCTCAGTAACCACCCACCATCAGCATTGCTGCAAGACCCTCCACCATCAAATATTTATGCTCAATGAAGGCTGATGCCATAGTTGCCATTTCAGCCATAGCGTGATTGACAGTGTGCACATAATTCTGTGGCATACTCTTGCAGTTAGCTTTGTATTGCTGGCACAAAGTCAGCTTATGGGAGGAAAGAGTTTATTCAGGCTTACAGACTTGGGGGGATAGTCCATGATGGCACGGGAAAACCTGGCATGAGCAGAGGCTGCACATCATCTCCTGGACATCAGGTGGCGACAGCACAGTAAGAGTGTGCTAAATACTGACAAAGGGCAAGTTATAATACTCATGATCCCACCCCCGACAACGCATCTCCTCTAGTAAGGTTTCAAATCCCAAATTGCCATCAGCTGGGGACCTAGTGTTTAGTACATGAATTTATGGGGGATGTCTGATTCAAACCATCACATATCCTTTGCAGGCTATAGTATAGTGCAAGGTAGTACTATGATGTGGAACAATCTGGGCTATGTCTGAGGAATGCTATACTGAAATAACAATCACAGAATGCCAGTTAAAGCATTCGGTGGTTTCAAGATTAAGAGGTAATGGACTGCATGTTCATCTTATTTGGTCTAGATATTTTTTACTAAGTGTTAGAAAGCATTTAGTAGTGATGAATCTAAATAAGTTCATTGTATTGATTCAGGTTGACATTTTTGACATAAATTGATATCTTTATTAATAAAAATCTTTTCAATATAAATAAAAAACTTGATTGTGAATTATTTATAGGATACACATGCAGAAATATTAATGGCCTTCAAAAGTCTTTCCCAAAGCAAGAAAGTAAATTATACACTTTAGAATTTTGCTTATCTGTTTGTTTTGTTTCTCCTTTATAAATTTAAAATGTAATATGGCAATAATTTTTTTTAAAAATAAACAAATGTCCATGAGTACCCTCCAGTCAATGGTTATAGGCAGTTGTAGGCTTCATTTTGTTTTAATTTTTGTTGTGTTTTGTTTTGATTCATGGTAGAGTTTTGCTCCAGTCCAGACTGACCTGAAATTCAATCTCAGGCTAGCCTCCAAGTCGTAGTCATCCTCCTGCCTTAGACTCCCAAGTGCTGGGATTAAAGGGGAGTGCCACCATTCGTGGCTGGATCATTTTTTTTTTAGGGCTACAATCCTAATCTTTCTATATTCACCACTTTAAGTTGGCCTATGAAATAGATAAGTCATACTTTATTATCAAGACTAATGGTTAACAATCCACCAACTTTCTTATTAATAAAGACTCTATCAGTTGGGTAAAATAGATCATACCTGAAATCCCAGCACAGAAGAGGCTGAGGCAGGAGGTTCACCGTGAGTTTCAGACTGGCCTAGGCTACATAGTGACTTTTAGACCAGACTGGCTAGATAGTGAGATTTCACAAGAAAGAAAGGATGAAAGAGAGAGAAAAAGAAAGAAAAAGAAATAAGGCAAAAAGGGAAAATGCTGCAAATCTATCATGATGATCTTGATTTTATATTTCTACTACTCTACTTAAATATTTTCAAATACAGAAATGTGGATCAGAATGGTGTAAGACACTTCATTTGTGTTAAGCAAATTCTTAGGATTTCCAATGCTCCAAACTAGGATAATTGTGACATTCTGACTTATGTGAGGAAAAAGTAAAACTATTTGAAAGAAAGATGATAATATTTTTTTCAAAATTTTAATATGTTCCATTCGTACAAACAGTGACACTTTATCTGACATTACCCTCAGAACAGCCACTGAAAAGTCTGCAGACTTGTAGACTTTTGCCTATCGAACCCCTGAAGTTCAAGATGTTGAAATCTACCATGGATACTAAACAATGATTGAACTTAATCTGTTCTACATTGTGCTAAGCATATTAATACAGTGGTAGCCATGTGACCCTGCTGCATTCCTTCCCTGTGTAAGTTCTTGGCTGAAATGAACTAGTATACAAACTTTCCTCTGCAGATCTAGCAGTCTCACAGGGATGCTTCTGAGCCTATAAGTAGAATACTTCTCTTTGATTTGTATCACTTCTTAGAATGTATTTCATTGATTTTTAAAAATTTTTTTTATTATTTTTTATTTATTTTTGGAGAGAGAGACAGAGAGAGATAGACAGAGAGGGAGAGGGAGACAGAAATGTGCGTGCCAGCAGTCTCTCAGCTGCTGTGAACGAAATCCAGATGCGTGCGCCCCCTTGTGGGCAAGTGCGGCATTGCGCCCTTGCCTCACTTTGCATCTGGCTAAACGTGGGACCTGGAGACTGGAACCGCTGGATATTGGAACCAGCATTCTTAGGCTTAGCAGGCAGGCGCCTTAGCCGCTAAGCCATCTCTCCAGCCCATATTTCATTGATTTTTAAGAACAAAACCCTGAAAACTCTGCAACTAGATAATTTCTAAAATGCCTTGCTTGCTACTTGTAACATGAATACATTTAATATGCTTTTGATTTGTGCTAAGACTAGACATATGGTTTTCTGCCATAGGTAACCTTGCAGTAAACTACAGAAATCAAACCAAACAAATGAAAATTGCAAGAATTCTTCAAAGACAATACCTGACATGGTACCAAATACCTGGTCGCAGTGGCTGGACAAGCGGCTCCCCACCTCAGCTCAGGTCCATTGGGCTCTGCACATCTGACTCCATCTGTGGGATGTGGCAGCTCATTCCCATGTGCCTGTTGACAAAAGGCAGGCCAGGGACTCCTTTGCTGTGAGGCGATTGCTGGAGCTCATTGTCCTGGAATTTAAATTTTAATAAATGTAGACAGAGAGCATGAATTTTGAATAATTTAAATCCCCATCTTGTTAAAAATAAAATTTTAAATACAGAAGGGAAAGGAAAGATACACTGAACCACCTACAAGATAATAACCATAGAAATAACAGTGACTATCTGCTACTTCTCCCCCTAAATCACTTTTCTCATATAAAATCACGTTTATGAGAAATATGTACAGGGTTTGTCAGTTGCCTTTTCCTTCATTTTGTGAGCGATTCTTTACTTTCTTCTCTTTCTCTCTTTTCTGTCCGTTGCCTTTTCCTTCACTTTGTGAGCGATTCTTTACTTTCTTCTCTTTCTCTCTTTTCTGTCAGTTGCCTTTTCCTTCATTTTGTGAGTGATTCTTTACTTTCTTCTCTTTTGCTCTTTTCTTCCATTTCTTTTCTTTTTGTTTTGAGAAGCTAGTAAACACATCCACGTTAGGAACCGAAGATAAATGTTATTCCTGGCACAATGGTAGAAGTGTAGTTTTTAGGCCCCTTACTGAGTGGGCCTGCTAATTGTTTCTGCCAGGGCTCATTCACCAGCATCCTGGAACCCTACTGTCGCCTACACAATGTGTGGAGTCTATAAAACCTACAGTGGAATCTTGGGCAGTAGACCTGCATGATTTCTTGAGGCTGACTTCATCTCTGATAAAACACACCCTCTAGAAATACCATTCCTCCCTTAGAAGGGAGAAGGGAAAAAAGGAGTCCACCCAATAGTGGCTGGCTAGTTGGCCGCTGGCCTAGGCATTTTGTTCTATGGCTTTTTAGTAAGTCTTCCCTTGTGGATACATGCTTTATGTAATAGAAATTTTGTATACATTGCAGTTACTTCTACATGCCCAGCCACATTCCTGCACCACAGGCTCTTATGTCTTCCAATCTTTTTATTATTTTTCATTCATGATTAGTTAACTAGGCCATTGGCCCTGTTTAAGAACACACACACACACACACACACAAAAGATATGTATGTCTATTTCTATCTTCACCGTTCACTTCTAGCCATTTTCATTTTAAAGTCGAGGAGACTTAGATAAGAAAATCTACATCACTCACTGAAAACATGTGGCCCTTACTACCCTTTTTCAAAGTCGTGTCCAAATATTACTTTAATGCATACACCACCCATTTTTAGGTTGTAGCTAAGTAATCACCAAACTCGTCCTTAACCAACCGGGCTGGTTTTCCCTCCTTCATCTGGCTCTTAGAGCATTCTCCTTATGCAGTTATGGGGGACAGACACATAGAGGTACTGTAGTGACAAGTGGTCAGAACTCTGTGCTGCCTGGTTGTGTGGCTTACCTGAACCCTGGTCGTGCCTGACCATGAACACAGTCCATCATAGGACGATGGCTGCCGCGGGGTCCGTTTGCTTTAATGACAGCAAGCTCGGCTCAACAAAATGAGCTTTCTCATTTGCGATGTTCCAGGCCCACAATCGTTCAGTAGCTGCTATAGGTCGGTGGCACCCCTGAAATCCTATGCTGAAGCTCTGACGTCCATGGTGGCAGGATTCGGAGGTGAAGTTGTTCAGTGGTAATTAGGTCATGAAGGTAGAATCCTGTTGATAGAATTAGTGCTCTTAGAGGAATTTTGAGAGAAGTCTCCAGAATTGGGTACTGTTTCAGAAACCTAGAACAGAGAGAGAGAGCTCAGTCTCCTGCTTCTTCATCCATGCCTTCTCCAGACTTTCAGAGGCTCACAAGACAAGCTCCCGGAAATGCTATATTCTATTAGCCAAATCTCTGATTCTTGGTAGGTAACTTCCATCAGCTTTCTCTCCTTTCTGTGTTCTCTCTCTCTCTCCCCTATCTCTCTCTGATTTTTTTAGTTGCTAAAATATGTGATCTTCAGCTTCTGTTAATTAAGCTCTATTGAGGCCAGACCCCAATAACAATTAACAAGCCACTTTTGTCATGTCTTCCTGTGCTGAGAGTCCTGGCCTGCAGCAAAGAGGCATGGGTGAATGACTGTGCGCTGTCAGCACCCTCTCACTTGCACATTCCCCATGGCTCACAGGAACAGAGTCTCCTTTGCATATCACCATGAAACAAATTACTCTGATGAGTTTTCTGTCTTACACTTTATTCAAACCATTGTGTCCCCTTTCCTCAATCCTTCTATGTCTTTCTCTTCAACCTACCAAGGAAACTTGAGCCATCCCACTTTTTGAGCACAAGCCAAGCTTCCTACTATATTTTTGGAACTATGTCAGCAAATTCAATTGTCACCCAATCCTCTTGGACTCTTGTGAGATTATTGATTCCTATGTTCCCCGCCCCCAGACACTGTCCCCACATCAATAATTCTTTACTTGTGGTATCTTACAATCCAGGTTCTAGTACAGATTCAATTTTAATAGATGGCCCCCAATATATTCAGTGTTTTATTTGTTTATAGTTTGCATCTCCATCCACCTGGCTGGAGGCAGTGTTGCTGGGTGGATCTTAAGGTATGGTGGTGGGTTTGAGATGTCAATCTAAAGATATGCAAAGTGTGTCTAGCTAGAGTTCCTGAGGTGTGCTGTGCTGTGTGGCTTTTGGCTTTTCGGTTTTTTCTCTTTCTCTTGTCTGGTCCTCTAAGAGCAGGCCAGCTTCTTCTGTTATGGAACTTCCCCTGGATCTGTAAGCTTCATTAAATATCCCTTCCTCCATAACTTTTTCAGTTCATCTCAGCAAACCTGAAGCTGACTGCTACACCAAGGTTGTTGGGACTTGTGTATTTGTAAGTATTTGGTAGGTTAATCACAGATACTGGCCTGACTATCAGAAAAATATGATGAGAAGGTTCTTATATCAAAGATCTATTGTCTTGAAAAGATAGTCCTGAGTGCTGTCCTCTCACATTCTAATAAGTACCTCTGAGCAATGAATCACTGCATAATATCTGGGAGCCTCAAAGGAGATGCGCAGAGGCAGGAACTCGACAGCATATGCACAGGTGGCCTCACCTGCTGCTGTGGTTGGGATGCGTGCCCCTTCCAGAATGCACATTGAAATTTAGCTGCCATTGAGGGACATTTAAAAGATGACGAGGCCCTGAGAGCTACATCTTTATGCGTGGGTTAGATGCTGCAGTGTTATGAAAGTAGATCACTTCCAAAGGCAAGTTAAGCTGCATTGCTGTCTCGCCGTCTCCGTCAGAACCTTTCTGTCCTGTTCCAAAGACAGATAATCACCACCAAATTTTCAAAATGCTCTTCTACATTTTCCAGCTTCCTTTGCAGTTCATTTGGGACTTAGAACAAATTCTAATCCCCGACTAATACAGAACTGTAGTAGTGCTTCCAGGCCAAGGCAGTTAGGAAACAGTATGCTTCCTCCATGTCTCTAAGCTAAAGGTCATGTGTTGAACGGTTGTGGCATAGCTGGGGATACACCACTTTCTAATTCCACATGTACCCACCAATTTATACCACATTTCAAGAAGACGAGAAATAAATTTTTGTGCTAAGCTGTTGAGATTCCTGGAAGACTTTTCAACTGCAGCCGCTGGTGTTAATTACTTTGACTATTTCTCCAGACAGCAGAGGGAAATGAACCCAAAGATCTTTTTCTACAGCTCAGTTAGAAATGCATGAAGCATTTCACCCTCTTGACAATCTTCCATTTCTATATGTTAAGTCGTAACAATCCTGTACATTTACTTCTAATCTATAATTTACAAGAAACTTTTATGCATATCATTTACTGTGATCTTTGTTAGAATGATCTGATGTGAAAGTCATAGTCCCACTTAATAAATTATGATCAAGGAATTTAAATCAAGTGCTCAGTGCAGTTAGTATTGCATCAAAGGAAACAAATCAGGTTTAAGAATTCCTTAATCTTGAGCTGGAGAGATGGCTTAGCAGTTAAGGCACATGCCTGTGAAGCCTAAGGACCCTGGTTTGATTTTCCAGGTCCCACGTAAGCCAGATGCACAAGGTGGCTCATGTGTCTGGAGTCCATTTGCAATGGCTAGAGGCCCTGGTATGACCATTCGCACTCTCCCTCTCTCTCTCTCGCCCTCTGTCTCTAATAAATAAATAAATAATCTAAAAAAAAAAGAATTCCTTAATCTTATATAACTGTATGTATGTATGTATGTAAATATACATGTTTGTACTGTGGCAAAATAGCCAAATCCTAATTTCTCTAATCTTTATTTCTTTACTAAATGTCCCATCTAGAGTCTCAAAAATATTCTTGCTTTTAAAATATTTTTACTTATTTTAAAGAGAGACGGAGAGAAAATGGGGCAGGGCATGTCCAGACCTCTTGACACTGCCAATCAACTCCAGATGCATGCACCACTTTGTGTGTCCCGCTTTACATAGGTACAGGAGAATTGAACTCGGGCCATCAGGCTTTGCAAGAAAGTGCCTGAAACCACTACACCATCTCTCTAGCCCTCAAAAACTATTCTGAGTGATTTATACTCATTCTCAAATTTATAGACGGTTATTTAAATAATTGTTCCAATCATCAGAGGACATATGAAAGAATGTTGATTGAGCAATATGTTTGTTAAAGATCCCTGAACTAGTGAGTTAATGTGTCCGAATCTCAGTTTTCTTTTCTATGAAATAAAGATGTCAAATAAATAATCCTTAATAGCCCCATGTTTTAAAATAGTAGTATTTTATATCAAAAATCCCATAAGTTAATATGTCAGTGATAGGAGAATGTTAATCCACACTGTTACAGCAGTGCAGAATTTTTATTACATTTACCATGGTTGTAATGACGCATTGTTAGAGGAGCGTAAAAGTTGCACTGAAAGAAACAAGATGTGTTGTCAATAGACTTGGTAATTATTTTAAGTATTAGTATAAGTATTAGTAAAGATTATTTTCAAGAAGCACAAGGCAGGAGCAACGTGAAGACCTAGATTTTCATTATCCACTTCATTATCCACTTTTTTCATTACTCTGGACAAATTGGCTCCCACATTCCCTAATTTATGTTTGAACACTGACTAGATAATAGTGGTCAGTCCATTCCCCAGGACCCATGTAAGCCAGACACACAAGGTGGAGCATGTGTCTGGAGTTCATTTGCAATGAACTGGAGGTCCTGGCATGCCCATTCTTTCTCTCATTCTCTCTCACTATCTATATGCCTCTCTCTCTCTCTTTCTCTCACTCTCAGATAAATAAATAAATATAAAATATTTTTTAAATAAGGTATTAGGGCAGGAGAGATGGCTTAGCAGTTGAGTGGTTGCCTGTGAAGCCTAAGGAGCCTGGTTTGAGGCTCGATTCCCCAGGACCCACATAAGCCAGATGCACAAGGTGGTGCATGTGTCTGGAGTTCATTTGCAGTGGATGGAGGCCCTGGTGCAACCATTCTCTCTCTCTCTCTCTCTCTCTTTCCCATCTGTCTGTCACACTCAAATAAATAAATAAATAAATGATAAACAAAAATTTGAAAATAAAACATTAATAAGAATTTTTTAATGAAAGCTCATATTTGCATTCTCCTGTCTCACAGAGAATCACATAGTTGTAATTTAGTGTGCTTTCTTAAGGATCTTCTAAATGTTCTGCAGTTTTTCATTTAGTACATGTGGAAAACTGATCTTAGCTTATTCCATTCTATGTACTGGGTAATGGTAAAATGAATGACTTCCATAAACCAGTGTTCTAGCATCTTTGTCCCTAGAAGAAGTCCCTAGAAGAAGGCCAAATTTCTCTTGCTTGGCTCTCAAGATTTCTAACACGTGTTCCTAATATCCCATCAATCCTATTTCTGCCTTATTCTTTCCCATAGTGGGTAAATGCTAGTTCTTACTAGCATTCTGCTTTCCTCAATGTTTCTTCCACCTTTAAAAGCCATTTTTATTTTCTATTATGGAAGTAATATAGTAGATAAAATTAAAAGTATAACATATGCAAATATCTCTATTGGGAGTGAACAATCCTACTTATTGAATGCACAATGGTTGTCTGGCATTAGGAATGGAGTTTTTTTAATGTATGTTCTTTTATCTGTGTAGTAGCCTCATGATAGTATATTACCATTCATTTTAACAAATGAGAGACTGAAAACTGTATTTGAGAAAGATTTGTAACTGAAGGTTACAAAGTCAGTGAGTGGCAGAAGTGGGAATCATATCCAAATCCGTCTGACCCTAACACCCACGGTTTTCTTCCCAATAACATTCCATCTTTGTGTTTCTGAAACACTGTTTTGAAAAGAGCTGTAAGCCCCTGGGGCTGGTCATGTGTAAAACTCTACAGAAGCACACATTTAACTTTTATTATTTGCCAAGTAACACTAGTTAAAATTTAAAACATTCCCTCACAGCTTGAACCATATTTTCTCATTCAGTCTGTGTCCAATATAAATGAAAATGTTCTTACAAATAGTAAAAATAAAGAGGAAAAAAGGAGTTGTTTACAACAGTACAAGAGGGATTACATTAAACCTTACTTAAAACCCGGGCCATTTTTCTGCTCATTTACTATAATTTTACAAAGATATAAACCCTAGTTAAAATAACAAATCAATTTCCTTTTGAATAGCTACTTTCTAAGGAAATAAAACACAAGCTGTATTTTTTTTTTTTTTTTTTTTACTTCAAGAATAGTCTTGGCTACCCTATGTTTAGAAGCATCATAACAAACTATACTAGATAGGGATTAGAACTGGAGAGTGAGTTAGCCACTCCCCCTGCATTGTCCTGCTCTACTGCTTTGACCTGATAGCTGAGTATGAATTATGGGAAGTCAGAAAGTAGATCAGAAAATTCCAGCCCAACATCCCATTTTTTAAACCTAAAACAGAACTAATCAAATCCCAGCAAAAGAAATTCAACATAGAAAGACCTTGCTTATGAATATAGAAGTAAGAAACTTAGGTAAAATATTTCCAAGCAGACCTCAACATCATGTTAAAAATAATAACATATCAGACGAAATTAAACTTTACACTAGACTGTAAAGAAATTTAGGGATTGGAGAAATGGCTCAGCAATTCATTTGCTATGCAATTATGAAGGCATGAAGAGACCGAGATACTCCTTGAATTCAATCCCCAGAACCTACATAAACAGCTGGGTGTGGCCATGTGCATCTGTAACCCCAGTCCAGTAACAGAGCATAGATGCGTCAATTGCTAAAGCTTGGGAGAAAATGGGGTCAGTAAGAGACTGGCTCAAGTAAGAATGGGTAGACAAGGAAGGAGCTGGGTACCTGATGCTTGCTCCAGCCACCACAGGTAAGCGTATGGGTGCCTTGTGGGCACATAGACATGCATACAACACACACACACTCACACACACTCACACACACACATACACACACACACAGTACACATAGTATAAATACGTGAGCAAAAGAAAGAAATAACAGATAATTTAAAGGTGACAAAACTTTTTATGTTAATGCATATCATTATGTTATATTAATAAGTTAAATAAAGACCATTTCAACAAAGAGAAATACGTTTAAAGTAACAGAAATAACATGAGAAAAAAATTACTAATTTCTCCCCAAATAATTTTATAAATTCTTCTCTTCAAATTGATCATAAAGTTTTTCCATAAACCTGTTGCTAATACAAATAGAAGGTTAAAAATTTCAACTAATTATAGAAGACTTTCTCTTTCCACAAATATATAAGTAGAACTTCAGATAATAGTTCATGCTGCTGACATAATGAATTTGTCAATAAAATAGTTATAAAATGTCAAAATATATTATTTGTGATCATTTAGCATTTCAAATTAATGTCTTTTTAATTAGATTGTGAAAAATATTGGGGCAAGAATTATTGAAAGATTGGTGAAATTTTGCAATGTCTGCATATGATATCTGTTAAATAATAAAAATCAAGGGGCTGGAGAAATTGCTTAGTGGTTAAGGGGTTTGCCTGTGAAGCCAAAGGATCCTGGATGGATTCTCCAGGACCCACTTAACAACGGGCACATGCATCTGGAGTCCGTTCGCAGTGGCTAGAGGCCCTGGCATGCCCATTCTCTCTCTGTCTGCCTCTCTTCTATCTCTCTCTCTGCTTGCAAATAAATAAATAACTAAAATTTTAAAAAATCAAATCTTCATAACTAGTAGAGATGATACAGTTGATTACTTCTACGATAGTGTAGTGAAGTTAGATAATAACTACTCAAACACAGATAGAAGGTTTTTGTTTTGTTTTGTTCCTTTTGAGAGAGACAGACAGAGACAGAGAGAGAGAGAGAATGGGCACACCAGCAGCCTCTCAGCTGTTGTGAACAAACTCCAGATGTATGTGCTCCTTGTGGGCAAGTGCAGCATTGTGCCCTTGTGTCACTTTGCATCTGGCTAAACATGGGATCTGGAGATCCAAACGGGCATTCTTAGGCTTGGCAGGCAGGTGCCTTAACCGCTAAGCCATCTCTCCAGCCCAGATAGAAGTTTTAAGTTCAAGTATTCTTCAAAACAGTAAGGGACTGTCATTCATAATGGCTTCATATGGTTTATGACTAACTAAAAGAGAGGAATGCAAAGTCTCCAAACACAAAGAAATGATGAGACAGAAAAGTTATCTGCCTCAGGCTGATCCATGTATATTATAAACTTCCATTGAACAATCATACTTCAACCTATAAATATGCACAAATCTGATAAGCCAAGGTGTCATTCAGAGTGTATAAGGAGCTGAAAATGTCAACTGCTCTAATAGGTAAATTACACATTGTATACATGTATCACATTATCACCCATTTAACTTTCTCAAATACTGGTGCAATTAAAAAACAAATAACCCAGTCAAAAGTGACCAGAGGTTATAGCTAAACATGCATGCAAATTAGAGATGAAAATGAACAATATGCACAATAAAAAATTATACACATTAATTAATGATCAAAATAACAAATAAATTATTTTTAAAATAAAATTTTTTAATTCTTAAATAATTAAGTTCTCATAAATCAAAATCCTAATTAGATTTTAAAAAATCCCTTCACATGTATTAGACAACTGTAATCAAAATATCAGCTGGGGCTGGAGAGGTGGCTCAGCAGTTAAAGGCACTTGCTTGCAAAGCTTTATGGCCAGGGTTTGATTCCACAGAACCCATGTAAAGCCATATGTACAAAGTGGCATATGTGTCTGGAGTCCATTTGCAGTGGCAGGAGACCCTGGTATGCCTATTCTCTCTTCTCCTCCATTTTTCTCTCTCGATTAAGTCAATAAAATATTTTAAAATATATATAAGCTGATAATAAGCTGAATGAACTGTGTATGAGGCAAACAGGTAAAGGAGTAAGAACTCGGGTACACTGTGGATAGGGCTGCAAAGTAATATAGTTCCTTTGGGAAATAGTAAAGCAGTTTTCAAAAATTTTAATTGTATAGTTATCATAAGACCCAACAATCGTACATGTAAATGTATGTCAAAGAGAAGTGGAGACATAGGCCCACACAAAGGCTTCTGCTAAATGCTTATAATTTCTCTACAAAATATACTATGCTATCACAACAGCATTCTTCAACATTGCTTAAAGGCAGAAACAGCTCTCAATGTCCATCACTTGGTGAACTGAGAAACCAAATGTGGCATATGTTATCTATCAAAACTAATGAAGGACTGGAGAGATGGCTTAGTGGTTAAAGCGCTTACCTGCAAGGCATAGCGACCCAAGTTGGATTCCCTGGTACCCACGTGAAGCCAGATGGGGAAAGTGGTACATGCATCTGGCATTTGTTTGCAGAGGCAGGAGGCCCTGGTGCACCTCTTTCTCTCTCTCTCTCTCTCTCTCTCTCTCTCTCTCTCTCTCTCCTCTTCTCTTCTCCTCTCTCTCTCTCTCTCTCTCTCCTGGATGTGGTGGCACATGTCCTTAATCCCAGAACTCAGAGGCTGAAGTAGGAGGATCACTATGAGTTCCAGTCCAGCCTGAGATTGCATAGTGAATTCCAGGTCAGTCTGAGCTAATTTAAAAAAGATAACAAGAGAACTAATGAAATATTAATAGGCTACAATGTGAGTCTTGAAAACATTCTGCTAAGTGAAAGAAATCAGGCACAAGAGACCACATCTGATATGGGATGTGCAGAATGGCCAGGTATGCAGAAGCAGAATGTAGACTGACAGTTGCTCAGGAATGGTAAAGGGGGGGACAGGAAGATTAGGAGGTAACATACGAAAGCCGCTTGGGACCATTTCCTTTCCAGATGACAAAAAAAAATATTTTCAATTGGTAGTGGTGATCAGCATTGAATATGCAAAAATCATTAAACAATGTACTTTAACTAGGTAAACTGTGTTGATGTAATTTATACCTCAACAAAACTCGTATTGCTCAACTAACAATACCAATAGCACGTTTTCCGTCTCTTAAAGGGGACTGTAAAAAACAAAGCACTGATGCAAAACTCACTTGTTGGGAGATGTAGAGCTCACAAAATTCTGAAAACAAAGAATACAAAGCTAATAATGTTAAATCCAACATCAATATGTTGGAATGGTTATTCTTACTCTGTTTAGGTAAAGGTCCGATATTGGTTTATCCATAGGAAAATAAAGCCTAGGGTCTGGATGCAGGCTTAATCAGTATCTGAATTTTAAAAATACTAATGTTGAAAACAACTATTGAGAACCTGAGGAAAGAATCAGCCCATTGCACCTCACGAGAGCACCAGCTGAAGCCATTGAGTCATAGGGGAAATGAGCAAGAGTGCTGCTGTATCAGTGAGCCTGGTACCAGCACAAGGGTGAAGGAGATAGACACAGAGAACTCTAACCCTACCAAATCAGATATCCAGAGACACAGAGACTCACAAAACCTTGTCACTGAAATAGACCTAAAATGAACCCAACATGGCTCAGGGAAACTCGAGGAAGACGGGGCAGAAAGATTGTTAGAGCCATGAGTTGGGTCATTATACACAGAGTCATTGCCTCTCCCACATAACTGATGGCTACCCACATAAGGCAAGACCCACATTACCCATGGGGGGAGGACAGGAATAAGGCTAATGATGGTACCATCATGGCTGTATATATACTATATACATAACTAATAAAAAATATATGAAAATAAATAAATAAAATAAAGTTAAAAAAAAAAAAAAACAACTATTGATAGACGTGCCTTATAATGTTATAGCAATGACTTCAGCCAGGACACAACTGTAATAGAAACTTTTCAGTAAGTTTCAATAAATTTAATGTTTCAGTCTCCCATATTGCTGTACTCCTATATTCTATGATAACAAAATCCTTCTATGAACTATTTAATTTCTTTGATGTGCTCAATCCCATGTACCCATCACTTGGTGACCCAGGGATGATTATTTTAAGGAAAGCTCAAAGATGAGCAGACATTGTGTCGCAGTATTTGACTATTTTGTGCTCAAGAAATAATGTGTCTTTAAGTGCTAAGTCATTGCCCAAGCCTGCTCCCCACTTCTTGTGTTGTTATTTAGAGTTTACATATACCATTAAATAAGAACTCAAATGTAAAACATATTAAAAATAACTTCGCAATCACTGAGAATGTCAAATAAGAAAGCATGTGCTTCCATTTGGGAATAAGTAATTGCGAAGCTAAGGAAATAATTTCTCAGCTTTTTTTGTCCACAGAAATAAAATTGAATGAAATTCTGATATGGATGTCTCAAATGGAGACAAATGCCAATCTCCCATCTCACAGATGGTAATTTCCATCCTTTTCATTAGAGTGTAAGTATAGGGATGTGAGAAACACGAGAAATTGTGGACCAGTGTTTTAATTTCTTTCCTTGTTTCCATAACAAATACTTGACAAAAGCAACTTAAGGAAGGAAGAGTTAATTTGGTAGTACAGTGTGAGTGTATATAGCCAGCATGGTGTAACTGTGACAGTAGGTTTGCACAAAACAGCTGGTCACGCTGCATCAACAGTCAGGAAGCACAAAGCAATGAATGCAAATATCCCTCTAGTTTTCTCTTTTTATATAGCCCAGGACCCCACCGTGTAAAATGACATTGCCTTTATTTAGGATGGGTGTTCCCACCTCAACTAACTAATCTAAAAAATTCCCCACAGACATGTCCAAAGCCTTTTATTAAAATTTTGTTTATTTATTTATTTGCAAACAGAGAGAGAGAGAGAGAATGGACTCATCAGGGCCTCCAGCCACTGCAAACAAACTCCAGATGCATCCGCCTCCTTGTGCATCTATCTGGCTTACGTGGGTACTGAAGAATCGAACCTGGGTCCTTTGTTTTCTCAAGCAAGCGCCTTACCACAAAGCCATCTCTCCAGCTCATGTCCAAAGCTTTGTTTCCATGGTGATTTAAATCCTGTTGAGTTGAACTCTGAGATTAACCATCTAACAACTAGAAAATGAATCCTTCCTTGTGAATTATTTTCATATACTGAATATATTCCAGACAAACACATAAGGACTTTTTTTCACTTGTAGAACAGCAATGTACAGAGTGATAAGGAATGATTGAAATTTCAAGCTGCAGACACTGAACATGTTTTAATGAACAAGACCTAAATGCACCGAGAAGTTATGTATGACTTGCAGTTTTGATAATTTTGTGTACTTTTTATGCCAGTCTCAAAGAAGGCATCAGGTGTTGGGCAATAAAATTGATCTAGACCTAAAAGCAGTACTTAGTGCTCATTTTTTAGCTAATTACCTATACTTAAGAACAGCAAAGACACTTCTCTTCTACTCTATGCACTACTTAAGGTTAAAAAAAAAAGAAGCTATAAGTAGGTGGTTGGCAGAACTGCTGGCTGTTGGCTACAGCAGCTTAGGAGGCTGTGATGTGCCTCCACGGCAACAGGGAAGTCATCAAAGAAAACTCTTCCCGCGGCCTCCTCGTGCATCATAGTCACATGAATGTCTATGAAGCTACTAACATGGATCATCCACTATTGGTACTGAAGGCTTCCAATCTCTAACAGGAGTCCGTCATTTTCTTAAAATGTAGATTTTCTTTTTTCCTTTCAAATAGATATTTTTTCCCACAATTCTCTCAGATGTGATCTGGCTTTATTATTTGAATTATTTAAAATTTAGTATAAAATACTGAAACACTCAAATAAGAAAGGTGATAATATAATGAAGATAAATGTAATTGTTACACAATTTACAAAATAAAGAATCATAGATTTGAAACTCACTGGAAGATACGCATAACCCTTCTGGACCATATGTTTTTCTTTCTCTTCCAGAGGAACATTTGATCTTGCTCATCATTCCCATGAATCCCTTTATGATTTTATTGCACTTACCCTGACTGCCAGAAAGAAAGAGGCATACAGGATGCACACATCTCTAAATCACTGCTTATCAATATCAAGACACACAAAGAGAGAGAGAGAGAGAACACTTTTTAGGAACTATGTCATACAATTGTGGGAATGGCAAGCAAAAAAAAATGTATAGGGCAGTTGGGTAGCCTGGATATTCAGATAAGAATTGATACTGCAGTCTTACGTCTGAAGGCTACAAGTTCTAGCAGAATTTCTATGTGCTATCTGAGGCAGAATACTTCTTTTCACTTAAGAACTGGAACTGATTAAATAAAATGCCTGCATTATCGAAAAAAAGTCTGCTTGGTTTAAAGTCAATAGTTTATAAATATTAATCATATCTCAAAAATGCCTTCACAGGACTTGAAGGGTAAGAGAGTAGATTAGACACTGCCTCCCTGTGACGCCAGGAACGAGTATTGAGTGTAATAAAGGACACCGTTTATTCTGAGGAGAGAAAAGTGAAAAAGTATTGGGATCAGGAAAGAGGCAGCAGAACAGCTGAAAAACACTCACAAAAAAAAAAAAAAAAAAAAAAACCAGCCATGGCTTCCCAGGGAGAACGGATAATCACACAATCACACCAACACAGGGTGACAGTACGAGCCCACTGTTCTTGTAAGCTGTAAATCCAAAGACTCCATGAGAAAATGCTCACTTTTAGCAACATGGGAAGATAGAATATCAATATGCAAAAGTCTGTAGCTTTTCTGTTTACCAATAATGTAAGAAAGTTAAACAACTATATTATACAGTAGCCTCAGAGAGGGATATGGGGGAGAGATAGAAGAGGAGAGAAGAATTAGAGGAGAGGAGAGGAGGGGAGGGAGGGGAGGGGAGGGAGGGAGGGGGGAGGGGGGGGGGGGAGAGGAGGAGAGGAGAGGAGAGGAGAGGAGAGGAGAGGAGAGGAGAGGAGAGGAGAGGAGAGGAGAGGAGAGGAGAAGAGAAGAGGGGAACTAGAAATAACCTACCTAGGAAACAGAAGATTTCAACAACAAAAACTTTAAAACCAAAAAGAAAGGCATTTAAGGAGTTAGATGATGGCTGTACCTCCCGTGTTTTGGGATAGGTAGAATGATATTGTAAAAAATGCAACATTGTTTCATTAAACACCATATGAATATTAAACATCTTAATGTAAGATTTTAAAACTACTAGAAGAAAAGACAGGTAAATATCTCCAACATTTAAGAATAGTCTCAGACTTTCTGAAAGATATTCCAGTTTCCCAGGAAATAATAGTAAGAAATGACAAGTAGGGTTACAGAAAAGTTAAAGCTTCCATAAAGTAAAGCAAGCATTCAGAAGAGTAAAGAGCTCCTCCCCAAAGGAAGAGAATCTTTGCTAACATATATCTGGCAGATGATTGATATTCAGAATCTAAAAGTATCCAAAATTTTAGCATCAAAAAATCTAGGGCTGGAGAGATGGCTTAGCGGTTAAGCGGACTTAAGAGTCTTTCAGATATATGGCCATATGCTCCATTTATACCATGCTGGCATATATCTGAAACACTCTTAAGTCCACATTCCAAACAGATACTTACACACCCACGTTTAGTGCAGCCTTTGTGTCCACCAGTGTAGGGATGGATAATGATATTGTGGTCTATATATAAACAAGGAAGCATTATGCATCTATGAAGAAGAACTGAATTACGTTACCTCCAGGAAAATGCACATAAATGGACATTCTCATGTTAACGGAAATAAGCCCAACTCAAAATAACGTACATACAACATACAAATAACATGTGAAATAACATACAACTAACATGGGAAATCTGGAATAATGTAATGCCAGAGGAAATTGAAGGGAAACTATATGTGGAAAAGACAGGGACCAGTGGTAGAGGAGTATGCAAGAATAGATGCCTATGACAGTCAAATTCCTTGACACACAAGTGTGAAAATACAATGAGGAAATGAAGACATTGTGTACACTGACTATATGATCACAATAAAGAAGAGACTATAACGTCTACATAGCCACACTTAGACTCATGTTTAGGAAATTAGCTTGTCACCATATTTATAGAAATTTACATATAAACATGCATACAAATTTGCATATAGCTTCTAGCCTTAAAATACATATAATAGCATTTTCCATATTTCATTCCTTATAGAAATGGTTTAAAGCCTGGCTCTTGATTAATCACTTGTATTTCCTATCGCATTGACTTATAAAATCTATTCATGTGACTATATGTCACCAACATTTGATTATCTTGAACACATTATTGAATATTGGTGCCAGACTTGATAGCACTGGCCTGTAGGATAGTAAGTTCAAGGATGTCCTGGCTTGCAGAGGGTTTAAGGACAACCAGGGAAGAAGAGGAAGACAAAACAAAACAACAACAACAACAAAAAAAAAAAAAACAGGAAGGAGATATAGAGCTGAGCTCAGTGGTGGAGCACTGAGCCACCATGCTTGTAGCTCTGGGTACAATTCCTAGCATAAAAAAAAAAAAAGAGGGCTAGAGAGATGGCTTAGCAGCTAAGCACTTTCCTGTGAAGCCTAAGGACCCTGGTTCAAGGCTCAATTCCCCAGGACCCATGTAAGCCAGGTGCATATGGTGGCACATGCATCTGGAGTTCGTTTGCAGTGGCTGGAGGCCCTGGCATGCCCATTCTCTCTCTGTCTCTCTTCTCTTTCTGTCTCTGTCTCTCTCTTTGCTTATAAATAAATAAATAATGAATTTTAAAAAAGAATAGGGCTGGAGAGATGGCTTAGCAGTTAAGGTGCCTGCCTGCTAAGCCTAAGAACACCCATTCTATTCTCCAGGTCCTAGGTTTAGTCAGACACAGTGACATAAGGGTGCAATGCCACATTTGCCCACAAGGGGGCACATGCATCTGGAGTTCATTCACAGCAGCTGAAAGACCGCTGGCATGCCCATTCTCTCTCTCTCTCTGACTCTCTCTGACTTTCTCCAAAAATAAAGAATAAAGATACTCTAAACAGACACTTGTGTTTCCCATCGGCTATTGGTCTACTGATATAATAGATGCCAAGAAACGAGAAATTCTCATGCTGGGGGAAGGAAAAAGCTAAGCCAGGAGCCTAGCAGAGTAGAAGCTTGCTCCCAGGAAAGAGAAGTCTTACAATGGAAAATACACTAGATATATTTTCAAGCAGCGGCCATGTGAAAATAGACTCTACACTCCATTTCTGCCAGGCATGGTGGCACACGCCTTTAATCCCAGCACTTGGGAGGCAGAGGTAGGAGTATTGCCTTGAGTTCCAGGTCAGCCTGGGCTGGAGTGAAACCCTATCTCAAAAAAAAAAAAAAAAAAAAAAAAAAAAAAAAAAAAAAAGACACTGATTTCTAGTTCCTGCCAAGCACCGTGTTGCCTATTGTATATGCCTCAGACAATTTAGTTCTTACCTTGGTCCTATGAGGTAAAACATATCCGGAGACACTTACTTTATAGAGTGTAGAAAATCAAGGCTTGAGAGATTAACAAGGTAAACGGCTGATGGCATTTAGACAATGTCAACTGCCCTATAATGTGAGCACTTCTGTATTGGTGGTGTGCATTCTTATGCTTTGTGGATGAAGGATAAGGAAACCAGTAAGGTACTGTGCTTATTTTGTTGTTATTCTCTCTGTCCCAAGTGACTGCTTGATAGGGTCATAAGGAAAGTAGCTTTGATTAAAAAGTAAAGTGTTTGTGTTTGTTGAAACAGAGTCTTATTCCAGCCCAAGCTGACCTGGATTTCGCTCTATAGTGCAGGCTGGACTCGAACTCACAATGTTCCTCCTATCACTGTCCTAAGGTTACAGGTGTGAGCCATCACACCTGGCTGAGAAAGGAAGGTTTGATAAGAGAATGTTGCAAGGCAGGTGTCCTGGGAAAGCAAATGTCACTTATCATAAAAGCTTCCTGTTGTAGTCACCTTCTCATTGCTGGGACAAACACCCATCCAGAAGCAGCTTGTGGGAGGAAGGTTTTATTTCAGGCTGATCGATTCCAGGGAAAGCTGCATCATGGCAGAGGGACCTGACTCACTTCATCACACATGCACAGAGCCCAGCAGAAAGTACATCAACAGCCACAGCTCAAGTTGGCTCAAACCACCTTAAGGCTAGATTCAAGATTTATCTCCAGTGATACACTTCCTCAAACAGGATTCTGCCTGCTGGAGACTAAGTAGGAAGCTTCCTCAAAAATACCTGAAGCTATGGGAGACATTATATTCAAACCATCACACCTCCTTTCAGAAGAACCCTTATCTCCCCAGGGGCTTTCGGAGCAGATAAGCCACAACAATGGAAGCTGTCCAGAAAAACACAGCTCCTTCCTTTCCTGTATGCCCTGCCAATCACATGTGTCATTATCAAAAATTTATCAGTTAGTTCTCTGTGACAATCACACCTGATCTTACCCCTGGCTTTTGAGCAGGAGTCAGTATTTCTTATAGAAAAATTGGAATCGTTAAACTGTCTAAAGATCACTCACTTTGATTACTATGGGTTTGTTTTTTGTGTAGTATTAGCTAGTGTTTAGTGTGAGCTGAACACTGCATAGAAATGCTTCTTTGAAATTGCAGGAATGTGAAATGTCAGAAATAATAGTGCTTTGTCAATGAAGTATTGAAGTTCAATGTGTGCCATAAGTGTAGATGGGAAACTGGATTAGAGACTTTGAGAAGGACCTATAATGTCACTGCCTCTGGGTAGGACTCAGAACTTCAAACTAGTCAAGGCAGAATGTTTGACAATCTGAAACCAACTGTTAAAGGGTAAACAGAATAATCTAGAATATAGGAGCTCAAAGGACTCGTGGCACTCAGGCAAAAGACACCATCAGACATTGCAACCAAAGAAATGGCAGCTGAGATAACTTACCGTAAATGATCTTCAAGATGTATTTCCCATCAGTTTCCTGAGCGAGGCAATCCAGAATTTATGTATGTATTCAATCAGACAAATAAGCCTCAACTTACTGGAGAGAGGAATGTACTTAGGAAAGAGGCAGAGCTCAGCACTTTACTACAATGGTTCCGACATTTGTTTGTGACTGAATTAAGAACTTGGCATAATTATTTTCACTGAGAAGTGGAAGCCCTTATTTTGTTTTGTTTTCTAGAGAGCAATGTAAACTAGGGGGAATTATCTCCCTGACTTAGAGCCAATTTAAAAACCAACAAAATAGCTAACATTAACCTCATTTGATTTACCCAAAGCGGGAGCTGATTTTTATCCTCATTGTAGGCTTGTCAAATTCACCACTTGCCTTGACTTTTAAGCTAGCAGGTGCCAAGAGGATTATCTACTGGGGGATTAATTTGCATCTGGGTGTTTCTTAATTTTTTTTCTCTTCCCATTCAATCGGGTAGACAAGCCTACATGTTCATTGACTCAGATCTTTTTAGAGTAAAGAAATCAGATGTTGTCTGGGGGTGATGGTTGTTCTTATGTTCAATGAAGTCCAAAACATATTCAAGAGACTACACTGAGAATGAAAACACCTAGAAATTAGGAAAGAACAAAAGTTGTTAAGCCATTCTTCGGCACTTGTGACATACATCATAGGGCTCTGAGGAAAAGCTATGATCTTAGAAAGGACAGAGTGTGCACACGTTATCCTTGGAAAGGCTCCCAGCTTCTGTCAAACTTCAGGAGCAGCTGGGACACCTGTAGGAGGTGGGGAGAGTGGTAACACAGGAAGTGCCCCAGAGACAGAAGGACCTCCCCATACTTCAGGTGTCTCAGAGGCTGCATGTTCCTGGGCCTATCTTGTTTAAAGAAGGGTGCTCACCCTGTCTGAAATGGAATTTCCTTACAGAAGGTGGAGGAAGGGAACATCAGGAAGAGATTTTGAAGATGTTTCATTGATGTAAAGAAGATTTTTAAAGATTCTTTTGATGAGCTACCAAGTCTGCTGATTAATATTCTTGCTTAATAACAATGCTTCATAGAATGAGTCCGTGGGACAAGCTTGACATACAACTCAAAGGTCCGCAAGGGAGAAGTGCTGTTCTTTCAGCTAGGGCTTGTTCGTATATGAAAGTAAATGAATGTGGAATTCAGCATTATCAAATGGCCTCTGGGTTCACACAGGCACAGAGGTGAATCTATACCCCAGCACACCTCTCCAGAGTACCCAGCACCATTGACCATCTGGCACTGTGACCATCCAGCTCAAGTTCCTAAACTGCTCAGTTGACAGAAGGAGCCATTTCCTTAATCCACAGCAATGTTGTCTGGTTAGTACTGGTTCGCTTACATAGCAATAGTCTTTCAGAAGAGTGTCTGCAAAAATGTTCACAATGACCCTCCTAAGGCCTTATGAGCCAAATTTTGAACTGTCGCGAAGCTCTGCTTTCATCAGTCTATGTGTGGGGTCCAGAGGTGAGAAATCCTGCTAAGAAAAGAATGAGTTGGGTCTTGAGGGATGGATCAGTGGTTAAGGTGTTTGCCTGCAAAGCCAAAGGACCCAGGTTCAATTTCCACGTTAGCCAGATGCACAAGGGGGCACATACATCTGGAGTTTGTTGGCAGTGGCTGGAGGCCCTAGTGTGCCCATTCTCTCTCTCTCTCTCTCTTTTTCTCTGTCATGGAAATAAATAAAAATAAAATATTTTTTTAAAAAAGAAAAGAAAAGAAAAGAAAAGAAAAGAAAAGAAAAGAAAAGAAAAGAATGAATTGTTTCATAGAAGGCCTTGCAAGAATCTGAGCAGCAGAGCAGGCAGCTCCCTGAGGGAAGCAGGAGGCTCCAATTTGCCAGTAACTGTGCACAGCTGCCAGGGCTGCAGAAACAAGGTGTGCTCCTGGCACTAAGCTATTAGCACCTTAGCCCAGAGGAACAAGTGGTAGGCATAGAAACCAGAGACCTATGGGCCCAGACACCTCATGGAAGATGGAGTTACAGAGATAGCAGGCACTGAGAGAAACAGGGTTAAGAGAAATAGAAGTAAGTGGGAACAAGTTATGGAGTCCCACTGATTTCTCTCTTAAAACCCTTACTTTTTCCTTTTTCCTTTTTTTTTTTTTTCATTTTGAGGCAAACCCAATAGACTAGACTTGTTTTATGAGAGAGAGAATTGGCATGCCAGGGCCTCCAGCCACTGCAGTTCAACTCCAGACATGTGTGCACCCTTGTGCACATGTGCAACATTGCATTATTATGTGTCTGGTTTACATGGGACCTGGAGAATTGAACATGAGTCCTTAGGTTTCCTAGGCAGGTGCCTTAAACATTAACCCATCTCTCCAACTGAAAACTCTTTCTTTTTTATTAATTTTATTTTTTTTCATTTATTTATTTATTTATTTATTTATTTATTTATTTATTTATTTATTTATTTATTTGAGACAGAGAAAAGGATATATATAGAGAGTGAGAATGGGCACACCAGGGCCTCCAGCCACTGCAAACACATGCCAGATGCATGTTCCACCTTGTGCATCTAGTTTATGTGGGACCTGGAGAATCAACCGGGGTCCTTGGGCTTCACAGGCAAGTGCCTTAACTGCTAAGCCATCTCCAACTGAAAAACTCTTAATTTTGAAGTGACTTCTCTTAGGACACTTTTGAAATGATATTGCCTTTTAGATCTGGATCAACCAATCAAAATCAACTTCAGATTACCAAAGAAAGTAAATATTTAAAAGCTCAGGCTGCCTCTGGCTCCCAAGAGCACGTGGGGCTGCTATTTCCCAATCCTTGCATGCCCTGTATCTTCAGCTCTCCTCTTTGCCTCCTTGTGTGCATGCTTCTGCAGTTCCTGAAGGACGCCCAAGCTTTCTTGCACACCCTTGATTTCACGTTGTCTACCTGGATGTCTCTCCTTTCTCCTGAAGAAATTAACATTTCTTCTTCAGTGTAGTACACAATCTCATTTTGCTGGGATGAGCTTCCAAACCAGGCACAGTTATGGGAGGAAGGAATTTATTTATTTATTTATTTATTTATTTATTTATTTATTTATTTATTTATTTATTTCAGATAGAGGGTAAGTTCCATATGGCAGAAGAAGCTGGTCCATGTTCACAGGTCCATGCAGAGAGAGAGAGAGAAAAAAGAAGGCAACCACCACCAACACAAGCAAGCACACTCCAGGAACTCCAGGAAAATCTCTAGCATTTCACAAAGCTTTTGCTGAAATTCCAGATCTGTCTCCACACCTTAGCGTTGGGCCCTAGGATCCACCCACAGTGACACCTCCTCCAGTCAGGTGGCTGGAAATTCCAGAAGCTTTAATAAAACTCCTGAATCTTCTCAGGGAACCGCCATTCAAACTACCATACTCAGGGAGATCAGAGACTCCTCTTGGTCCCCACAGGTCAGAGCAATTCTCTAGTAGCCCTCAGACTCTTGGACTGTCTCATTTCTAATCTCCTCAGCTCAAAGGTCCCTGTCACAGACCTTCTCTGACCACCTAGACCAAAGGGCTTCATTATTTTCACTCTGCCTCACAGTATTTGACTTCATTATTTATGTGTTTATAATTTCCTATTAGCATTATTATCTTTTCTTTTTTAAAAAATTTATTTATTTATTTATTTATTTATTTATTTATTTATTTGAGAGAGAGAGAGAGAATAGGCATGCCAGGGCCTCCAGCCACTGCAAACGAGCTCCAAACACTTGCACCCCCTTGCGCATCTGGCTAACGTGGGTCCTGGAGAATCGAACCTGGGACCTTTGGCTTTGCAGGCAAAGGTCTTAACAGCTAAGCCATCCAGCCCTTATCTTTTCTTTTAATATTAGTTCTTTCAATAACATAGAAGCCTTTTCCTAAATTCTCCCTCAATTCCAGTTACATAACTGCCAACCAGATTAGAGGAAATAGTCTGGACTTGTTTTATGAGCACATGTAAACTGAAGCAGCTTAGTATAAAAGAAAGTGGCAGGAGACCCATTAAACCTGAAGACATTCTAGAAGAGAAGGAAGAAGGTCATGGGCAACACAAGTAGTGGATTTACCATGGAGACAGTCCAAAAGCTCCATAGTGGGTAACTGGCTTTGCAGTTATGTTTGAGGTCGCTTTAAACCTCAGAGTTATGGATATATGAGTTACCTACTCACATTTGCAATCTGCAAATTGCATTTGCAATTGAAAATATTTTCAGCTTTAGCTATTTGACTTCATTCAAATAGCATTTTTGTTCTTGTGTGCTCAAATCCTTACCTTGAACTCAAGAGGGCCATGTAAATGAGAGGTCACTAAAGTTGCTTTTCGAGTTTTTGTGTATTTCGTTTGGATTTCTGTGGTCTACAAATAAATAAGAGAAGTCAGTGGAGAGAGACGCTACCAGAAACCAACCTTTGGGCAAGTTTCAATAGGGCAGGTGCTAGAAACACAGGAGTACTTGCTGAAGATGGAGCATGCTTCCTTCTATTACCCACAGGGATGTGCACAGTGCATCCCTCACCTGTAAAACAGCAGTTCAGGACTTTCCAAATGTCATCAGCTGATAATTTATCAGTGAAGACAATAGATTCATTGTGGGACAAAGAGGATCTAAGATCAATGTTTGCATAGATAGTTCTTAAAAATAATGGTTTTAGGGCTGGAGAGATGGCTTAGTGATTAAGACGCCTTCCTGCCAAGCCTAAGAAGGCCCATTCAATTCTCCAGGTCCCACGTTTAGCCAGATGCAAAAGTGATGCAAGGGCACAATGCTACACTTGCCCACAAGGGGGCGCATGTGTCTGGAATTCATTCTCAGCTGCTGAGAGGCCACTGGCACGCCCATTCTCTATATGTCTCTGCCTCTTCCTCTCTGCCTCTGTCTCTCTCAAATTAAAATAATAATAATAATAATAATGGTTTTCATTATTTTTTTTATTTCCAAAAGTGATATAGAGCAAGCCCAGATGCAAGCAGCCCTATGGCTCCAGGAGAGGGGGTTTTAGTGGTTTTAGGGTGTTCTCTCATTTCAGTAACTGATACTCATAAAGTCTCATCATTTGCTTTCCAGTGACTCTTATCAAAACCAAGTGTCCCTGTATCACTACTTCTCGCTGCCAACCTCAAGGAGGAAAAATGTCACTTCAGGTGGCACACGGCTGTGTCATCACCCACCTTTGTGATGACTGGAGGACGTTTCCAAAGAGAACGCAGGACAATGTTTCCAAAAGAGCTGCCAACAGCTCCACCTTCTGAACACGTCCCATTCTAAATGCTCGTGTCTTCCAGGGGCTTGCCCCAGGCTAAAGTATTTTTGACTTGACTCAGACCACATGGAGAAACTAGAATGAATCCAGTTAGGATGGTGATCATGGTTGCTAAGAGTTGCTATGCTTTTAAAAAATATATATATATATTTAGGGCTGGAGAGATGGCTTAGTGGCTAAGGCACCTGCCTGCTAAGCCTAAAGAACGCTGGTTCCAATGTCCAGTGATTCCAATCTCCAGGTCCCACGTTTAGCCAGATGCAAAGTGACGCAAGGGCGCAATGCCACACTTGACCACAAGGGGGCACACACATCTGGATTTTGTTCACAGCAGCTGAGAGACTGCTGGCGTGCCCATCTCTGTATCCCTCTCCCTTTCTGTCTGTCTCTCTGTCTCTCTCTCCAAATATATATATTTGCAAGCAGATGAGAGAAAGAGGGAGAGAGGGAGAGAGAATGGGCACACCAGGGTCTCCAGCCACTGGAAACGAATTCCAAATGCATGGATTTATCATGTTGGGTATAGGGGAATTGAACCTGGGTCCTTACACTTTGCAGGCACCTCTCCAGCCTCTGCTTTGCTTGTTGAATGATAACACTGAAGGTGCTATTTAATCTCAGTGCCAGTTTTCCTCCACTATAAAACTGGGAAGATATCTGTCCCATGTCCCCTAAAAGTACCTTTTAAAGGAAATTTAGGAAACCTTCCTAAATAGGCACATTTGAGAAAGCCCATGGCTTTGGATGGATGTGCTTTGAGAAGCGAGACAAGAAGGATATGTTACATATGCCCAAAAGCAGTAGCAGCTTACACTAGTAATGACATACGGGGCAGTGTGTTGTTGTTGTTTTTTTGTTTTTTGTTTTTTTCCTCAGGAAGAGGAACTTGCCAACAAAGGAAGTGCCTCCATAGCCCACTGGCTGAATCAAAATTATATCACCACTAATCATCTTCATTAAACATCTAGTCAACATCAGAGCGTTTAATTCCTAAAGTCAGGACTTGTAAGGTTTACATATATGTGAAGAACTTCCTGAAACTGTAGACTGGTCATCTGAAGCGTCCTGATGTGAGGCTGGGTGGAAGGAGCAGTGGAAGGAGGGAGAGGTGACACTTGTCATCTCTCCTAATCTCATTTGTAAGGGACTCCAACATGCCATGTGAAAGTCCCTCAAATGTGAGTACTCTTGTTATTATTTTCCTTACTCCCACTTGCCTTCCGTAACTGAGAAGGAAGACTTGGTGCCCAGCTGGGGACAATACTGGGAGGTGATTGGACAGTGATGGAGCTCCCTGTCATGCAAGGATGAATCCATTGGTATACTGCTCAAAGTTGAATGGGCTATGGGCTGGGTAGGAGATGGGGCCTATGTGGAGGAAGTAACTGAGTGTGATTATACATTTAAAAATATATCTTGAATATAAAATATTTTTTTAAAAAAAAAGAAGGGCTGGAGAAGATGGCTTAGTGGTTAAGGCATTTGCCTGCAAAGCCAAAGGACCCAGGTTCAATTCCCCAGGACCCATGTAAGCTAGATGCACAAGGGGGAACATGAATCTGGAGTTCGTTTGCAATGGCTGGAGGCCTTGGTACACCCGTTCTCTCTCTCTTTCTCTCCACCTCTTTCTCTCTCTCTCAAATAAATAAATAAAAGAATATAAAATATTTTTTAAAGTATATCTGGTCCCTGGCATAGTCTATCACTCTTCCCTCCTTCCCTCCCTCCTCTCTTCCTTCCTCTCTCCTAGTTGTTATGGAGCAAGCAGCTCTGCTCTGCCACAAGTTCCTTTATACGGTGTCCCTTCTCAACACAGGCCACCCACCGCAACAGAATCAAATGACCGAAGCCTCTGCAGCCCTTAGCAAAAGATCTTCCTCACTGCTTGTGTTCTTTCCTAGGGTATTTTGTTATCGTGACAAACATCTAATTAACAGTGCTATTCTTTGGACTGTAGCTTAGAACATTTGTCTACCATTACTTACCACTGTCATCATCTTTGTCATATTAGCAAATAGACTCTTCTCACAATCGCTATGTGTTTTCTGTTTATCAGTAACATCTAATTTATCACCTAGAGGAAAGACAATATGAATAATATGATCTCCAACAATTATATTACAGGACCTAATTATATAACTTGACTCTAAAAGTTATATTACTTGACTAAGCAGTGCAGTAACACCTTGGATGTTGGCTTTTCTGACTATAAAATGATCAGCCTTGTGGAAATTTGAATGTAAATGACTCCACAGCCCCGTATATTTTTCATGGAGCTTCCTACTTAGTCTTCAGCAAGTGGAGCCCTGCTGGGAGGAGGTGTGTCCCTTGGGGGTGGATCCTGAGGTCATCCCAAGGTGTGTGTACACAGTCACTTGTTGTCGATGGTGCTGGTTGTTATATCACTGCTATGGGTGACTGATGAAGTGAGCCATCATCTTCCTCCACGATGAAGCTTCACCAGGAATCTGTAAGCCTGAGATAAACCCTTTCCTCCCATAAAGTGCTTCTATCTGGTGTTTGTCCCAGCAATGAAAAGGTGACTGTAACAAGTCTTAAATAGTAAGTAAAAGCAGCATACTTTTTCCTTATTTTGCTAAACGTGTCTATGAAAAAGGACACCCTTACTGGATGTAGTGCATTCCTGTAAACCCAGCTCTCAGGAGATGGCAACAAGGTGGAAGGTAGGTGAATAGACTAAATTGCACTGTGTATCTGGAGACAATGACCACACATACACATGCACACACACACACACACACACACACACACACACACATACACACATACATACACAGACATACATACACACACATAGACACACATATGCATACATACACATACACACATATACGCACACATAAAACACATACACATACACACATACACACTATTGAATTCAATAATTCTCTTATTTGCATTTGCTTTATCCTCTCCTTTCTCGTCTCCACCTCACATGGTCTTTTGTATATTTTGTAATAAACAGTATATGCTACAGTCTCAAAAAGTTTACAATATTTTAATATAATGTATTTCCACTCAAAACAATGTATCTTTAATAAAAATCACACAAACAGATAATAAACTTTGAAAGAATTCTTTATCTACACTATTTAACTCAAGATGCTCAAGAAGATCTAAGAGAATAAAAATATCCATACAATAGTATATTCAAATTCCTTTTTGGTACAATAATCATCTTTAAGTACATAAAATACCTTCAACAGTCAGAAAAGGATTTCTTCAGAGTGATTATATTACTTTGACAGAGTAACCTGTAAGTCAATTTAAAGTAAAGAAAATTAAATCCACGTTCTGTGTGGCTCCCTATACAATCTGTACTATAATTGTATTTAAATTTGGATTCTTTCATAACAATTGCATCCCTGTGAGAATTAGTGGGAGATCTGTGAAGGGGAAAAAAAATAGGTATTCAATTTCTAAACAAATGGAGTTGACTTTAAAAGTTTTAGAACACAGTCGCATATTGCAACAGTATTATTTACAGTTAAGACATGAAAGCCAGTTGCTTTAAATAGGTTGTCCTGGTAATCACTTATTATAGCTCATTACAAGACGTCCTGTAGATTTGAGTTTAAAGCTTGACTCTCAGTAGGGAATGAGATTTGCTGGTAGGAGCAAGTACAGGGAACATTTAAGAGGATGGGGGTGTAGTACAGAGAGCAGAAGAGGGAAGCAGACCGTAAACCTGCGGGGCCTTTCTCAATACAGTGCATAACCTCACTTCTTCTTCTTCTTCTTTTTTTTTTTTTTCAAGGTAGGGTCTCACTCTAGTTCAGGCTGACCTGGAATTCACTCTGTAGTCTCAGGGTGGCCTCAAACTCATGGTGATCCTCCTACCTCTGCCTCCCGAGTACAACACCACGCCTGGCTCATAACCTCACTTCTAACTGCTCCAGCCAAGTACCTGCTCAGGCCAGCTACTAAACTCACTCTACAGAGGGTTTAGCACCCGATTCTCTCACCATATATACTCATACAAATAATGGCTTCAAATGGACAATGTCATGACCTCTTTTCCCAGATGCTGGCATAGGATTTTGATTGACAAGAAGGCACTCAGAGAGATGGTATTTTCAGTGATGGCTCATGAATATAAGCCAGCAATCTTTAGCTGTCACTGCGTATGATGCTCAAGAGTATAAATCTTTGGAGCCACTATTAAACTACATTATAATTCATTTATTTAATAGTCATCGTATTTCACAGGTAACGTAAGTGGGAGCTTACTGAATAAGCCTTGAATTTGACTTTGGAATTGGTGGCATATTAATGCCCTGGGTATACCATGTGAAAATAAACCAAGTCAGTGAACGTTCTGGAACTAAAGCAAGAATCAAAATCTCTTTGCCATCTTCAGATTTATGACTGTGTGTGTGTGTGTGTGTGTGTGTGTGTGTTTGTGCATGCAGGTATGTGTATGTATGCATGCATGTCAATTATCACACATGTACAGAGATCATTTTAGAAAAGGTTCTTTGGAATGTGTTGTACTAAACTCAGATTTCTCTCTCTCTTTTATATCATTTTCAACCTAATAGTTCAGAGCTGGAAGCTGTGCCAGCATTCATTTCTGGCCTCTGCATCATAAGAATTCACACAAATGCCTAGTGTACTTTGAAATCACTGCAAAAATATGCCCCGTATTCACAAAAAGACATTGACTTTAGTGATGTCCCTACGGGTTTACATCATTTGCATGGAATAAATTACTGTTTCTCTTCAGATTATTATGCTAAAATAAAACCAACTGAGCTATAATATTATTATTATATAATATTATTATGCTATAATAAAACCAACTGAGCCGGGCGTGGTGGTACATCCCTTAAATAGCAGCACTTGGGAGGCAGAGATAGGGGGATCACCATGAGTTCAAGGCCACCCTGAGACTACATAGTGAATTCCATGTCAGCCTGAGCTAGAGTGAGACCCTACCTCAAATAAAAAAAAAAAGAAAGAAAAGGAAAGAAAAAACTGAATTGTTGAGCATTTCTCTGCCTGTGGCAGTTTGAATTAGATGCCCTCCCCCAAATAAACTCATGTATTTCAAATGCTTAGACCTCAGCTAATGGCAATTTGAGAGGCAGACCTTACTGGAGGAGGTGATTTCTGGGTGTGGATTTTTAGCCCCTAGCTTGCCAGTGCTAGTTGATTGACTCTCTTCTTTCTGTTGTTTACCTGATATGGACATGGAGGTGACCTCCAGCCTCTGCTCTGCCATCTTCCCCTGACACCGTGGAGCTGCCCCTCACAACTGTAAGCCAAAATAAATCCTTTTCTTTTTATATTATTTATTTATTTATTTGACAGAGAGAAAGAGGGAGAGAGAGAATGGGCATGCCAGGGCCTCCAGCCACTGCAAACGAACTCCAGATGCATGCACTACCCTGTGCATCTGGCTTACATGGGTCCTGGGGAATCGAATCAGGGTCCTTTGGTTTTGCAGGCAAACGCCTTAACCACTAAGCCATTCCTCTAGCCCCGAAATCCTTTCCTTGCATCACTTATCTTTGGTTGGGTGCTTTATCCCAGCAATGAGAAGACAAGTGTAACATTGTCTATCTATAGTAATTTGCATAATGACTTCCAAGACTTGAAAATTCTAAGTATTTAATGTTTTCAAAATGGTGCTTGCTAGAGACTTAGAAGTTTTTGGAAATTTAATTAAGCATGTCAGAAGAGAAATGTTCTTTACTTTTGAGAAATTCGACAATGGAAGCCAGAAATAACCGGTTCATGTGAGTGAATCAGGAAAGGAGGTGGTTGAAAGCACTGCTGTTGGATCATTTATTTCTTTATTCATATGCTTACACTAGAAAGACGGGCTCAGTTCAGAAGGTTCTAACATAAATTGGAATGAACTTGCCAGCTCGGCATTAGTGATATAAGGATCCTACATGTCACAGTCTTTGTACAGGAATATTATTCCAAAGGCTCATTTCTTTTTGGTGCAGAAATCAACATGAATAGTTTTATTATAGTAGGTGAAAATTAACTCCTTTTATTATTATTCAGTCATTTTTTTTCAAATACTGAAAAAAAAAAAAGACCAAACATTTATAACTCATAAAAGTCACTGATGTAACTTAGTGACGTAAAAAACTCTTGCTAGATACATACAACGCATACCAACACGATTCCATGTCTGTTCCCAGAACTCAGGTTGACTAATATGGTGCAGTTTATGTTAGCTCATGTCACTTTGCCAAAACCTTTCAGCAACTTCACATGCCATGCAGAAAAGACAGAGAGGGAGAGAGAGGGCGTATACAAACATCCTCAGATCAAAGCAATTACGCTGGTGGATACAATCGTGAATTACTTGTTACTTGCCTAATTTCATCTTGTACCGTTCTCTCCCCTGCCTCCCTCACCAATCCATTCTCCTTCTCTTTCACATTGATTGTTCTTGCACCTATGTGCACACCTAGCTCAAGGTCATTGCACAAGCTGATACTTGTCAAAACTGTTCTTTCCGGAGTTATTTCCTTGATTCGTTCATTCACTTCCTTCGGTTATCATATACTCAGGTGGGTGGTATTTCAACATAGAGCTTTCCTTGATTAAACTATATAAAAGCACTACGTTTTCCCCCTTTAGTTCTTTCTATTCCCATACATATCGCATCTTTGCTTTTTAGAATTTTATGGCCATAGTATGTTGTTGCTGATATTGTAGTTTCTGCCAAGCCCTCTCCCCTTCAAGCACTATACTCAATAAACTATTTTTTCCTCAAACAAACAAAAAAAAAAAAAATTATTGCTGTCTGTCCCAACTAGATTCTGAACTCTATAAAAGTTTGTTTGTTTTAACATTCTCCACTCTGGCCAAGAAAGGAGAAACATCATGGAGTTGATGATCAAAATGTATTTTAATAACTAATACTTTAGAAAGCTTAAATAGTATATATATGACAGCTGAAATTGGGCTCAGTTTGTCCTTCTTTTATTAGTAAGACATCACAGCTGGCCTAACAGGTGCCGACACAAATGTTTGAAGCTGGCAGATGAAAGGTTTTGTGGTGGTGTGCGCGTGTCTCAGAGGCAGGAGTGTGCGGGTTCTTCCTCTGTCTGGAAGCTCTGCGGCGTGTGCCAGACATCACAGGGACATCAGTGAGGGACTTCACCCAGACAACAGGTGTGACCCAGGAGCTTCAGCTTCTAGTGGGAATTTCAATAACGTAACTAAATCACCTCCCAGCAGAAACACAAAGGGTTCCAGATGCTGCAACTCTTCCATTATTACATCTTTTAATTCATTTCCTACTTCCTTCCTTGACTGCCTAATACATTTTTTTTTTTTTTTTGAGGTAGAGTCAGCCGTAGTTCAGGCTGACCTGGAATGTACTAGGTAGTGTCAGGGTGGCCTTGAGCTCATGCTCACCGCAATCCTCCTCCCTCTGCCTCCTAAGTGCTGGGATTAAAGGTGTGCATCCCACAGAGGTTGGTCTTCTAATCCTTTTGTAAATAGGCTTGGAAGTTAAGGCACATGCCTGCGAAGCCAAAGGACCCAGGTTCGATTTTCCAGGTCCCATGTAAGCCAGATGCACAAGGGGGCGCATGCGTCTGGAGTTCTTTTGCAGTGGCTGGAGGCCCTGGCACACCCATTCTCACTCTGCCTCTTGCTCTTTTTCTCTCTCTCTCTCTGTCTCTAATAAATAAGTAAAAAATAAAATAAAATCTTAGAAATAATAATAATAATTTATTAATTAAGAAGTTTACTGTGTGAACATATTGCATATTGGTCACATTCCCATTGGGGTACACTCTCCCCTCTTCCCTGCCCCCCATTCCACTGAGGGCCCTACTCAGCCGTGTGGTCAGCGTTCAGTGCTGGATCATGACTGCACCAGTCAGTCCGTGTATGTCTCAGAACACACCTTGCCACTTCTGCCCTTTTCCGCAACGTTCTCTGAGCCTTGGAGGGTGTATTCACACTCATCATTGTTCCCCACATTTCTGAAAAGTGTCATTGTCCCAAGTTCTATAATATTCCCACCCTAACGTTGGTGTTCTATTTCAATGCCATTTAGAAAGGGAAGAGCATCCCTTTTCCTCACACCAGCTGATGCAACACTCTTCTCTCAAGAGGAAACCAAAACCAGTGATCAGTCAGATTTCAAAGCAGTCCCAAGAGGGGAGGAGCTTTGTGTTTTGTTGACAGTCCTGCTCTGCTGCAAAGGGCAGATTCTATCTCTCTGTAAGGAAGGAGGCTGTCCAGCAGAGGCCATCAGAAACACCTCACTGATGTAGCAGTGCAAAAAGTGTTGCTCACCCATATGAGATGTGTAGCTAATAAAACACATAAAATTAATAAAAGGATAACCAATCAAAACTGGTATGAGTTACAGTAAAATTAAAAAGAAAGAGTGATGCTCAGACCCATATTCTTTTTCTCACTGCAGGTAGCACCGAAGTCAGTTTGTAAAGTGAATGGACGTCAGGAGAAAACATATTCAATAGCTTTAGAGAAACCACAGCTATGATTTCTGTAAGAAAAATGATCAAATGGAAACAGTTACTGTGTTAGAGCAAGGAGACTGAAAATATAGTGTCTTAAGTTTTGAATTTTCTTATATTTGATGTTAGGAGAATGCATTAGAAATCATTTAAAATTATATATCCAGGGCTGGAGAAATGGCACTTAGAGGTGGTTAGGCCACCCTGAGACTACATAGTTAATTCCAGGTCAGCCTGGACCAGAGTGAGACCCTAGCCTAAAAAAAAAAAAAAAAAAAAAAAAAAAAAAAAAAATTATATATCCAGGGCTGGAGAAATGGCTTAGTGGTTAAGGTGCCTGCCTCCTAAGCCTAAGCACGCTAGTTCCAATCTCCAGTGGTTCCAATCTCCAGGTCCCACGTTTAGCCAGATGCAAAGTGACGCAAGGGCGCAATGCCGCACTTGACCACAAGCGGGTGCCTGCACCTGGATTTCGTTTGCAGCAGCTGAGACACTGCTGGCACACCCATCTCTATCTGTCTTCCTCTCCCTCTCTCTCTCTCTCTCTCTCAAAAAAAAAAATTATATATCCATCAAATTTTAAATTGAATGCTTTCTAAGGCTTAAAAAGTAAATCTTGAAATGATTATTGTGGAATTAGGAGAGATTCAGTTACTGAAAAGATTGGAGATAGGCTTCCCAAAACTTAAAATAAAATCAAATTATTATACAAGTATGTCTAAAGAATTCCTTCACTTTAAAAAATATGAAATTAGGGCTGGAGAGATGGCTTAGCAGTTAAAGTGCCTGCCTGCCAAGCCTAAGCACGCCTGTTCGATCTCCAGGTCCCATGTTTAACCAGATGCAAAATGCGATGCAAGAGCGGAATGCCATGCTTGACCACTAAGGGGCTCGTGCGTCTGGAGTTTGTTCACAGTAGCTGAGAGTCTGCTGGCATGTCCATTCTCTCTCTGTCTCTTCTCCTCTGGCACTCTCTTTCTCTCTCAAATAATAATAATAAAAATAAGAATAGGGCTGAAGAGATGGCTTAGTGGTTAAGGTGCCTATCTGCAAAGCCTAAGGACCCAGGTTCAATACTCCAGGTCCCACAAAAGCCAAACTCACAAGGTAGCCCATGCATCTGGAGTTCATTTGCAGTGGTTAGAGCCGTGGTCCACCCATTCTCCACCCCCTTTCTCTCTGTCTCAAAGAAATAAATAAATAAAAATAAATCTTAGGGCTGGAGAGATGGCTTAGTGGTTAAACGCTTGCCTGTGAAGCCTAAGGATCCCGGTTCGAGGTTTGATTCTCCAGGACCCACATAAGCCAGATGCATAAGGGGGCACATGCATCTGGAGTTCGTTTGCAGTGGCTAGAGGCCCTGGCATGCCCATTCTCTCTCTCTCTCTCTCTCTCTACCTGCCTATTTCTGTATCTCTCTCTCTCAAATTAATAAATAAATAAAAATAAAATATTAAAATAAATAAATAAATAAATAAATAAATCTTTTTAAAAAATCCAAAATTAGAAAGCAGAGAAGTGTTATAAGAATGACCTACATGAAGAGACAATTGTAATTACAATGGCAGAATCTGTTCTAGAACAAAAATAGATAACTAAAAACTATTCATGCATTTTTCAAACCTAAATATATTTGTAGCACATCATGGATTTCAACTCTAAGTAGCTATTCTGATCAGTAAACCAATCGATTTCTATTTGGCCCCTGTATCAGTTTTGATTAGCAGCTTCAAGCAATGCAAATTAATTCTCCCAGTTTCATTGGGTCGGAATTCTGTTTTCTGGCTCACATGGCTCTGAAGTCAAGGGCTAATGTGGAGTGCCATCAGGGCCGAGTCTTCCTCCCAGCTTACTGATTGTTGACTGAGGATATGTCCTTGTCATTTTAGGATCAAGGGCCCCATTCTCCTGCTGGCTGTGAACTATGGTCACTGTCATGCATATTTGTTTTTGAAAAATTGTATTATTTGAGAGAAAGAGTCAGAGAGTAAGAGAGAGAGAGAGAATAGGAGGCCACACCGGGGCTTCTAGCCACTGTAAATGAATGCTAGATACATGCACCACCTTGTGCATCTGGCTTATGTAGGTTCTGGGGAATTGAAATTGGGTCCTTAGGCTTCATAGGCAAACACCTTAACCACTAAGCCATCTCACCAGCCCCATTTACGTGCTTTTATACCTGGCTTCTGACTCTATTTTCTAACCTACTGGAGGATATGTTCTGCATTTAAGTTATGTAGTCATTGTGTCTGTCTGGACAACTTGTTTCTTTTGTCTCCTTAAAACAGCTTCATGGAGGTATAATTGATATAAATATTTATATAGTTATACAAAAAACACACATATTTCTTGTGTACAGTTTGTTGATTTGGGGCATCTACAAACTACCTTACCTTTATTGTGGTATTTATAACCTCCCTTTCTTAAAGTACCCTCTGAATATAAAATACTTCCTGAGACAAATGCAGCCGGAGCTTGCATCCTTGAGTGGGGGGCATTTGAATTCTGACTGCTATAGCACATAAAGAGCTCATGGTTGATCCATATGCCCCAACCACACTTCACAACCTTCCCTTTCTGCTTTATTCCCCTCTCTGTCACCCTCCTACCCCTTCCATAGCAATCTAAATATTTACAAGATGCTGGGCATGGTGGCACACACCTTTAATCCCAGCACTCGGAAGGCAGAGGTAGGAGGAGTGTCGTGAGTTTGAGGCCACCCTGAGAATACAAAGTGAATTCCAGCTGGGCTAGAGTGAGACCCTACCTCGAAAAACCAAATATATATATATATTTACAAGGCAAGAGAAGGTTCAAGATACCATTGTTCAGTTAAATAAATGAGAATCCCTGGTTTTTATCTTTAAAAAAAAACTCACTGTGGGAGTAAACCTCAGTAGATTTTAGTCAGACAGCCTCCTCCTGGCTTTGTGGCATGCATATCATTTTTTGTTTAAAAGAAGACAGATATAAAGGGAAAGGAACCTATTTAGGATATGACCAGTTTGGTTTGAGACCATAGATAAATACCCTGATTCCTAAAATAATCATTTGCTCTCTCCAGTGAGAAAATACCTTAGAATAAAATTTCAAATAATAACAAATTGGAATAATAATGACAGTAGACTATTGTGGTATCATAGAATTTGAGGGAATCGGTGAGAACGTTGCAATGAAGGAAGACAGAAAAAGCATGAGCCTTTGGGATCAGTACAGTCTTGTGGGCTTTAGATCCCGCCACTGTGATGCTGTCTACCTGGGTCAGTCCGTACTTTCCACATTGTATCAAACAGTTTCCCTTCTCTGTGAGCCTCAGAGCTGAGTCGAATGAGCACCTGGAGTCATAAACATGCTCTCTTTTGTCTTAGAGCAGAAAAAAGGTGTATGGCTGGTATAAGTGAGAATAAAATGATAAAACTCACTTCTAAATGTAAACATGTACCAAAGACCTTCTTCATGCCCTGTGAAGCAAATCCTTCCATCGCTGACGGTAAAGCACAGGTATAGGTCCACAAGGAAATAAGTAACAATGGGACCATCAGTGGACAATGTGTATAAGCTGTTTGTTTACTGTGGCTGTAGGCACCTATGAATTCAAAACATCAGAAAATGCTTACATGATTCCTGAAGTCAAGCAAAATGGACATTAGTGATCAAGAGCCATCAAATTCTTATGCTGTTTGCTCATGAATAAAATAAAAGTATAAAATGGTGAGCCCTTATTAAACCTATTTGTATCTTATTTATTCAGTAAATAGACATTCTCACATTCAAATCAGCATTTATTGTTCATTCAAAATCACACATTGAAAAAAAAAAAAACAGGCTGTCTGTACTATTCAGGCTGCACCACAAAAGTTTCAGATTTAAATAATGTCTATAAAACTTGGGCTTTAACTATACCTTCCAATTTCAATCTATAGAATGAGGGAAAATATCCCCATTTTCTTCTAATCTTTTGTCATTCAACATTTCTTTATTCAATATGGAAGTGAATTATGAACTTTCAATATAACTGCCAATTCTTCTATATAAAAATAAACTGGACTAAAAATGGTACATAGCTTTTGTAGTTTAATTCAAGGCTGCTATGACATGAAATTTTCTGAGTGCTCTGTAGAAATATGAAGAAAGCCACCAAGGATCAACTAACTTCCGGAAAGCTTTTATATCACAAACAGAACAAGCCCAAGACAGAGAACTAAATTCCTCTGAATCACACCTTTAAAAAAAAAAAAAAAAAAAAAACAGTGTGCTTCTATTTTCTCCCTCTTTTGATTATGTCCACTTAGACCTACATCAGCATTTCATATTGTATACTAAGCTTTATTTTATAAAGAAAATGGAGGAGAGTTGAAATCCATTGATCAGACAAGAAGATAAACAAATGCCCACCATGAGACTTGCTAGCTTGTCCACATCTGCCAGAGCCCAGGAGATCTTACAATGGAACACTGCTCTTACTGGTAGCCTGACAACTAGCTCCAGGGTAATGGTGGCGGCAGACACAGTGATCAAGCATAACCTATCAAAGCAGAAATCCAGAGGCTACAGAGAACTCAACACCAAATCAGACTGCCAACAGACCTGCCATGGCTCAGGGATCATTGCAGAAGAGGAGGCAGAAAGACTGTAAAAGCCACAGAGTGGACGGGAAAACCCAGAGGCATGGTACCCCCAATTCCCATTGGGACTGGATGAGGCCAAAATGACCCCACACTAAATTCCATAACCCCATAGAGGAGGGTCCCATGGAAACAGAAACAGTGGAGAGGGAATAAAAAGATATAACCTGGGCTTGAGAGATGGCATAGTGGTTAAGATGCTTGCCTGTGAAGCCTAAGGACCCAGGTTCAATTCCCCAGTACCCATGTAAGCACATGTGTCTGGAGTTCATTTGCAGTGGCTGGAGGCCCTGGTGTACCTATTCTCTCTCTCTCTCTCTCTCTCTCTCTCTCTCTCTCTTTCTCTCTCTTTCTCTCTCTCTCTCTCTTCAAAACAAAAAATAAAATAAAATAAAATAAAAAGTGTGTAGCTTGTTTAAAAAATATTTAAAAAAAAAAAAAAAAAAAAGCCAGGTGTGATGGTGCATGCCTTTAATCCCAGCACTTGGGAGGCAGAGGTAGGAGGACTGCCGTTGAGTTTAAGCCACCCTGAAACTACATAGTGAATTCTAGGTCAGCCTGGACTAGAGTGAAACCCTACCTCAATGCCCCCCCAAATAATAATACATAAAATAAAATAAAAAATAAAATGTAAGTCAACCTAATCATGACATAATCACACCGTTTTAGTTATTTTGTTTGCTTGCATGATTACTCTGTCTTAACTTCAGTTTAGTCTATGAATGAATGGCAATTTTAAACATAAGGTTGCCATACCTAGAGATACTTAAACTATTATATCACTAGTGTATTATATCTCATAGAATAAAATATTTGGAAATGAAAAAAAACTATGTGTGGACAGGAATTTTCATACACTTCTGAAGAAGTGTAATATAGAGTGAAATATTACAATGGATAATGTGTTTCTACTTTTGTGAAAAAACAAACCTTGGGCTGCAGAGATGGCTTAGCAGTTAAGACGCTTGCCTGTGAAGCCTAAGAACTCATGATGGAATCTCCAGGTCCCACGTAAGCCTGATGCTCAGTGACTCAAGCACACAATGTCACGCAGGTGTACAAGGGAGCGCATATGTCTGGAGTTCATTCACAGTGGCTGAAGGCCCTGGTGTGCCCATTCTGTCTCTCTCTTCTCTCTGTCTGTCTGTCTTAAAAATAAAATAAAATAAAATCTCATCACTTCAAATCCATTCTAAAGATTCATGCAAAATACAGAAAATTTGGAAGGCAAAGCCTAACCTGAAAGTTGTCCTTGGACTTCCACATGGTCATGACACATACACACCCACACTTTCAGACACAATGAAGATAAATAAATAAACATATTTTTTTTTCAACACAGAAATGCCTATGTCCACAGAAAGCTTATTCAGAAATGATCATGACAGATTTTTTTTTCTAACAGTCAGAGTGGAAACATTGTATCCACCAAGAGAAAAATTAATAAGCTGAAGTTTACAATAAAATATGCCCCCAAAGTCAAAAGGATTGAACTTCTGAAAGATGCAACATGACTAAATCTCAAAAACACTTTGCTGAATGGAAGAATTTAGGCACAGAAGAGTGGATATGCGTAACTCCAGTTATATGAAAAAAGTCAAGAATAAATTTCATTTAAAAAATGGTTTTGTGACTTCATCATAACTCACAAAGACTGACTGGGCTAGGACACAGCAGAACTTTCTCAATTATGCAATGCTTTATATCTTTAAGGTGGTGTGTATCCCATAGGTGTTTGCATTTTTCAAGACTACCGCAGCTATACTTGGAAATAATGCACCATGTGTGACTAGCACTTACCTAAAAATGTGCACAATGTCATTGGGAGCACAGAATGAATACTTATAGATGCTTACCAAAACAGTGTGTGTTCGTGATATGTGTGCATGTTAACAGCATGCTCACAGAAAGAACTCCAAGTTAAGAAGACATATATTGCTATGAAATCTTTGGTACTACCCGTTCGTAATGTCAGGAACAAAGAAAAAAAGGGCATTACTGCTGTGATTACCTAAACATATAGCAGAGAGGCCCAGGAGAGAAAAAGAAGAGGCATTTGAGACTTTGATTCAGGCAAGGCAGTTGTATGGCAACAGTGAAGGAATTTTATTTTCAGCTCTGTCTCAGACACAACCAAGCGCCCCTGGGTAGTTCACACATGTGATTTCTGACCTTCTGGTTGGCTTTGTATTTGTGACTTGATTGTTTGTCTGTGGCTGATGGCAGCTGTCACGAGAGTAAGCAAGGAGATCCCTCTGTGCTCCATCCTTTGGGAGACACCAAAACTACACGGAAATCTCTATTGAAAATAATGAACTATTATTAGCCTGGGTCAACTGTAAACACATCACCTTATCAGCCCAATGGGTTGTGCCCTTTCTGCACACTGTAACAGGATGGAACAGATTGTTTCAGAGCCATGACTAGAACAATGTGCCCACCCAGGACTGAATGCAGGGAGTGTGGTGGGTAACTCAGCTGGGCATGCTGATGCGTACAGATAACTTACATGCGTGTATATACAACACCATCATTGAAACCAGGGAAGAGGAGGTTTTGAATATTCTGCCATCAACAATTTGTGCCACATATTAACATCTATAAATAATTGTAACTTTCAAGAAAGTGGTAAGTACTCAGTGTGAGCAGATAGACATATAAAGATTTTCTCTTCTGTTCTTCCAAATGGAACATAATTCATGTTTCCCACCAAGTTTCCCACAATGTCTATTACTCTTGGTACTCGCGTTTCCCATTGCACTCCCTGATGCCTTCAAGGTGGAACTTCTTACCTACTCAATACATACCAAATGTGTTGTGTATGAAACATTGCTAAGAAGGAAGAATAAATGGATGGAGGAATACGGGGTGGATGTTTGGGTTGATGGATTAATATAGGGATAAGGCACTGCAGCACTACACATTGGTTGAGTTAAAAATATGATCAAAAAAATTTAAAGGGCTGGAGAGATGGCTTAGTGGTTAAGACGCGTGCCTCCAAAGCCTAAGAACGCTGGTTCCAATCTCCAGGTCCCACGTTTAGCCAGATGCAAAGTGACACAAGGGTGCAATGCCGCACTTGGCCACAAGGGGCTCATGGATCTGGATTTCATTCACAGCAGCTGAGAGACTGCTGGCACGCCAATTCACTATCTGTCTCCCTCTCCCTCTCTGTCTGTTTCTCTATGTGTCTCTCTCCAAAAATAAATGAAATAATAAAAAAAAAAAAAAAGAGGAATGTTAGAACCTCTTGTTGGGGCTAAAATGTGATGACTCCTCATCTAAAACCTTATAGGCAAAATACAATAAATAAACATTTAAAAAGCTCAAAAAAGGGAAAGATGGTAACTACCTAAAGAACTTCAGGACAGGAAGAGAACTGAAATAAGTTCCTGTTTCGTGTGTGTGTGTGTGTGTGTGTGTGTGTGTGTGTGTGTGACCTTTCATTTATTCTAGATTGAGCCTAAAACAATCTATAATCCAGGACTTGCAACAACAGATACATGCAATTTTAAAAACACCAAGAAAAGTTCTAACAAAAAAGCCAAAAAAAAAAAAAAGAAAAAGAAAAAGAAAAACAGTGGAGTACTAGCGTAACTAGTCAATCAAAAAAACAAAAGAAAAACCCTTGCCCCCTCCCTCTGAACACATGGAAGTTCTGGGGAGCTGAGGTTCCTCACGAGGGAAGGCAGGCCGGCCGTCTATGTTTCCTCACATGACTGATATCAGTGGTGCCAAATGAAAGCAAAACTTATGAGCATGAACATAGACAGTGGTGAATGAAATGGCACTAGTGGGGTGGTTGTCACTCCAATTTCCTTGCTATGACATAATCAACAGCACCAAATGCAGTGAACTGGCCTTTTACCCAAGAGGCCTTTGTACCTGCAGAGTGTGTGCCTTCCTAAAAGAGCTTAGTGAAGACCAAGTAACCTCACAATATGAGATCCAAGATGCCCAGGACAGAAGTGACAGCACTCTCACTCTGTGACCCCAATATTCTCAATTTGCATGATGAAAGGCAATGACATATACCCAGGACAAGATGACACTCTCTCTGGAAATAGCTGCCAGGAATTGCATGGCAGCTATCATAGTTCCATAAATGATGTCCACTTACATGCTTGAAGCAAATAAAACTGTGGAAAGCCTCGGGAGATAAATAAAAACATGAAGAACAACCACATGAAAATTTTATACATAAAAATTAGCAGTTAAGACGCCTGCCTGCGAAGCCTAAGAACGCTTGTTCAAATCTCCAGGTCCCACGTATAGCCAGACGCAAAACTGACGCAAGCGCACAATGTTGCACATGGCCAAAAGGGGGCGCACACATCTGGAGTTCATTCACAGCAGCTGAGAGGCCATGGCGTGCCCATTCTGTATCTGTCTCTTCCTCTCTTCCTTACTTTCTGTCTCTCTCTCTCTCTCTGTCTCTCTCAAAAAAAAATTTATCAAACTAAAGAACTTGACAGACTAAAGAGCAGAATGGAGGGCACAGAGAAAAGAATTCATAATGGTAAACAGAGCACCACAAATTACCAAAGCTGAACAACTGAGAGATAATAGACTAAAAAAATAAGGAACCAAATTTCAGAAATATAAGGAACTATAATAAAAATTACGATCATCAGAGGCCTTGAAGGGAAGAAGAAAGAGGCTACAGTTTCAAAACTATTAAAGCCATGAAACTTGATGAATTTTAACTTGGACAAGAAGACACAGATGTACAGATTCAAGATGCTGAGCAAATCCTAAGCAGGAACAACACAAACATATCCGAAACAGCTAAACTTCGAAAATTAGAGATAAGTAAAACACCTGGATTGAGGTAGCAAAGATCTCAAGCAGAACACTCCCCAATGTAGATTTCCATTGGTAATTATAAGCCCCACAGATTTCCAACCATTATAGGAAATGGGTGTACACTGTGAAAACGCGTATCTGGTTAGTTGCCTACTGTCCAAATCTTAATTCAGGCAACTGATCAGTATATAATATAACATGACGCAAAGGCCTCTTTCTAGTATGATATTGAGGGGTTTTGTGTACTTATCTGTTAGAGGACACACAACTTCAAGGGATAATTGTATATATACTAGCATTTAGATTTATTTAAAATTAAGAGAGGAATGCCTACATGAATGGTTTTCACCAGAACATATGGGAAACATTGCAAAGAAATGAAAGTCAGTTATATTATCCCTTCCAAAGAAATTAACAGTATAATAAAACAGGAAAATAGTCTAGTGAGAATATTTAAGTATAAATATCTTTCTCAAGGCCTATGAGGGTAACTTTTTGATATTTAAAGGGCTTAAATTTTGGAAGGCAAGTTAAATTGCCTTTTAAAAGTAAGCATTTTATACAAGAAAAGCATTTATTTTCAATTTTTAACGTACCGCATGGGTATGATATAAAAGTAAACAAAGGTGTTCACCTGGGATGTTGGATGTCATTACTTCTCAATTACTCTTCATTTCCGAGAGTAAACTCTAACTGTGGAAGCATCTAGCAAGACACTGATTCTACTAACTCAAAAATTTGACATTGATTTTTATGTTTTGCATTTAAAATTTCTATAATGGGATTTCAATGGGAGGTTTTTAATCCACAAATATATTTAAGTGAATTTTTCTTCATTGGATTTTCAAGTAATTGCAATTTTTTTATTTCAAGCAGTTACATTATTGTTTTGTGTCTGTTTCCAAATTCAGTGAAATAAAATGTCCTGAATTATTTTTTAAAATACCTTGAAAGTAACCAGAAGGAAATTATGAATTATTTCTAAAGTTTTGAATGACAACAAATTTCTCGTGAGAAAAAAAAATGGAGCTCAAAATGAAATGGTATGCTCTTCCTTAATGACAGAAAATTACTATTGATCCAGAATTCCATATCTAACACAAGTAACTTTTGGAAATGAAGAAATTCTCAGATGAAGGATAGCTAACAGTATTTAATACAATACATCTATTCTAAAATAATGCCTGAAAGAAGTTCTTCAAATAGAAATCAAATAAAAAGAAATGAAACTAAAAACTTAGGAATGAAGAAACAAATATGAAATGAGAAGAAATTAGTAAATATAATTCTTTGTCATCTTTAGTTTTTAGACCATGTCATATGGACAAAACTAAAAGCTTAGCATTTTTACATGGCTATTTATTTAGAGGAGGAAATATTTAAGGTAAGAGTTATATAAAGGAGATAGGGTAAAAGTATGAAACATTGATAAGCTTTCTATACTTGATTTGGCAATGTATCAGCCATATACATTATTGGTTACTATGGAAATGAAAACTAAACCTATGTTGAGACATCACAGACACGGTATAGAAAACCAAAATTTGATAAGATGATAAGTTGTTAGCATGCACAGAATCTAAATCACACGTACATTTGTAAGTGAAAATTAAAAAAACAAACATAACAAATACTCTGGTAAGTACTTGAGAGTTTTCTGAAGACTAAAAAATGCCATATGACTGGGAATGTTACTCCTGTGAATGCAGATCAAAGAAATGAACAGTAATGACAACACAGAAGATGTTGATAGAAATGGGGGCCCCAATGGTCCCACCCCCAAACCTGGATAATTTGATGCATCTATTTGAATACTATAGACATCAGCCTGAGAATTAGTTTTTCTTATAAGCAATTTTCACAAAATAGGAATTAGAAAAAATTAAATAACCCATAATCCTACTGCTTAGAAACATTTTCACTATACCTATAGCCAATCTTCCACGTTCATGCCTATGTGTGTAAATATGGTGTGTGTGTGAATGTTTATATGTGCTAGTGTTTGTGCCTAAACCCCTGATTATCAAACAAGAACTTGCAAACACCCTAAAGAATAATTGTGTAAAACATCCCGTCTCCTTTCAAACAGGACTTTTCTCCCTTCAGAACATCCTAACCACTGTGATCAAAGGTGCCTTGGAGCTCTTGACCTTGAGGTTAAAGTTGCCATGTTGCCTCTCGCTAATCTCCTGAGACAGTTGTTCCCAGACAATGTTTCTTTTGGACATGTTTTTTGTTTAAGTCCCTTCTCCCAGCAGCCCACTAAAAACCTATCATTCTAACAATAGTGAAAGCTGACCCCTGGAAAGCCATATCACATTGTATGAGATATCTTTTGAACTTTGATATTCTTGCAGAAATTTCATGGTAGGTATGAATTGCCCTCAATTTTCCAGTGGATTTGCCTCTGTTGTTGATAAACATGGGCATTTAAATGAGAACAGCTTGCTAAAGTAACCGTGAAGGACACAAACAGAGAAAGAGCTCATAAAGAAATGAGTGTACAAAAGAGAAATCTTTTTGTTTCCCAGTCATGTTGCATGTTTATAAGAATTTGGAGACCCATTTTTGTTCTCTTTCTTTACTCTCTCCTATAGACTATGCACATGGTATGTGATTTGTCGTGATAAAACTAAAGGTCACTCCTTTTCAATGCTATCCATGAACAGAAGAAATGAAAACAGTGTTTAATATTTTTGTATCCACCACAAGCATATGAAATAGTACCAAAAAGAAGCCAGAGCAAAGTAGAATTTCCTGCAGCACAGCCAACTGAAATTGGAAAGTGAATTCACACTGGGCTCAGAATAGTATTAAACTACTATTGCATATGTAATTTTCACATTATAAATGCCAATGTTGGCTTAATCAGAATGAAATCCTTCCCCTCTGCGTGGAAGTGTGCACTGCTGCACTTCCTTCTGTTTCAGCACAACCCTTGTACATGGCAGTGTGTTTACCTGTGAGTGTCAATTGACTTCCTTTCTTGTGATTGAATTTGCAGAATCAGCTACTTTGCTGAAGCAGATGCTCCAATTTCTTATAACATCTTCAAGCTAAAACCCAGTCAAGATAGAAACTATGGGCTGGAGAGATGGTTTTGCGGTTAAGGTGCTAAAGACCCAGGTTCGATTCCCCAGTCCTCACATAAGCCAGATGCACATGGTAACACATGCACCTGGAGTTTGCAGTGGCTAGAGGCCCTAGTGCACCCATTCTCTCTCTTTCTCTCTCTCTCATAAACAATAAATAAATGAATGAATAAAATATTTAAAAAGCAAGAAGTTGTATTCTCAAAAATACTAATGCCAATATTTTTCTCATCCAAATTAGCAACTATTGGCATTTACCTGTTGTGGTGACATTTTGTTTTGCTACTTTCTGTTGGAATAAAAAATGTCATACCTTTGAGTTTGACTAAAAGTTCCATCTTACTGTAATGGGAGTGAGTACCTTTTTTGCTTTATGAAAGAGTATTTCTTAGTATAGTCGAGATCTAACAGCACATTTTACTTTATTACAGGGTATATAAAGTGGTCCTACCCCTTCTTCTATTGAAAATCATGTTCAAAATTTAGAAAGAGAGAGAATAAGAAACTATAATGTAACATGATGTTAAGAGAAATGGGCAATATTTACAACTCTAATTACAATGTGTGAGGAATGATTTCAAGAGCTGTGAAGATAGAATGAGTTCGAGATCATGAGAATAAAAAGAAGCAGCAGACCTCAGGGAACTGCCAGAGGCAGAATATTTTGAGAGAGAAAACCCAGAATCCTGTGTTGGAAACAACAAACCCAGGGGGTGAGACATGCTTTGGTACTCTTCCTCACTGTTCCTCTCTGTCTTGAGAAGACTCGGAATTCCTAGGGTCCCAAAAGCTTCAAATCCCACTGGCTGATGCGAAGCTGAAAACTATTCATCAAGCGTTTTCCACACTGATATAAAAATATTACTATAGCATAACGTGCTTCCATGAATTTTCATAACTTAACAAATGGAGAAAAGTTACAGCGGAAATGCCTTGACTCCATCTAGCAATGGTGACACAAGCTGACATAAAATGTGAGCTCAGCTGGGCGTGGTGGCTCACGCCTTTAATCCCAGCACTCGGGAGGCAGAGGTAGGAGGATCGCCAAGAGTTTGAGGCCACCCTGAGACTACATAGTTAATTCCAGGTCAGCCTGGACCAGAGTGAGACCCTACCTTGCAAACCAAAAAAAAAAAAAAAAAAAAAAAAAAAAAAGTGAGCTCAGAAGAGTGAGTAAAATAAGATGTAAATGTTCGCTCATGGAGAAAAATTCAAGATATGGAAAAGTCAAAGGAGAAACTTCATAAACATAAGTACTTCTGAGAAGGATAATCAATATTCTGAGTAAATCTATCATTAATTATAAAGTAGAAGTTTTCTAGAAAAACTGTAGGATGTATATATTAAAAGAGCATATGATACGCCAAGAAAAAAAAAATACAATGACAAGTACCAATGTATGTCCCAGTGAAATTACTAGATCTCCAAGATAAATGAGAGAAAATGTACTGGGGGCATAACACGCATACAAAGATGAGTCACACATAGGGAAACCTGACTGTCCTCTGACACAAAGTCAGCATCATCATTTGACACCATGACATGCTAGGGCAGTACTCAAGGGAAAGAGAAAAAAAAACATCCAGATACAGACACAAGAATAGCATTCCCCAAAGTGATCATGAACCAAACACCATTTCCAGAAAATAATAAATGGATGAATAAAAGATGGAGCCTTGTGATGGATGATGTGTGCTGCTTTGACTCGCCAGTCAGCATTCATATGAGAAGGGATAAGAGAGTTTAGGAAGGAAGAAGTCCATTTGTAAATCATGATAAATTAGGAGAGAATATAAGCTAGGAAGTTACTTAGAAAGTTCCAGGAAACATAACAGTGTTTCATGACATCTTCTCCATTAGACCAAGCAATCACAGTCAAGGCAAAAACAACCCCACTCCACAGCCACTGTCATCAGCATTATGTGGTCTAACTCACTTAATTCTCACAAGAACCATGTAAAACATTGCTATTAAAACACTCGTTTTACAGACAAAAGAATGCAATGCATAAAACGTTAGCATGTGCCCAAAGACACATAACTACGTTTAGAATGTGCAGCATCAAACACAAAACAATCCCAATGTGCAGAGAGAAGAATGTGACATTAGGAGCAGGGCATCCAAGGCAGTGAATGGGAGTGTGGTAGATTGAAAGGATGGCCCCATAGGCTGAGGTGTTTTATGAAAATTGAGTTTGCCACTTCAACCCCTAGCAGGCAGATTCCTGCTTGGGGGGGGGGGGCATGTCACAGGGTTGGATCCTAAGGTGTGTCACTGGGAGCCAATCTGTAGAGAGCAACTTGAGCTCTGGGAGGGTCCTGGTTTGCGGTGTTGGCTGTTGGCGGTTTTTCTCTCTGCTTGGATCTGTGAAAGGGATCCAGCTTCTTGCACCATTGATGGAGGTTCCCCTGCATCTGCAAACTGAAATAAATCCCTTCGCCCCATAAACTGAGTCTGTGTGGATGTTCATCCCAGCAACTTGGAACTGACTACAACAAGGGTCATTTCTACACGTCCACTGGCAATCGAGGGGCTGCTGTTGCGGTACAGAAATTAATCTTAACAAGTGTTCAAGGCAGAGATTAGCTGAGAGAGAAATGTAAGAATAGTCCAGGACAATGAAAGAGTAAATACGGGTAAATATTTAGAAGCATTTGACAATGAAGAAAAAACATCATTACCTCCCAAAACATCCAGTTTTCTCTAAAGGATGTCCAAAGATGAGACCAGCCATCACTTTCACCTCACTTGAGAATCACATCTCCACAATACGCATCTGTGGAAATCTAACCACCTGCCTTAAACCACCTTTCTTGGATGTGTACACCACACAGCACAGAGGGAAGAGGTGCAACCTGGGTAACTGAAGCAGAAGTAAGGAGAAAGGTCAGACCACCAGTGAGTGGCTATCCAGTGCCCTCCCCCGGGTTTGTCTAGCTATCAGGTAGACCCTGTGGACAGCAGGTTTTGTGTCCATATTTAAAGCTTCTGTGTTTTATGCTTTTTGAAAAATTATCCTGTGTGATATAACTTAGTGATTTCAGTAACTAGGTAGCTGAAAAGGTTGATTCTGACGTATCATATTATCAAATTAACAAGCAACCAAATAATCCACAGTGTGGAACTCCTAAATAGAGCAAGGTGCTTTGAACCACACTGCCTCCTCTCTGGTTTCCTACTGGTATTGCGCAGGAACCATCTATTTTCCCAAGCTGAGTGAAATAAAGCAGGTCTGCATTTGTGAAAGATCCTAAAATTGCAAACGACACTGCCGAGCAGGCCCCTTGAGACTCGTCGCATTCAGAAGGTGCAGCACATCTGTCAAGCAGTACAGAGGAAATTATATATATATAATATATTAAATAACAAAATAGTCTGTTGTTGAAGCACTTTACTAACTAATTTCAAGGTCATTTCTGCCCTGTGGTGGAGATGGTAAGCTGTCCTTCCCCAGCCTTCTTTTCTAAGCATCTGAAAGTAGAACAAGGGACAGATTCTGTGTCTGTGTTATCACAAAACTGCTACTGCTTGGAAGCAGCAGACAATCCGTATATAAAGCATTGTATGGAAAAGGAGGCTGTCCCGCAGGGGCCAGGAGGGATGTGTCAGCAGACCCAGCCCTATACCCCAGCTGTGTAACACACAGGGATCCTTGCCGACTCAAACTGTGAGCAAAGAGCCTTCACCACAAACTGGTTGTGGAGCTTCTGGATTGAAATGAAGCTCTTACTTTAGACTTTTGATGGCCACCCATGCTTCCCATTCTAAGAAATAGATGATCCTTGCAATGCGTTTTTCATAAGAGGTAAAATAGCCGAGTACAAATTCGGGAAGGATAAAATGTTAAGCATCCCTCCATTTCCCCTTCCTCCCTGCTTTCCTTGCTAATCCACAGTATATCACACAATGTCTCACATAGTATTCGTTCCATAAACAAATGAAAAACTAAATATTTCTCAACTCTGGATATATATATGTAAATAAATATAATATTTATAAATTTATAGATAAAATATGCATAGATATATTTATTGTGACTGACCCACTCTTCTGAAAAGCCTCAAAACATTCTTATAAGACATGCATTTGTCACTTGTTTCCCATAATGACCAACGTACCCTGTGTGCTGAATCAATCTTTTCTTATATATATTTTATTTATATGAGAGAAAGAGAAAATGGGCACACCAGGACCTTCAGCCACTGTAAATGAACTCCAGATCCATGTGCCACCTTGTGCATCTGGCTTACGTGGGTCCTGGAGAGTCGAACCAGGATCCTTTGGCTTTGCAGGCAAAAGCCTTAACTGCTAAGCCATCTCTCCAGCCCATGACTCAATCTTTTCTCCCCAGCTTTTCATAGTTGCTCCCTCCACAGGCCTCCACAGTTCCCCCTCCCCCCACAAAACCTAACAAAGCAGAAGCAACTGTAGTCCCTCCCCTTATTCAGGCACTGCTGCAGGTGGTCCTCTGTGGCCCAGGACTCAATGATGGGGGTCCCAGCAGGGTTGGCACAGCACTGTGGAGCAGAGCTTGGTTTATATTTGCTGACACAAGATGGAGTTCATCCTCTTACCCGTCCTTACAGGGACACATCAGAACCACACCGAGACTTGGGTGGACGGGTTTCCGTGTAAAGAGTTTAGAATGTGGGTCTAGCAGCACGAGTATCTGCCCACTAAACAGGACACCAATTATAACTATCATAAACATCATCACAGTCTTTATACATGGTCCCAACTGCGCACAAGTAGAAAATTAAGGAAATTTTATTTCACAGGGATTCATTTATTGGTTGGTTTCCTATGCATTTCTTTTCCTAATAACCCTACACTCAGACTGTAACTAGATCGTAAATGGCGATGCCTTTGTACATTGACAGGATGTGTTACGATTTTTTTTCTCATGCATGACTTTAACTTCATATCATGCAGAATGATAGGATTGAATGCTTTCCTTATTTGGAAGAGAAAATCTTATCTTTGTGTTACGGTTTGGATCTGAAATGTCCTCCAAATGCTATATGTTAAAGACTTCGTTGCTAGCCTGTGGCACTAGGACATGGTGGGAATTTAGGAGGTAGGCCAGTGAAAGAAAGTGGGTCCCTGGGAGAATGAACTTGGGGTTGACCTCATCGTCAGCATGCGTTCGTTCATGCTCACTCTCTCATTTGTTCTTTCTCTTTCTCTGTCCCCTCACTCCCCTCATTATCATGATGTGAGTTGTTTTTCTCTTCCACCAGTTCCGGCCTTATAAATTGCCTTACCTCAGGCCCCAAAGCAACTGCAGCAGAAGACTATACACTGAAACCTCTGGAACCACGAGTCAAACAAATATTTCCTCTTTTTAAGCTGTTTCTCTCTCTAGGTTTCTGTCGCAACAACAGAAAGCTCACACGAAATTGATGGTGAGAGAACCAAACCTGTAGTGAGTCTTAGTCAGTGAGTCTAAAGAAGAGTTGGGGTCAGGACTCAAGGTAATAAAATGAAAAGAAGATCAGAATTGCGCTTCTGCCACTGCTCTTGACCATGCGGTTCCAAAGCCTTTGGGACTGGTTGGTGGGAGTGCTTGGAAAAGGCTTAGAGGCTGGGTGGAGAGAGCCTAGAATGATGTAAGTGGTGCTTACTGGATTATTCTGGTAGGAGCCCAGAAGATCAGAATGTTGAGAGGAATGCAAAATCTATGCTCCTGTAGTATCAGGTGGAACCAAGGACTTTACTGAGAACCTCACTAGAGACCATGGGTGTTACATTATGGCACATTTTGCTGACGCCCTAAGACTTTGTGTGAGGCTATTTAAAGGTAATGGGCTAATGAATCTGATGAAGGAAATTTCCAGGCCACATTGTCTTCATGCTGTCACATGTGTGTCATGTGGATTGCTAGCTGCTTTTATCCAGGGTGATAGTGAGAATTGTGAGCAAAGATTTACTGCACTGGCAATGTGGACAAAAAAGAGGCGCACACTCAATGAAGTCCCTGGAACATGTGGTTTCAGCGGGGCCTGGCACTTGTTTCTAAAGTAATTTGCACTGGACAATATCTTAGGGGATCTCAGAAATCGGTCATACTCCACTCATCACTGCAGACTCCACAGCAAAACTATAAACTCACTTAAAATGTTTCTGCTTTAAGAAGAAAGCGCTGACGCTCCCAGCCTTGCATACACCAGGCTGTGTAGGAATTTGACTATGCTGGCTTCATTTCACCAAGCACAGCCATCCCGGTGCTCAGAGGATCCTTCTGCTGTGTTTTCCAAAGGACCTGGGTGCTGCTCAAGATGAACAGATCCTGAACATATCCACAAGCAATTTGTTTTGCAGAGATGCAAAATGAAAGAGTTGTGGGATCTTAAAGGCTTCCTCCATCCAGATTTCAAAAGAAAGGCTGGGAAGCTAGGCAGAATGCAGCCAAGTTGCAGTTCCCTGAGAAGATGCTAAACAGTGCTATGAGAAAATGTGAAAAGAAATGTGAAGTTGCAGTGGAGACTGGCATTTGGAGCCACTAAGAACGTCAAGCATGTGCCAGGAGAGGCTGTAGTCAACGATCTGAGCTGGCCCAAGCCTGTGGCAAAGCGAGCCACAACAAAATATGCCACAGGGACAAGGCTGCCCGGTGCATTTGGAGCTACCATGTGCTGCAAATGGAATTATATGATTTCATATTTTCCCAGTTAGGTTCCCACCTTGTTTTGGTCCAATCCTTCCACATGGTTCTATTCCTTTTGTCATTGTATGTTTTGATGGAATGATTTGTATTTTTTATATTTTTATTTATTTATTTGCAAGCAGAGAGAGAGAATGAGAATGGGTGTACCAGGGCCTCTAGTCACTGAAAATGAACTCGAGATGCATGGGCCACTTTTGCATTTGGCTTTATGTGGGTGCTGGGGAATTGAATTTGTGTTGTTCAACTTTGCAGGCCAGTGCCTTTACTACTGAGCTATCTCTCCAACCCCATGATAAAAAATAAGTATTTTTATCACAATAGGGACTCACAGCTAAGAGTATGCCTTGAATCCAGATGAGCCTTTAGGGTTGAAGTTTTTTTTTTAAAAAATATTTATTTATTTTTATTGACAACTTCATTAATTGTAGACAATATCCCATGGTATTTCCCTCCATCACCCAACTTTCCCCTTTGAAACTCCACACTCCAGCATATCCCCTCCCCCTCTCAATTAGTATCTCTTTTAATTATGACAGTCTTGTGTAGGTAGTGTCAGGCACTGTGAGGTCATGAATATCCAGGCCATTTTGTGTCTGGAGGAGCACGTTGTAAGGAGTCCTACCCTTCCTTTGGCTCTTACATTCTTCCCACCACCTCTTCCGCAATGGACCCTGAGCCTTGGAAAGTGTGCTAGAGATGTTTCAGTGCTGAGCACTCCTCTGTCCCTTCTTCTCAGCACCATTGTGCCTTCTGAGTCATCCCAAGGTCACCACCATCTGAACAGAGAAGCTTCTCTAACCAAAAGTAAGAGTAAAATAATATATGGGTGTGGACATTAAGAGAAGTGCTTACTGGGCAGTTTGGTGAGCATAGTATATACATTTAGCCAGATACCAGCAGACATTATACCCCTAGGTTTCATGACTACCCCTGTTGTAGGTTTTCAGTATCAGGGATGTATTCCCTCCCATGGAGCATGCCTCCAGTCCAATTAGAGAGCATTTGGTTCCCCCATAGCAGACATGACACTATTGTACCCATTGGCTCATCTGGCCTGACTGGCCAAATTTAAAGCTTGCAGTGTCCACTGTTGAGTATCTTCGCTGGTGTTTTCTCTCTCTCCCATTGAACTACATGCAGCATAGCTTTTTCCATCTTTATATCAGCTGGTCCACATGGAGGGGTTTTCAGCTCAGCTCCAGCAGGATTTTTCAGTGATCTTGCAGCCCCAGTATGTGACATCTTCAGCAATAGGGTCTTACCATCTATTCCTGGTGGGAAACCAAGGGCCTCAGCAATGGCCTATAATGTTTTGGGGGTATCTGTGACCTCCTTGGCCAATAACTCACTGGAAGATATCCCATCCCTAGCACTGAAAATGTTGTAGTTACAATCTATTGCTTCTGAGTGTTCCATTGTCCAGGAAAGTAGATTTCCATATAACTTATTTCTATCTTCTTAGATTTTGATTAGCCCTCCCTCAATCTTTCCTTTACTCACTCTCTTCCCCTGACCTCACTGGAACTGTTGTGAATTGAGGTCCTCTTGAAGCTAGACTAATTTTCATTATAAGATGAACATGAAACTTTAATTGACATGAGTGAGTGGGTTGTATTTGAACTGACCCCTACAAGTCAAGAGCTAAAGGCTTAATTGCTAGCCTGTGGATCAAAGGGAGCTTCAGGAGCTGAGGCCTGGATGAAGTAAATAGATGACTGAGGGCACAGTCGTGAAGAGTACACAGCATTCCCAGCCCATCTGTCATACTGTCTGTTTTCTGGCCACCACAATGTCAGCTGTGTTCCTCTGCTACACAAACCCACCATAACGCTTGCAGCCATGTTCACGTTGCTGGATAAACATCCATCCAGAAGCAGCGGAGAGGAGGAAAGGTGTTTGTTTCAGGCTTACAAATTTCAAAGGAACACTCACAATGGCAGAAGCAGCTGGCTCATTTCCATAGATACAAGCAAAAACAAAACAAAACAAAAAAAAATCATCAAATAGCAGCAAACACCAACACCAGCAAGCACGAACTACAATGCTCCAACTAGTTTTGACACGCCTTAGGGCTAAACTTCAATATCCTCCCCCAATGACACACCTCTTCCCCAGTTGGGCTGCACCCACTGAAGACTCAAGATTCAAGCCTGAGTCTATGGGGCCCCACATTGAAACCACTACAATAATATTCTGTGTGGCCTTTGGCCCTAAAGCAATGGAGCCACATGAATACAGACTAGAAGCTCTGAAGCTGTCAGCCAAACCAATCTTTCACCACTTGAACTTGTTTTTCTCATGTGCATTGTCATCACAATGAAAAGTTTGTTAACACACTGCTTAGCAGAACTTTTAGGCACAGGCATAAGGGCACTTTTTCAAACTTTCCATGCAAAGAGAACTGTTGAAGTTCCTTTAAACTATTGCCTTTTCTTTTTTTAAATATTGTTTATTTTTATTTAATTTATTTGAGAGGGAGAGAAAGAGGCAGATAGAAAATGGGCATGTCAGGGCCTCCAGCCACTGCAAATGAACTCCAGACATATGCGCCCCCTTGTGCATCTGGCTTATGTGGAACCTGCGGAGTTGAACCTGGGTCCTTTGACTTTGCAGGCAAATGCCTTAACTGCTAAACCATCTCTCCAGCCCCCATTTCCTTTTCTTAAAAAGAAACATAGCAATGGTAGCACTAGCTTCAAGGTCATCTGAAAAAGGAATTTCAGCTGGGCATGGTGGCACATGCCTTTAATCCCAGCACTCAGAGGCAGAGGTGGGAGGATCGCTGTGAGTTCAAAGCCACCCTGAGACTACATAGTGAATTCCAGGTCAGCCTGAAAATTTACTAGATTAGTGTCTGGCATGTAAAATGTTAGCTATTCGTGTTTGGTAGCATTCGTACAATTAATCGGATTAATTTCAAAGTAGGTATCCTAGAGAAACTACATTGCTCTGACCTTACAGACATACTTTTATGATGAAGTCTATGTTTATTTTAAGCCCAAATTGAAGCAAGAATCCATTGGACATTTCTCTGTACTCCCATTGCTATGTGAAAAGGCTAATTTTAAAAGATCTTTCCTATAGACAGGTTAATACAGTCTCAAATCTTGACTGTCTAGTGTATGCATCCATACTAGTTACTGCTGACTTTCAAAATTTACCATTTGTTTTCACATGTGGGAATGACTCTTTGGATGTTGAGCATCTTCAGTGTGAGTCATTATATTTTAAGACCTAACAGAGTTAATATTTGTGGCCAAATGCATCTGGCTGTAGGATGTATGATCAATTTTATTTCCTTTCTTCTTATAATTTAATACATAATTAGTTGTGGAAGCAGAATGTGGCATGAACTGAGTGTCAAAAGATGGTATCAAAATACATTCAGATTACAGCCTATTTTTAATTCCAAATGCTTGCAAATCCATGAATAGACTAAACTTGAGGCAAAAGATAGCATTTCCTGACATTATTTTGATGCTGTATTCTTCAAAATATGACTTTTCTTTTTTAGCCTCAGCAGGACAGTTGGTCAGAAATCACTCATCTTTGCCTGTCCTGAGGAATGCATAGGAAGAATGTAGGGTTGATATCATGCTGCCTAGGACATGAACTAAGTTTGCCTTTATTGTCCTATGTGAGCTGCCATCATTCCCTCATAACACTGGCTCACCTTGTCCAACGTAGTAAGTCAAGAGTTCCATATAGCATGCATCACTTCGTGCATCTGGCTTTACATGGGTACTAGGGAATTGAACTGAGGCAAGTAGGCTTTGCAAGCAAGTGCCTTTAACCACTGAACTATCTCCCCAGCCCACAGAAGTTTGAACTAAGGTTGACTGGTTCTATTGGATTTAGTCCTATGGTAAGGCAGATGCGTCATGGCAGAAGGGTGTGAGAGAGCAGCTTGTGCATGGCAGTTGGAAGGCTTTCAGTTATTGTTGCTGTTTTCGTAGGTTATTTTGTTGCCACTGTTGTTTAATTAAAATCTATTTATTTTGAGCGCTTAACATACTTTTATCTTCTCTCTGTATCTTAACAATTTTCAAGCAGTTTCCATAAAGAGCCGTATACACAATCCTAGTGATGCATTGCTCCCCCACCCCTTGTTTTTATTCTGTGACATAATCCGTGTCTTTGAGATCTTGAACATACTAACTGGGCAAAGTTGAGACCTTGACACCTATCAAAGTCATTGAGAGATTCCCACACATGACAATCTTAACTCCTGCTACATTTAAAATAAACAGGAAATGAAAATGCATTTATTTTATTTCTGGTGATATCTGAAAAAAATCAATTATTTTCTATTGCCTGACAAACTTTATACCATATAATTTTGTGCACTGCATGGGGAAAATAATTTTATACTCAGCACTATCTGCAGGAAGCATAAAGATGCCCAAGCTAGCCTTGAGCTGGTAAGTAATCTGTAGAAAAACTGTCTAATAAAATCAATCCCTGGTATTTCACCTTGTCATTAATTCCACAATGACTATCTTGGTCTATCAAAATTGAAGTTTATTCATTTCTTATCAGGCTTCAGTCAGTGTTACTTGCATTCACCAAATCGATAGCTTTATATGATTGCTCAAAAAAGGGCATGCAATAACTTTTAATTTCCATAATAGTAATGAGAACATAAGCTTAGATATAGTTCACATTGTGTACATATCACTACTAAAAAGACATGCTGGATCCCAAATAGGAATAAAAGGACAGCAAAAAAAAAAAAAAAAGTGAATTTAATCCATAGCAAGAATGAATAAGAAGAATGAAGAATGATAAAATTTACTTTTAAAGAAAGTAAAGCGTTCAACAAAAACTACTTGTTAGAGCCTGGGGAGATGGCTCAGCAGTTAAAGGTACTTGCTTGCAAAGCCTCCTGATCTTGGGTTTAATTCCCCAGCAACCCACTTAAAGCTGGACATTTGCCATGGCAAGAGACTTGAACGTTGAACCCATAGGCACATGTTTGCACATGAGAACCACACACACATGCAAATGAATCAAGGTATTTTTTTTAAGTACCTAGACTTTTTAAAGGTATAAATTCGTATTCACTCTTGTGAAGCTATTTGAAAATATATGAAGATTATTAAAAATTTTCTTCCCTTTGACTCAGTATTCAAGTTTATCAAAGATTAGGTTCAATAATGAATTGATTACTATGGTAGTTTGATAGATGGCCCCCAATATATTCAGTGTTTTATAAGTTTATAGATTGCATCTGCAGCCAACTGGCTAGAGTCAGTGTCACTGGGCTGATTTTAAGGTGTGGTGGTGGGTTTGAGATTTCAATCTGAAGATATGCAAAGTGTGCCTAGCTGGAGTTCCTGAGGTGTGCTGTGATGGGGGGCTTTTAGCTCTTTGGCTTTTGGCTTTCTCTCTCTCTGCCTGGTCCTGTAAGAGCAGGCCAGCTTCTTCTGCCATTATGGAACTTCCCCTGGATCTGTAAGCTTCAATAAATCCCTTCCTCCATAACTGTGCCTGGTCTGGGAGTTCATCTCCGCGAACCTGAAGCCGTCTGCTACAATTACCTTATATACTTACATTATTACACCTAATTCACAATTCGTTTTTAAGGAATATTTAATGGTATTGGGAGTTATCTGAAGGTAAGTAAAAACTGACAATGAAAATCATATAAAAAGAAATGTTCCCATACTGATTTAACACAAACTAAATCTAGGTGAGATGCTGTCATTGTCAGATAACATTTTAACAATTCTGCATTTGACTTCATATCATGTCACTTCGAGCATTTGTAGCAGACAATTCAGGCTTTTGAATAGACACCATGTGAAACATTGCTACTTTTGCATGCAGTATCCTGTTCTTGAACTACTTATTTATAATGCAAGTTTTTAATAAATATTTTACTTTTATTTATTTGAGAGACAGGGGGGAGGGAGGGGCTCTAGCCACTGTAAACCAACCCCAGACACATGTGCCACCTTGTGCATCTGGCTTACATGGATCCTGGGGAATTGAACCATGACCGTTTAGTTTTGCAGGCAAGTTCCTTAACTGCTAAGCCATTTCTCCAGCCCTATAATTCAAGTTTCAATAGACACATTTTCACAAATTAGAAAGGATTCCTTTGTGGACTTACCTTTCTCTTTCAAAGATTCATGTTCAACTTCCCTATATGGCAGTCATAAGTGGGTGCTCAGCAACAATCACAAAGCACAGATCATCCCTATTTCATTTAGTGTAAGTACAGAAAGCCCAAGTCACCAGTTCTGTCATACCACTTTGAATCCCCAAGCCAGAATCTATGTAGGTTTGCACAAAATCCTCCTCATTGTAATCCCTTTACTCACTACATTCACTGAGAAGTTTCTCTCTGGTCAATAACCATATTCCACATGAGCTGTGATTTAGCCATCCTAAAAACCTGCAATGGGGCTGGAGAGATGGCTTAGTGGTTAAGGCGCCTGCCTCCTAAGCCTAAGAACACTGGTTCCAATCTCCAGTGGTTCCAATCTCCAGGTCCCACATTTAGCCAGATGGAAAGTGACACAAGGGCACAATGCCACACTTGACCACAAGGGGGCGCATGCATCTGGATTTCATTCACAGCAGCTGAGAGAATGCTGGCACGCCTATCTCTATCTATCTGTCTCCCTCTCACTCTCTGTCTCTCTCTCCAAAAATAAATTAAATTTTAAAAAAATTAAAAAAAAATTTAATTTAAACCCTGCAGTGTTGGGTTACTACAGAGATAGTTCTATTTTCTGTGCTATTATCCCCACCTCATGATCAAGAACATTATCATTATGTGTTGTGAGCAATTATCTAAGAATCATGATTCCAAGTAATGATTTCAGTGGGCATGATCCTGCACCACCAGCTGTGAGACACTTGCTCCTGCTGTATCTCAGCAGACTTGACAGCCAAGAGTTCTCAGGGAGTAGATCTCCACAACGTGGCAGAAACCCTCCTGTTTCCTAGAACAGTGTGATGTCTAGTAATCAGTGTATATTATATTGTAAGAATCCATGTATGGGGCTGGAGAGATGGCTTAGCAGTGAAGGCACCTGCCTGCCAAGCCTAAGAAGGCCTGTTTGATTTTCCAGGTCCCATGTTTAGCCAGACACAAAGTGACTTAAGGGCGCAATGCTGCACTTGCCCACAAGGGGGCACATGGGTCTGGAATTCATTCACAGCAGCTCTGAGGTTGCTGGCATGCCCATCCCCTCTCCCACTCTCTCTCTCTCTCTCTCTCTCTCAAAAAAAAAAAATCCATGTATGAATGTCACATGACTTTTTATGTATTTGTGCAGTGCTAGGGACTGAACTCAAGAACTTGGGAATGCTAGGAAAGTGCTTTATCACTGATCTACCTGCCCAAGCTTGTTTTTTAACTGCAGGGTCTCCTTATGTAGTTTAGACTGGCTTCATAACTCCCTATGTAGTCCAGGCTGGCCTTGAACTAACAATTTTGCCTCTGCCTCCAAAGTTCTGGTCTTTCCAACTACTTTGAAGGGTCACCCAACACCAACGTTCCAGTAAGATTAGATGGGGCCTCATTGGACTTCATTGGAGTTGAATCTCTCCCTGTGTCTCATCCTACTTGCTTCATTCTCACAGTGCCCAGAGGCTGGCCCTGGAATGCCTCCCTATAAGCTTAGTTGAGGACTTCCTATGTGCAAATGTTAATAACCAAGGTTGCTTTCTGAGGACCCCAGTCTGAAAGAGCAGGTTCTAGAAGTCACATGAGAAAACAACTCTAAAATATGAATTTTAAAACAATCCCCTCCTGGTTGGCTGGCTGGCTGTCAAGAAGGACTGCATCCCTGAAGTTCAATGTACAGACACCATCCTGTGTGGGTGATGCTAGGACACTTGTGAATTGGGGTAGTATATTGGTAAAAAGGGAAACATTCTGTGAAAGAGAGGATTTCTGAAAATGATGATCATGAAATTCCATAGCTGTTGTTGGAGGAAACTAATCATTTGCTGAAATGTTAATGAAAGATGGAAGAGATTTCAATCACTATACACTAATTGTGCAATATAGACAGCCTCAAGGTCCACATGTACAAACACTCTCAACTCTTGCAGCTACAGAGCTCTCTTCATTGCCACTTATAGTTTACCCAGTTAACATAATGTATTGGCAAAGTCGGTAAGTGTGGTGATCTGTAGGATGTTCTGATTGTACTGTTAAGCCTCAGACTCCAGCTGCCTGCCCACTACTTCAGACTCCTGTGCCTGTAAAGCCAAAGGACCTCGGTTTGATTCTCCAGGACCCACGTAAGCCAGATGCACAAGGGGGTGCATCCATATGAAGTTTGTTTGCCATGGCTAGAGGTTCTGGTGCACCCATTCCCTCTCTTCTCTCTCTCAAATAAATAAGTAAATAAACCAAAAAAAAAAAAAAAGTTAAAAAAAAATAGAGGTCTAGACTCTAGTCCATAACGTCACAGGACTAGATTCTTGATTTTTCTGTAGCCCCAGAGCTGATCAGAATCTGTGATGGTTTGAATGAAAATGCCCCAGTCTCTGCAAAGTGTTTGTGATTGCGTCCATATTGATTTCCAGCTGGTGGAGCCTTTGGGAGCTGGGGCCTGGCTTAAAGAAGGACGTCAAGGGGTGGGGGGCGGGATCTTGAGATTTATTTGAACAGTCCATTGGGGGTTCACAAGAGTTCATGATCAGTACTGCCTCCCGGTTTCATGTAGAGATGTGACCCCCACCTGACTGCTCCTGCTCTACTTTCCTGCCATGATGCAACTTCCCCTCAAAACTGGACGCTGGAAATAAGCCCTTTCTTTCATAAGTTGCTTCTGGTCAGATGTTTTGCCCCAACAATGAGAAGACCACAGGATGAAAGCAACCAATCAACAAAAAAACATGACAGTAATGGAAATATAATAATCTAAAATGAGAAATAGGGTAATCAAAAGACCACCAGGTGAGTCAGTTAAATCTCATCGATAGGGAAATAAAAATAAAATAGTAAAAAATATAATTATAAAATTGCTTTGTGAGTCAGGCAAGGAATCTGAAGGATGTTTATGACAGAAAATTGGATGCTATGTGCTGCTAGGAGGAGTTCAACAGATGAATTCTGTCAGTGTATTAACTAAGCTGCCTTGTGCCATCATCATCATCAAGCTAATCAAGTTGTTAACATCTCTGATCCTTTGAAACTGGAATAACAATACGGGGCCTACTTAACTTTGCTTTGTAAATTAGGGAAGTTGTGCACCAAACCCATTCTCACTTTGATGAAGTGTCTACTAGTTTATTTCTATTGGCTGGAAATCGGGAAGAGTGTAGTTCTGCGCGCTTTCCATTGCTCTAACAACATGTCTAAGCTAAACAACTGACACAAAGAGCAAAGGTTGACTTTGGCTCACATTTCACAGGTTTTCGTTCATGGTCACTTGTTACTGTTGCCTTTGGAACTGATGAGCCTACATCATGGTGAGAGTATGTAGTGGCGAGAGAAGAAATAAAAGTTTGTTCTATGACAGGCAGAAAGCAAGGTAAGGGAGGGTGGGGTCAGATTTCCCATGTCTTATTCCCAGTCTCCACTTATTAAAGGTCCCACCATCTTCCAACAGGGTCATAGGCCAGACACCAATCCGGCAACACCCAGGCCTTAGAACTGGAACAGATACTGCGCTGCCTTATGTGGCATCAGATGGCATCACAGGCATATGCTACAGCTCCATCCACAATTTACATAAGACGACTATGGCATCTTTTCACAACATAGGGGAACGACCTACAGAAAAGTCGCTATTTCATGTCATCATCACCAGGACTCTGTAGACAATTCTACACTAACCTTCACTGACAAAGCAAGGAAAACAAAGCCACCTGAAGGAAAATGGCAGAGTATACCTGGAAAAAAAATGTACACAAATTTGGAATAAAAGAGAAATATAACAAACTAGAGGAAGGTCCTGGGAAAACAGCCTCATTTTCCAAGAAGTTTACATAAATAAACTTTTAGAAAATAACCTCTCTCCTTTTCACCACAAAAAAAAAATACAGTTGTTTAAAATAAATGTATACAGCCAAAAAGTTACTAACCTTTCAGTTTCTGCTCACTGAGATTTGAAACAATTTTCATGAGTAAAATATGTCCAGGAGCCTACAACCTCATGTTGTCTATTTGATACATACAAGTTCATTTTCAGAACATAAGGGCAAACAACAATTCCATTCAGAGGAATCACTAGTATAAAATAACCTCCAAATAGATGATCAGTGATGTGGCTTTTAAAAACATGTTTCTAGGACATGTGTGAGTGAAACACGAGAGACTTAGTAATGGAAAAAATAAAATATTAAAATGAGAATTTAGTCTCACCAAAATTACTAATGGTCATAAACAAGAATATTGAAAATTGCATCATCATAGATTTAACTTTTATAATATTCAGGATAGATTATTCATATACAAAGCAGGATTAGAAAATGGTTCTGGGATAAAGTGCTTGCTACACAAGCCTGAATACCAAAATTCTCATCCCCAGAGCTCATGTTAAAAGGCTGGAAGCCATATCAGATTGCTGTCATGCCAGCACTGCAGACAAACGAGATGGGAGAGACAGACAGGAGACCTTTTCAAATCTCGTGCTCCAGCCAGCCTGGAAAACTCTTCTGTCAACAAGAATGACACGCTCTGCCTAAAGCAAAGTAGACGGTGAACACTGACACCCAAAGTTGTCCTTCCGTTTCCTCACACCCACTTGATGTGGCATGCGTTTGCCCAAATCACACATGCGTGACGTGGCACACATTGCCTGGACACACATACACCAAAATAACAACAATAACCAAAATAACTTATTTTAAAGGCCTCAAAAACTGGACAGTCTGCTTGAACTCACAAAATGAACAGCATGATATGCGATAATGACTGGTGTCACAGACCAGTCATTAAAATATTGGGAGCAAGTCGTTTACTGGCTAGAAGAATGTCTCCTCATCATTTTCAGAACAAGAATAAGTCCTAATAACCGTGTGCTTTGGGGAAACAAACAGCACATACAAAATCTTTGCCATTTCTCCATTTATTGAAACGGAGCTCAGCTCCCTTCCATGGAATGTCAGCTGCCCTCTAGAACTGCCTAAATAATAGAATGCAGAAGGATATTCTAGAACTTCGGAAGAGAGATCAAAAGAATTGTTATATCTTCTGCTTGGAACTTTTAAAATTTATTCTAGGAAAACAAGTCACCTTTAAGAAATCCCCACAGAGTCCAGACTGCCATACTCTAAGAAAGCCTAACCAAACGGTGTAGTCACATGGGGAGAATATGATAGCGAGTCAACCCTCAGATGGCTGAGACTCCCAAGCACCCTTTCCAGATAGGTGCATGAAGAAACCACAAAACTTTTGCTTTACCTACCCTCAGGATATAATCACATAGGATACACCAAACAAGAACTGTCCATTTTATGATTGGAAAATATAGTAGTAATTCAAGAGATGTTTAAGTCACTAAGTTTGAGGTGTGTTGTACTTACCTTTGTGTTGCTCAGACAAAACACCTAGAGAAAGCAACAGATGAAAAGATAAGGTTGGGGCTGGAGAGATGGCTTAGCAGTTAAGGCATTTGCTCGTAAAGCCAAAGGATCCCAGTTCGACTCTCCAGAACCCACAGAAGCCAGATGCACAAGGGGGTACATACTTCTGGAGTTTGTTTGCAGTGGCTGGAGGCCCTGGCATGCCCTCTCTCTCTCTCTCTCTCTCTCTCTGTCTTTCTCTTTCTCTCTCAAATAAATACATAAATAAAATATTTTTTAAAGCTTTTAAAAATTAAAAAAAGAAAAGATAAGATTTGTTTTTCCCTCCAGTCTTGAAGGGAAGCTCCATGATGGCAGAGGAGGGCATGGCATGGCATGGCATGGCATGGCATGGCATAAGCTGGACATCACTTCTTGCCACAGCAGGTGGAAGACAGCACAAGCGAGCTGAGCTCGGGCAAGGGGGAAAGTGGGCTATAGCATTACACCTGCTCCAGAAAGCTTCCACTTCCCAAACTGCCATCAGCTGGGGGTCAAGCACTCAAAATAACTCAGTTTATGGGAGGGTCATCTAATTCAAACAATGAGAGTAGCCATTATGTAGTCATTGATACCTGGAAAAGTATCAAAACATTAAAACGCTGATCTAGAACTAATTTCTCAACTGGATCTTCAGATCTGTGGGGTTCTAGGAGATGTTAGGCATTCTACAATCAACAGTAATTAGAAATAATCACAGATGACCTGAACTTTCCCGACTGTATAAGTTTGTACCAATAGTGAAGCATGACTAAGCAATTCTAACGAGACTCTTACTATCAACTGCAAATCGAAGCAAACATAAGTGTGTTCTTTTGGTTGTCTATTCTCCATTCTGGGGCATGAAAAGATGTCGACCATCACTGTTGTCTGTACTGTAAGAAGAAAATGATGCTAGTTTGGTAACAATAACAACTCTTTCACAACTCACCTTCCTCAATTTCCTATTAATATGTCACCATCTCATACAAGTGAATAGACAGGCTCTGAAGTATAATGAAATTTGGAGGTGACTTTTCATTTTCAAAAAAGAATTATTATTTGCTCTAACCAAGCTGTATCTGCTTCTTTGCTATTATTATACCCATTGTAACACATTGAATGTGTAGACTATTAAATAGTTGTAATGTGATAATAATTTCCTTATTGTAACTTTACCATTTAGTTATTCATTATGGATTTCTATGTTATATTTCATTGATGCTTTTTTTTTTCAAATATATTTTCATTTATTTCTTTGAGAGAGAGAAAGAAAGCGGCAGATAGAGAGAATGGGCACACCAGGGCCTCCAGCCACTGCAAATGAACTCCGAACACTTGCGCCACTTTGTGCATCTGGCTTATGTGGGTACTGGGGAATTGAAGCTGTGCCCGTAGGCTTTGCAGGCAAGCGTCTTAACTGCTAAGCCATCTCTGTAGCCCCATTGATGCTTTTTTTGTTTTACAAATATCTCTAAGATCCAGTGAGGTAATTTCTGAATATGAGGTATAAAAAGGCATTTAAACCTTCCCTAACAAATACTTGCTTTGAAGCACTGTGTTAGAGCCCAGGCTGGCCTAGAACTCTCCATATGGCCCAGAATGGCCACAAACTTATGAACCTCCTGCACCAGCTTCTCAGGTTGCTAGGATTTCAGGTACATGACAACATGCCTTGCCTTGTTTTTATTGTATAACTTTGAGGTCTCATTACAAAGAAATTTAAACAATTCTGATCAAATTTATTGACCTTATTGAATATCATCTTATTGAAGATAATGTTGAAAAGTTTTGCAACATGCTGAAAAATAAGGCTTTCTGAAAAACCAGAGTCATCAACAAGTTTTAACAATGTCATACTTCATGATATGAAAATATCTGTGAAAAACAATTTTCTGTTGCAAGAAGTGTGTCCTATAAAAGCAAGCAAAAGATAAATTTGGGGCTGGAGAGATGGCTTAGTGGTTAAAGCTCCTGTCTCCTAAGCCTAAGAGCGCTGGTTCCAATCTCCAGAGGTTCCAATCTCCAGGTCCCACGTTTAGCCAGATGCAAAGTGATGCAAGGGCGCAATGCTGCATTTGGCCACAAGGGGGCACACGCATCTGGATTTCGTTTGCAGCAGCTGAGAGGCTGCTGGCACGCCCATCTCTGTCTGTCTTCCTCTCCCTCTCTCTCTCTCTGTGTCTCTCTCCAAAAAAAAAAAAAAAAAAAAAAAAAAATAAATATTCATGGGGCTTCATAAGAAGTTTCTATCTCAGTAAAAAAATTGAATTTAATCTCTTATTCTCTTAACATTAGGATACTGGTACAGATTATTCCTACAGATTAAATGACAAAAAAAAAAAAATGGATGTTTCAAAAACAGGTTTACAAAACATAAACTCTCACCCAAGCATACGACATAAAACTACGTGATGACTAAAGTACAATGTTCTCCTTACAAGCAGAGAAGGTGACAAAGTAAAGGGAGACTTCTCAACAACATTTGTAAACTAAAACAATGTCTGTGGAAGTCATACGAAGATGACAGGCAGATTTTGATGAAGCGCTTTGAAGGCAAAGAAGGGCTTTAAAACACTGGTCTAGAGAACTTGGAAAAAGTCTTTATTCATGAACCAATGGAACATGTCTCTGAGAGGTCATGGATAATTTTATTTATTAGTTAGTTTGTTTATTTATTTATTTATTTTGAGGTAGGGCCTCACTCTAGCCCAGGCTGACCTGGAATTCACTATGTAGTCTCGGGGTGGGTGGCCTTGAACTCACAGCTATCTTCCTACCTCTGCCTCCCAAGTGCTGGGGTTAAAGGCGTGCAACACCGTGCCCAGAGGATAAAATGATTTCAGTTCTGGTGGCATTATTCTTGGAAACAAGAGGAAATACTATCTGTAAAACGTTATATTACAGAAAGAAAAGCTGAAAACACACAGTGAGAAAAGGGCTCTGCAATAAATGGTGATGGGCAAATTGGGTATTTCCAAGCTGAAGAATCAAACTAGGCATTCCTCCCTGACTAGGTGTCATACTTAACTCGAGTGGATTAACAACTTCATTGTATGGACTAAAATTACAAAACTACCAGAAGAAAACACATCACTGCATTACAACAGTCAAGGACTTTTTTTTTTTTAATGTGTGCCAAGCACTAAAAGAATTAGAAACATGGCTGGAGAGATGGCTTAGCAGTTAAGGCACTTGACTACAAAGTCAAAAGACCCAGGTTCGATTCCCCAGGACCCACGTAAGCCAGATGCACAAGGTGGCACATGCGTCTGAAAACTGTCTGCAGTGGCTGGATGCCCTGGCGTGCTCATTCTCTCTCTTTCTCTCTCCTTCCCTCACCTTCTCTCTGACTTTCTCTCTCTCTCTCTCTGTCTCTGTGTCTCTCTCTCTCTTAAATAAATAAATAAAATTTTAAAAAAAGAATTTGAAAGAAAAGGAAAACTGGACAAATTGATTTTCATCAATTGAAAAGCTTATGCAGGACCAATCAACATAATGAAGAGACAACCCACAGAATGGGTAGATATTTCAAACCATGCACTTGGAAAGCAGTTAACATCCAAGCTGAATAAGAACCACATCCAGTAAAATCTCAACAGCAAAGAAGCAAGGCTGTCAAAATGTGAACAATTTTTAATTAGATACTTTTGGAAAGACAAACTAATGACCGTCAGGCAGATGACAATATCTTCAATATCACTAATCATCAGAGAAATGCACATTAAATCAAACATGAGCCATCACCTCCTTCTAATAAGAATGGATATTAAAAAAGAAGGCAGGTTGGGAGTGGGGCCACATGCCTTTAATTCTAGCACACTGGAGGGAAGCAGGGGTGCGAGGATCGCCGTGAGTTCGAGGGCACCCTGAAACTACACAGTGAATTCCACGTCAACCTGGGCTAAAGCTAGACTCTACTTCAGGGGAAAAAGAAGGAGGAGGAGGAAGAGGAGGAGAGAGAGGAGGAGAGGGAGGAGGAGAGGGAGGAGGAAGGGAAGGAGAAAGAGAAGGAGGAGGAGGAGGAAGAAGAAGAAATGATGACAACAGTGCTCGCAAGTATGTGGAGAAAAGGTCTGTTTGCACATTGTTGGTAGCGATATGTTCAGCAATTAGGAGAAGAGCATGAAACTTCTTCTAAAACTAACAATAAATTTGCTAAATGGTCCAGTAATTCCTCTTTAGGTACATATGCAAAGGCAATGAAATCAGCATGTCAACGAGATCGGGGCATGCCCATGGGCATCATAGCACTACTCACGTAGATAAGGGATGGAATCAAACCAGTGCCTATCTGTGGCTGAATGGGTAATTTAAAGGGAGATTATATGCAAGGTTCAATACCATTTACCCATAAAAGAGGGAAACCCTATTTGCAGCAAAATAGATAAAAACAGATAGTGGAAAACAAATATTCCATGCTTCCTTTCTTAGGTAGTACATACAAGGTAAAAAAGAGTCAAACTTGTAGTTTCACGTTACACTTTTCTGATCCATACACATACAAGATCAAGTGAACAAGGCAGGTGTATAATTCTCCCATTTAAAAATGGGAGATCCACCATCTAAAGATCCACCTCACTTTTACCATGCAGCTGATTAGAAAATGTATATAACATCCGTAATTTCAGGTTTCCTTTTAGTTCGTAGTGCTTCGGATTTTGGGTTTAATAGTTCCATTATTACATATTATAAAAAATCCTCTTAAAGTGATACTAAATTAATTTGTAGCCTTTATTTAAGACAAATTTATGAGCAACATTTTTTAAAAGAAATAAGTGGAATTTTGACTTAATCCATTTACTCAATAAAAATGCTTTTAAACACCCTCTGAGCCATTAAAAGTAAATTTTATGAAAGGTAAAATATATGAATGACTACTAGTTTTTCTTAATTTAGTAAAATATCATTTTCTATTTTTAAGTTCAGGAAAACTATTGTACATATCTCATATTATAGAGCATTCCTATCCTAATGTGAAGAATAATGTGATGAGGTTTTTTGGCCAGTGTTGGTAAGGTGTAAAAAATCAAGCAGAACATTCTTTTTTAAAGACTATCTGCACATCACAGGGTGACAGAGAGAGACAACAGAGCTTTGAAAACCATTGTTTACATATTTTAGAATGATGTGTCACATGCGATAAATATATTATTGTTAAATAAATAAATGAATAAAACGTTAAGGTACTTGCCTTAACTTAGCATAACTTACAGTCATAGAGTTTGACAATGGGATTTCAAGAATAATCGTATGTGGTTCACTATTGCCTAACAAATTGAAAACTGAAACTTGATAAACTCTCTCTTCCAAATTGGTGTCTACTGTAAATGACTCAGCAAAGCTCAAGCCAGAAATAGCAGACATTTAAGCAACCAAGGGGAGACATCGGTTTATTTAACAAGCTCTAGTTTCAACAACAACAAAAAAACAACTCAAATTTATTGTCACACCCTAATAATATTTTTTATAGCCTCCCCAAGATTGACTTTCTCAAAAAGTGAAGAGTTTTCCAGGAGCTTTTCCAAAGATGCACCCTGGGCAATCAATTTCATTCAGTAGAGGTTTGTGCCTGGAATGCAGAGACTGAGGGGACATGGAGAAATCACCAAACAATTACCATCAGCACTACCCTGTCCATTGAGAGATGCAAAGATTTAGCATCAGTCTGAGGCCTCAAAAAGTATTATTTACAAGAAATGCACTCCTATTTCATTGGTATTCTAAAACTTTTAGTAAGTTCATCAACAAATATTTATATTTTTTAATTTGTTAAGAATATTTTATTTGGGCTGGAGAGATGGCCAGCAGTTAAGGCACTTGCATGCAAAACCTAACCGCCTGAGTTTGATTCCCAGTCTCCACATAGAGCCACATACACAAAGTGGCACATGCATCTGGAGTCCCTTTGCAGTGGGTAAAAGCCCTGATGCGCCCATTGTCTGTCTTTCTCTCTTTTATTTCTCTATGTAAATAAATAAAACAGAAATAAATATTAAAAATAAAATAATATTTTATTTATTTGTTTGAAAAAGAGATAGAAAGAGCAAGATCATGGGCACACCAGGGCCTCCTACCACTGCAAACGTACTCCAGATGCATGTGCCACTTTGTGCATCTGGATTTATATGGGTACTGGGGAATCCAATTCAGGTGGTTAGGCTGTGTGGGCAAGCACCTTAACCACTGACCAGTCTCTTTGGCCTCTTTTTAAAAAAAAATATTTATTTATTTATTTATTATTTGAGAGAGACAGACAGACACACAAGGAAGCAGATACAGAGAGAATGAGAATGGGTGCACCAGAGCTTCTAGCCACTGCAAATAAATTGCAGATGCATGTGCCACTTTGTGCATCTGGCTCTATATGGGAACTGGGGATATGACTTTAACCACTGAGCAATCTCTCTAGCCCCCTTTTAAAAAATAAATATTATTTATTTATTTATTTGAGAGAGAGGGAGAGAGAGACAGAGAGCAACAACCGACATTTATTGTTATTTATTATTTATTATTATTTTAGTATTATTATTTCTGAGGTTGTTTATAATCTAAAGGGAAGTTTATTTAAAAAAAAAAAGTGACCTAGAAGTGGCCTAGAAGTGTCTAATGTTAGGATCAAATTCCACCCTTCTTTATATTCTTTATTAAAACTTGAGCAAGATTTTCTACTTTTTAGCTTCAGCCTTCTTCTCATGTTTAAAAATACCGAAAAAAAGTAAATCATCTTAAAGGTTTACCCCAGCTCTATCTTCCTGTAAGTCCAAACTGTCACATTTTGCAAATGGAGCAATCTGGAGAAAAGGTTTTTCCCTCAGCATCTTTTTTTTTTTTTTTTTTTTTAAGACAAAGTTGAGAAAAATTCAGTCTAGGACCAATTGGCTCCTTTGCTCTGGGCCTGTGATATGATATATATCATGGTGGGAATGTGGCCAGTGCTCATTCACTTATGGCTGGGCATGAAGAACAGCAGCAGATCCCAAGATGTTCCTTCAAGGGCAGAATGGTAGTGCCCTGTAGCTCTTCCCATAAGTGCCACCTTTCAAAACACTCAGCCTTTTGAACAGGTACTTTGTGGAATCATTTCAGATTTGAAGTACAATACTCTACCTAATTTTTTTCTTAAAAAATATTTTTTAAAAAAATACATTAACTTTGACCTAGTCATTTTAGTTTTAGGAATTAATACTCTTCATATAATTTTTGCTATTCTCCTTTAAATTTTTTTTATTATTTATTTGCAAGGAGAGAGACAGTGAGAAGTGAGACAGATATAGACAGAGAGAATGGGTGGTGGCCCAAGGCCTCTTGCCACTGCAAATGAACTCCAGGCACTAGGTGCATGCGCCACTCTTGTATCTGGCTTTACATGAGTACTGGGGAATCAAACTCCGGTCGTTAGACTCTTCAGGCAAGTGCCTTAATCACTGAGCAATCTCTCCCGCCCTATTCTCCTTTTAATGAGAAAGAATGCTTACTGTAATATGCATTAAGATAGCATAAAATATGAAATCAGCTTGTAAGACATTTGTAATAATATTGAATAAGGTGATAGTTTAAATTAAAAGCAAACCACTGTCACCCATAACAATAAAGCCCATGCTGTAGAGTTAAACAGTCGATGTAGTATGCCACAATTTGTTTTCTAATAAAGGACATCTGTACCTCAAAATGTGTATTCTTAAGTCCATGAAAATTGTTCAAAAAGATACCTAATGCTTATCTCAAAACAACACAGAGGTCTGGGGAGATCTACTTTGTATTTTTATTCCTCTGTTGAGGAAGTGTTATTTATGAACATATATTTTGCCCACAAATCAAATCAAAGGGTTTTCTGAGTAGACAAAGAATTAAAGAGATAAGCTGAGTGAGAAGGTAAGGATATTTTAAGAGATATAAAAATAATATTAGTTCAATATGAACCCTCCTTTCCAGAAAACGACTGTTTTATATATATTAAACAGAAAGAGAGTGAAGAAAGTTGACCTGGGACGACCATGAGATGGAGCAAAGCTCTGAGGAGAAGGAGCAAAACATGGCTGATTATTTCCCTTGACTGAATCAGATAAACAAGAGAAGAGAAGGAAGAGAAAAGAAGTTTAGGGAAAAGGGGAAAAAAGGAAAAAGAGAAGAAAGCAAAGAAAAAAATAACTGATTTGAGAAAAATACATTTGGCCATATCCAAAGGTAAGCAAAATGCACCATGTTCACATTGTGTAAAGAAAGGAATTAATGCTGACCCATTCTTTGTGGGTTGTATACTTCTAGACGTCTGTTTTATGCCCCGAGGTTTCCTAATATTTTTGACACATAATTGTTCCCAGTAGTCTACAGGAAACAGAGGAGAAAGATGGTTATTAAAAAAAATTCAGTTGTTTGAAAAATCAAAGTGATCATATACAGTGTGTATTTCAGAATTGCTGATTGATTTTGCACATCTTCCCCACAAAAAATAGCATGTGTGGTGATTGATTTATCAGCATCATTTAACAATTCTAGAATATAAACTTACTTAAAGCATCACATTGTATATCATATGAACATGATTATAACTGTAAATTAAGTTAAATTTAAAATATTTTATTTTTAGTTATTTATCAGAGAGAGAGAGAGAGAGAGAGAGAGAAAAATTGGGCATGCCAGGACCTCTAGCCACTGCAAACAAACTCCAGTCTCATGTGCATATGGGTTATGGGGAATTGAACCTGGGTCCTTAGGCTTCTTTCTGGCTCCCAAAATTAAATGTAAACATGAAGATATTATAAACAGGGAACACACTGCTAAAATTTCAGGAACAGGAGAAGGAAAGAAACAAGTTGCACAGAGATTATAAAATCTAAATGAGAGTCAAGAAATGCAGATGGGGCTGGAGAGGTGGTTTAGCAGTTGAGGCACTTGCTGACAAATTCAAAAGACGCAGGTTCGATTCCACAGTACCCATGCAAAGCCACATGTACACGACGAAACATGCATTTGCAGTAGCTAAAGGTCCCGGAAACCCATTCATTATCTCTCTCTCTCTCTCTCTCTCTCTCTCTCTATATATATATATATATATATATATATAATAAAAAAATAAATTTTTAAAAATGCAGGGCTGGAGAGATGGCTTAGTGGTTAAAGTGCTTGCATGCAAAGCCAAAGGACCCAGGTTCAATTCCCCATTACCCACTTAAGCCAGATGCACAAGGAGTCACATGCATCCGGAGTTTGTTTGCAGTGGCTGGAGGCCCTGGCATGCCCATTCTCTCTATCTTCTCTCTTTCTCTTTCTCTGTGTGTGTGTGTGTTTTCAAAAACTAAATAAAATAAAAATTAAAAAAATACAGGTATATATAATGGTAAGTTTTGAGAAAATAAATATTGCACAAATGGAAAATAGCAGGGAATAAAGGGCAAGCTATGTATGTAGGCTGAGGTGAACCAGGTTTCGTAGAGCAGACATGATAAACAGCAAGCTGAGGAAGTCTGTGAGCACAGGCACACAGAACCGCTCAGGGAACGTGGCAGAGACTGACGAGGCACAGGTGGCATGGGAGAGTAGCCATGGGGAACAACAGAGAACCTCTTACATTATTAGAAGTGTACTCTTACTTGATTGACAAGTGCCAGATATTTCAGCTCTTCCCGATTTGAAGAGCCTGAACACTTATTCAGACCAGAGATGAAGGAAAGCATGGTCACTAAGGCAGGAGCGGAACTGGAGCTCACTATTCAAATACAAATTAACACCAGGTGAGGAGTTTCCATGAAGTGGGCCTGTGATGCGCAGCAGTGTTGCTGTTTTCTAACAAGGCTGCTGATAACAGCTACTACGGAAGAAGGGAGGCAGCAAGGAAATAAGGAATCCCACAGGTAGAGACAACACGAGGAACGGAAAGACAGCACATCCCAAGTTCCCACATTGTGGAACTGGGAACAATAAGCTTATTTCTACTTCCTTGCAAGGGGGCATTATTAGTCACTCAGAAAAAGAAAGGAAAATGTCCTAATGTGCACAGCCCTCACTCTATACCTGTAGAGAACCACCTTGAAATTTTCTTTTTCGATAGACTCGGAGGTAGCCCAATTGCCTAAGTATACCATATTCTCAGCAAACGAAGACGTGAATAAGCAGGTAGGAAATTGGTAAAATAGTAAATCATCCAGTTGGTCCTTGTTTCTGTGACTTCATTTTGTTTGGGAAAAAAAAAAAAAAAAAAAAAAAATATATATATAAATTTTAGAGTATATATATATATATATATAATATATATATATATATATATACTCTAAAATTTTCTTTAAGGTGGATTTGACATATTACTGCTGGTCTTATATATTTTCTCATATCGTAAGAGTCTAAAAGCTACAATGGAGTTCTTTGTATGTTCAAACACTTAACAAACTAGCTAACAATGACAATATACTAAGTGGATCAAATCTTCACGATGGGAACTAACTATACTTGGTTTTCCCTGTGTCCATGCACACTTATACTTTGCTGGAACATGATCACATACAATGTTGTATTTGTTTTACAATGCAGTTCTGCTTTCTTAATTTGAGAACTAAAGGAGTTTCTATATTAACTCATGCCCAAAGACAACATGGTTCATGTTAAATCTTAAAATCATTTTAAGTCTGCAAATGTAAGCCTCAGTGTGCTAGTCTACCTTTCCTAATTTAGTGTCCTGTCACTTCATTCCGTGACATTCATTCCCTATTTTAGTCATCAATTAAATTTCCTCAAATATATACTTGCTAAATGTCCCTGGTAATCACCTTCTCTAAAGGGCCATGCCAGATCCTTTAATCTTCCTGAAAGCTTACCTGTCCTCTGTCTTAATTAAATGATAACTTTAAAGCCCTACGTGATCCCAGCTAAGAAGTGTTAGGCAATAAAATGAATGGTTTTAGCTTCTGATAGCGGAAGTTCCTGCTGGATTGCATATAGATGAATCAAACTTTAAAGGGGGAAAATTCTCTTTATAAAACATGGTTATCTAGATGTAAGACGTGCAGAAGATAATCAGACCTTTCCTGTGCATTGCTGAAGTTAAGATTCTATGAACAAAATGTAATTATTTTTGATAAGAGACTTAATCTCTATGTATACGAATGACCCAAATCTCACATGTTGGATATATATATTATTTATTTATCCATTGAGAGAGAGGGAGGGAGAGAGGGAGAGGGAGAGAGAGAATGGGAACACCAGGGCATCCAGCCACTGCAAACAAATTCCAGACCCATGTGTTATCTTGTGCATCTGGCTTATGTGGGTTCTGGGGAATCAAACCTGGGTCCTTAGGCTTCATAGGCAAATGCCTTAACCTCTAAGCCATCTCTCCAGCCCTTGAATCTTGTGTATTTGACCCAAAAGTTCTAGGTTTTTCTGCAGACTATTATGGTAGACTTAATATTCATGATAAACCGGCACATGCAAATTGATCCATCCTCCATAGCTCAGTTGAGCACGTGTGATCAGAGGTCAAACAACACTGTAAGGTCAGAGTCATCTCCCAGACTTGGACAGATGTTTTTCTTTTGATGTTAACATAAGCTCGGGAATTAATGATAAGCCCATGGTACCCTGGAAGGTCTGAGACTGTGGCAGAGGAATTATGGACTTCAGTTCAAATACGGTTGACATGAACACACACTAGACTCAAGATGGCTGCAGAGCTGAGCCCTCCAACCCTCCTTGTCATACCTTGGGAGTGAGTCATGCAGCTCTGAGTGTCACAGCTACTGCATGCCTCACTGCTTCCTTTCATTGTTGTGTAGAAAGCCTATATGGTTCTTTGGGCAAAACTGAAAACTGAGTTTCTAAAGAGGCTTTAACAAGTGAAAGGAACAGTTTGCACCCCGGGTGTGGGGGGGACAAAGGCGACAGGGTAAGTAATTAAAGTTTTTAGGGATTCATTTCATTTACCAAGCTCAGAAAGGAGCTTTGGGTGGAGAGGTATCAAGGTTGACATTATGCATGAACACTACTCTTTTCTTTCATTCTTTCCTGAAAATGAACTTGAATCCATTTCTTTCAGTGCCTGCACAGAGGGCAAGGCTTGGGAGAAATTGCATCTTACAGAGGCCCACTCCGTGGTCACTGAAGGACATAAACTAGGTAGGTGCAATAGACATAATACCTTAAGCCAAGTTCAGCAGGTATTTCTTTGCTAATCAACAAGCCCAAAGTAGAGGAATGCACTTGTCTCTCATCACACAGATTCTAAAATGTCCCTGTCAGAAAGACTAGGCCATCGTATAGATGAGAAGTTCTCTTTGAGTTCTTGTACGTCACGTAGAATTACACGCCTCATGACCACGGAGCGCACCTCTGTCACGTGCAATTTTCCAGAAGGAAGAAGCAATTGGCATCAACATAACTTAGACCTACCTGAGTATGATAATAGCAACATCAAGTTGACTTTCAATCAGGTTTAGCATTGCTTTTAAATTCTCTACCAAAAAAAAAAACACAAAAAAACTCACCCTTCATCTGGACCAGAGTAGATCCATCCACTGCCACCCCTTCACTGGTACAGCAGGGCACGGCTTCATCTGCTGGAGCAGTTTAAGTTATAAATAGAACTTGCCTCTTTCCTTACTCTCTGGAGTATCCCAGACTCCCGACGTCTGCTAGTTCTTTTGCTTCACCTTCCTCCTCTGCACAATGAAAGGAATGCTAAACTGAAACTCAAGGGCCCCTGGGAGTTACTAGTGGGTTTGCCACATAATCATACATGTTAAATGGGATAAGTATACGGAACTAAAATCACATTCCCCTTTGAAATTCAAATGAAATTTCTCAAGCTCACTAACCCACAATTTTGCCATTTTTGTGCATCCCTGAGTATTTAGTTCCTCGTAATTGCATCTGGCTTTGAGCTGATGCCTTTTACTGCCCTTGTCTCAGTGTCTTCTTTTTCTTTTTAATTTGAGAGAGAGAGAGAGAGAGAGAGAGAGAGAAGAGGCAGAGAGAGAATGCACATGCCAGGGTCTTTTTGGCTGCTATGAAGGAACTCCAGATGTGTGCGCCCTTGTGGGCATGCGTGGCATTGCACACTTGCATCACTTTTGTGTCTGGCTAAACGTGGGACCTGGAGATTCAAACCTGGAGGTTCTTAGCCTTCGCAGACAAGCACCTTAACCGCTAAGCCATCTCTCCAGCCCTCCGTGTCTTCTTCACCACAACTGTTGTCCCTTTCTCTACCTGATCCCGGATCCAGGGGAGCAACACGCATCCTTTCCCAGGTCTCACCCACCTACTCCCAAAAGGAAAGAAGCTGTGTATTTCGAGGGCTGTGGTTAGTCCAGATCCCCAGCACTTATGTGCAATGCTGGGTCTGGTGGCATGTACCTATCACCTTGGCACTGGGATAGGGAAGACACAGGGAATCCCTGGGGTTCCCTGGCTACATACTCTGGCTGAATTGATGAGCTCTAAGTCCAGCTAGAGACACAGCCTGTTGTATAAAGTGCAGAGCAACCGAGAAAGGCCCAGGCCTCCACATGCAGGGGCACACTGTGGTGGTTTGATTCAGGTATCCCCCATAAACTTAGGTGTTCTGAATGCTAGGTTCCCAGCTGATGGAGATGTGGGAATCAACGCCTCCTGGAAGCACAGTATTGTTTGGGGCAGGCTTATGGGTGTTATAGCCAGCTCCCCATTGCCAGTGTTTGGCACTCTCCTGTTGCTATGGTCCACCTTATGTTGGCCAGAGGGTGATGCCACCTTCTGCTCATGCCATCATTTTCCACTGCCATAATGGAACTTCCCCTTGAGCCTGTAATCCAAAATAAGCCTTTCTCCCCCCCCTCAAAAAAAAAAGCTGCTCTTGTTCAGGTGATTTCTACCCGCAATGCAAACCTGACTGCAACACACACCCAAGAACATGAACCTTCACATACAAGTATACACACATGCAAACATCCCTGCCACACATACACACACAAAACAAAGAGATTACAATCCAACCATGTACATATTTTAACCTCAGTCTTGCACCTCAAGCCCTTCAGGCTCCTATGCTTAGATCGGGTCAGGACTGTCTGTTTATTTTATTTTATTTTTTTTTTTGTCTGTTTATTTTTAAGCAGGTACCAGCTCAAAACCTGTCTCCTGGGTCTGTTTCTTCAACTCTCTTCCCAGCAAACCTATTGTTATCTCCAACAATTGGAAGTGCATCTGTCTACTCTGAAGTAGAGACCCCACCAGCCCAGGAAAACGGACAGAAGCTAGACACTGTTCTATCATTGGACCTGTACCCATTACATTCTGAAATAAACGTATGAAGGTGTGAAGATGTGTGTCCCAACTGATATGGTGTGTAGTATTCCTCAGAAGTCTGTTAGTTAGCTTTACTGTTTTTTTTTAAAGTTTTATTTGTTTATTTATTTGAGAAAATCAGAGAAAGAGAGAGAGAGAGAGAGAGAGAACAGACAGACAGAGAGAATGGGCACACCAGGGCCTCCAGCCACTGCAAACGAACTCCAGACATGTGCACCTCCTTGTGCATCTGACTTACGTGGGTCCTGGGGAATCGAACCTGGGTCCTTTGGCATTGCAGGCAATCACCTTAACCTCTAAGCCATCCTTCCAGCCCAGTTAGTTTTACTTTTAATATAAATGTTTTCCTCCACAGACAAACTTAGTATATGAAAGGCATCCAATTAATTTTTGTTTCCTTTCTTGGACTAACAAAAGTTCTGCATTTCCATTGGCTTCGCTGCTTATTTGGGCAAAGGTCAATAGTTTATGAGCCCTGATTATATCAAAATAAAATAATAAAATGATGAATACAGTGGCTGCTTCCCTTAAGCTATTCATTTCTCAGCATTACACATATAATAACTGATCTCCTTTTAGACTGAAGAATCCAACTCATTTGTGTGTGAGAGTGAGAAAGGGAGCTGTAGACAGAGGTAGATGGTGTGATTATGTGTCCTTCTGGGTGTTTTCTGAAGTGTTCTCCTACCATAGTTTTACTTTTCATGATCAAACCTTTTCCATATTCAATACGCACACCTAATAGAGTAAACCTGGGCTCTCCATTTTGAAGGCTTTTTTGTTTGTTGAATTTTTGAATGTCTATGGCCTGTTGTACCTCTTCTATGTACTTCATGTTCAATCAGTTGTTTCTGCTTTACAAATGTCTTGCAATGCCTTCTGGGCCATATGTAATTTGAGGGCAATCTCCCCATTTATTTTCTTTCAGCATTTCTTCTCACTGTCTGGTATACTTGCCCTGTTATATAGGTACTGGACAAATATTTGAACAAAGTATGTACCTTCCATGCATATTCATATTTTTATCACTTTCTGCACGTCTTCTTTCCTTTTGACTCCATTACTTCATTTCTTGACACCAAATTTCATGCATTACTGTTCATATTATATTTCAGTCATACTCTAACCCTTTCATCAATAAAATCACATCATCTCCCACTCTCTGTGCTGTGTAAATAACATCAAAAGTATAGTCTAAAAATTCTTAATTAATTCTGATGACAAAATGAATTTTTCCTTTTTCTCCTACAAACCTCAACTTAACCCTTCTTAACCTCTTCTTAACCCTTTCATTACAAAGAAATCCCCACCCCTAACTTTCTAGAAATCATACTTAGCTACAGAATTACTCTTATTTGTTTTTTCTTATTAATAAAGCATTGTTTAAGAACAGTAAGATACATATTATATTTCCTCTTGCTAATATAATAAACATCATGTACTCATTTTATAAACAATGTAGTAAGATATCTCTTTAGCTATTTACTTCTTAGATTCATTTTTGCCTCATTTGAACTTTTATCTTTATTAAAAGGGGGACAACACTCAGGTTTTAATATTAAAATAATTATATGGATTTCTAATTCTATTACTTTAAAATATAATCAAGGCAGCTATATGAATTGTGATTATTATTCTTTTTTTAAAATTTAGTAACTGTTAAACAGTAGCAGAATCATTAAAACTTCTTATTTTAGGCTAGATGTGGTGGCACACACCTTTAATCCCAGCACTCTGGAGGCAGAGGTAGGAGGATCACCATGAGTTCGAGGCCACCCTGAGACTACATGGTGAATTCCAGGTCAGCCTGAGCTAAAAGAGTGAGACCCTACCTCAAAAAAAAAATCTTACTTTGTATCTACCAATATGTCTAAGGTAATTATTCAAAATATGTACTAATTGTTGAAGAAGTTGAAATGTTAAAGAGCATCTTGTAAATGTGATAAATGCCAGAAGATGTTCAACCTCTTGACAAATATTTTTCACATTACTTTGTAGCTACTGAAATCCTATACTCAAGTCACAGGCACGCACGCACATTTAGTTCCTTCATTTTGCCCAGGTGTTCAAAGGAGAGGCAAACAAATCTGACCTCCTCTGGCTAGAACAAAGCATACATACAAAAGGTGGATTGGCTCTGAAGGACTCTAGGTTCTCAAGAGTCATCTCCACAGGGCCTGGCTGAGATCTGTTCTTTTTTTTTTTTTTTTTTTTTTTTTTCAAGTTAGGGTTTCACTCTAGCCCAGGCTGGCCTGGAATCACTATGTAGTCTCAGGGTGGCCTCAAACTCACAGCATTCCTCCTACCTCTGCCTCCCAAGTGGGGTTAAAGACGTGAACCACGCTCAGCTCTGCTTCCTTTTTTTCTTTAATGTAACCTTCTTTAAGCCTGCCTCTATAGGGCTTTGATTACTTTGACTACCGGTAATAAAGTTGTAAAGTATATCTCTTTCTATGTGTGCAAGAAAACACACAATACAATTGCACATTTCTGGGTCTACTCAACTAAAATAAACCTGGGAGGGAGAGACACAGCATAGAAGACAGATGGTGTTTTTCCTTTATCAATATTGCATTTCAGTGCTGGAGAGATGGCTTAGTGGTCAAAGCACTTGCTTGCAAAGCTTGAGGTCGCATGTTCAACTCTCCGAGTCCTATGTAAGCCAGATGCACAATGATGCAAGCATGCAAGGTTGCACAAAAGGTCGCACGCATCTGGAGTTCTATTGCAGTGGCTGGAGGCCCTGGCATGCCAGTTCTTTCTCACTTTCTTTCTGTCTCTCTCCCTCTCTTTCTCACATAAAAAAGGTGGTCTGAGCTGGGTGTGGTGGTGCACGCCTTTAACCCCAGCACTTGGGAGGCAGAGGTAGGAGGATCAATGTGAGTTTGAGGCCACCCTGAGACTCCATAGTGAATTTCAGGTCAGCCTGGACTAGAGTGAAACCCTATCTTGAAAAACCAAAAAAAAAAAAAAAAAAAAAAAAGGCAGTCTGTTGGGCTTGCCTCAAAAAAATTAAAAAAATGCATTTCCTCTTTACCTACCACATCAAATGCATAAAATATGGCTTCATTAAGCATTGTTTAATTTTTTAACAAATTAAAAGAAAGATTATTCAAATTAATGGCTATTTTAACAATCAGAGAGTGCAGGGAAACAGCTTAATTACAGCATTTTGTTCCAGCTTTAAACAAACTCGCTGTGTGGCTGTGGGCAGTTTGTCTCACCAGGGCTCAGTTCCTTCATGTAAAAACAAAGAGGTTAAATTAGATGTCATCAAAGATTTCTTCAAGCATTAAAAAATCATAATCCTAAATTCATAGGAGATTACAAGTGGTGCCCAGGAAAAATTATAAACAGTTACAATTAGCTTTTTCCAAGTTTTCAATTAACTTGCTCAACTATGAATACTGTGATAAGACTGCAATATAATTGTGATTAATGTTGTAATCGTTATGATAATTTTTACCATCACAAATCAGGAGGAGAAATCCTATGGCTACAAAGGCAACAGAACATTACAGGTTTCTGCTAATCTTGAAAACCTTTTCTATTTATATACTTTTATAGCCTAAGAAACCATCTCAGTAGTTCTCACATATGGAATCTTCATAAAATATATCCACAATAATTGAGACTATTGGAAGGCATGGGAAGTCATTAAATGAGGACTTCTGATTGTCAGGGAGGGGATCAGTATGATTTACAGGGCAGACGAAAGACTGGTGCCCAGCATTTTAAGTGGTTTTATAAATTCCAGATCATTTCAAAATTTCAAAAGAAGAAAGCTTTGAAAGCTCACTCAGACAGTACACAAGTATACAGCTACTGACATGGACCTTCGCTAAGGAACCTCCGGGAGTCTAGACAGCTTTGTTATCTGCCCCCACTCTCAGGCCAGATTGCTGCTGACGTCCACAAAGTTCTTTGGCGGTGATTGAGTCGTGTCTGTTCAGTGGTTTGCAACATCCCATTTCATTCCAACAGTGACCACGCAGGGAATGGAAGTTTAGACGACTCTGGTCTCATACCAACGACCAGTTAACACCCGGCTCAGGAAAAGGAAAGGGGCCCTCTGTTTTGTTTGCCTTGTCATAATTGGGCTTAAGTGGGAGTCTAGACGACCTTCTCTGTGTAACTGAGGGTGTATAAGGATGTAAGGATGTATAAACATCCTTAAAGATACAGGAGTGAGAGGTGAGGAAGGAGAATGTGTGCAAAGAGGCGCTGAGGGGTCAAATGTGAAGCATGTTTGCCTTCTGAGGCTACATTAGAAGTAAACAGCAGGGGCTGGAGAGATGGCTCAGAGGTTAAGATGCTTGCATACAAAGCCTAGCAGTCCAGGTTCGATTCCCCAGTAGCCACGTGAAGCTAGATGCCAAAGTGGCACGTGCATGTGGAGTTTGTTTGCAGTGGCAGCAGACCCTGTAGCACCCATTCCCTTTCTCTCTCTCTCTTTCTTTCTCTTTCCCTCCCTTCTTCCCTCCCTCCTTGCAAATAAATTTTATAAAAAAGTAAACAGCAAACTATGGATTAAGTTACACTCAGGCAAGCTCATCTCCAGCCAATCAGAAAAGATCTGTGACATCATAAATAAGAAAGAGACATCAGGGTTTCCTGCAGGGTGAAACTGAGGACTGATATTGAGGAAAGGGTAATGTTAGAATCCACACCAGTCTTCATACCAGGCCTGGAGCCTCTTGAAGGATCACTCCCTCATCTTGCTTACTTCCTCCAGCATACCTGAGCCTTACCATGGCTTTTATTGAGCCAATCCAATCTTTCTATAATCATCTGGAAAAAAATTTTCCCACCAGGCATGCTGGCACATGCCTTTATTCCTAACAATCAGGAGGCAGAGGTAGGAGGACCACCATGAGTTCAAGGCCACCCTGAGACTACATAGTGGATTCCAGGTTAGCCTGGACCACAGTGAGACCCTACCTTGATAAACAAAAACAAAAACAAAAACAACAACAACAAAACAAAAAAAAAAAAACAATTGCCTTTAGCACATTTCAGGAGTCCTTAGTGAAGCTGGGAAGCTCAACGTCCGCTGTCTGTGTCAGTTTCTTCTGTTCGGCCACGCCACTGGTGACAGGAGGAGCCAGACCTCCTACAGCAACTTCTAAAGGAAGGTTTCTGGGGATAGTGTGCATGGAAGAAACTCTTGAGAATTTGCTATTACCCCCACTGGGTAAAGAAGGAAATTGAGTAAAGAAGGAATGAAGCCTTAAGAATTGTTAGGTCTTGGGGTTGGAGAGATGGCTTAGCAGTTAAGGAGCTTGCCTGCAAAGCCCAAAGACAATTGTCCTGTAAACATGTAAGCCAGATTCACAAGGTGGCACAAGCAGCTGGAGTCATTTGCAGTGGCTGGAGGTCACTGGAGTTGGATATGAATTCCAGCCCAAAGGTGTAAGAGAGCAGTTTGAGCTCTGGTGTGTGTGTCTGTGTGTGTGTTGGTGCTGGTGTTTTGCTTGTTGCAATTTTTCTGATTTATGGAAATCATCAGCTTCTTCCACCATTAATAGAACTTCCCCTTGGATCTGTAAGCTGAAATAAATCCTTTTCCTTCCCATGAACCGTCATCTGTTTGGAAGTTCAGCCCAGCAATGTGGAGCTGTGTACTACGCCCACTATTTCGTATGCCTATTATAACCAGTGAGTACTTTAGCTGTACTGGGTCCTAATAAATTGCGTTCTAAAGTTTTAGAAGCAAGTTTTTTTTTCTTACCAGCAAAGCTCTTTCCCCCTCATCCTTACCATTGTATTAAATTCTTGAATTTTACCAATTGATAGTGCATGGTTGTTTTTAGTTGGCTTTTTTTTCTGGTTATTTGAGGTAATCATGTTTATTTTATATGTTCCTTTATATTTGCACTTGAATTTCCTTTGGTGTTATTCTTGTCAGGGGTGGTGAAAGTGGTGTATATATGTCACAACAAAGTAACCAGGTAGGTATAGAACTGCATGGCACTTCAGAAAGATAAAGACCACATGTTTATATATGTGTATGTGTGCATATGTGTGCATAGGAGTATGGATACGAAGCATTACCACAAGAGAAATGGGGAAGAGCAATAGAATATGTGTGACACGAAAGCAGAAATGAGACAACTGGAGATGGAAGGGAACAAGTGGGTCGGGGGGATAGGAGAAAAGAGAGGAAGAAGGGACAATAAAAACAAATTATGCTTCAAAATTCCATAGTGAAATCTAATGCTTCATATGCTAGTTTAAAATTAAAAATTTTTAAAAATGTGGTTCCCTACGTAGCTATAGCCTGGAGACTCACAAAAATTGAATCAGCCTTCACAATTACATTTGTAAACTGAAATATAATATGCAGTAATTTACACTGACTTTGTTGTGTGTATATTACAACATCCATCCTCACAATTATCATGTACTTATTCTGCTACTCTTAAAAATCATTGGCATCCCCCAAATAAAAACAAAACCATAAAACAAGAATAATTTGAAATAATTGGATATATTTCTCTCAAAATCAAGATGAATGAGAAAACTGCCACATGTTTCTCTGGGATCAAATGACCCTTTGAATATTTAAGTGAGTTATGAGGATGTGAAAAATTCAGTGCATGAATGATTAGAAAAAAATAAAGGAAGCCAAAGCATGACCAACGTCTACCGGCTATTTCTACAAAAGGAAAACGAACCAGACTGTGAAGCAGCTTCTAAGTTTCCATTAAGGGGCTATCAGTCATCCAAGGTTTTACTGCCAGGCATCTTAGAACAACTCATCTACTAGTGTATGTCATGGAAATTTGGAGATGGAAAAATCTTAATTTCTCCACTTGCTATAATTACCATTGTTATTAATTGTCTTGGATGTGATGGGAACCTTGGAGGAGATGTTTCAAACAAGCACAATTATGATGATGGCTCAGGACTTTATGACATTTCATATTTTTCCCTGATTTATATGCCGTTTGGTTACCCATTAACATGCTTTGTCGTGTTCCATACAAACTGAAATGGGATCAATGCGCATCTTAAACTCATTATGCAGATATTACAAATGCAAATTGCCTGCTACCTACAGTGTAGTTAAATATCATCGTGCAGTTTCCTGCTACTTAGGAACAATTTAGAAATAACATCTGCAATTTCAAAATGTGTTTTCTTTGTCTATTCAACCTTGCAGCGTTCCCAAATGCCTACCAGATCTTGAAGAAAGACTCGCAAAGTCAAACAGACGATGCCCTCTTGGCTCACTAGATCAGTGGGTTAAAATTTTTGAAAAGCTTGCACATTGTTTTCAATTCTGATATCTTTACGGTACATCTTGCACCACCATCTGTTTGGTAAAGTATCAGCGCAAGCAACGGGTTATAGGGTTATCAGCAGATGAGGGCAAACTTCCAAGGAAGAGCTTTTGTTCTTTTCAAATGCTTCTCACAGCAAAGCAACAAGTGCTGAGCATCGCTGGACACCCCAAAGCAACATTTTGGGCAGCATCTCCCACAAGCAGCCTGACAGAATGATACCAATCAGAAAATGAATACTCAATTTGGCCCAAAGTGTAACAACGCTTCCAGGACAATATAAGCTTAAAAGCATAATTATGAGACTGTTTCTCATTTGAAAATGTCATGGGAAACGTGTGAAAAATTAGTATGCTGTTATATTCTCTTCAGAATTATCAGAAAATAAGTTTGATTTCTTTGCCTCTTTTGAGCATCACCTTTCCAAAAGGCTAATCTCAGAGTTCACGTATAGTTTTTCTTTTCTTCCTCAAGCTTGGAAGTACATTTGCACTCTCAATAAATGAGGATTGATGGCTGTTCTGAAAATTTCTAAAATCTACTAAGACACATTGTATCTGAAAATGTCAGAATGAATGACACTCTTAATGCAGACTATGAAAATAAAATATAAAATAAAAATAATAAAATAAAACAAAAGCTTTCTGTCTTATTTCTTCCTTACACATCCGCCACCTGCTTTTTCTTGCATACATCTGCCTGGATCGATCTCAGAGCAACAATTGAATCTGAGCAGCTCATCCATGCTCTTTTGCCATGGGAAGATGCTAGAGGAGATCCAGACAGAGAATTACATTTTACAGGTTTCCTGGTATATTTCTTTCCTTTTGTCAAAAAGGAGGTCACAACAGTTGGAAGTTTCAAGGAGGAGGTGGAGAAAAATAGTGGAGGAGGGGGTCAGAATTACAAAAGAAATTGACACTTTCAGATACGGGACTCACTCTGCCAGATACCTCTTTAGTTTCTGTAAATGCTATTTATGTAAGAGTGGGCCAAATATAATGATAGGATTCAAAATGTATTGTCCTCATTTCATTTGAAGGCATTTGTAATGAACCTATTCCAGGCTACATTAAGAAAGACATTAGATGGGCTTACCAGGACTGTTGTAACAAAAGTGCACAGGCGGAGTTAACAGCAGCTTCATTTGTCATAGTTCTGGAGGCAACAAGTCCACAATCCACGTGTGGAGGTGTGGCTCCTCCTGAGATCTCTCTTCGTAGGTTTGCTGATGTTCACCTTCTAGCTATGTCCTTACATGGGATTTCCTCGGTGTACAGATTTCACTGCTTTCTCTCTGAGAGTCCAGACTTCATGGTATAAGGACAGCATTTAAGTTACATTAGGGCCGACCTTTCTGATATGACCATTCTTCTGTCTAATCAAGCTGATTAGCATTAATTAGGACATTCCGCATCAGACCCGAGTGCCTGAGATTGGTCACTCCCAGAAAATTTCAAGGATGCACTAACAATCAATAAGGGTACATAAAAAGAGGTGTATTCATTGTAACTGATCAATGCTTAAACTGGATGGCATATTATAAAGTCCAGACTTATTTTATCTAAATACATTGATATTGCATATAGACTATTCTTAAGTCTACTTATACCTGCAGTTGTTCAGTGTTTTTCAAAGATGATTTTCTTATTGTTTCTCCATGTTCTTATACTTGAAATATAAAGTACAGAGAAGTTATGTTATGTAGTATTATTGTTGAACTCCAAATTTACCAACTAATTATGCCATTCTATTTTGTGACTTCAGACTTTGGCACATGACATCTTTTCCTTCTAAAAAACTCTCAGACCTCTCCTCCAACATCTGCCCTACCCTTTGCTACCCCTTTGAATTTTATTCTCATTATCCTAGTGAATCTCTGGCACAAGACTGAAAATTTCCACTTCAAGATGCATTTATTTTATATTAATTTCTTTTACATCTATTGCCCATTTGTTTGTATGTGATCTGCACATACTATGAGATCCTCAAAGTCAGAAACAGGTGTTGGGAAAATGGCTCAATGGTTTAAGGTGCTTTCTTGCTTGCTTGAAAAGCCTGATGGCCTGAGTTTTGATTCCCTAGTACCTACATAAAGCCAGATGCACAGTGGCGTATGAACCTGGAGTTCATTTACAGTACCATGAGGCTCCAGTGCACCCATTCACTGCCTTTCTCTGCTTTCTTCTCTCTCTCTCTCTCTCTCTTCTCTCTCTCTCTCTCTCTCTCTTTCTACTTGCAAACAAAGTTAAGAAGAAATGAATTCAGAAACTATTTCCTGCTCATCGCTGTTTCCTCAAACCTCATTGTATCTGAGGCATGGAAGTGAAGTGACTGCCTGGCTGAATCAATGAATTAATCATTCCCTTGCCCATGGTGGGCTTTAAGGTCACTCATTGCCTGGAGTTCGTGGAGTCGTGGATTCACCTACCTCCTGAAGGTTGTTCCTAGTTCTTGAGGGTGGGAATGGGAATATGAGGCCCATTAGCTCCCAATGTGTAATTTAGCTGAGCTTATAGCCTTGGATTTAATTGAAAAGCTCAAAGACTGTTATTTATTCTGGAATTCAGTTCTTTATTTCCCCATATGTTTTTAAGTCTGTTAGAATTTCCAATTTGGAATTCTTATTTAATCAATCAAATTTGTGACATTCATCATTAATTTAAACCCTTGCAAAATAAATTCTTCATTTAAATTTTTAGCTATTTTTTCAGAACTCATAAATACAAAATCTTTGCATAGATTAGCATTTTGGAAAATAAAGGAAACTTGAAAGAACTCTATTAACAAAACCCTGACAGATTTTGATGGGAAATAATTAAATGATAACAGTAATGCCTAGGATCATAAAAATAAATACGCTGGTGCTTCTCTTCTCACATTTAAATGCTCTCAACGGAAAAACCCCACGATGAACTGTGAAATTATAATTGTTTCCCAGGAGAAAGTTATCATTGTCGTGCCTGGCACTAATTCCTACTTTAGACAGAGCTTTCAAGGCCTGCCTCTGATTCGTAGTGTATGGGGAAAAACTAGACACACACAAAAATGGGAGTTTTATTATAAGCATTTTCCTCATTCATAAATACCAACTATTCTGAGATAATTTACTTCACGTGCCAGCGTTGTCTAATGAGTATGGACTGTTTTGTGGTCCAGAGGTTGTAAAGGGGCCTAGCTACAGCAGCATTTGCCCTCCCAATTCCAAAGATGTTTCCAGAAAAGATTCTCAGCACAGAGAGATGGTAGACACAGGCCATGTGGAGGAGAGTATGAGGTCACACCAATGTCTTCCTGAATAAGTAGCCTGAGCAAAATGGAAAAATGATTACAATTTATTTTTCAATCATCTTTTAATACAAAAACAGTTTACGTTCAAAGGTATGGTGTGTGCCATTTTATTTGGGAACATGGGATCTCCAAATTCTGCCTAACACATTACAGTTTTATAGGTATGGACGATTTAAATAGAGAGCTGGATTATTTCTATAACACAAATGTATAACGTTCCCTCATAAGGGACATGAAAAGTGAGCCCTTTATCCTTTAACATGAAAAGAACTCCCAGGGGCTGTAGAGCTGTAAGCCTCACACTCCTTAAGCCAGCAAGCTGGGAGAGTCCTCAACAAAGAAAAGCATTCTCCAAGAATCACAATGGGATAATGCTTAGTCCTTTGAGGGATGCTGGGTATGAGAACAGTTTGGAGTTGTGAGAGTCAATAGTTTTCTATTTTAAACTTTTCTGTCTTTTTTATTTTTTTACTCTTCATAGTTTCCATGCATTGTTTTTGTCATTGGAAAGCAAAAAAGCATGTCATGCTGTCAGTTTTTCTTTTAATGTACTGCACTTGAGCACAAAAGAGAAGAGGTGAAGTACTTAAAAGGTTTTGACTAATTTGCATGAAAGGCTTTAAAAGATTGAGTCACAAGAAGACTGAGGAAAGAGGATGTCATTTAATCAGAAAAGAAGCAACTTTTCAGAAGCAAATGACTGATAAAGACCATTGATTCTCTGTATGGGAAAGCATCACGAATGAGGTTCTTCATGAGTCATAGCGCCCCTCAGTTTTACCTAACATCTCTTAAATAACCAGGACTGTGAGTGTGAGTGCGAGTGAAAAGCTCACGGTCTAACAGTGCCCAGCGTTTCCTGAAACTGTTTTAACAGCTGAAGGAAGAGCATGTATTTCCGAATCTGTGCAGGTAGATGGAAGCCCAATAGACAAAGACCCACAGAAGCCGACGTAAGTTCATTCACTGATGGACTTCTAGCCTCGGCCACAAGGTTTGGCCCCAATATTTTTGTGTAAAAAACACATTCTCAGAGAGATAGCTAAGAAATTAAATCAAAGAAAGAAAATTTAGGACGCATGTGTAACCTGAGGAACAGTCAGCTGTTAGTGGTAAATCTGCAAAGGGACATGGGAATGGATAGAAGTGGTTGAACCAATATAGCAATATATCCTTGGGACTAAGAAAATCCCTAATCAATTCAGTTCATTTGTACAGTGAAGTGGACATAGACAGCTATGAAGAAAACGAGGGGAAAATGGTCAGGAGGCCTGGACTAAAACATTCTGACAGCCCAACAGTGCATAATGTAATGATTTACAACTTTTGGATTTTATTTGGATATTTACTCTTACTTCATACTCTGACAAATCCTCATTCTTGTCGTAGAACATCTTCACTAAGGAAAATAACCAACTTACGTATTGCTAGAGAGAAACTGGAATAACATATAAGACTGAAAGTGTTTCTAAGAAGGAAGCCCCAGAGTGTGGGTGGCGCCAGCAGAACTGGCTGCAGAAGCAGACAGCCACAGCTTCTGTGTCAGGAACTCAGGATTTGTCATCTCAACCATGGGCCTAAGCACTGAGTGCCAGCGGGAAACAATAAAGAATAACTAAAAGTGCATCATCAGAAGCATATAAAACTGCACTTAATCCAGTCCAAATTAGTCATCCAGAGAAGGAGGAATCAAAAAGATTCTTCGCAAGAAAGAGTTGTGCAATTTACAGCCATGTGTCTAATGAACAGACTGTAATTCCCATTGCATAGTGCCTTCAGTGATGGGAGAGGCTGCATTAAGCATTATTACTCAAAAAAGTTTTCTTCACTTGAGGAGATATAGTTATTATTAAACTTTTAACAGAAAATTCTAAATGTGTACAAAAAGGAAAATAACATAATGAATCACCTTATACAACACTTATACATTCATGGCCAGTCTTTTTTTCATATATAATCTTGGTTTCAATCTTAGAATATTTTGAATTCAAATTCCAGACAGCATATCAATGCATTATAACAAGATAGACTCTACAACATAATCATGATGCCATTTTCATAGTTCACACTATTATACTAATCCCTTAAAATTGTCAATTATCTAATCAGTGGTTGAATTTCCTATGTTGCTTGATTTTTTAATATGTAACCTATTTATTTTAGTCAGGACTTTAAAAGGACTATACTTTGAAGTGACTAATATATTTCTTATAAGTTTTTAAACATAAATACATCTCTCACTTTCTATCTTTCTTTGTTAATATTTCTAAAGAATTACATTTATTAACCTGTGGTTTTTTTTTTTCACACTTGCTGTTGTTGAATTTATTATTACTATGGCAACATTTAACTTACTTCTTTGTCCCCTTGATGTCAAGTAAATTGATACTTGGAGAGGCTTCAAGAAATTGAGACCCTCAAAATTTTTTGAGAAAAAGAAGTTCATTTGAATGATATTATTTTAAGAGTATATCTTAAGGGTATATCATACCTGTAATCATAGCACACTGGGAGGGTGCAGCAAGAGAGTTAGGACTTTTCAGCCAGCTGAGCTATATATTGAGTTCAAGACTAGCCTAGGCTATAAATAAAGACACTATCTCCAAAAAAAAATAAAAAAATGAAATTTACTCACTTCATTGAAAATAGCTCACTGTCAAGGATAGTTATATGGTTACAAAAACTTCTTATAAAAAATTGTCATTGAAATAAATGTAAAACAATACCATAGTAGTGCCCTTTAAAAGATATGATGTTCCCTATGTAACTGAAAAATTATTTCTTATTGCTGTTGCTTTAATGAATTTTGTTCTGGAACTTATAGCCTACTCAATAAGGCATAGCAGATGCAATCAATTAATTAAGAATACAAACAAGTACATGAGAAGATATTTAATAGAATGGGCTTGAATGTGAAAACTCTCATGAAGAAGATGAGAGGGAGAAGGAAGGAATAGAAAGTTGGAGGAAAGGATGGTGAGAGGAGAAAAATAGAATTTTCTATATGGGATAATAAATAAAATACTATAAAACTCTTGATAACCAAATTTGGAAAAAGATACAGAGAATAGCTATATTTTGATATTTAAAGATAAAATGACAGAAAGAAAAAAATAAGCCTTTAAAATAATTTTATGAATACATATTCAAAGACTATACAAATATTTAGACAAGTTTTACTGGTGGCCTATATGTTAGGTTTTATTATAGACTATAGATACCAGGTTATTTTGTTTTTTTTGACATAGCAAAGCAAATAATATTGATTATATTACCTGTAAAAATTGAAGTGTTTGTGACTGTAATACCCATTATGAAACTAGCCTAGGAAAAATAAATGTATGATAATAGATTATTAGAGTAATTAACAGACTCAGAATGGGATGAAATATGTATATAAGAGGTTATTAATAGATTAATCCCATCAAAAAGAGATTCAACAGAACTTGTCATCGAAGGACTTTTCCCTACTGAGGTGTCTGTGTGGCAGTTCTCTTGTTATGCATTCTGAGATTGTGAAAGTTTTCCTGTTCCACCCTCTCATTCGCCCTGATGGATCCTACAAACTATTCCTGGATTTTGTTCACAACAACATCATAGATCCTGTACTGAGGGAAAGGCATAAAAGTTCTGATTTTCTACCTGTAATCATCCTGGCATAAAAGTCAAGCACAGCACACGTGCGTGTTTACATGTCATGTTTGTATATTTATTTGGAATGAAACTGTGACTAATATGTTTTATGTCTACTGGGAATTTACCTAAACTTTTCTTCCTGACATCTGCTATAACAAAAAAAAAAAAAAAAAGAAAAGAAAAAGATAGCAGATGTTTAATTTATCCTCCTGACATTTGCTTGAACGTATTCCTAGTGATCTAGACAATGTGCTGTAGCTAATGCATCGTGCTTGACCTACTAGCAGCAACGTGACACAATTTATCATCCCCGACTGGTGGAGAATCCTCTCTCCCAACCTCTAGGATACCATACTGATCAGCTCACGCCCCCTCTCACAGCACGGTGGGCTCCTTTGCCTGTCTCTGTTTTCTGACATCCAAGTGCCTCAAGGATGAGTGTCCTGATCTTTCCTTTAATCTGTGCTCTCGGTAATCTTACTCAGTCTGTCAAGTTTGAACACCGTGTACCAAATACTCCCGAAGTTAGACTGACCACGGAGGCAGCTCGCTAATGGGCAGTCTGGTAGTTCCAACTGTCCCTTCATGTGATTGTCAAGTAGCCATGCCAAATGCATAACGTATAAACTGGATCCCTGTGCCCCAGGGTCAGCTGCTTTCTCCTACCATCTTCACTGTCTATTAAGAAAGATGGGGAAGGGGGCACTGGAGAGATGGCTTAGAGGTTAAGCGCTTGCCTGTGAAGCCAAAGGACCTGGGTTGGAGGCTCCATTTCCCAAGACCCAAGTAAGCCAGATACACAAGGTAGCACATGCATCTGGAGTTTGTTTGCAGTGGCTAGAGGCCCTGGCACACCCATTCTCCATCTATCTGCCTCTTTCTCTCTGTGTTGCTCTCAAATAAATAAATAAACATTTTTAAAAAAAAAAAAAAAGAAAGATGAGGGGCTGGGGAGCTGGCTCAGCAGTTAAAGATGCTTACAAAGCCTGTGGCCTGGGTTCAATTCTCCAACAACTACATAAAGTCAAATGTAAAAAGTGGCACAAGCATCTGGTGCTCATTTGTAGCAAACAATAAGAGATCCTGGCATACCCGTATGAATGTAAATAAATACTTAAAGAAATAAAAAAGAAAGAACAGGGCATGGTGGCACTTGCCTTTAAACCCAGCACTCACGAGTCAGAGGTAGAAGGATTGCTATGAGTTTGAAACCACCCTGAGACTAGAGAGTGAAGTACAGGTTAGCCTGGGCTAGAAGAGACTCTACTTCAAAAAATAAAAACTAAAAATATATATATTTTTAAAGATGATGTCTTTATATTTGTTCAGAGCAACCAGATTTAGTCTTGTATTTTTTTTTCATGCCTACCCCAAAATAAAATCTTTAAGCAAATTATGTAGATTCTTGCCCAGCCTGTGCCCAGAACTGGCTATTTCTCTTCACTTCTCAGCTCATGTTGCTCCCAGCCTCTAACTGTCATCATCTCTCACCAGGATTAATTCAACGGTCTTCTAACTGATCTCCCAGCTTCAATTTTGTCCACTCTCCCTCCCACTAGACAGCAGTCTCTTTGCTCAGCCTGGTAACTGGAGAGACCCATTTCAGCCTAAGGTATCACAGGAATCTCTTCTCAAAAGTCGGAACATCTTATCCAGGGATGAGGCCAGAGAGGAAATGGAGTCAAGAGTAGATTGTGGGGGTGGGCTTTGAAGGCTGCCATGTGAATTTGATGGTCTGTGTAAGAAGGGGGGATCTTTGCAATGCTTTAAGCAGCAGCACATTTGTCTTATGTGATAATAATGGCTGTAATGAAAAACAAAGTAGAGAGGTAGTTAAGCTCAATTATTACATCAAACTGAGTGTGCCAGAAAAGGTCCAACTCCAGAGAAGGAGCCTTGAAGGAGCAAGCTCGTAGGAGTATTTGGGGAGTTCGGTTCCAGACACTAGGAATAGCAAGTATGGATAATGACCACATAAAAACAATTCTAAGTTGAACAAAGATTTGTCAAATAAATTGCAAGTCTCGCCTTATTACCAGTAGAGAATGTTAAGTTCCTTATAATTGTAGTTCTTTCAAACTTTCTTTGCCAGTGGTGTATTCTAGAAAAATACTTTACACAATATTCACTTAATGACAACTTATTGAATAAATATAAGTAATCACATACTGAGCCAATCTTAAAAATTATTTTCAGTGCACATATATGGATGCATCCAATGTTATTACAGAATCCACTGACTTGTGCTTTTCACATGAATTTAGCCAATGAGAACAGAAAATCTATGAGCAGATCTTAAAAATAGTAAATAAATAAACAAATAAAACTTTTCCCTACTGCCACAGTCCCCCTAATCTGGATAAGGTGACACTTATGTCTACTGTCATTTCTCTTTATTTTGCTTTTAACACCTGTAATACTAAACGTACTTGTTCTTAAACACATTATGGAGATTTTAGAGGTTCATACATAAATTCCTTCACGTCTAAGAAGTGTAGACACAGGAATAAGACACATTGAGACATTAAAGTGCTACTTTAATATTGACCCAAAAAGAAAACAAGGCTACAATGAAAGCTATGACTAGCATTGGATCAAACAATCCTAATAGTGTTTTTACCACAGGTCAGTTAATAGAAATACTTCACAGCTTGTCACAGTTGGATTACCATTGCCTTCTTCTGGCTGAAAGAAAAATCCCTCCTTTTGCCACATGACAGAAAGCAGGTCTAAACATGTTGATCTTGTCTATGTATGTGTCAGAATCTCCTAGCTTCCCCACCGGAGCAAGCACCTATCCTTCTCTGAGGAAGCTGTCCAGAGGTGGACAAAATTGAAGACTGGGAATTTCTCCTCCAATCCTCAACATCTGTCGGTCGAAGAGCATCAAGGACACTCCATTTTATGTTCATCACTGAATTCTTAGTACTTACAGCAGACTCGGGTGTCCAGAAAGTGAAAATTCACTATTCGATAAAGTGAGTCGTGAAGGATCGAGTCTCATTTATCATTCTTTGTCATGTTAAGTATTCCTTGGCAGATGTGAACAAACATCTATTCACCCCACACGGAGCTTCGAGAAAGGTCAAGTCTAGCTTAGTGAACCAGGGAGGTTATGGGGATTATTCATAGGAGCATGGGTGAGGGGTGACTTACAGGAGCATAGCCACTCAAAGACAGGTACAGCACCAAAAAGCCAACCCAGCAGAGGTGAGGACTCGTGGAAACCACATCCATGAAGCCCCCGTATCCCTGGAGCTCCGTACATCACGAGAGCCCCCTGCTTCTCTGGATCCCTACAGCCCCCTGTATCCCTGGAGCTCCCTACATCACGAGAGCCCCCTGCTCCCCTGCAGTCCTGTAGCCCCCTGTATCCCTGGAGATCCATACATCACGAGAGCCCCCTGCTTCCCTGGCAGGCAGCTTGGCCAATAGGAGAGTCTCTCTCTTCCCAATCAATCCTTACTGTTTATAACCCTGGGAAAGGATCTTTCGATCCTGCGAGTTTCTTAAGATGTGTGAGGGGTACACATACCGGGCTTGATTTACTTCGTGAGCTTAAAATGTTCCCATTTAGGGCTGGAGAGATGACTTAGTGGTTAAGGCGTCTGCCTCTTAGGCCTAAGAACACTGGTTCCAATCTCCAGGTCCCACGTTTAGCCAGATGCAGTGACGCAAGGGCGCAATGCCACACTTGACCACAAGGGGCGCACACATCTGGATTTCTTTCACAGCAGCTGAGAGACTGCTGGCGCGCCCATCTCTATCTGTCTCTCTCTGTGTCTCTCTCCAAAAAAAAAAAAAAAAGACATTTTATTTTGTCTACACTTGAAAATCTTTTTAAAAATCACATATTAGAAGCCAGGTGTGGTGGCCCCACACCTTTAATTCCAGCACTCGGGAGGCAGAAGTAGGACGATCACAGTAAGTTCGAGGCCATCCTGAGACTACATAGTGAATTCCAGGTCACCCTGGGCTAGAGTGAGACCCTACCTCAAAAAAACAAAAACAAAAAAAAAAAAAAAAAAAAAATCACATACTAGAATTAGATCTTTTGATAATTTTAGCCTTTGGACCATTATTATTTGTAAATTAAACACTAAAGATTTACACTTTCCTTCCTTCTTTCCTTTCTTCCTTTTTTCCTCCCTTTCATCCTTCCTCCCTTTCTTTGTCCTCCATCTCTTCATCCCTTCCTTCCCCCCTTCCCTTCCTTGCCTTTCTTTTGCTTGCTTTAAAACTATTTGACCCATTCATAACTAAAATCCAAAACCAAATTGACTAGACAACAGCTCCCAAATTTTAAAATATGAATAAACACTATGGACATTTTTACTGAGCATTTAACGATTTCACTTTAATCTATCTAAGGTCTATGCCTTCTGAATCAACCCGATAATTGAAGAGAAAATAGAATACCAAATTATGATGCACCTCTGCATGCCATATAGGAAAAGCAAAAATGAAGGGCTTCAAAGTTCTCAGTATCTATAACTCCTTTATGTTAAAAAAAAAAAAAAGTTCTGCAACACACCACCCAGAAAATCTAAATTTTCTATGTCTTAATTGTACTGATGTAGGTACCTATAATCTTTCTTAATTATCTGACACTCTGAGCTCATGCTTCCCAAATCTCAAAGGTAATGCAGATGGAATGGACAGACAGAGTAAGAGAATAATTTTCTGTCAAAGTGGTATCCTTGAGTACATCATCTTTCTTTCTCCACCGTTCAAAGGCTATGTTATCCTTTGCTATATAATGTCATCTTTAAATGCTCTGGAATTCTTTAAAAGTGAATTCCACATATATGTCCCATTCCCTACCAGCCCACTTTTAAAAAAGAAATTTGTATTTTTATATAAGATCAAGTGTTTACTCCTCTATTCAAGAGCAGACACAGAAGGTACCAAACATTTACAAATTGGTCATATGAAAAGATTTGAGTTTGTGATACTTGTACATGGCTTAATTGATAATAAATGAGTATGACATGAGTTCAACATCAGAGATCGTTTGCATGAGATGCCCCTTACAGGCTTATGTGTTTTGAAACTTTGATTTCCAGCTGGTGGTGCTGTTTGGGTGGTTGTGGAAAATGTGGACATGGGGTGTAGTTGTGTACAGGCTACTTGGGGTGGGCCTTTAAGGTTAATATCTTGTTCTGCTTTCAGCTCTTCAGCCTGCTTCCTGATCTGACAGGATGTAAACAAGTCATGCCACAAGCTGCTGCCACCCAGTCCAAGTTGCTTGACCATCCTTCCCTGCCATATGACTGTATTCTCTGAAGCCAAAGTGAACTGTTTCTTTACATTACTTCTGACACGTTTTTTGTCACACTGAAAAGTAACTAAGATAATACAATGACCTTTTTTTTTTTTTTTTTTTTTTTTTTTGGTTTTTCAAGGTAGGGTCTTGCTCTAGCCCAGGCTGACCTGGAATTCACTCTGTAGTCTCAGGGTGGCCTTGAACTCACAGCGATCCTCCTACCTCTGCCTCCCGAGTGCTGGGATTAAAGGCATGCGCCACCATGCCCAGCTTACAATAACCATTTTTGATGGTTCTTCTGTTTAACTTCCTTCCAGTGGGTGCCTTTATCTCTATAAAATACATGCAGGTTAATGGGATTTTTAATTTTAAATTCAACAGAAAAAAATATTGACTATCTACTGCATGTCAAAGCTACAGAAGTGGACATGACATTGTCCTTACCTCAAAAATACCTAATAATGTTATAGGACATAAAATATTATATGTTCAAGAGAAACTCAAAAAAAAAAAAGCAATGGAGGCTCAGCAACAAAAATGTGCCTTCTTAATATAGGTATAAAAATTAAAATCTCCTGCCTAGTAGGAGAGAAAAAAATGTTGACATCAAAATAGAAGATGAACTAGTTGACAAGAAGGGAGTCAATGGAGGAGGGGGTCATGGGGTAGGGAGGGTTGTGGGAAGGAATTATGATTATGGAGTATTGTCTGTATGTTCAGAAGTTATCAATTAAATGTTTAAAAGAAATTAAATGATTAAATGATATATATATATATATATATATATATATATATATATTTATATATTTACAAAAAAAACCTTACCCAATGAACATTGGTATAAAACTACCATAAAACCTGGACATTTTGCAAAAGACAATTCTGTGGAACGTCTAGATATTGAACAGAAATAGATTCTGTAAGAAATTCAGGCTAACCTGAGGAGGGAAGCTGGGAGTTACCCCGAGAAGTAAGTCTCCAAGGCTTTAACCTTGATGAAACACAACTTGAAGACACGTGTACTGAAACCTACCCTCTTTCTGAGCTGAGAAACAAAATACTAGAACAAGGGAACTTTGAGAATTAAATCTAGTAAGAGAGTCCCCTGATAAGAAAGTGTTTTCTCATATATCCAAGAAATTCTTGAACCATTCACATACAGAATAAACTAAAATACAACAACTTTGCTTTAAAAAAAAAAAAAAAAACTAACATTCTGATTAGAGATGTTATCCAAGCTGCAGAGCTTGAATTGAACTCAATTCCAAACAAAATTACCTTTAAAAAAAAATGGAAACACTCACTGAAAGAAAAAAAACAAACCTGCAGAATCTCAATGGCATCAATGTCTATATTGATAACTTCCACCCAAATTATACAGAATATCAACCAAAAAAAAAAAAAAAAGAAAGAAAAACTTTACTTGAGAGAAAGATAATTTATTAGCTTAATGTTAACTGTACCAGAAGTTGAAACTAACAGCCATGGATTTTAAAGTAGCTAGTGTGATGTGTGTGATATGTGTGTGTGTGGGGGTAACACGAGTGTCACATGCATGCACACACATACTCACTCTCAGAGGAATGAAGAGTAATGTTGTATTCGTTACCCTTGTACTGCTGGGAACACAATACCTAATATGAACAACTGAAGCTTTCTATTGGCTCTCACTTTCAAAGGGTTTCAGTGGATCATGGAGGGAAGGCAAGCTGGTTCATCTCACTTCATGACAGCGGGAGAGTATGGCCGGGGCTATTCATTGCATGGCAGACTGACTGGGAACAGAAAACAGGAATGCCAGTGCTCCATTCATTTTCTTTTTCATTGTTCCTTTTTATTCCACCTGTTTCCCCAGAACATGTGATGGTGCTGTCCTATTCATCGTAGAGATGACTCATCTAGTTAATTATCTCTGAAAATGCCCTCATTGAAATCTCTACAAATTTCCTTACATATCACCTAGGTAGATTCAAAGTCCAGTCACATTGACAATGATGACTAACCATGACAAATAAAAAAGTTCACAAAATAACAACAACAACAAAAAAAACATGAAGCAGAAATAATGAAAAAGAAACAAATGAAAATTCCAGATTAAAATTCTGAAATAAAAACCATCTCCCAAGTGACTTTTTTGCATATGCTAGATTTAAAAAAGTCAGGGAAAGTCTAGACATAAAACTTGCTTGCTACATCACACTTCACAATTGAGTGCTGACCCTATATTCCAAGCAGCAGTTTCCTTAAATGTGAGATGTCGGATGTCAAAATATAGAAGCCCAAAGGGAAAGATGTAACTCCAGTAAGCACTGGGAAATAAGATTTAAGATAAGTATGTTAGACGGGCGACGCAAGGCTTTTACAATACTATGTGAATAATCACGAACCAGCTCGAAGCCCGTTGTCCTAATTTCTTCAGCATCCTGATAAAACAGAGAAGCAGAAAAGAATCTTTTTTCAGCTATTTCCCTGATGATGTCTTGTCTGTCATGAGTTACTTCACTAAAATTAAACCATTTTTTTGTTATGAAAATTACAATGACTTGAAATTAAAATTAACCTCCATGGGAGAAGACTATTTTATTGCTAGTATTTATGGGCACTGGAAGTTCTGGGAGCTTGCAGCCCCACCCAGTACCACAGAATTTAAACCAGCAAACTGTCTCCTGAAGTGACAGTTCAGATGGGAAAGCTCAGTGGCTGACAGAGAGGCTAATATAATTGTTTTGAATTGTTTTGGTTTATTTATTTAGTTACTTACTTACTTTATTTATTTATTTATTTATTTATTTATTTATTTATTTATTTATTTATTGTCATCTACAGGAAGAGAGATGTATATCTTTCCTGGCCAAACCACATCTACATCTGCCTGTCTAGCTCATGAAGCCTCCCCGTGGATGACAAACCTGGGAAGGGTTTTACAGGGATGGATGGGGCATTTTGGGTCAAATAACCTTTAATACTAAAAGTGAAGCCGGGCGTGGTGGCACACGCCTTTAATCCCAGCACTCGAGAAGGCAGAGGTAGGAGGATCGCCAAGAGTTCAAGGCCACCCTGAGATCACATAGTAAAGTCCAGGTCAGCCTGAGCTACAGTGAGACCATGCCTCCGAAAAAAAAAAAAAAAAAAAAAAAAAAAAAAAAAAGTGGATGCCTGTGCACTTGCTATTACATAAAAAAATAACACAATTGCCATTTCCATGTAGCAATTGTGAGTGTGGTCATCCCTTTCATGTAGCAATTTTTTAAATATTTCCTTTATTTACTTGAAAGAAAGATGCAGAGAGAGAAAAAGAATGGGTACAACAGGGCCTCCAGCCATCTGGCTTCCATGGGTACTGGCTATTTGAACCTGGGTCCTCAGGCTTTGCAGGTAAATACCTTAACTGAAACCATCTCTCCAGGCCCCACGTGGCAATTTTGAACAAGTGACCTCATTCCTTAGGGATGTTCTGTGAGACAGTTCCTCAGAGAGCTGTCCTGTCATACAGCTGAGCTGTACTCACTGTGACCCCTTGGCATTTAACCCGGCCCTAGCTTGTCCTCCTCTGTGTCACTCAGCCAAGTCCCCTGTTCAGACTCCTGAAGAGAAGCTTCCAAGTAAACTATGCTCTGCATTCATAAGGGAAGTCAGTCTCACTGAATTTGTCACACAGTCCACTGAGGCCCCCAGTACAGCACTGCAGGAGGACTCTTTCTGAAATGTGCCTTCACTGATTCAGCGCTTACCAGAAAACCGAAAAATCTCTCCTAATGTTAAGAGTTCTTAATACTGTGTACCTCAACCCCCTCTCCAAGTTTACTGTGTTCCTCTTTGTACACAAGCCATCCTCGCACTGATGAGTGAAGCATGCTCGCACTGACCACCTTCCTTGATTGCACAGAGCTATCTAATTATGTCGAAGCATTAAAAAAAAAAAAATCTGAATACATTTCTAGCAATGTCAGGGCAGAAACACTATTTCTACTCTCAGTATTTTGTTATCACACTTCAAAGGAAGGAACGAATAGTAGGAAATAAGGTAGGTGTTTAATCCATATGTTCTGCTGATTGAATCTCCGTCCGCTCCATACACTTGACAGGAACTGAATATAGCCAAAAGAGATAGTCCAGCTTCCCCAAGACTAACTGCTGTGCTCTCCTGTACAATCAAAGATGGTATCTAGTGCAAGAAAATGAGTATGCACACATGCACACACACGCACACACAAACCTACTGCATCTCTAGTTCATGTTAAAACGAAGCTTGTCAACAACTCCGATTGTTGTGGCCATAACTGACTTTTGTAGGGCGTTTGGGTCGTGGAACAAACTGTAGAGTGCAGCATTGCTTGCTCAGAGCTCTCTTTCGCTGTTTGTGAGCTCCTTCTCTGTAGCACAGAGGACTAAGCCTCTGTCCAAACCCTCAGCACTCCCGTTCTGGGAGTGTCCACTCCTTACTAAGACCTTAAAAGTCTTCCCTAATATTCTCTTTAACGCTTCAGTCTGATCTTTACTACTCACTCCTAAGTTCCTGTCATTCAATTCTACCTTCATACAGTTTGTTTCCTTCTTTGAAAATGCACCACCTGACTTCGCGTGGTTAACATGTGCTTACTGTGCAACACTGAGTTCAGCCACTGTGTCTTCCATCTGCCCCACGTTTCATCCTTGCTTACAACGTTATCAGCATGTGCCTGTCATTGCAACTCTAAAATTCATCCTGGCTATAGTTGTTAACCACCATTGAAGTGACACTGAATTACAGACATCTGGAAGATATGGAACAGTCCAGAATAGTACTGTGTCTTCAACATACGGTAAGCTCTCGAGAAATTTTTAAAGAACACGTAAATGGACACTAAAGGGCGTTGAAATAAGAGTGAATGTGCAAAGGCTATTATATAGGACATAGGTAAGCAAAGGTTTTAACTTTATAGAGGTCACAGGAAAAAATTGGAACGAAAATTAAATGAGCAAAATAATGAGTTACAGTGTGAGACTGAGAGGTCATGTGAATCCACACTTGGGTAGACCAGAAAGCCTGTCGATTCTAGTCAGAGATTAGGAAAAGGCCAGAGGTGAGGAAAAATTGTGTGTGTGTGTGTTACAATACATCATTAACAGAATGAAATTTCTCACATTCATAAGCGAGTCTTATATGCTAATTGATGCCAAATACGATGTCAAAGTTTTTGCTTTTGTGTGTGTGTGTGTGTGTGTGTGTGTGTATGGGAGCACCACATACTTACTGTTTGTGCTTCAAAGTTGTGACCCAGATTTTTCCTCTGCACAATGGGGTGGCTGGTACATGTGTGTTACACTGAGGACTAAAGTCTGTAGCAGGCTCCTGGGTCTTTACCTGAGGCACCTCGGAGTTCTTCAGCCTAGCTGTTATAGAAGCAACCTACCCATGTGTCAACAGAGGAACACCGAGAAAATGTGGTATATACATATACACGAGAGAGTTTTATTCATAAAGAAGAACAAAACTAGGTCATCTGAAGGAAAATGGAGACAAGTGGACATTGTCATATTTAGTGAATTAAGTCAGCCTCAGAGAAACGTATCACACCTTTTCTTTTACTTGGGTACCCTAGATTTTATATAGGTACATAAAATGAAATATGCACATCCGATACGAAAGAAGAAGCAAAACGTCGAAGGAGGGCTGGAGAGATGGCTTAGCAAGGCGTTTGCCTGCAAAGCCTAAGGACCCCGGTTCAATTCTCCAGGTCCCACGTAGGCCAGGTGCACAAGAGGGTGCACACATCTGGAGGCCCTGGCACATCCATTCTCACTCTCCCTCTCTCTCTTTCCCTCTCTCTGTCTCAAATAAATAAATAAAAATAAATAAATGAAATTTAAAAAAAAAATACTGTCTAAGGGAACAGAGGAGACCAAAGGAAAGGAGCAGAGCATCCAAAAGAGAGCATACAGGGACACACTCAAAGTCTACCATATGCTTGTATGAAAATGTCTTATGAAACCCAGTATTGTGAACAATAAGTATACACCAGTTTAAAATGAACTATAGGGCGGGGGAGATGACTCAGTAGCTTAAGTGCTTGCTGCACCAGCGTGAGTACCTGAGGTCAGAAACCCGGAACCCACATAAAGCCGGGGAGTGTAATGTTAGTGACTGTAATCTTAGAACTCTTCGGGCACGAAGGAAGGCAGAGCTACCACGATCACCCAGAATCCTGTAGGTCAGCTAGCCCGCTGAATGCAGTGCTGAGCTACGAGACACATACACACTACATCACATGGGAATCCCCACCCCCCCACACACAAACGTACCGGGAAAAATGCAGTACATATTTTTAAGAGTCTTTACTTAATAAATAGCAAATAGGCTTGCTTATATCAGTAATGGCAGTTACTGTTTTCACCTGAGTAGCAATCATACTATCTAAAGAAGTGACAGTCCTTGCTTGCCTTGAACGAGTTGGAGGCATGGAGAGGACGCGGTCTGCTCTGCACTTTCATCACAGGACCTGGTCACTCCCTCTTTTGCCAAATTTGTTACAGTAAACAGCTTGCTATGCTTCAAGTCTATCAACAGATAGTAGCAGTGTAGATGGGATGAGGGACATACTTCCAAGCTCTTTATTATTGGTTTATGACATGCTTGAGAAATCTTCATTGTCCGCCACAAGCCGTCCAGCAGTTAAGCATCTTCTCTCCCGTTGATTTCGTAATCTGCGTGAGACCACTCAGGGGAAAGTGGGGACCAGTCGCAGTAAGATGGATGCAGGACTATTTTTGTCAATGTTTCCCCAAGGTGAACATTCACTTTCAGACAGTGTACATGACAACACAGCCAAACACCTCCAAATCCCTGAGGTTTGAAGTGCCTATTTTGCAAATGCCTGCATAACAGACGTGTTTGTTTTGACCAGATCTCCTTCCAAACACAATGTACACCTCAGAACCCTCCCTTTTCCCAGCCTACTGCCACCTCTCTGTCACTCAAGGAGACAAGGGCTACAGTGGTGTTGAGAACCACTACTGATGCTGGCAAGTCAAAGGTGCCTGCACCAAGCATTTCTGTGAATCCTCTTAGGTATTGCAAACAAACAAGGCCTTCGTCCATGTGAGGGTTTGTACACACAGTATCATTTCTCTGCCAGAATCTTGCACACAGATCTCCTTTAATACAAGAGTGAAGCAAAATATAATAATGAGATACAAGGCCACTGAACAATATCGGAATACCCGCCTGCCAGCAAAACTTGTTTAAAAGCCACAGGACACTTTTGATGAACCCAGTACTTCCTGCTTGACACACAACAAAACACATGACCTTCTCAAAGAACCAGCTAGAAATTGCCTTATCAAAAGACAAGATCAAATCGTGACCCAGAACACAGACTATGTACAAAAGTCAGTGGCTTCCTAGAAGGCCCAGAAAACAAGAAAAAGACTCCCTGCAGTAGCAGTGATTAGAAGAAATAAAACCCGGATTTCTGCAGAAATCCACCTCGGTGGCTTTTATAGTCATCTAATCCTAGCATGTAGCAAATCTCAGAGAGAGAAGGGGAATGCTTCATTTTTGTATCCATATAGGATAGTCCTTCCATGTCACTACATTAGTTTAGTAAATAGAACTATTTAAAAATAAACGTGGAAAGAATGCCGCCTCAGTGATCATTTGAATACAGTATTACGCTCACATCGAGAGGGCACTTTATGGAATTATACTCACTGCTGTACAAATTAAAGCCCCAAATAAGACAACATATTATCAAAGGCCTATACTTATTACTCTGTATAATTCATAACATAGCAGCTTTCAGGGAAATTACATGTTTCTATAAAAAGCCAACCCACAGTCTTTGGATGAGATTACCCCTTTGAAGCTACATGTTCCCGACCTAGGAATTTGGAGTTTCAGAATGCCATACCTATAAAATAAAATACTATTGTTTATGTCATTGCTCATCTAGGACTATTGAGTGATCTTATCCACAATACCATTTATAGCAGTACAACACATATGATATTTTTTCCTTTTAGTAAGTATAATCATGATTATTATAGTATTAGCAAAAAAAAAATGTATACTTTTCTCCCAGATAAGATGTGTATGGGTGACTTCTTTGTCGAACTGTCTAAAAAAGATATGTTGACACAGATTATGAAAGCCATTCACTCAGAGAACTGAAAGTAAAATGGGTGTCTGAAGGTTGACTTTTATAGGCCTGCACGACATTTTTATGTACCTACCACTTATTATTAACTAATTATCATGTCACTGCCTATGCATCTCTGCTGTGGGCTGGGTTCTTCTAAAACTCATGTTGAAACTCCATTGCCAAAGTGGTGATATTAAGAGGCAGTGCCTTTGAGAAGTGACTATGGAATTGAATGCCCTTATAAAGGATGAACAAGGAAGGATCTGTCTCCCATTTTGCCATGTCAGGACACAGCAAGAAGGAACCATTTTGGAAGAAGACAGGCTGCTGTCACCCGAAACCAAATCTACTGGCGTCCAGATCTTAGCTTTCAGCAGCCGTGTCAATGTATTTCTGGTATTATAAATTAGCCAGCCCCACGTTATTTCTTACCATAGTCCATACAGTATACAACACTCTCTGAAAGTTGTTAAACATCCAATCAGAAGGAATTTTGCAATATTCCAGGTGTGGAATATCGATTCCTCAATGGTCTTACACATAGATTCAAAGCACACTACAAGCGCGAGTGTGTTTATTCTTTGTGCGTACCAGTGTGAGTGTCCTTCTCCCTTTACCACAGTCATAGCCTTTCAGTTTGACAGTCCCCCTGAGATTACTTTGCTAGGGAAGAGTCAATGAACAGGGAAGCTTAGAGGAAACAAGGAACCAGTTCTAAACACTGAAACATAGAAATGAATGCTAGCATATATTGATGGATGGAGAATACTGTTGCTAACACAGTGTGATACAGTATTTGGATTCGGTTGATAGGAAGGCAGAGTAAATGTCAGGTGACAATGTGTACAGCTGGTGTAATTTATGGACAAAAGGTATATAGTGACCTTTATCTTTTTTTTTTCTTCTCCTCTTTTTTATGAGAGAAAGAGAAAGGAGAGATTTGGCATGCCAGGGCCGCTAACCACTGCAATCCAACTCCAGATGTGTGTGCCACTTTATGAACACGTGTGACCTTATGCACATGTATCACTTTGTGTGCCTGGCTTACATGGGTTCTGGGGAGTCGAACCTGAATTCTTAGGCTTTGCAGGCAAGCACCTTAACTGCTAAGCCATCTCTTCAGCCCTACGTTTTTGTTGTGGTTGTTGTTGTTTTTATGAAGTAGGGTCTCACTCTAGCCCAGGCTGACCTGGAATTGAGGCTGGCCTCAAACTCACAGACGTAAAGTACTGGGATCAAATGCAAGCACCACTATGCCTGCCTTCTTCTGTCTTTTAAAAAAATATTTTATTTATTTATTTATTTACTTAAGAGAGAGAAAGATAGATAGATAGATAGATAGATGATAGATAGATAGATAGATAGATAGATAGATAGATAGATAGATAGATGATAGACAGAGAGACAAAGACAGAATGGGTGCTCCAGGGTCTCTAACCACTGCAAATAAACTCCACATGCATGAGCCATCTTATGCAGCTGGCTTACATGAGTACTGGGAAATCAAACCTGGATCTTTAGGCTTCTTAGTCAAGCGCCTTAACTGCTAAGCCATCTCTCCAGTTCCTCTCTCTTTTAATGGACTATTGAGAGCTTCAGTCTTCAAAAGTGATAAACACTTTTGCTTTTAACAGTTAAGACAGCTTAACGCTTACTAGTGACGTCTCAGCTCCTGAGCAGAAGGTCAACACTGGTGTTACTCAGGTTGAAAATGACAGAGAATGTGGCCAAAACCATAAAGACACAAACTACCTGGAGGTCACAATTTAAGTAACTTTTCTGACATTGATGCTCATTGAACCCCAAGAACTACTTCTAAATTTTCAGTTTTCTCTTAAATGTGCTGTTGTTTATCTTTGAGGATAAGCTATTTGCAAAAAGACTGGCCTTGGTTTAGTAGTGTTTTGAATACTATAAGAGAAAGATCTTCAAATCTTGCTCATTTTCTCACAAGACACACATCTTGATACAATGGCTTTCAATTAAGCTAGAGCTTCAATCTCCAGGTCTGGGGCACACACTACTGAAGTGTAGGTCATGGCCTTACCGGGCATTCACTTATGTCAGCATACTGGGTGGGCCCACAGAGTCCGCTTGGTTACACAATTTAAGTAGAATGTGGTAGGACTCTCCATCAATAAGCCAGAGTTGTATTACCATTTTAACATTTGCTATGGTTTTTAAGTTTTAAAAAGATTTTATTTTTATTTATTTATTTATTAGAGACATAGAGAGGGAGAGAGAGAATAGGCATGACATGGCCTCTAGCTACTGGAAACGAACTCCAGATGCGTGTGCCAACATGTGCATCTGGTTTACGTGAGTACTGGGGAATCAAGCCTCGAAACGGGGTCCTTAGGCTTCACAGGCAAGCACTTAACTGCTAAGCCATCTCTCCAGCCCCGATACTGGAGTTTTGATTGTCTACTCAGCCGGGCCCTGGGGACAGGTGGAAGAGTCAGAGAGATAATTATTTTTCCTTTTTATGTAAAATGATTAAGATGCTGCCACTCAGTGATAACTACTATGAGTTTCATTGTCTTGGGTAGGTTTGTTCAAAAAGTTGAAATACATGTTTGTTTTATAAACTTATTTCCATGTAATGTATCATGTACATTATTTCCTACAATTGGTGCTTCTAATAACTTCCATTTTATTAGATATATTGTATTAGATTATTTCATATCAGTTCATTCTGAGTTATTTAATATTTGCTTAATATAACTGAAATAAATTGTGTCTCCCCAGAATTCCTATGCGGAAGACCTACCTACTGAAATCTGAGCATATGGCTATATTTGAACATAAACTCATACAAAAAGTAAGCTAAAATGGGGTGACTAGATGTAGAAGGACTAACATTTTATAAGACTTGCTTAGGACGCTGACCACACAAAGAGATAATCAGTGAGGGCACAGTTGAAAGCCAGCCATCTCCAAAGCAAGGAGAGAACATTCAGAGGAAATCAAATCTCCTACCACTTTTCTCTTGGGTTTATAGCATTCAGAACAGTAAGGAAATAAGCTTCAACCATTTATGGTGCCCAGTTTGTGGTATTCAGTCATAGTAGCTCAAATAAAATTAATATAACTTGTTTCACAATGTTCATTCTTATACATAAATTTATAATTTCATAAAATCTTTATGACATCTGTGATCATTTTCATGTTCAAGATTGTTTAAAGTTTTTTTTTTAATTCCATAACAATATTTGAGGATGTATTTTTAAATTTAAGGAAAAGCTAAACTTTCCGAACATGCACCATTTTTTCTCTAAATTGAATAAGCAACAACACCCTATGTGTTTCATTTTGCATTTTTAAAGGTGTAAGTAAGCAATAGAAAGATGGCTCAGTGGTTAAGGTGGTTGCCTGCAAAGCCTAACGACCAGGGTTCAGTTCCCCACTACCCACATAAAGGCACGTGCACAAAGTAGTGTATGCATCTGGAGTTTGTTTACAGCTGCTAGAGGCCCTGGAACTTGCTTGCTCTCTTTCCCTGTTTCTTTCCTCTCTCTCTCTCTCTCTTTCTCTCTCTCTCTCTCTGCTTTGAAGCAAATAATTTAAAAAATGCATTCTCTCGAGAGTTGAAGAGGTGGCTCAGCAGGTAGGGTGCTTGCCTGCAAAGCCTACTGACCCAAGTTCAAGTCCCCAGCACCCATGTAAAGCCAAATGCAAAAAGTGATGCATGCATATGGAGTTTGTTTGTGGCTGCTAGAGACCCTGGTATACTCATTTTCTCCCCTCCCACAATACTTACAGATAAATAAAATAAATAAAAATACTAGAAAAGTTCATTTTTCAATATCTCTTGGCAATTTTTTGTGGAAGCCTAGTAAGTTGGAGAATTAATGAACATCTAATACAATTAATTACTGACCAATATGATTATTTGCATGTATTTGGACAATTTGTACTTATGTTTAACCAATGTCCTCTACCCTGGACTTTCATCAGTTAGTAACATTTTGCTAACAGTTTGCAGGACGTAGCTCATTGTGATTGTTGCAAGATCTCATCTGATGTGAGCACATCTCAATTATTTACCTGTTTTATTATCAGTCAAGGTTTTTGGTAATTTGTTTTATTTTTCTACTAACAATGTAATCACCATGAGCATGTTTATATCAGTTGTACCATGAGGATTATTTCTCTGTGTTATATGTCAACAAGTACAAAGTATTGTCATCATTAGTGGTAAGGGACAAATAAAAGTATGAGGAAAATATGTAAGAGGAAATATGGAACCAGAGTGCCTGGGTTCAGTGCTGCTGTGCTTTGCGTCGCTTTTTGGAGGTGTGGCTAAGTTGGGCAACCTCTCTGTTTTCAGTTGACTCATGCATCAGAAGATGGCAACTACAGTGCTGACTTCACAGTGATGAGGAGAAAGTTATTATCGTTTCTACATTTAGGAAAAGCGTTGGCTTATAGTAAACTACTAATATTTATTGTTTTTCCAACAGTATAAGGCATTCATAATTTCTCTTCCATGGTGATTACATAAATTTCCGTTCCATTAGCATATGTATGCATGCTTGGCAGTTCATTAGGATTTGATAATGTGAGACTTCTTTTCCAAGATATATATGAATTGCTATAGATGTCTTGCAGTCATTCACACTACTGCAATCTAAATATTTATCTCAGTTATCAGTTTCCTTTCAAGACTTTCAACTTTTTCCCTGCTTTAGCAATTATACACATCACTGTGGTAAATACTCTTGTATACAGCTCTTGATGTCTTTTGGTAAAACATTTCTCCCTGGTAATGTTAAAATACAGGCATCTTAAAGACAAGAACGCATCCCTTTGTAGTCAGCATCTGTTGCTAGACAAACACCCAACCAGAAACAGTTTATGGGAGGGAAGAGTTTATTTCAGACTTACAGATTCCCGGGGAAACACCATCAATGATAGAAGCTGGCTCATTTCCAGAGATCCAAACACAGAGACACCATCAAACAGGCAGCAAACACCAAGAAGCGTAAACAGCCAGAGTTCCAACTGCTCTCCACACACCTCAAGGCCGGGGTCAAAGTTGACCTCCAAACACACATTAGGGCTCCAAGATCATCTCCCTCCCCCAGTAACACACACCCCATAGAAGGGAATCTGCCTACTAGGGGCTCAAGTTTCAGGCTCAATTTTAATAAAATACTTGAGCCTATGCAGCCATATATTCAAACTATTACATTAAAACTACCACACATCCTAAATGTGAAAGAAAATCAATTACAGAGTCTTGGATTATATATTCATGCCTAAAGTCTAGACTCATATTCCCAATTCCTGAATAGTTTTCTACAGGTCTTCAAAAAGAATCAGTCCTGCTACATACAGCATTCCAAAGTCTTAAAAAATCTGATTAGCTTTTTATTCTGCATGAGTTCAGTGGTGGCTGTGTTTCTGGAGATGGAATGGAGGATTTGAGGTTTGAGGGAGATGTGGAAATGGAGTATAAGAAGGTTCCAGAGCCTGCCCAGGTGATAAGGTGATAGGGAGCATGTGTAAATAAATACACTCAATCACTTCAGGAGGGCTCGCTTCCCTGCCCTCCACCATCCAGAGTCCACTCACTGGAAAGCAACACTAATGGCGAATGTGCTAAAGTGATTCCTGCGTGCGTGGTGAGATGCACAGCATTCAGAGCTGAGGGGAGGAAAGGGCCTCTCTCCTGCCCCCCTAAGATGACACCAACCACCCTCAATTTCTTGCCTTTTCATGTAGTCACTTCTTGAGCATTCATCTTTAATAACGTGTAACCCTAACCTGTCATTACAATCAAAGGACAAAATCAAACATAAAAATGCGAATAGAGGCTACATGAAAAATAACGAGCGTGCGCATCCCAGAATTAACATGGCTGCTATAATTCATATACAGCTCCCTCATCTCATACGCTCATCCTCGAGATGGGGTGCTCTTTTCCTGTGCTCTGCAATGACCAGGCTGTCTTTGCTTTCTCCTACGCTACCATCCACAAGAGCACTCAGGGACAAAAAGGAACCTTTTAAGAAATATAATATTCTCCTCTTCCTCTCTCTCTTTCTGTCTCTCTCTCTCTCTTTCTCTATGTGTCTCTCTCTCTCTCAAATAAAAAAAAAAAAAATTGCTGAAGCCTAAGAATGCCTATTCGAATCTCCGGGTCCCACGTTTAGCCAGACACAAAAGTGAGGCAAGGGCCACAATGCCGCACTTGCCCACAAGGGGGTGCACATGTCTGGGGTTGGTTCACAGCAGCAGAGAGGCCCTGGTGCTCCCATTCTCTATCTGCCTCTTTCTCTCTCTGTCTCTCTCTCTCTCAGTCTCTCTCTTTCTGTCTCTCTCTCTTTGTCTCTCTTTCTCTCACTCTCTCTCTGTCTGTCTCTCTCTCTGTCTCTCTCAAATAAAAAGAAATAATAAATAAACAAAAAGAAATCTATACACCAAGCCTATAAAAACAAGATGGTAGCATTCTCTCTTAGAGTCAAAACTACAACATGCCATTCAAAGTAGTTTGGGTATAGAATGGGCATATAGCTCATCATGTATAAAGCTCCAGGTTCAGCCCCAGCATTGAAAAAGGAAAGTATTATTAGAATAGAGTCCTAGATCTTGAGGTTAAGGCATAATGGTGATATCAAATGTTATTTTTCAAAAATGTGTTGTGACAATGGCATGCAAAGTTGTTACTAGTTTACAAAATTCTTGACATTGACATTTTCAAGTTCCTTATAGTGATGTTAGAAGTTGTGTTAAGAATAAGTATTGGGGACTTGAGAGATGACTTAGCAGTTAAGGTGCTTGCCTACAGAGCCAGAGGACCCAGGTTCAGTTCCCCAGGACCCACGTAAGTGTATGTGTCTGGAGTTTGTTTGCAGTGGCTAGAGGCCCTGGCATGGCCATTCTTTCTCTATCTACCTTTCTCTCTCTCTCTGTCTCCATTGAATAAGTAAATAAATAAGTAAATAAGTAAGTAAATAAATAAATAAATAAATAAATAAACAAAGCCAAAAATGCCAGGCGTGGTGGTGCACGCTTTTAGTCCTAGCACTCAGGAGGCAGAGGTAGAAGGATTTCTGTGAGTTCGAGGCCACCCTGAGACTACATAGTGAATTCCAGATCGGCCTGGGCTAGAGGGAGTCTCTACCTTGAAAATCCAAAAATAAATAAACAAATAAAAATAAGTATTCGTTTGTTCACTTTAAACGTAGCCAAAGCAAATCTGAAAAAAAAAAAAAAGAGCAAAACCTGTGACTGGTCTTTCACAGGCTGTGTAATCGTGGCTCTTGGACAGGCACTAAACGCTATGACTTATAGTCTCACTCTGGTAAAGCATTTTCACTCAATAATCTGAATAATTCTCTGTGTTCCTTGTGTATGGGTAGGAATCTGAAACCCACCACTGTGACCACATTACTGTGGTCTATGTTGCATACAGATTACATGACCTCTGAGTGACACTGAATGGTCTATAGGTTATCACACCAAACCAAAGCTATTGTTCTTAACTCCATGGAAAATTAAAATATTTAGAGGGAACTTCTATCCTATTACCCAGAAGCCACTCAGTGATTGAGACTTCACTGGCTGAGGTGGGGAGAGGCTAACAATAATGACTCAAAGTTCCCCAGGGGTTTCTCTGTAATGAGGGTCAAGAAAGGCTTTTCCCAGGGTTTGTGACTGCATGACTGGATAGGGGATTCCTGCTCTGTCCCTTCACATTAGCTACACGCCAAGCACCCAAAACCATCCAGTTGGCAAGAAATCAGGCAGCAGACTTGAAGGGAATTGGATAAATATTTCTCCCTTTATTAATCCCCTGGCTGGCTTTCTGCAGAGGTTCACTGTTAAAAAACTGGGTCTGGGCAGAAGCTGACGCATCCTTCAGTCACTGAGACAGAGCCCAGGGACGGTGTGGGAAAAGCTGGCCTGACGCGCAGAGTTTCAATGATATTTAGTACAGCTGGTGGGAATTTGGTAAGCCTTTCAGAAAACCCACATACTTCCTAAGTCAATGCCGCAGGGCTGGATTTCCGTGATAATCATGCCAGTCGTTGCCATTGTGCGTGGATGGAGAAGCGAGATTCCCTGAAGCGGTGACAGCTTCATTGGCATAGCTTCATTGGCATTCATTACAGCAGGTCTGCTTGGGTCCAATAGCTGTGAGCTCTGGTTTGAGTCCTTTCATTCGGAGCTTCATGACCCAGACAATGTTTTCTGTCGGCACGTAGTAACTCTGCAGCTTATTCATTGGTTCTATGAATATTTTGCTGAGGCATGGGATCAGAATACCTTTCATGTTTTACACTGATATTCTGGGCACTAGAGAACTGTGCTAATTCCATTTCTGCCCCTAGAAGAGTCAAAATCAAATCTGTGGTAAACGAAATCAGAAAAACCATTAAAGACTATTTATAATGTAAAAAGTACGCATTATCAGCATAAACTTGGTTAAATGAAAATCCAAGATTCTGTTATAGATGGTAGTATGATGATAAGTCATGGTCTGGCAGTAATAATTTATTACTACTCATGTGTATGACAATGTGATAACTGCTCATAACTTTAGGTATGTAATCTTAAAATAGTTTCATGAAAATGGATCAACGGTAGCTAGAGGGTTATGAACATCAATACATGCAAGAGTCTGAGAAAATCTAATGAGGTCATTAAAACCAGAAAACAACATCAAAGCGCCAAACTGTATCTGACACGAGTTCATACGTCATTATTTTATATCAGAAGTGACCTGATAGGAGACAGTTTGGTCTGATTTGAAGCTGCCAAATACAATGTCATTTTCTACTTAATACACAAATGCTCAGGTTTTAGAATAAATTGTTGAGTGGGAAAGACATACAGTGGCCTCTCTATTTGAGAATACACTGGTTAAAGACTGTGACCATAATAATGCCTATAATTTAAATTTACAATGTGCTAGACACTAATAGATGCTTTATAGATTTGCTCTCAGTGAGTCAGGCAAAGTGTTTTCCATGATCCTTGTGTGTCAGATGAAGAAATTGCTTCTTATGCCTTAAAAAAAAATCAACTGCCTAAAACTATACAACTTATAAATGACAGAGGTAGATTTGAATCCAGGTCTGTCCCTTCCAGCCCATTGTGGGTATCAATGAATAACATTATTATAGTATCTGACTATTACAATGCATGGGAATTAACACATGAACCCAACAACTATCAGAATAAAGAACTTGCAAATATCTTAGAGGAGGCCCCCCCCCAAGGAACTATTATCCCTAGTAGGTTCTTCTTCTTCTGCTCTAGAACGAATGATAATAACTCCGTGAAAGAAAATTCACATTCACTTAGTGAGATCTCCATAAGTCCCATGGCCATGAATGGCACCTCTAGCCAGTGAGTCAAGTATCACCAGCACATATCTAATTAGGGCATCAAGTTGAATGCCAGCATCCATAGCTCTCATATCAAAGTCTCAGCATTATCTCACTGATAGGTGTCCATTCAAACCCTTAGCAAATCTCACCTAGATTTTTATCTCTGTTGTTCAATCCATTCTTTTCTTTGTTGTAGGAGAAAGGCTCATTGAAAAGACGAATGCACTCAGTTATCTTCCCTCAATTCTGCAGCAAGCATTTGCTTCAACCAATAAACCCCAGTGCTTTACCCAACAGAAATGCATGCCTGGGGTCATCAGATCTTAAATCCTACCATGTTCATAAAGCTAAAACTTAAAGACTATCTAAACGGAAACTGTCTGAATGCTCAGATGAAGACCGGGAGAAAAATGGGGCAAAGTCACACAGTGGAATATTATATAGAAAGGTGAATATGCTGACGTTATTACAAGCAAAATGTTTATGTGTCCAAACAGTTAAGGTTCTAAACTATGCCAATGCAAGGTTTGGCTCTTAGATGTTAAGTGGTAGCTGCCCCCAGGAGGGAGAAACCAGATGTATCTGGGTGTTTTCATACCACTCTGATTTTTTTTCTGTCTGGATTAAGTGGGCTCATAGAAGCTTTGATAAAGTGAATCCACAATCTTGTGATGGCAATAAAAAGTTTAGAAACAAAGAAATTGTTCAACTCTTCAATATATGGTCATCACTTACTTTTCCCTGTTTGTACCCATTTCAGTATCATATAGAATTACATCAGAATACCCATTCTGCTCTTCTTTTGGCCATAGTGCCTCTTTCTCCCCTGGGAATTGCTTCCCAGATTTTGTATGACCTGTCTTACAATGACCCTTCCTTGTCATTCATTCTACCTCTGCAATAGTTCACACACCTCTCTTTCTCTGACTTCTATTCCACCTCACGGATGATCTTCCTTCTGCCCTAAAACGTCACCATCACTAGTGTTTTAGTAACTGGAGTCCCTGGCTCCATTCTGTCTTCTCTCCTCCTCTCCTCTTCTCTCTTCTCCCTTCTTCTCTGTCTGCACTTCCTTTACTCCTCCTCCTACGCTGACTCCTTCTCCTCTTCTTGTTCTTCTTTCTCTCTCTCTTTTTCCTGACATAGCTCATATATTCTCATGCCAAAGCCCCATCACCACCCCTTCCTTATCTGTTTCCATTTTTAGTTCATAATGCAGCAACTGTCTGGGATAGTCATTATGAGATACAAATATAAAACAGTAACAGTTTGATTTTACAGTGAAATCAAACAAACATTTTCTTATCATTTGTCTTCAGAATGGGCGTAACATTCTGAGCTGTTTAAGTTGTTAAAAAATAATTGGTTCTATCACAGAAGGTACAATTTAGATTTCTAATTACATGGCAGGGCTCGAGGTGGAAATAATTGGCATACGTTCACATTGTTGGAGTTTTACACTAAAGATCTGCTTTTGTCAGAGGCTGAGAACTGGAGAGCTATCATTCTGTCAAGGTGTTATGTGTTTTCAAAAGCAGTGACAGTTCCTGCACTACACCCTTCATCACTTCTCAGAAACTCAAACATCCTTCTGTCTTCTTCTCATATATTTGCCCTCTCATTTTGACCTCTAGGCACCTCATTGCATTTATATTTATTTTAAAATAGCATTTACAAAATGCATTAAAAATGGCCACAGGTTCATTCCATTTTGTGCTGTCATAACAGAATACTTGAGATTGGATAATCCATTAAAAACAGACACTGGGGCTCTGGAAATTCAAGTCCAGGGTTGTATTAGTCATACTTTTTTTCTTTGGTAAGATAATATAGCTGAATAAAACGCCTTAACTCATTCATTTTGTGATCAGAATTTTTTTTTTTAACTACCATAAACAGTGATAGGTTTCACTAAGGAATTTTCAAACAAAATTTGGGTTGATTTGATTCTCTTCCTCCATTTTATGCTTCATCCACTGGAGCTTATCTTAGGCCCTTGAATCCACCACCCTTCAGAGCCATCTTTCTTTTAAAAAATTATTTATTTATTTATTTGAGAGAGAGAGAGAGAGAGAGAGAGGAAGAGGCAGAGAGAAAGAGAGAATGGGCATGCCAGGGCCTCCAGCCACTGCAAACAAACTCCAGATGTATGCACCCTCTTGTACATCTGGCTTACATGGGTCCTGAGGAATCAAACTGAGGTCCTTAGGCTTTGCAGGCAAACACCTTGACTACTCAGCCATCTCTCCAGCCCTACAGAAAGCTGTTAATTTCACGCAGTCCCATTTGTTAAGTCTTGGGCACATTTACTGTGCTGTGGGAGTCACATTTACACAGCTGTTACCTGTTCTCTTCTCTTGAGGTACAAGTCCTGCCTTTATTTCCCTAATAGCTTCAGCAAGTCCAGCTTTGAATGAAGGTCTTTGATTCACTTTGAGCTGAGTTTTGTGGAGACAAGGTATATGGATCTATTTCCAATTATGCCAGCATCATTTGTTAGACAATCTTTTTTCTGTGTATTTTTTACACCTTTGTCAATAATTAGATATCTATAGCTGTGCGTATTTATTTCCATGTCTCCTTTGCATCTTCAACTTCCCATAGCACATCCTCAGGTACTTCCTTCAGGACACACTGTCAAACATGCCTGACTCCCTGCACAGTCCTTGGAAATGTGAGTAGAGGTATCCTGACTCCTTAACTCTTGTATTCTCCATGCCTGCAAAACCGGCATCACAGGGACAATGTCAAGGTTTGCCACAAGCTTAAGTGTCAACTAATTACAGCTCAACGGCTGACCCACAACTTTGTGTAAACAGTGTCTACCCCTACTCTCTTCTCAAGAGAAAGTCCCGGAGTTAGTAGGGTTACGTGGATAAGCCTGTAATATGCACAAGGACAGTCTACCTAGATGATGGTTCACTGGCTTTGGTAAGTTGGTTTTCTTCTCTAAGGTTCTGCTATGGAAACTAGAAATAAAATAGTAGCATCTTCCTGTTTTAAAGCCTTACAGAAGGCAATAAAATACATAATGGTGATCAATGTGAGAATTATAAAATGAAAAGCATTAACATTTGATTAGGAACATTACATTTGAGAAGAGAGAGTCATGGCAGAATAGGAATTAAACACACACACACACACACACACACACAAATCACTGCTTGATTTCCAAATTGGACATTTTGGTATAATTTATTTCACCCATCTTAGTTGATATTTCCTACAACTTATTAGAATAATCACGTAATTAATTTGACCTATAAAACAATCTTTAGTGCCATCTTTTTGCTTCTATCATCACATCCCCCCTTTCTGTCGGTTTCACCCATTGTCAGCTTTACTGCCATTAGCTGCCCTGTGCCCCATGCCCTGCATTCAATATTTTGTATGTCATATTTAATCATTAATGAATAATTATTAATGAATAATAATGAAATGATGCATGAATTACCATCATCTTAAACATGAATTTGTTCGAGGCCACGAATTCCTAAGTGGCAGAGTCAAGTGTAAACAGAGGTCTTCCTGGGTTTACGATTGCATTGTCTCCCTCGTCCAGTCTTACAGTATGATACATTTAAGACTGGAACTTTAACCTTCTCCGTGTTTTTCATGCCTGGCTGAATCAGTGCTCTGCTTGAGGTAAATACATGATAAAAACTAGTGAAAATTATGAAGAACACAATATAATTTTAAGAGTGAAAAATACATGCAATGGTTTGGTGGGGTAAGTAAATCAGGAAATCCTGTGATCAATACATTTCAAAAAAAAAAAAAAACCACTAAGTCAAACAGACTTCTCCTCAAAATAACATTTTGGACAATAAAAGAAATATATATTGTAAATCCATTAAAATTTGTAAATAGTGACATGTAACATTCATGATGCTTGAGGAAAATTCACATTTATGGTAGACTTTTCCTCAGATTTGGGAGAATGTTTAAAGTAATGTTTAAATGGAAATAAAATTTAAAGTTGTTATTAAATTACACATATAATGAAAGTAATGAAATATGCAAAAAATTCAGTTAGGAATTCTCAAAACATCCTGAAATGGTTTATAAAAGGCAATATTTATGCTAAAATAATATGATTTTGAACCCCCCTAAAATTAATATGCAACATTGTTGAGAGGTGGGAACTAGGATTTTTTTTTAAATTTATTTATTTACATATTTAAAAGAGAAAGAGGCAGGGGGAAGGGCATAACTGATAACAGGGTCTCTAACCACTGCAAATGAACTCCAGATGGATAAGCTGCCTTGTGCATCTGGATTATGTGGGTACTGGGGAATCAAACCTGGGTGCTTAGGCTATGCCGGCAAATGCCTTATGCCACTAAGCCATCTCTCCAGCCCCAAGATTTTTATTTTAAAGGGAGAGTTGAATGAATGAACTCACCTTTATTTTGAGAGTACATTTGCTATGAGAGTGATTTCAGCCCTCTACTGCTTTTCTTCCACACGATGCTTTCTGCCTTCTCATGAGGCATCAAGGCCACCATCAAACGTAGCCCATGGTGTAGATTGAATATGGATTGTCCACTGCTGCTTATCTTTAAAAGGCTTGGTCCTGAGTTGGTGGTACTTTTTTTTTGGGGGGTGATTCTGGAAATTTTAGGGCATGGGGCCTTGCTGGAAGAAGTAGACTATATAATATTTCCTTAGGGGCTGTACCATGCACAGAGACTCTCTCTGTAAAGATGTCTGTTTTCTGTCTGCCATAGTGTGACTAGCCTCTTCTTCCAGGCCCTCCTGCCACAATGATGTGCCTGAACATAGGCCCAGAAACAATGGAGCTAGCCATTGCATAAACCTCCAAAACTATCAGCTGAAACAAAACTTTGCTTCTTGTTGCAGTTGCCTTCTCATTGCTGAGGTAAAAACACCCAGCAGAAAGCAGTGGATGGGAATAAAGGTTTTATTTTGGCTTAGAGTGTCAAGAAGAAGCTTCCTGAAGTCAAGGAAAAGTATAGCATGAGCAAAAGCTGGACATCACTTCTGCCACAGCGGGTGGAAAACAGCAGCAGGACAGCAAGTCAAGTTCTGGCTAAGGGGAGCTACTATAATACTCCTAAGTCTGTCCCCACTCCACCACCAGCAATACACCTTCTCCAGAAAGGCAATTGTGCTAACTAAACCTGATTATGTAGTTCTTAAGGCCAGAACTTGTTTTCAGGAGAAACTGGGAACAAGTTCAGTATGACTGCTGGAAGTGGAATCTAATGGCCAATGCTCATGGGAACTCCAAAGGCTAAAATGCCAAGAGCTACAGATAGTGAAGGTTGGCTTGTGACATTTCAGATGGAAAGGGAGGATTCTTCTAGGAATTGAAAGCGAGTCCATTCACCAGATAGGCTAGAAAACAGAGTGTCTACATATTTTTCAATGCCCTGATTTTGAGGAAGGCTGAGTTTATAGGGAGTCTAACATGTTTGGTGTGGCAGTATTATTGCTGGTGGCTTCATGTCAATTTTACAATGAAAATTTGAAGCAAAAAAAATAAAAACAGAAATTTGAAAACTTCTAGGAAATACAGAAAATCCTGTATAAAATCATGGCTGAGGGAGGTATGGTTCTTGAAACAAAACATTAAAAAGGATTCATTCAGTCTGGGAAGCTGGCTCAGTAGTTAAAGGCTCTTGCTTGTAAAGCTCGTCATACTAGGTTTGATTCCCCAGTACCCATGTAAAGCCAGTTGCACTAAGTGGCACATGCATCTCGAGTTCATTTGCAATAGCAAGAAACCCTAACACACCAATATTTTCTCTCTCTCTTTCTCTCTCTCTCTTTCTTTACCACTCTCTCTCTCTCTCTTTCTCTTTCTGTCTCTCTCTTGCTTCCATTTTTAAAAGAGCCATTCTATGTTTTTGCACTGACATAACAGCAAAGATCCTTAAGTGCCAGCTCATGGAAGGAGACATCTGATTGCAGCTACAAGAGTATGAAACAATTGAATCATCAAAGACTTTCCCTTAAGAAGAGAGCAACTCCTGGGAGACATTGTGTGCCTATGAAGTTGCTTCCCCAGTGTTTCCTTCATCACGTTCAGTGTGCTGACCCTCAAAGGCCACCATAGCTATGGGCCAAGGAGATGCAGATAGCAGTGAAACTGGTGGCAGACCTCAGGCATCATTCACAGGATGCTGATTTACCAGTCATACAGAATGCAGCTGTTATGGGATCAAGGAAGGTTCCACACTGATTTCCACAAAGAGCATATGAGTTCAGACAGTGTATGAAAGGCTGAGAGTCCATGCAGGCAGCCTCTGTAGGAGTGATATGCAAACATGTGAGTCAGTCCTAGGAGGCTGCAGGTAGCAGGGATATGAATATCTGCTGATGAAAACTAAAGGTACTGAGGAGAGCCAGCCCGTAAAAGAAACAATTGTCACAATAGCAAAGCCTGTTGCTGAGGCCCATCAGAGCTCAATTCACACCCAGGATGCCACACATGGAGGCACAGTATTTAATGCTTTGGCCTCATCATCTTATGCACATTGTTCCCCTGTGGTATGGAAATGTTTAGTCTGTGACATTGTGGGCTGTGCTGGGGTTTTTGTTGTTGTTATTGTTATGTTCATGTGTGATGGAGTTGGAAGGCATGCTAGCATCTCTTGCCACTGCAAATGAACACCAGGACATGCTATTTGTATAAGGGCTCATAGCTAAGAGTCGCTTTGAGCCGCAGTGGAGGCTATGAACATAAACTTTTGAACATGGTTGCAACTGTAAAGAGACCTGTGGTTCTGAAGAAGGAATTGATTTGGGATTATGAGATAGATACAAACTTTTGGGGGACTTGGAGTAGGCTATTATATTTAAGGAGACATGTTTAAATTCAAGGAGTCCCAGAGGTGGACCTGTGATAGTTAATCTTATTTGTCAATCTGTTTAGCTCAAGATAGACCTAGCAAACCAATAAAGCAAACCTGTGGGATTGTGTGTGAGGGGGTTTCCAGAGACAATTAGATGATGAGGCTTTAGATGTAATGAATGGTTCCAACTATTGGAGAACCGAAATCTGAATATTCTACTACGAAATATTACAGAAGAGTGGACTTTGGAACTTTGGGCCTAGTGAGAGGTCACCAGGTGTGGGTCCTTGTGCCTACATCTTGCATTGTCCCCTTTCCTGTTACTGTCACTCTGCTCTCTGTCTGCCTTGAGGAGCAAAGGTTCTCCCTCTGTGCAATTTTGCCATCATGGGCCCCAAAGTATGGAACCAGCCTCAACGGACTAAAAGTTCTGAAACCATGAACTTAAACAAAGTTTTCCTCCCTTGTCGGGTTTCCATCAGGGACTTGGTTCCAGCGATGATAAACTCACAGCCCACATTTGTAGAGGAACCAGAGTCAGCATATGCTACTGGGAGAGTATAAAGCAGTTTAACTACTTGAAAAAATAGTTTAGGATTTTCCTAAAATGGTTGCCCTATGTTCAGTGTATGCTCTTATCCTTGCCCTCCCGTGTATGGAGCAGGAAATGAAAAGCATACACCTTCACTTCCATGTAAACACGCAGAGAGACAGATCAGCATTGACCATCAGGTAGTTGCCATAGCTTCATACAGCTGTCATCAGAGTTGGAGTATTCCTGTATTTTCAAAGTATAGTGACTAGAAACCAACCAGTGTCCATTGTAGGCAAATGCATAAACAAACTGTTATAAACATGCAGTAACACAGATGACTTTTCACAGAAATTGTGCCGAGAGAGTTTTGTATACAATGTTAAAGGACACAAGCTAATGTGCAGTGAGGAACTCGGTTATCTGAGTGCAGGGGCTAGAGTGGGCGATTAAGCACGGCATAGAGAGAGCTTGACAGGAGTAATTTGTTAGTAATTTGGTAGTAATTGTTTAATGGAAATTACACATACGTCAAATCTTACCAAATAAAACATTTCAAACACACGGAGTTAAACCAGGTGTGGTGGTGCACGCCTTTAATCCCAGCACTCAGGAGGCAGAGATAGGAGGATCACCATGAGTTTGAGGCCAGCCTGAGACTACATAGTGAATTCCAGGTCAGCCTGGGCAAGACCCTACCTTGAAAATAAAATTTTAAAAATTTAATTTAAAAACCATGGAATGAATTTTGCATTAATTATATCAGTAAAACTATTTTCTTTAAAAAAAAAAAAAAGAAGAAGAAGAAGAAGAAGAAGAAATTCAGGATACCTTTCATCTCATTCCTGGGTGCGCACACTCTGGTTTGCCTGTTACACAGGCATGGCTGTGAGGATACCACCTTTACCTGGAGGAGAATGAGAAATGAAACATCCATTCATGACTCTGTCTCCTCACTTGAAAAGAGATCTGGGAACCTAGACATGTCCTCGTCTAAACATTAATGAATTCAGAAGAAAGATTTTTGCATAAAAATGTCTCCACAAAAGTTTCACTGATTCACCAATTTCCTGAGGATGGGTACAAAATCTTATGCAATATACTTTGTTGTCATATTTACTAATTCTTGGTTTCTGAAGTAAACAGTTATTAGTTGTGTAGTAAAAGTAAGAAAGGGCATCTTTAGGCTCAAAACCTATAATTTACCATAATGCTATCTAAAACTAAGGGATATCATGAACTGAACCCTTTCAAGATGGTTTGTAAAAATATGTATTTACTTATTTGAGAGAGGGAAGGAGAGAGAGTGATGAAGAAGCAGATAAAGAGAAAGAGAGAGAGAGAGAAGAATGGGCATACCACAGACTCCAGCCACTGCAAATGAACTCCAGACGCATGCACCACCTTGTGCATCTGGCTTATGTGGGTACTGGAGAATTGATCCTGGGTCCTTTGCAGACAAGCACCTTAACTTCTAAGCCATTTCTCCAGCCCTGAAAACAATTTTTGATACAGCAGAAGTTATTTTAGATTTAAAAAAATGAGAATGGGGCCGGGTGTGGTGGCGCACACCTTTAATCCCAGCCCTCGGGAGGCAGAGGTAGGAGGATTGCCGTGAGTTTCAGATCACCTACCTCAAAACAAACAAACAAACAAAAAAAAAAAATGAAATGAGAATGTCATATCACAGAATACTTAGACAAAAATTGTGAAAACAAACAATGACATTTTTTTCAAATATCCATGTTATTGTCTTACTGTCTTTTCAAATTTTTGTTTACATATTGTCTCTTTGCACAAAACTCTTAAAGACTGTCCTGTACAATATAGCCTTCTACCTCTTGTTATATTGTGAGCTTTATCATAACCCTACTTTATTTTTGTCATATTATTGTCAATATGTAGCATACATAGTCATAGAATGTAGTATTTGCTTTCCTAGCTAACCCACAAATAAACAAGTGAAAACACTGGGGTCCAGCCCTAGCATCAAAAAGGGGTGAGACCACGAAGCTGGGATGAATGGGAGCGGCAAAAACAAAACGAAACTTAGGACATGTTGGTGCAAGCTGACAGGTCAGGCTTCAGCAGCGAGCCATTTGACTTTCTCTCATTCACTCTCTCTCACACTCTTTCACTCGCTCTCTCTCTCTCATTCACTCTCTCATTCATTCTCTATCTCTCTCTTCTTTTTTGTTCATTCTCTTTTCTCCTCTTTCATTTTCATTCTCTCTGGTTTTTCTCTCGCTCATTTGCTCGCTTGCTCTTGCTCGCTCGTTCTGCTCTCTCACTCGCTCTCTTTTGCTCACTCGCTCTGCTCACTCTCTCACTCTCTTTTGCTTGCTCACTCTGCTCTGCTTGCTCACTCTACTCTTTCGCTCTGCTCTGCTGCTTCTTGCCACAAAACTTCAGTCTTTTATTTTTCTCATACAAAGAAATAGGATTCAAAAGGAAAAAGGCAAAAACAAAAGTGTCCAAATTTGACACGCATGCATAATCTTTGAAATTACAAGTACATACTCTTTCCAGGAAAGTTAGCCCAATCCCTTACAATCTTTATGAGCAAGCACTATTAACCATTAGCTGTGAAAAACACCTTCTTTAAAATTACAAATACATAATGTTTTCAGGAAAGTTAACCCCATCCCTTACAATCTTTATGAGCAAACACTGTTAACCATTAACTGTGAAAAACACCTTTGTAAAACACCTTGACCAATTCTTTTTTCGAATAACCAGGCACTAGTTCCTTGTAGTTTCTTTTTCATTCTTTGTTAAATGTTGATTCTATTTTCAGTTGCAAGTTAGCAAAGGTGAGAGACAGATTGGCTACAACAGGTGCCTATTATTCAATTATAGTTAACTCAATAAGTCTTTTTTTCCTTTCTGCAAGCAATATTTTATAACTTAATCATTACATCCAACTTGCATTTGCTAAGCATATGCCTGAATTAAATCTTTATGAAGTTGTATTTTCTCATCTTTTGGATAAACAGTCATAGGGTCTCAAATCCCTAACAGCTAAATAATAAAACCTAACTCATCAGCCCATTTTCCTCTGTAGTCTTTCCTGTCCCAGATCCTAAGTCTCACTCTCCCACTCTTAGGGTCACACTGATATTGACCATGTGGAGGAAGCAAGCTTTTAGGATCAAATCTATGCCCCTCACAAGTAGCCTGAGGAGGCTCCTACTGTTTCTTGTTGTTGTAATAAACTCATTGTTTTCCATTCCATTTTTTTTGTTTGATCTGGGAACACATCTCCTATTGCCTGCATAATACTATTCCACAAAATCGCCTCATCAGAAGCTGGCGGTACATCTAACTCCTGGGCGTCATGGCTGGCCTGCAGATCATTCACAGAAGAGAAAGAACAAGAACAAGCCAAGATAAGGAGAGAAAACAAAGATCAAGGCAACAAACATGAGCTGTACAGCTGGAAGAAGTAGATGTCCTTGCCAAGCTAAATGAGCTGAGGAGACCACGGGGTCGGATCTGTGTCAAGCGATGCACTGGTCTCAACTCAGGCTTTTTGGAACATGCCGTCCCGGGCAAAACGCAATGTTCAGAGTCCAAGCACAGTGTGTCCTCAGAGCCTAGAACAGTTCCAGGCACACAGTTCAGACTCAGTCAGTATTTATTGAGTAATTTGAGTAGCAAAAAACATATCAGCAGCAAATATTTGTTTTTGCATCTTGTAACCTCTGAAATCAAGAAACTATGGCACCTTTACCTGCCTATTTTATACTCATATCACCTCGTAGCTCACAAATCCTTTCTCGAATGCTATCATTTGTAATCAAAACTTATTTTCTACTTTAAATATTTTGATGTTATATTTTATCCCAGACTGTAAATAAGTTCCCTACAGCTTATTTTCCAGACTGACTTCTCACTATTGGATCCCTAGATATCCTTGTCAGTGCAAAGGTAAACTAATGGGAAAGAATTTCAATTTATATCTGTACAAATCTTTTTTGTTTAATTTCCTATCATAAATGTAGCTTCTAAGAAGATTCCACTGAGATTTATATAGGTCACTACCAAGACACTTTACACTGAAGACAATTATTAGAGACAAATAGGAAGAGCCCTCATTTAGTACAGACACGTGTGCCTGGGCACAGACAAGTCTCTATAAAGCTTGGGACACAGATAAAGATGAGGGTATCAATTGGGTAGGTGTGATGAATTATTTGCCAATTGGCACCGGATACCACCCCTCCACACACACACACACTTTGCTTCTCCTGAGGCCATTCCTGAAGATTTCTCTTCCACCTCAGAGAAGCAGAGGCAATTATTTCAGTCCTAGTCTATCAAATGGATAGGGAGATGAGAAAATTATGTGACTTCCTTGTTTAATGAGAGCTTGAGTAACACAGCCCCCTTGTGCTCTCAGAGCAACTCAACTGGATGCACAGCGGTTGGGAAAAAAAAAAAAAAAAAAAAAAAAAAAACAATATGCCCTTACACCACTTCACAGCCAAGCTCAAAGTGCTGGCACCCTGCAGTCAACGAAGCCTTGCTCTGCTTAACTATCCTCTAAGACTTCAGCCACCACAAATTTAAATATTTCCTAAGAACTGGCAGTAGAATAGAGATGAATAATAATCAATTTATACTATGAGATGAATCTAGTACTCATCACCGAACTCCAGACCTGGAAGGTTTCTAAGCAGTGAGATGCTCATATCCTTAAGTAGAAGACTTAGAAGCTGAGTGTGGTGGTTCACACCTTTAATCCCAGAACTAGGGAGGCAGAGGTAGGACGATTGCTGTGGGTTCGAGGCCAGCCTGAGACAACATAGTGAATTCCAGGTCAACCTGGGCCAGAGTGAGACCCTACCTCAAAAAAAAAAAAAAAAAAAAAAAAAGACTTAAGAGAGAGAAAGAAAGGTTCAATGATCTGAAATGTAAATGATTCTCACAGGAACAGACACAGAGCTGGAATAAGAACTGAGGTTCCCCACTCAACTCCAATTTAAGTAATTTTTCTTTAAGTAATCTTCTAAATTTGTGGCCTTTAAACATGTTTGTTCTCCCCCACCACCCCTTTGGACCTTCTGTATTAGTTGCTTTTCTGGTGGCTGTGTTGAGGTACCAGACAAAAGGCACTTAAGGAGGAAGAATTTAATTCTGCTTACAGTTCAATGAGTGACCTTGGATCATGGTGGGGGTTATTACAAGGATTAAAAGCAAAGAGTGGCTAGAGAGATGGCTCAGTGGTAAAGGTGCTTGATTGCAAAGTCTGCTGGCTGGGGTTCCATTCCCCAGTACCCACATAAAGACTGATGTACAATGTGGCACGTGGGTCTGGAATTCGTTCACAGTGGAAGAGGCCCAGGTGTGCTCATTTTCCCTCTCTCTCTCTCTCTCTCTCTCTCTCTCACACACACACACACACACACACACACACACACACACAAATAATTTTTTAAAATTTTAAATGCAGAGTTTCAAAGTGGTCTTAAGGAACTGAGCTGGGAAACTGATAGGAACGCAAGAGTCTGCATTGCTGCTAACTTGTGCAGGAGAAGCTGAGGTAGCTTCACCTCCTGGCCGAGGGGTGGTGTCAGGTTGCAGGGTCAGAGACCAACTGCAGGCACAGTGAAGGTCAGGACCAAATCTAGACAAGCAGGCAGTTGGATGAACCGCAGGTCTGGAAGGACAAACCGGGGGAGGGCAGAAGACAACTGAGGAAGCTGGTCAACAGTGGGGACGGAGCCGAGCTGAAGCCTCTGGAACTGGGAGTGGGAAGCTCCTCGATGCGTGCATACAAGGTGGTCAGGTGACAAGTTGGTAAAGGCCTTTGCCATCCCGGTACATCAGTGAGTGTCCACTCCTTTGTGGGATTCAAGTGAGGGAGTTTCACTGTTTCCTTTGTTTGGTGTGTCCAAAAGGTCTTCAGCCTGGTTTTATGATATGATTTCAATACATCCTTGTGATCTTGTGTTCCAATTTACCCCCAATAAGTTTATAGGGTAACACGCTTTTTACTCCCAGAACTAAGTCACTTAGAGTGGTGGTGCCAGACAGATGGTACCATTCAAGAATTCTTCTCCACCCTCTAAACAGAGTCCAAAGCTGCTTGTAAAGTGGAGGCCTCCAGGGCAAGGCCGTCTGAAAAGCCAGTTTTACACAATACATGCAGTAACTTCGAGCAGGGCACAGTGTGGACTCAATGAGGTCCTTTTGTTATCAGAGGCACGATGAATATAGGCAGCATGACTACGGTATATGCTATCTTCTTTTCAGCCCTCCATGCGCAAGTTCTAAAGCTGACTGGGCAAGTGACTTTCCAGGAGACCCTTAGTAAATTCCTTTCCTTTGTTAGCATCAATTTCAATTGATGTTAATAAAGACGTAGCACATGTTTGTTGAGGACACTAAATGCAACATGGTATAGAGTGGGTGATCAGTGCTTAGGGCAACAGCAAATATGCTTTCTGTTCTGTCCTCCCTTCACTTCCTTGGGGAAGGGATGGTTTGAGTAAACCAGGCTCTGACTTCTGACATTCTATTCCTACTCCCTTTTAGGGGAAAGGAAGACACCAGTAACTGCAGTGTTTGGGAAACACATGCATGCATACTATCCTTTCCAGATGAAAGCTTCCCCCCCTAGGCCCTTCCTTTTGTCTTGTCTTGCTTCCTAGGAGCAGTGTGGTACATTCATGCCAAAAATGCATCGTTCAATTCTGGATTCTCTCTATCTTCCCTCCCCCCCACCTCCTTTCATACACACATACACAAGTGCATACAAGTGAGGCAGACTTTATCTCCTTAAGGGCTAGCACCCTTTACAGAAAGACTACTCGCTCTTCTTATAGTCACCCTCCTAAGGACTTCACAAACACCTACAGAGGGACAGCATTCCTAAATGGATGATCTCAACATAGAATTTCACTTCTTCATGTTTGTACGGCAGATACTTAGCCTCTGACCCATCTTCCAGCACCATAGAATTTTATGAATGAATCAGTAAATCATTTTCAAATAATCAGAGAGTTATAGAAATCTTTCAGTTAATTCAGAGTCAGCTAATATTTTTTTTTCTCTCCCTGTTTCCAGAATTACTACCTTCATCCACTCCTTTGCTTACTTCTGGGCTTTCACCCACTCCTTTCCTTCTTCCTTTCATTATTGCTGTGGGCCTTCAGCCCTACATCCCAGGAGCTCTCAGCTCCTCACATCTACATCCATCTTGGCATCTCTCTTTCAGGGAAAGTGCATGTTTGGATGTGATATTGTTCTTCTCCTGTTTGATCCGTAATTTATGATAGATTGAGCAGCATTCCTTTAAAAGTTTAATGAAAGAGCCCTAGTACTATGAAGATAGTTGTATTTTATGTAATTAGTACTTTTGTCTCTTCCGAGAAATGTTTATGGTCATCTCTTGTCTACAGTGTTATGAAATTGAATGAGCATATCCATGCTTGTTGACTTTTCTTTTTTTAAAAAAATTCATATATCATGCTGAATAAGAAAGCAAAAGAGGGCAGGAGGGATGGCTTTGCGGTTAAGGTGCTTGCCTGAAAAGCCAAAGGACCCAGGTTTGATTCCCCAGGACCACATAAGCCAGATGCACAAGGTGGCGCATGCGTCTGGGGTTCATTTTCAGTGGCTAGAGGCCCTGGTACTTCCATTCTCTTTCTCTCTCTCTCTCTCTCTCTCTCTCTCTCTCTGTGTGTGTGTGTCTTTATCTCTCTCTCAAATAAATAAAAATTTTTAAAAAGAATTATCTAAACACTACAGTTTGGAACGTAACAGAGGCTACATACATATACATATTCATCTTATCAGTTTGAGAAACAGCCCACAGTTCACTCGATGAAATGAGAGTCAGTTCTCAACTTCTGTTTGTTCTTTGTTTCCTTTTGACAGAACTGTGGTCTGGTGACTATGGAATCATGGTCCGTGGCCTCTAAGTAGATGGCAAGGCCTTTCTGCTCATGCTAATCTCTCAATCGTGTCCTGGCTTTAAGGATTTCTCAAAATCTGTCACCTGTGTAACTAATTCCTACAATTAAATGTCTTCAGTTCCAAATCTGTACAGTAACCTGTGTTTTTTTAGACTTTGATCTCCTAATGTAAATATAGCACATAGTCCAAAGCATTTTGTATGTGCATATACTATGAACACCAACAAAATATAAATTCTACTATATCCAACATACTAGGCATGCAACAGGTGTTGGATGCACATGGCATCAGGGATATAACATGAAAGATAATTCACATGTGAACGGTTCCTAGTAACAGCAATGATTTTTTTTTTTTTTTTTTTTTTTTTTTTTGCGAGGTAGGGTCTCACTCAGGTCCAGGCTGACCTGGAATTAACTATGTAGTCTCAGGGTTGCCTCGAACTCTCAGGCGATCCTCCTACCTCTGCCTCCCAAGTGCTGGGATTAAAGGCGTGCGCCACCACGCCTGGCTGCAGCAATGATTTTGTAACAGGAATGTTGGGTTGTTTGCCAGTACATTAATATAAGCCACCACACCAATAAATTTGGGGCATCCCTGGATTCTTGTCTTATGAATTTAAAGAATTAAAATCCATAGTCCAGGGCTGGAGAGATGTCTTAGTGATTAAGGCACCTGCCTCATAAGCCTAAGAATGTCTGTTCAGTTCTCCAGGTCCCACATTTAGCCAGATGCAAAGTGACACAAGGGCACAATGCCACACATGCCCACAAGGGTGTGCACACATCTGGAGTTTGTTCACAGTGGCTGAGAGGTTGCTAGCAGGACCATTCTCTCTCTCTCTCTCTCTCTCTCTCTCTCTCTTTCTGACTCCAAAAAAAAAAAAAAATCCATAGACCAGATGGTAAGAATTAGAGAGATGTTATTAGGTTCAGAGAAGGAAAGGAAAGAAAGTTCAGACAATGCCTGTCCCATGGAAGGCAGAAAGAGGTACAAGCCCATGTGGGAGTAGTGCTCTCTAGGCCCTCTTCTCTCAGCCCACAGAAGCTGAGACAATGGGAGGCTAACCAGAGCAGGGACCTGAATGTTCTGGGGAGATGAACAGCCTAAGAGTTCATGCCCACCTGGTAAGGATCCAGTTATAATCTTATTGTGGTGGGCCTTAGTCTCAGACTCTGGAGACCTGAGAGAGGAATGATGGGTCTGGGCTCAGGAGGATGGCTCAGAAAGAGGACAGCACACCTGAGTAGGGGTGAGAAATCTGATTGGTTGAGACTGGATCAGATGCTGGATTCCAGTTCTGCTGAAGCATACTAGTAGCAATGTGACATCTTTTCAGTTCCCTCTTTTGGGCCCTCTCTTAACTGGCTACCTAATAAATAAAGTCTGACAAATACCCTCTCAATTTCATGATTTAAAACCAGTTATGGGGCTGGAGAGATGGCTTAGTGGATAAGGCACATGACTGCAAAGCCTAAGGACCCAGGTTTGAGTCTCCAGGTCCCACAGAAGCCAGATGCACATGGTGGCACATGCATCTGAAGTTTGTTTGCAGTGGCTAGAGGCCCTGATGTGCCCATTCTCATTCACTTGCTATCTCTCTCTCCCTCTCTGTGTCTCTAATAAATAAATAATTAAAAATAAATCTTAAAAAAATTGACAAAACCCAGTTATGTCTCTTTACTCCATTGGGAGTAATACATGTGTCAAAACAAAGTTTCAGCAGATGAGTTATATGAACCACACATAGTGCTTCTATGCCATCATTCAAGCAATTGCCCTCTTTTTAAAATATTGGTATTTATTTATTTGAGAGACAGAGAGAGAAAGAAAAAGAGAATGCAGCAGACAGAAACAGAGAGAGAGAGAGAGAGAGAGAGAGAGTGGTTATGGGCATGCCAGGGCCTCTACAAATGAACTACAGACACATGTGCCACTTGGTACATCTAGCTTTATATGGGTAATGGGGAATCGAACCCAGGCCATCAGGCTTTGCAACCAAGTGCTTTTAGCTGCTCAGCAATCACTCCAGTCCACCCTCTGACTTCTTAAAGCAGGAAATACTTCAATCTAATATTCCAAAATTTGATTCAGATTGTGTTTTGCAGCAATCAATCAATAGTTTGCTAAAAGATATTTTCAAATATTTTTGTTTATTTATTTATTTGAGAGTGACAGACAGACAGAGAGAGAATGAGATAGAAGCAGAAAGAGTGAGAATGGGTGCACCAGGGCCTCCAGCCACTGCAAACGAACTCCAGATGCATGCACCACCTTGTGCAACTGGCTTACGAGGGTCCTGGGGAATGGAGCCTCAAACCGGGATCCTTAGGCTTCACAGGCAAGCACTTAACCACTAAGCCATCTCTCCAAGCCCTAAAAAATATTTTGTTAGCACTCTTTGGAGTTTACAGAGGAAGTCAGTAATAAGTATGTGTTAAAAAATTACATATTCCCAGGTAACATGCCATGATATAGTATCAAATGACATATGCAGGAAATAGAAATATCACATTAGTACAGGGTAGAGAAACCTGTGAAAGTTCAGTAAGGGAGTGCTACAACTTGACCTGGGTCTTGATGGATGACTCGCAAGCTGAACTCCCACATGCTGTTCTGTCCTTGTCATCCAACTACACTGTGTCTACTTCAATTTGTTTTAAATGCTGACATTTAACCTAAAATCTATTATGTACCCAGAAACAAGAAAACTATTTAATCTGGAATGTTCCTATAAAGTATCAATATTCTGAATTCTAGAAAAATATAAGATACTGAGTTTAGGAATGATTTACAGAAGCAAAAAGAAAATAAGTTGCTTGGCAGAACAGTCAAGCAGTCTTAGCAACATTTTAGGGGGCTGGAGAGATGGCTTAGGGGTTAATGTGCCTGCCTCCTAAGCCTAAGAATGCCCATTCAAGTCTCCAGGTCCCATATTTAGCCAGATGCAAAAAGTGATGCAAGGGCACAATTCCGCACTTGCCCACAAAGGGGCACATGCATCTGGAGTTCCTTCACAGCGGCTAAGAGGCTGCTGGCTCACCCATTCTGTCTCTCTCTCTCTGACTCTCTCAAAAAAAAAATAATAATAATTTTAGGATCATTAACCGATTATATAGAAAAGTGAAAGAGATCAGTTAGTTGGTGGTTATATAATTAGCATGTGAGATTAAAGGACAGTGGTCACCATTATCATGAACATAATGGAATGGACACTGGAAACCTAAACCTAGTGGACAGCAAAGTTATTCTCACATTTTGTCTTTAGGGGTGGACGTGTAACTCAGCGGTGTTTCTCACTTTCTTTGACACGTGTAAGACACTTGTCTTCTTGACTGATAACCAAAATTACTAAATTACACTGTAATGTTCTAAAATTAAAAGGCATGTGCAATAATGACCATACAGTCTCCAGGTGGGATCACCAGAGGACCCATGATTTCACTTACACAAACAGTGAAGACAAAAGAAGGAACCACCAGGCGTGGTGGTGCACGCCTTTAATCCCAGCATTCAGGAGGCAGAGGTAGGAGGATCACCATGAGTTCGAGGCCACCCTGAGAATACATAGCGAATTCCAGGTCAGCCTGAGCTAAAGTGAGACCCTACCATGAAAAACCGAAAAATGAAAAAAAAAAAAAAAAAAAAAAAAAAAGAAGAAGAAGAAGAAGACGAAGAAGGAACCATGCTGGAAGGAACGCTATTTATTCGGAAGGTTTGCACAGTTGTAGTCTTGATCTGATACACACCACAATTGACATGTTTAAAAAGACAATGGAGCTGGGCATGGTGGCGCACGCCTTTAATCCCAACACTTGGGAGGGAGAGGTAGGAGGATCTCTGAGAGTTCAAGGCCATCCTGAGACTACATAGTTAATTCCAGGTCAGCCTGGACCAGAGTGAAACCCTACCTCGAAAAACAAAACAAACAAAAAAAAAAAAAAAAAAAAAAAAAAAAAACAGACAATGGGAGGTGCCTCCTAGTGCAGTCGGTAGTGTGTTAGTCTTATAAAAAGACAGTGAATTCCAAACCTGTAAACCTCCAGACTGGATTATTTGCCAAAAGTTACATTGAACTTCATTATAGTTTCATCATATTCTTGCTCAGCTAATTAGCTGGCAAAATATTTTGGATGGAAAAAAGAACCAAATTCACATTAAAAGGTCCATTAAGAATTGTTTACACAACTCCAAATGAGGGGAAAGATCATTATTTTGATTTTGATTTGTTCCTATGACTGACTTCCAAAACAGATTTTTTTGTTTTATCTATAACCTCCAACATGATTATCTCTTTGTGGAGAAAATCAGCTCTCTTCCTCTTAATACTTTTATAAAAAGAGTGGAGTATATCACATTGCTTCCCTGTCAGCAGGTTTTTTCTTAAATTTCATTTTGTAATTAACCATAACTAGCTTAGGAGTTGTCCTGTGGTACTTCTTATTTTTGAATATTCACTGTGTCTTTCCATGAAAAAAAGTTATAAACTCCTCAGAGAGACTTATATAGTTTGTTGCCATGGATAATTGTCTCTAAATAAACTCGGGGTAGTTAAGTGGATGAGAACAGATGGAAATAAATTGATGGAAGTTGACTATTGTGCCTCTTGGCTCCTGTTTATGTGTAACCAGCAGCGTGTCTTTTTGTCTTGTCAGGTCTGGCGTTTTATGCACTTGAACTTTAACAATGTCATCCGGATTCCTCCTCAGAGCCTGCATAAAACTCAGCCCCAGGGTAAATCCCACTGCCAACCTGGACAGAATCACAGCAGAGACCAACAGCATAAACACAGTTCTGTGAGCCCCATTGAAAAGAATGTCTCCTCTATTGGCATAGCTGTCTAACCACATCCGTGTTTACCTAACCTCAGTTGGAACTGGAGGCAGGCTCTGTTCAGTGTGGGCATCTCGCCACCTTCATTTTACATATGAGGAAAGAGAAGCTAAGGGAGAGAAAAGTAGCCAGCCTGTCATGTAGTCATTCACTGCACTCATTCTGCATGTATGTATTAAGTGCCCGCTATTGCCAACCACTGCTCTGGACACTACAGATTTGATGGTGTTAAGTCCATATCTGCCCTTGAATTCTCCCACTCAAGGATATGTCAGCAGGACATTAAAGTATAATGTGGTAAGCAGATGCTCAGAATTATATGAGAGCATCTGAGAGGGGCACTTGATTCAGTCTTGAAGAGTGGAGCAAGCCTCCGGAAGAATAGACATCTTAATTGTGACATAAGGATGAGTAGATGCTTGAATATATTGAGGACTTAAGACCACCCACCACTGCTTGTCTCTAGGCATATCAGTTTCATCAAATAAATACTTGTGAAGATCCTACATCATTCTAATACTATGATGGAAATTATAAGATATTGAGAAAATATAGTAACAAGATGCCTGCCTTCAAAAGATTAAAACTTGGTTAGATAAAATAATCAAAACCTGTAAGTCAATTAGGGTGCAAAGCAAAAAAGCAAAGTGAACAGAAGATTGAGATTTGGGTTATAAATAATGCTATCATAAAGGAACTCTGCAAAGACATCTGAAAGCTTTCAGTAGATGGGGGAGCAAAGGTGGGTCTGTGAAAGTGAGTGGGCAGTAAACTCAGGATTAATCTTATTTCTAAATAGACTGGACTCACGATGTGAATTGTGAATATTCTCCATTTTTCATTGATTTCTACATTAAGCTTGTACCCTCCCTAGATGACAGAAACTCTGATCCTTACCTAAGATTCCTGGAAAAGCTGTACGATTTGGTCTTTGTCACGTACTAACCTGTACACCTGCTCTTCCTCATGTAGCCACTCCCCCAACAAAACCCAGAAATGAGCTACATCTTGCTTCCCTTTCTGACAATCCTGGGTTAAGCCTGCTTTTCTTCTCCCTCCTAGTACTTTAAACTATAATAAAATCTTTATGAACAATTATCAGTCTTCTGGTCTGTGGGTTTCATTCTTCGAAATCACAGGACCAGGATCCAGAAACAACCCCGAATTATCAGTGTGTTGGTATATAAGGGACCCAAAGTTCCTGTATCAATAAGATGATGGCAAGAGGGAAGGAAGTAATGCATCCACAGTGTGAGGAAGGCCTAGCACTGCTGGCAACACTAGGCTCTAAGGAGAGGAATGGAATAAGTGGTTCCACAGAGCCTTTAGAAAAAACATGACCCCAAAGACACCTGATCACACACATCTAGCCCACACAACTGCCAGAGAATATATTCCTCTTGTGTGAAGCCACCTGGTAATTCGTTAAGGCAGCCCAAGAAAAAGACAACAGAAACCACAGAAGTTGTTTCAGGTGACAACTTGTGGAGGCAGAGATCAGGCCCTCTAGAGCTGCAGATCGACACAGACCACATTAAGGAGCCAGAGGGCATTGGCCATAACAGCTGGTGCAAGAGTTATTTGGGGCTCCAGCCATGCACTCTCAGGAATCCTATTTTAAATAAAAAACACTATCATTTAAGTTGTTGATATTTTGTTCAAAGAATTCCAAAATGGCACTAAAATTTTGTGTAGTTTGGTTAATGACAGGGCCCATGTAAAGCCGTATGCTCACTTTACAGTATATTTTTGAAAATGACAAATTAAGAGCTAGGGTAGATGTGGAATATATATCATGTAATATTTTAAGTATTACATATAAAATAAAGTTTTATTGTTTTGCTATATAAGCATTGTCTAGAACTTCTAAATGACTGGAAATTCTAAATAGCTGTCAATAAACAGATGAAAGAGAGCGTAGGCACAATACTAAATATTAACAAGCGCATAGGACAGTGCTCCAGTGTGTCAGCGAAGGAAAGAAAAAGTCCATCTTGGATATAATTCTTCAGATTTAGCAAAAATTCCTCACATGTACCACACACACAACATGTGTGTGTGTGTGTGTATGTTCAAGTTATTGAGAAAATGTTTATTACATTGAAGTAGGTAATAGGCATTACAAATATCTAAAACCCCACAGCTCGATCCTACAAATATTTGTGAAATCTATCCATCTTGCAGGACCCCCAACTCTACCATCGGGTTCTAAATGATTACCACCTCTTCCCTCTGTTACTGCAATATTCCATTAACTGTCTCCATGTTTGCTCCCACCCAAAGCCAAAACAACCTCCAGAGTAATTCTCCAAACCAGCTAATTTACATTTTTTTTTCTCTGTTTAGAACCATCCCCTAGCACTTTCCCATCTAGGCTGAAAGGAAATCATATTTCTTTAAGACAACCAATGATCTGAATTCATCCACCTTTCTACCATTGCATTTTATAGACTTTCACGCTCTCTGGGGATATGTTCCTGCCACACACTAAAAAGCCCATAATTTATCCATTACCCCTTCACATCTGTACTCAAACGTTACTTTTTCATCAGTGCCTCCTAGACCTTACGGCAAAAACATCATAGAATTTCTGCATTCCCCAGCCTCTTCCTTGATTTTTCTCCACAGCACTTCAAGTATATAGATAATTTGCTCGTTTAATTTGTTTATTGCCTATTTCTTTCCCAGTGGATATAAGGTTCATTAGGACAGGGATTTCCATCTGTTCTATTAACTCCTATGTTTTATTGCCTAGAAAGATGCCTGGCATGATAGACATTCAATAAATATTTGCTCAATGACCAGTTAAGAATATTTACCCTAGCTTTATTTAAAATGGCAGAATATTATAAGTGGCCTACATATTCAAAAAAGCAGTGGCTAATGGAATAATGATACTGTTCAATAGAATAGCATGTACCAATGAAATTGTGGGCTGTATTAGCAGAATCATCTGTGTATATGTTTACAACCAAATGATTTAAGAAGCTGAAAGTGATTCAATTTCTTATAAGGGTAATTGCATTCAATTGCCCATAAGTCTGAGACAGGAAAAAGGGTAAGTAATGGGATATGGTAGATTTTTAGGTCTCTAAATAATAACAATTCATATCTCAATTATTATGAAAATTTAAAAAAATAAAAGTTAGCTCTATTTGAGCATTGAAAACAGAACCACATTGATATTTTAAGCTAATTGAATTCAAAGTTTAAGATAGCTGCTGTAAAGTTTAAATTTATTCTGAAAATTTGGAACATAAAGTTTATTGGTTCAAAAGTAGAGAATTAACGTGATTAGCACATGTCTAAATCCAAATGGTCTTAGAGAAATTATATAATTTAAATAACTATACATATAATCTTATGTTATGTCTCAAAATATCAAGAGGGAGTGAAAGACAGAGGGAGAAAAAGAGGAAGAGAAGGAAGGAGGAAGGCAGCACTATGGACCACTTATTGATGGTGATCTTTGAAGGCTTAAGAGGTAAAGGGATGCCAGGCCTTAAAGCCTCATGAGGGGAGACTATGCTTGTGGTTAATGCTTAGGTTATGCCAAGTTCCTTTTCTATCCTCAAAGTTTTATCCTGTCTTGTTACACTGCATTAAACTTAGAGGGGCAGCACCCATAGGGTTTTATTTCTTACAGATACATAGAATAAGTAAGTAATGCAAAGATGAATGAAAGAATGAATTAAAAAGGAAAGAAAGGGTAAGAACATGGAAGTGAATGTAAAAAAGGAAACAAGGAAATATTATCCCTGAATATGAAAAGTCAGGAAAAAAGAAAGGTGATAAAACATATAAAATTAAATAAATTGATTAAAAAATTAAGAAAAGTAAGGAAATTGAACTAAGATGCTTATCTGGGAACTAAAAGCTCAATTGTTAGAAAATATCTCACTCCAGGGGCTGGAGAGATGCCCTAGCAGTTAATGCACTTGCCTGCAAAGCCAAAGGACCCAGGTTCAATTCCCCAGGACCCATGTAAGCCAGATGCACAAGGGGGGCGCATGCATATGGAGTTCGTTAGCAGTGGCTGGAGGCCCTGGTGTGCCCATTCTCTCTCTCTCTCTCTCTCTCCCTCTCTCTCTCAAATAAATAAATAAATAAATAAATAAATAAATAAATAAATTTTTTTTTTTTAATTAATAAAAAGTACCTCACTCCAAACCACACCTCTAAATTCTATAATCATTAAACATGCAAAAGGAAGGATGTGCCAGACCTAGAGGTTGAAGAGGTGTCATTGTGTAAGGTGACATGGAAAAGGCTGGCCTTGGGAGTGCCCTGTGATTTTTGTTCTCATGTAACTTTATTTGGAATGAATCACGCTAAAACAATACTTTACTAATATTATATTTAATTTCATATTTTATCACTCATATTATATTTTACTGAGTTTTTAATAATATGTATTTGCTCAGCCATCAGGCTGAGAACAGTTCTAGAACTGTAGGCTTCTACATTAAAAAAAAATATATCAAGCTCACTGCAAGCATTAAAATGAGAGCACAGACTTAACCAATCAAACTCACGTCTAACAAGGGACTTTCCACCAGGTCATACCCAAATAAGCCACATATCTAGGTGCAGCTAGTTGAATTGCTTTGCACTTTGCTTTCTCATTCATTCTATCAAATGCCACTGATCACACCCCTAACCGAGCTCTCTGAACCACTTATCATTCACGAATTGATCTTTACTCAAACTCTGCTAAATTGAATTTGTCTAAAGGTTTTACTTTAACAGTGACTGTGAGAATTTTGTCAACTTGATTCAAGGGAGATGCCCCCAGTAGATCAGTAAAGCTCTTCTCTGAGTGTCTGAGAGGGCATATCCAGAGACGGGTACGAAGGGGAAAAGAGCTACCCTGAATGGGACTATTCCATAGTCCTGGATGGACTCAAAGGGAAGAAAGGAGAATAACCAGAATGCACATATTCTCTCTCTCTCTCTGTCTCTGTCTCTCTCTCTCTCTCTCTCTCTCTCTCTCTGTCTCTCTCTCTTTTGCTTCCATTCCATTGTGGAAGGAGATGAGTTGAGGGCTTTGCCACACCCTTGTTATTATGATGAACTGAGACCTCTGAACTTGTGAGCTGAAATAAACCTTTCCTCTCCTAGATATTCATCACAGAATGAAAACTTTGACAAAGTGGCTTAAACAGAACACTACTTCATGTTCAAAACTACATAAATCTTGAGGCAGATGTGGCTGGATTCATTAACCCTCTTTGTGATGGGTGTGGTAGTTTGATTCAGGTGTCTCCCATAAACTTAGGGGTTCTGAACACTAGGTTCCCAGCTGATGGGGATTTGGGAATTAATACCTCCTGGAGACAGTGTATTGTTGAGGGCGGGCTTATGGTATTATAGCCAGTGCCCCTTGCCAGAATTTGGCACACGCTCCTGTTGCTATTGTCCACGTTATGTTGGCCGGGGGGTGGTGTCCATCCTCTGCTCATGCCATTGTTTTCCCCTGCCATCATGGAGCTTCCCCTTGAGTCTGTAAGCCAAAATAAACCTTTTATTATTTTTTTTTTTCAAAAGCTTTTCTTGGTTGGGTGATATCTGCCAGCAATGTGAACCTGACTGCAACAATGGGCATTACTCATTCTTGTCTTTGAAAAGTAATGTTTAAAATCAAATAGCCTAAAAAAGTTGCCTTTCTGATGATGGTTAAAAGATTTGTCCAAAAGAACTCTGGAGATTGCATACTATGGTGGATGTTTTTAATGATGCTGAAATAATTGTTTTTTTTTTTTTTTAAAGTCTTTGGTGGCATTGGCTGAAAAGATGGCTTAGCAGTTAAGGCACTTGTCTGCAAAGCCAAATGACCCAGGGTCGATTCCCCAGGACTCACATAAGCCAGATGCATAGGGTGGCGCATGTGTCTGGAGTTCATTTGCAGTGACTAGAGGTCCTGGAATGCCCATTCTCTCTTTTTCTCATTCTCTCTCAAATAAATGAATTTTAAAAAGCTACTTAAATAAAATCTATAGAAACCAATGTTGTACTATGAATATTTTACAATAATTTAAAAATAAATAAAGGAGTTATGGAAAGTACAGAAAGATCATAATAGTTCAGAGACCAGCACTTAGTTAGATTATAACAAAATCTGATATAAATTTAAATTATAAGCTCTAAGCACCTATCCTCAAGCAATGATTTTACATTTGTAAATATCTTAAAATGATGCTGTGAAAGTAACAAGACAGTTGCCTAGGAGATCACAGTGTATAAAATTAAAAAAAAAAAAAAATCCTGTATCTAGAAAGCCATTAAGTCCAGCACTTTGATAAATCATCATCCACAGGGTCCTAAAGCTTAAAACTCTTGAGTTCCGCTGTTGATCCCTGGGTCCTAGAGCTGGACGGTTTTTGCACATGTGCTTTTGTTATTCTCTCTAGCTGCACGTCCTCAGACTCTTCTTGTGAACCTACTGTACCCCCCAACTCTCCCCACATTCTTTTGGTGGGAGCCCAGGTCAGTAGCTATAGCTCCTGAACAGCTCTCTCTCCTTGCTATCTTTGTTGAATATCTGTTTTACTTGACTATTGTTGAAGGAGCCGTTATCTCTTAAATACTTATGTCGCCAAAATGCCTGAGAAGAAAAACCTTACATACTAAATTTAATGAAACAAACACTATGAAAATTGTCAACTATAGACACCATTAGGAAACTGGAGGTCTTGCCTATGAAAATGGTCATAGAAATGTTACGCCTGAGTGAGGCAGAATTTCACAGTATGAAGGATGTCTGACAGATGTGGACGTGGACAGAAAACAGCCAAATGTCGGGGTCTTGTTCCTGCCTCTTTTGGGGGTCTTTTTTTTTTTGGTTTTTTGAGGTAGGGTCTCACTGTCGCCCAGGCTGACCTGGAATTCACTATGTATTCTCAGGGTGGCCTTGAACCTGCAATGATCCTCCTACGTCTGCCTCCTGAGTACTGGTATTAAAGGTGTGTGCCCCCACGCCCGGCTCCTGTCTCTTTCTTTCAAGATAAGGAGATCTACCTTACTATTACTATTGGTTACTATTGGTTCATTGGTACATGATAGAGACATTTATATTATGAGTTCTTATTTTCATCCCTATGGTCTCCTCCACACACAGCAGTTTAAGAAATATAAGGACATGAAAATGCTATCTGCATCGGAGGTGAATGACACGGATGCAAGTAGGAGAAGCAAAACATAGACCAGCTGCTTTAATAAAAAGGATGTCAATTTGATTGTCTCAGGAGAAGTTCAACTTTGAACCCTAGAGTGAAAAAATGTCATGCTGGAAGGCTAAACTCTCCAGATATTTGGGCTTGTCAAACAAATCTGAAATATTTCTCTTTTAACCTGAGATAGCCTTACTTTCATAGGTTAACTGAAAATGTTCAACATACTAGGAAAGCCACACTCCAGATTTCAGATGTGCTAACAATGACCTCAGCTTTACATCTCAAAGATGGAGTACACGGGAAAGGGCTGGGAGCCAGGTTTAAAAAAAAAAAAATAAAATAAAATAAAAAACGCTTTTAAATAGCTGTTAGTGTGAGGATTTGGAAAGAAAATAGTCGTTAAGGGAAATTTTGGGCTATGAGGAGTGTTAAGTCTATTTGTAAATCCAAACACAGCCAGCATTTTAAATTTTGATCTGTATACTATTAATGTAACAGTATACTAACATGCTAGTACTGACTTTGAAATAAGAGGAAGTATTCCAATAATATGTGGTGTTAATATCTACAGCTTATATTTGGTCAAATTTTATGAGAAATTCGTATTGGATTGCATGTCACAGTTGATAATAAAACTATAATTCTCAGGGATTTAGCAAGAATAGCAGAAGAATCACTCAATTACAGTTAAAATCAAAAGATGTAATACCTCATGAAGACACTGTCTGGCAAGGAGATTAATCCAACACCAAGGACGAATGCTAAAAGCAGTGGATGGAAACTCTTCCAGGGCAGCTATTTTCTGATTTGCACTTATCTGTGCCCACATATTTGACTGTATCCACACCACACTCTTGTGATAAAGTCCTAGGATGCTAGAATGAGGAAGGTACTTAGGTCATGTGTGTGGAATCCTTAGGAATATGGTTAGCGCTCCTTTAAAATATAGCACATAAGTACCTAAGGTGATTGCCTGCAAAGCCAAAGGACCCAGATTCAATTCCCCAGGACCCACGTAAGCCAGATGCACAAGGGGGAGCACGCATCTGGAGTTCATTTGCAGTGGCTGGAGGCCCTGGTGTGCTCATGCTCTCTCTCTCTCTCTCTCTCTCTCTCTCTCTCTCTCTCTCCCTCCCTCTTTCTCTCTGTCAAATAAATAAATAAAAATAAAGTTTTAATATATATCACAGAAGAGCACACCCTTCTTTCTCTGTCAAAGGGAGATATTAACAACCTAGAAGCCACCAAAGAACCTAACACCCATTTTAAACAATCAATGCTTCCACAACTGTGAGAAATGTTTATTGGTTAAGCCACCCAGCCTGAGGTATTTTGTTATAGCATCCCTATCTGGCTAAGTGATAAAGGTAGTCTAAATTTGGAATATAGTACTGAGAAACCATAAAGTCTATTTCCATTAAGTCTTCAGTATGCCTCTAGCTAAGGGCAGAAATCATTATTAACCAACTTTCTAAAATGAATTATTAAAATTTTTAATATTTTATTTATTTATTTGAGAGAGAGAGAGAGAAAGAGAGAGAGAAAGAGAGAGAATAGGCACACCAGGGCCTCCAGCCACTGCAAACAAATTCCAGATGCATACCCTCCTTGTGCATCTGGCTTACATGGGTCCTGGAGAGTTGAACCAGGATCCTTTGGCTTTGCAGGCAAACACCTTAATTGCTAAACCATCTCTCCAGCCCCTAAAATGGATTTTAAAATAAATAATAGAATACCATCACGAAGACTGTGCTATGGACAGACTGTTTGTCTGCCCTGATATTTTTACATTGAAATAAAATGCCCAGTTAGATGGTATTAGCAATGAGGTCTTTGAGGAGTTAACTAGGGTATGAATAGGATCAGTGTCTCTATGAAAAGATTCCAGAGAGTCAGCTCTATTTGTTCCAGTAAGGATGCAAGAACACAGCCATCTACCAACCTGGAGGAGTACCCTGCCCAGATATAGGATCTGTAGGAGTCTTGCATGTGGGTTGTCTAGTCCACCAGAAATGTGAGAAGTAAATAGTTGTTGGTTAAGCTAGTCCATCTATGCTACTTCGTTGTACCATCCTGAGTTACCCAAACAGGCCCCTTTCATATTGGACACTCTCATTGTAAATGAAGTTTTAAAATCTGGTTTGGGTAGAATGTTATAAATACTACTTGCAACATTTGCATTTTATCCTATCTTAAAGAAGAAATTGCTATTTTGTTTAAAGAAGGCAGACTTTGAACTCTGCAGGGTCAAGGTAGATTGTGAAGACCATTTACTAATTATAAAATATTGGGTACTTTCTTTAACATTTCTGAGAATGGAAATTCCAGTTCTTTAAGATACTACAACCACTACCAGATAGGGTGCTGTGATTATTAAATTAAAATACGATTTGTAAAGCACCTAGCACAGTAAAAGTCATGAAATTCATTTTTTTGTTACTGAAAATAAAAATATTGCTTAACTATCCCTGAAGTGATTTCTAGAATATCCTTAAAGTAGTTGGAAAAAGCATATAAAAGTCTAAGGAGGGCTGGAGAGATGGCTTAGCGGTTAAGGCGCCTGCCTGCTAAGCCTAAGAAACCTGGTTCCAATCTCCAGTGGTTCCAATCTCCAGCGGTTCCAATCTCCAGCGGTTCCAATCTCCAGGTCCCACTTTTAGCCAGATGCAAAGTGACACAAGGGTGCAATGCTGCACTTGCCCACAAGGGGCGCACATATCTGGAGTTTGTTCACAGCAGCAGAGAGGCTGCTGGCGTGCCCATTCTCTCTCTCTCTCTGCCTATCCCTCTCTCTCTGTCTCACTCTGTGTCTCTCTCCAAAACAAAACAAAACAAAAAGTCTAAGGAGCTAATCAGAAAGTCTAAAAGTTGCACTGCACAAGAAAGTAAAAATGAAAAGCATCTGCTCTCCAGAACCACACACGGCGAAATTTCTTAACAACCGTCGGTTTCAAGGTTAGAATGATGAAAATTTATATGATAGAATATAGAGTGGGGCTGGAGAGATGGCTTAGAGGTTAAGGCATTTGCCTGCAAAGCTAAAAGACCCATGTTTGATTCTCCAGGTCCCACGTAAGCCAGATGCATAAGGGGGCACATGCATCTGGAGTTGTTTTGCAGTGGCTGGATGCCCTGGTGCACTCATTCTCTCTCTCTCTCCCTCTCTCTCTTTCTGCCTCTTTCTATCTCTCAAATAAATTTTAAAAATATATTAAAAAAAACAATATAGAGTGAACTAGAAGTAAGTAACATGTGATGGCTCTAAAACCAAAATTTGAGAGAACTCAATCATTTAAAATAGATTTTCTCAATGGAGGAATACAGTATCCTAGGTTGCAAGTTATCTGTATAGTTTTTTCACATAGGTTCTCCGACAGATAGAAGTATTCATACCTATGAAGAATGAAAGGCATGTGAAAGAAAATACAAGCAGGCAGTAGGCTTGAAAGACCAAACAAGGTACCTTGGAAACTGTTGAATCTGTTCTGGTCTTGCTCTTAAGAACAGCTGTCATATGGATGGGACCTGCCTGGTGTATTAGTCACAAATATGCCACCATGGCCACAGTTCCTGACTGAAACAACTTAAAGGAGGAAGGAGTTATTCTGCCTCCTGGTTTGGGGAGTTCAGTCCATATTCATTTCTCTCCATACCCTTGCCAGGGGCATTATTAGTGTTTTTTTTTTTTTTTTTTTTTTATTGTACCTCATAGCAAACAGGAAAAAGGAAGAAGATGATTGTAGGCATTAAGCTGGCTTTTTCCTTGTCCCTTTATTCCATCCAGACCTTCAGACCATGAGATTGTTCAGCCTACACACCAAGATTGTTTTCCCCCTTCAGTTAATTCTCTCGGGAACTACCCTCACAAGCAGCACACCACCATCCTCTGAGGTGATTCTAGATCCAGTCAAAATAACATTGGAGATTCATTACAATGCCTGTTCAATTGCACAGGGCCTAACCTCACTTTAATGGCATTATTGTCACAATACAGAAGTCTAACTATCCTGAATATTGATTGAGCCGTGAAGCAGATATATATAAATTATGGTATGTTCATACAATGAAATGCTATTATAGAAATAAAAAGAAATGGCATAGAGCCACATTCAACAAGAATAAATCTCACCAAGCATGTTGAACAGAATAAACCAGAGACAAAATAACAATTGTGTGTGCAATATGACTCATAATAATTTAGTATTCTACTTTTGCTGACTTAAAAGTCTTCATGGGCTGGAGAGATGGCTTGGCAGTTAAGGCACCTGCCTGCCAAGACTAAGAACATTGGTTCCAATCTCTAGGTCCCACATTTAGCCAGATGCAAAAAGTGACACAAGGGCACAATGCCACACTTTCCCACAAGGGGGCGCACATGTCTGGAGTTTGTTCACAGAGGCTGAGATGCCACTGGTGCACCCATTCTCTCTCTCACTCTCTAGCTCTCTCTCAAAAAAAAAAAAAAAAAAAGGTCTTCATAATTTTGAAAATGCTTCCTGGAATTTCTCATTATGCATTGGGTTACTCAAATTGCAGGACTGATACTCCTCTTAAGGTTCATTATAAGGTGCTAGAATAACATGTAATATAGGGATAATTGTCCCCACTATGAAGGCAAGGCATTGCCCATTGCTCTATCCAAAGTCTCATGACTAATCAAAATTTGCCAGTTGCCCTGGAGTGATCAGGCACCATTCCCAGCCCTTTGTTTCAGGTAGTCTTTTTTTTTTTTCTTTGCTGCACACTCTGATCAATATTCCCCAGAACATCCAACAAGGACACTCAGAAGACCCTAACTTCTCTCTCTAAGTGACAGTCTTCATTCCACAATTCTCTATTGCAAACTCAGGGAGCTTGCCTGGGATCTTGTCGTACCACCTTGACCTGTTAAGTCTTTGCACACTCTCATCAATAGGAATCTGCTATCTCATTTATTCTCCATCTCCCAGGGTTTACTATCCTTCGTTTCCTGATACTTTATGTCTTGTGGGAACAACTGTTATATATCTTGTCTAATATTGTTGTATTATTATGCCATCCTGTTATTCCATCTTGGTTGGTGGTAGTGGTCTAATGGCATTATTGTCACAATACAGAAGTCTAACTGTCCTGAGTATTGATCGAACTATGAAGCAGACATACGTAAATTATGGTATGTTCATACAATGAAATGCTATTATAGAAATAAAAAGAAATGGCATAGAGCTTCACAAGAATAAATCTCACCAAGCATGTTGAACAGAATAAACCAGAGACAAAATAACACAATCGTGTGTGCTATATGACTCATAACAACTGTGTTCAAATGCAAAGAAGGGAGGAAGGTTCACGATGTGAGAGATCATGATGGAGGAGCATGTGCCCTCAGCCATGTCAGTGTTCTTGATGCTGGTGCAAGTTACTCACTGACATCTTTATGGTAATTACTAAATGTTTGCTTGGCTTTTATGCATTCATCATGAAATATACCAGAGATGGTATTAAAAAATAATAAGGTCATAAAAGGCAATAAACATAACTAATAATAATAATAATACATTACAGAAGCATAGATTTCAGAATTCTAGTGAGCACACATGAATATAAATTTACCAAGATGAATGCGACAAATTTGCCAGGAATATTCTAAAATTCCTGAGACATGAGCCACAAAATGTTTTCAAATGCAGAGCAGTTTTGACATGAATATACATTGCTGTGACATGCTAAATGTCAAGAAATCTCTCTGCTACAACAGGCCACATTTCATCAAATTGCTTCCTTGTCAACAGAGATTTTTTTAAGAGTATTTGTTTGCAATCAGCTCCACTAATGTACTTACAAATAACTAATACCTTAAGCTTAGATCATTGACAATTTTTTTGATACACCCTTTGAAGTTCATGGGCTCTGTTAATAATGCATTTTTGGACCCAATTCGGTTCCAATGCCCAGATTTATCCACATCTGAAGCCTACATGGCAGGTCTTTTGACTAATGAAAAACATCACCTCTCGATCTGTTTGGTTGCCAAATCATGTGTAATAATGTAAGAGCTGCTAAATTTTGTTTTTAGGTATTTGAGGTGACTAAAAAATGAACACACAAGTGAAATAGATATGAATAACAAGAAGTTCTTAATTCTCTTCCTTCACAAGCTTTAATATTAGCAATTTCCCTATGTTGTGTTAGCACATACACACACACACACACACACACACACACACACACACACCCTACTCATAAGAAGAGACTCTCTCCAAATCTCTTCTATTACCTACAGTATATAGATAATCAAGAACAAAGCCTATATTAAAAAAAATTAATGACAGGGCTGGAGAGATGGCTTAGCAGTTAAGGTGCCCGCCTGCCAAGTCTAAGAATGCCCATTAGATTCTCCAGGTCCCACATTTAGCCAGATGCAAGTGACATAAGCACACAATGCCATGCTTGCCCACAAGGGGGCGCACACATTTGGAGTTCATTCACAGTGGCAGAAATGGCCCTGGTGCGCCCATTCTCTCTCTCTCTGCCTCTTCCTCTCTCTCTCTCTCTCTCCATCTCTCTCTCTCTCTCTCTCTCTCTCTCTGTTTCTCTCTCTCTCTCAAAAAACAACAATAATAATGACAGTACAAACCTAACTTATACTTGATAAACTGAGATATTTGAATTTGGGTTTTATTCTAGGTTTTCAAAAAGATTATGTTCAATGTACATTTTTATTCAGATTGAGAAGCAGTGATGTCAGAAGGCAAATACTTGAAGGCAGAAGTTCAGAATTGAGCTCTTTACCAAGCCTCTTATTAGCTGTGTTACTGTAAGTAACCAAAGTTGTTTAATTTAATAATTATTTTCTCCATCCATGAAATGAAAACTGTTTCCCTAGGTAGTTATAGTTATAGTTGTTATAAAGAGAATGTAGGGGCTGGAGAGATGGATTAGTGGTCAAGGCACTTGCCTGACAAGCCTAAGGGCCCATGTTCAACTCTCCAGGTCCTACATAAGCCAGATGCATAGGTGACACAAGTGCACAAGGTTGCACAAACACAAGGTGGCGCAGGCATCCGGAGTTCAAGTGCAGTGGCTGGAGGCCCTGGCATGCCATTTCTCTCTTGTACATGCATGCACTCTCTCTCCCATAAAAAGAAAAAATAAAAAAAATTGAAGATGAGGGAAAAGTGTTTTCTGCTTAATAACATCTTCTTAAATTTATTTTTTTTATTGACAACTTCTTTAATTGTAGACATTATCTCATGGTACTTCCCTCCCCCCACTTTCCCCTTTGAAACTTCACTCTCCATCATATCCCATCCCTCTCTCAATCAGTCTCTCTTTTCAGTTTGATGTCATGATCTTTTCCTCATATTATGATGGTCTTGTGTAGGTAGTGTCAGGCACTGTGAGATTATGGATATCCAGGCCATTTTGTGTCTGGAGAAACACATTGTAAGGAGTCCTACTCTTCCTTTGGCTCTTACATTCTTTCTTCTCCCTCTTCTGCAATGGACCCTAAGCCTTGGAAAGTGTGTTTGAGATGTTTCAGTGCTGTACAATCCTCTGTCCCGTCTTCTCAGCACCATGGTGCCTTCTGAGTCACCCCAAGGTGCCACCATCTGAAAAAAAGGAGCTTCTCTAACCAAAAGTGAGAGTAGCATTAATATATGGGTGTGGACATTAAGAGAAGTGCTTACTGGGCAGTTTGGTGAGCATAGTATATACATTTAGCTTGACACCAGCAAATGTTACACCCTTAGGACTCAGGACTACCCCTGTCATAGGTTTTCGGTATCAGGGATGTATTCCCTACCATGGAGTGGGCCTTCAGTCCAATTAGAAAGTGGTTGGTTTCCCCCATAACAAACATGCCACTATTGTACCTGTTGGCTCATTTGGTCTAGCTGGCCAAATTTAAAGCTTGCAGTGTTCACTGTTGAGAATCTTCACTGGTGTTTTCTCTCCCATTGAACTGCATGTAGTGTAGCTTTTTCCAGCTTTCTGTCAGCTGGTCCACATGGAGGAAGCTTTCAGCTCAGCTCCAGCAGGATTTCTCAGTGACGTTGCAGCCCAAGTATATGGAGTCTTCAGCAATAGGGTCCTAGCATCTATTCCTGGTGGGAAACCAAGGGCCTTGGCAATGGCCTATAACGTTTTGGGGGTATCTGTGACCTCCCCGGCCAATAACTCACTGAAAGGTATCCCATCCCTGGCACTGAATTTTTTCTGGTAACAATCTATGGCTACTGAGTATTCCATTGTCCAGAAAAGTAGGTTTCCATCTGACTTATTTATATCCTCTTAGATTTTGATTAGCCCTCCTTCCACCTTTCCTTTACTCAATCTGTTCCCCTGACCTCACTCAGGCCTTTTCACCCCCATCAATCTGTTCTTCTTCTTACATATATACAATATCACCCTAGTAAGTCCCCTCCCTCCCTTTCTATTCCCTTGATATCCCCTTTCTAGCTTACTGGCTTCTGCTACTGAGTTTTATTTTTTCTCACATACAAGTCCAATCATGTGTAGGTAGGATCCACATATGAGAGACATGTGATGTTTTGCTTTCTGGGTCTGGGTAACCTCACTAAGTATAATCCTTTCCTGATCCATCCATTTTCCTGTAAATTTCATAACATCATTTTTCTTTACCACTGAGTAGAACTCCATTGTGAAATGTGCCACATCTTCATTATCCACTCATCAGTTGAGGGACATCAAGGCTGGCTCCATTTCCTAGCTATTGTGAATAGAGCTGCAACAAACATGGTCGAGCAAGTATCTCTAAGGCAGTGAGACCAGTCCTTAGGATATATGCCTAGGAGTGGTATAGCTGGGTCATATAAGCTCCCATTTTTGTGGATGTGTAAATTGAGGCTCAGAAGTAACTTGTTCAAGGTCACAGGTCACTTCATCTCATTTTTTATTTATTTATTTATTTATTTATTTATTTATTTATTTATTTTGGTTTTTCAAGTTAGGGTCCCACCCTAGCACAGACTGACCTGGAATTCGCTTTGTATTCTCAGGGTGGTCTCGAATTCTCAGCGATCCTCCTACCTCTGCATCCCCAGTGCTGGGATTAAAGGCGTGCGCCACCATGCCCAGCTTCTCTACGTCTCTTGCCTGCAACGCTCTCTCAGGAGTGAACTGACTCCACTTCTCATGCCAGTGCTGCGCTGTCTTGCCTCAGACACGCAGGCGCTCTGACATGGGCAATGGAAGAGCCTTCCAGGCAGCAAAAGTCATTGCAGCAGCTCGAGTTCTTAACAAAATAATGGAGTTGTATCAATGCAGGGCATCATGATCATTTTTCACTCAGCGTTTTCCCATCCTTCAATCCTCATTGACTAAATGTGAGACAAGTCATACTATTATATTCTGACACACATTTCTTGCTCATATTTTCTTTGTTTGATCCCTTAGCAACACTAGCTAACTTAGATACATTTTATACATAGATCTCAGAACCTCCTGTCACCTTTCAAATCCGCACAAGGGATCAGGTCTACCTGGAGCCCTGCTCAAGTTTCCTTCCTGAGAGTCTCCTTTGCCATTAAAGCACGTCATCTTCCTCTCACATACTTCCCCTTCAATTTAAAGGTGGAAAATACCTTCAAGGAATACATTCAGAGGGAGAGGTAAGGATAGTGTACTGGGAAAAAAAAATTTTTGGGAGTTGTATAAATTTCAACAGCTGTAAGACAGAAAATATCGATTTATTTGGATTATAAAAGATTTTGCTAATTAGGTATTTTGATGGTATAAGTAATCAGATGAGAAAAAATATGTGTATCCATAAAGCATCAGATACTAACCCTAATTATTTTGGACTTGATAAACTGAGATATTTGGATTTGTATTTTGTTGAAGGTTTTAGAACATATAATATGTGACTTTACATTTTCTTCACTGCCAATAGAGAAACAGGTACCAGGAGGTATCAGGGTCCATTGTAACACCAGAGGGATTCCAGGTTTTATGTCTCAGAATATAGAACTGAACAGAGAAAAGGAATGAACCATGGTTAGTAGCAAGCAAAACCAGAGAATTTATTAAGAAAGAATACATTTCTAAGCGAGGAAGCTGGCTGGAGCAAAGCCAGGGCTTAACAACTCATATGGTCTTGTTATACCAAGAGTAGAACACAGGGCTGGAGAGATTGCTTAGTGGTTAAGGCATTTGCCTGCAAAGCCTAAGGATCCCAGTTCAATTCTCCAGGACATATGTAAGCCAGATGCACAAGGGGCACATGCGTCTGGAGTTGTTTGCTGTGGCTGGAGGCCCTGGCGTGCCCATTCTCTCTCTCTCTTTCTCTCTGTCTCTCCCTCTTTCTCTCCCTCAAATAAATAAATAAATAAATAAAATTATTTTAAAAAGAATACCACATAGCAAGGACTTCCTGGTTGGGTGGCATAACACAAGCTTTTTACCACATTCTCCATTGATTATGTGAAGTTCTACATACAATTCATGTTATCTTATTAGCATCTGAAATCGTATTAGCATCTTAAATGTATACCCTGGGGTGTGCATCACAGAGCCCTAGGTAACTTTCAGACATGCTGTAGTGCCTCAACTCCTGTACCAGCAGCCTCAGCCCGGGAATTTCCAGCTTATAATTCTTTTCCAACTATTTTTTTTTATCAGATACTAATTTTGCAGCCTTTGTGAAGGGTCTTCCAGACTTAACTCTATTCTCCTGCCTCAGTTTTGTGACTTTTATTATTAAATCAACTAGAATAGGATCTTTCAAAATCATGTGCTTGAGGAGCTGTCACTTGTATTTTAGTTTTGAAGAGCAGGGTTTGGTTTTCACAGTGGAAGTAATGAGAAAAATATTCTAGATTAAAAAAAAAAGCCTCAAATAAAGAGAGGAAGACAGAGTTCCACCTGCCTGTGGGAACATAGTGGGACAGATTAAGAGGCAAGAGGAGAACTAAATTCTTCTGGCTGAACAATGTGAAAAACTCGTGGTGAAAAAGACTGGAAGTTTTACCACTGCCTTTGAACCATAACTCATTGACCAAGCAAAGGCACTGTAATGCAGAGCTATTCCCAGACAAAAAGTGCTTTCAATTTTGTATTTATTTATTTATTTGCTTATTTGAGAGAGATAAAGAGAGAGAGAGAGAGAGAATGGATACACCAGGACTTCCAGCCACTGCAAATAAACTCGATGCATGTACCATCATGTGCATCTGGGTTACATGGAATTGAACCTAGGTCTTTTGGCTTTGCAGTAAAGCACCTTAACTGCTAAGCCATCTCTCCAGCTGTGGTGATTTTTACAGATGTCCCCCATAAATGTAGGTGTTCTGAATGCTAGGTTCCCAACTGATGGAGATTTGGGAATTAACGCCTTCTGGAGGCAGTGTATTGTTGGGGGCAAGCTTATAGGTATTATAGGCAGCTCCCCCTTGCCAGTGTTTGGCACACTCTCCTGTTCCTGTTGCCCACCTAATGTTGGTGAGGAGGTGATGTCCACCCTCTGCTCATGCCATTGTTTTCCCCTGCCATCATGGAGCTTCCCCTCCAGTCTGTAAGCCAAAATAAACCATTTTTATTCTCCACAAGCTGCTCTTGGTTGGGTGATTTCTGCCAGCATTGCAAACCTGACTACAACACCAGCCCAGTGCTTTCTAGTTTGATTTTGATGTTAATCTCAAATATGTTGAAGGGGGTGATAGATATATATTCTTTTAACACCAAATCAGGAAGCAACAGTAGGACAGATGGCTCATTTCTCTTTTTCCACACTTACCAAGCATCCGTATGCTCCCCATAAACACAGGTGATACACACTCATGAATGAAGCTTGTTGCACTGACTAAGGGTTGATCCCCTACCCAGTTGATTCACTTGCCATGTGCATTCACATTCACATCCCCTAACATTCACATGGCACGTGAATGGCATAGCATGCGTCTCACCTTTAGTAAAGAGAAGCATTCCTGAGATCCGCCTGGATGAGCCAGCAATATACCAAACTGTTCTTCATAGTGAATGGTGGACAGAGGCAGCTCTGCAGGAGTTCTGAGATGCAGGGTTCCATAAATACAAATCCATGGGCCTCAAAAAATATTGTGCCTTTCAAATTATATGTTCCTTCAAAGCAGTCTAAGGAATATGATGCATGTTTGCAGGAAAGGGGGGAGTAAAATTGTGTCTCTCCATCTCTCTTTATGTTTCATTCTGTTTCTATTCTTCTCAATAATAAAAAAAAATAGTGAAAATAATGCCTTTGGCACTGAAATAGAAAATAAATTTGAATCAGAAAATGAAGCTTAAAACTAAATCTGTACAGTTTTGCACAACCTGATAAACATAAAGAAACTTCAAAACAAATGAAAGCCTTCATTAACGTCATCATCATTATGATAAATGAGCTATTTTTAGCTTAATAAGTAGCTCTCAGTGATAGGATTTAGATTTGAAACTCTTCTTGAAATACATTTTTATTAAAAATCATCTAAGATAAGGATGATAAGACCATTCAATTAATTACTTTAGCATATGTATTCAGTGCAGGAGAAGATAGAACACGGTAGAAATGAAAGCATTTTATTAAACATTTTAGGGACACGGATCTAGCCCTAGACAACCTAAAGGACAGCTCTAGGCCGCTCGCTGCATTTTCCCTCTGTTTTTCTGACATTCCAAATTGTAAAGCAATTTGGAGATACCAAAAGTAAACACTTGGTTTGGAGAGATGGCTTAGCAGTTAAGATGCTTGTCTGCAAAGCCAAAGGACCCAGGTTTGACTCCCCAGTAGCCATGTAAACCCAAAAGCATCTGGAATTCATGTGATTCATTTGCATTTTTCTTTGGTGGTACATGTGTGGGTGCGGGGAGGTCAGAAGACAATAAATTTGGGTATTAGTCCTGATCCTTGCCGTCCACCTTGTTCAGAACCTCTCATTACTCCATGCTACATGCCCCGTGCTAGCTGGCCTGCAAACCTCCTGCCTCCACCTCCTTTCTTACCTTAAACACACTGGGATTACAGAGTTCAGCTCTATATAGGCTCCTGGGCTCCCAGCTCAGGTAGTCACACTTGTGTAGAAAGCACTTTATCCATTGGTCCCTCTCCCCAGCCCTGTTGTTCTTATATCTTACCTGTATTTCCAGAATATGTAGATATGATACAGAAATTTAAGCTGTATCCTAAGATCCCTGCCCACTAACATATGGACCCTGTGTCTTTAAGTTTGGGTGATTTTTAGTAAATGTGATTTTTAGTAAATATGATTTTTAGTAAATGTCGCTCCTGGAATGATGCTACAAGATATGACACAGTGTAGGGGGGTTTCCATGTTAATTTCCTAATGAACATGAGTTACTAAACAGAGTGAACATACTGGATAGGCTTGTTCTAGCCAGGGAAGCCTTTTACAACAGATTCCAAGTATTTCCTAATTGAGAAAGTGACACAAAAATTCTGTTGATATTGAAAAAAACAAGAAAACAAACAAAAAACAGTCTGTCGTATTTTACACAGAGCCACATGGCAGAGAGGGAGCGACGGGCACCCCCAATCAATGAAGCAAGGATTTCAGCCTTACCCCCAAGGGAATAAATTCTGTCAGCAGTTAGTGAGTTGGAAGGGGAACTGGGAGCTCCAGATGAGCAGCTAGCCCAGGCTGACACCTTAATTCCTTATTTGTATGATCTTGAGCCACTGAGCTGCATTCTATCCAGACTCCTACATGGGCCCCCCCACACATAAACATACATGTAGGACTCTCTCCTGCTGACTCCAAGGAAGGGCCTGTGACTAGCCTTGTCTGTCATGAGACACAGGCCAGCAACCTGCTCTGCAGAGTGGTCTAATCGCGACTTTGCGGCGCAGAGCTGGGCAAAAGAAGCTCATTCATGGATGGCTTTGACACACCCCCAAAGAGAGACTGTCTTCAGCTGTTGTGGTCACTAGACTAGAATTGTACATGTGGCCATACGCTCTCTGACAGCTCTCTGCCTCATGGGAAGACCTGGCTTGGAATATAAGACTAGAAAGGCAACACTTAGAGAGAAGCAGAGGAAAGGCAGAAAGATAGAGAGAGCCGTGACATCCCATTCTCATCTTCAGGGCTCTCGCTCCTAGTCCATTTGTTTCCCATATCTTGTACTCTCATAAGTAATGTTTTTCTTGGCTTTTGTTGGAATGTTGGGTTTTGATTACCAAAAGTGTCTTGAACTTGTAATATCTTACCTTTTCCACCACAAACATTTCCAACTTGACACCCATCATTATTTTCTCTTGCTATAAATATTTTTAAAAATATTTTATTTTTATTTATTCATTTGAGAGAGAGAGATACAGAAATAGGCAGGTAGAGCAAGAGAGAATGGGTGTGACAGGGCCTCCAGCCCTTGTAAACAAACTTCAGATGCATGTGCCCCCTTGTGCATCTGGCTTACGTGGGTACTGGGGGAGTTGAACAGGGTCCTTTGGCTTCGCAGGCAAGTGCCTTCACAGCTAAGCCATCTCTCCAGCCTCTTGCTATAAATATTTAAACTAGAAGCCATTTGGTGGTGTACACCTTTAATCCCAGCACTCGGGAGGGAAGGGTGTGAAGAGTGCGGTGAGTTCGAGGCCACCCTGAGATTACATAGTGAATTCTAGGTCAGCCTAGGCTACGGTGAAACCACACCTCATTAAAAAAAAAAAAAAAAAAAAAGATAACCTAGAAAATATAAAATTTTGCTCTTTGCTCTTTGCCAAAAGCTATATCTATATCTATATCTATGTCTATATCTATATCTATGTCTATATCTATATCTATATCTATCTATCTATCTATCTATATATATACATATATATATTGTCTTCTTAAGTAAGAGGAGTATAGAAATGATAGCCAGTTCCTGGACAAAACGGGAAGTGAGATGTAGGTGTGTTCAACGGGGTTTGCTTTCCAACCCTGTTGACAAAGTGAAGGACCATTGCTCCCACTGAGCAAAAGTTTTAATATTCTCCCACTTGATAATGTCATGACTCCTTGAAATGAAATAACCTCAAAATCAGCATTTTTCAGGCCGATCTCTTAGAGCAGAGACTGATGCAGACAATTGACACCCAGGGTCATACATAACTCCACGGAGAGCTTAATTTCGGGTCAGGGTGCTGAGTCCTTACAACAGCCTGCACTTGAAGATTCTGTGACCAACTGGAGTTTGCCACCTCTATGTTTAGCTAATGATTATCTGCAGGACATGTATATCTCTTATATTCGTTCTAAATCCTCATTGGTAGTAAGGAAGTTAGGACTTTCAGTTTGTGATGGTTTCTCTTAAGTCCTGATACATCCCAGGACATATTGGAGCAGAAAATATTCTTTGTACCAGAGCTAAGGCAAAATACACCTTTCAAGTCATATCATCATTGTATTTGAATTCTAATCAGTGATGCAATTATACAAGTCAGCAATAGCTGTCGTCCCATGTCTGTTTTCTTCCCACCGTACTTAATTTTTTTATATATATTTTATTTATTAATTTATTTGAAAGAAAGAGGCAGAGAGAGAGGGAGAGAATGGGCGCACCAGGGCCTCTAGACACTGCAAATGAACTCCAGGTGCATGTGCCCCTTGTGCATCTGGCTCATGTGGATCCTGGAGAATTGAACCAGGATCCTTTGGTTGTAGGCAAAGGCCTTAACTGCTCAGCCATCTCTCCAGCCCCTAAATTTTTTTAAATTATGTTTTACTCATACAGACTTACATTGCATAAATTAAGAAATATAAATGAGCTTGTCTTTGAAAGAAATGCAAAGGGGTACACAGTTTTCATGTTTGTTTTCCAATTCTCCTTGCAGAAGATCCTCCTAAGAGGGGAGAATACTGAATCCAGGTGCTAATCCCCAGGAAGTTTATCAATAAAAACATCCAAGAACTCTGCTGGGCATGGTGGTGCACGCCTTTAATCCCAGCACCCGGGAGGCAGAGGTAGGAGGATCGCCGAGAGTTCAAGGCCACCCTGAGACTACATAGTGAATTCCAGGTCAACCTGGACTAGAGTGAAACCCTACCTTGAAAAACCAAAAAAAAAAAAAAAAAAAAAAATCAAAGAAGGACTCACCATATGTTATGTGGGAAAAAAAGATACTGGTCAAAACGGGAAAAAGAAAATGTTATGACTAAGCAAAATAATTAAACTTAATAATTATTAAAGAAAAATGTTAACTAGTTAATATGAGGATATTAAATTATGAAACAAGCTTGCTACTCTCAGTATAATTGGGGTGGAAGTTCTCATCTTAGGAGTGCATATCTTAAAATTTGTAAGGATAATGAAAAATATTTTAGCTTCATGGAAGAGTTCAATATTCTTGAGTGCATGCTATCAATACACACTCTATAATTGTTTAACTCCTCTAGTTTGCACTGTCTTGATCTATGTGACACACAGACAATAACCTGCCCAGAGTCAGTATTAAGTGGGATAAAGTGTAAAGGTCAAATTCTCAAATAATAATGGTGCTCTTGGCTTTTTAAAATATATTATTCTGTTTTCTGTCCTCTTCCCACTGAAGCCAAGCAATTTAATGTGAGAATTCCAAATCTTTTCAAGTAACATTATTTTACAAAAGGCAAAAAGTTATCGAGCTAGACAATCTATAATGATGGGACTAAGACATGAACGCAAAAGCTTAATGAAGTCAAGAAACACTTCTGTTGAAAGAAACTAAGAACAACTGGAAATTGATCTTATTTTGGGGCTTAACTAACCTGAAAGAAATTAATCAGTTAGTCATAAAATGCTTAAAACAAATGTGCTATTCCATAAATATTTCCTGTTCAAGAGTGAGAAAGGAGATCTGTATGGACACCAAGCATAGGCTCTGAATGGCCAGCATAATTCTGTCCAGGTGCATTGCAAAGCAGTAACTCTAGCTTCTGATCATTGAGTCCTCTGTCTTGCTCCCAAAGTAAAAGAACTGAGAAGAGGGTGTGCATTCTCAGCAAACAAAGCTTCAGGAAAAAACAAAAAATAAGCCTAGTTCAATCTCAAAACCTGTTGACAAACTTCAGAGACTTCCACCTAAAATTCTGACCACCCCACCAAATAAAGAAGAGAGAAAAGTGTGACTTCAGTTACCCCACAAGCAGAGGAAAGCCACCCTCGGATACAAGTACAGAAAGATACATACAAGAGAAGACACTTCATATGAAAGGAGGGGCGGAACTTGACATCTGATCATTATTTTAGCCATGGTGAAGCAGGGTTAAGTAACAAGACCGCCACATGTGTGACGTTTAACAGTTTAGGGATTCATCTCTGTGAGATTTTGTTAGAGTTTCAAGATTACTTTTAACAACAGTAGTTCTTGTCAGTTGTGTATTGATCTGAAATTGGATTGAAGCCATGGATCTACATTGGGAACTTCCCTTTCATTATTCATGTTACATGAAATAAGAATCTGAGTGAAACTACTGAAAACATGGATAAACCACTATTACCAGATGCCATGTTCGAGGAAACGAAGTTTGAAAAGTATGATCTCATAGTGTGATGTGACACAGTTACTTAGTTATGGAGAGGTCAACATTATTTATTTATTGGTGCTTGTTTGTTTGTTTGTTTGTTTGTTTGTTTGTTTTTTGGAGGTAGGGTCTCACTCTTGCCCAGGCTGACCTGGAATTCACTATGCAGCCTCAGGGTGGCCTTGAACTCACAGCGATCCTTCTACCTCAGCCTCCCAAGCGCTGGAACAAAAGGCATGCGACACCACGTGTTTATTTTTATTTTGCCCAAAAGCAAGCAAAAATAAAAACAAAAGAACAGGAGAATACAAAGAAAATCAGGTCAGTTGTGATGGTTAATTTTCATTGCCATCTTGACTGCATTTAGAATCACGGTGAACACACACACACACACACATGTGGGGTGTGGGGAGGGATGTTTCTAGAAAGGTTTGACTTCAAGAGAAGACCAATCCTGAATGAGGGTGGCGTTTTCCCATAGGCTGAGACCCAGGACCAAATGAAAAAGAGAAAGTGAGTTGTACACCAATATTTCTTGACTAAGTAGGCAAAGTGACCAGCGGACCCACACTTCTATAACCATGGATTCCCCACCATGAAGGACAAGTGATGAACCCAGCAGGCACCTGTCTTCCATTACACCCAGCCAGGGCACAACTTCACCTAGAATGAGTGTGAGACAGATTATACCTATCCTCTGATATTTTACAACTTTTTAAAATTTTTCAACATTTCTATATGCACGAGTTCTTTGCTCCATTCAATGTGATTTAAATATTTTTAAAAATATATATGCACATATACATAGATACATATACATACATTTTTAGTTTTCCTGACTTTTAAACACACACTACTTGTTCCCACTAAAAATGAACATCAACATACACATTTATATATATTTAAGGATGTGTGGGACTCATAGGAGTTTATATCTAAAAATCTTCTCTTCTGTATTTTATAGGTGTCTTAAATTTAATTTTGACTTTATGCAATTCTGACTGCACCCATGGTATACAGGAGCTCTGCCTAGGCTGTGGCTGTGCCTGTTGGCTAGTGTGGGAATGAAGCTTCTAGGAACTGGAAGCAGATGGAATACATCAATGGTCTGGATGATGCAGGAAAAAAAAGAACTCGTTTATTGAGTTCGTGGAAAAATAAGATCTATAAGTGCATCCTAAAGTATGGAACGTGATTGCTCTGGAGATTTCAGAGAATGCTCACGTTGTTCTCAAAATCAAATGAATAGAAAGGGCAGCCTTTCAAAAGACTGACTGCAGGAATTGATATAGAACACACTGGGAAGAGCTTGAGAGATGGCTTGGTAGATAAAGTGCCTGTCATGCAAGCTTGAGGAACATCTTTATCTTTCGCGGTACAGCACATTTTAAGGATTGGACCCTTACATTTTAAAATGGACTCAGCTAAGGCAAGCAAAACAACACTGATTTCTTCGACTTTTGAAATCATACACTTGCGATGAAATGTAAAGTAAGCAAACATGTAAATAAAGTATGATTGTCCTGAAGAGGAAAATAACAAAGGATAAATTGAGTTTTTCTAGAACTTGCTTATTTTTCAATGAGAAAAGATACCAGCCACAATATTTAAATAACAAAAAAATCAAATCATTCAACCATGAAACATCACCTAGGATTCTGTTAGACAAAAATCCAAGGACATATTTTCAAGTTATAAATATTAATAAGGCAAGCTTCACTCCTAATATTAACATAATTGAATCAGCCAGATGTTCTTCCATTTATTTGCCATGTAATTTATTTGTGTACATGTACTCATTCTACTATGAAAATGCCTGCAAAGATTGTGAAACTATGAAAATGAAAAATATAAACAAATATAGTACGATTCTTGAATCTTCTTATTAGATCATGGGAATTATAGCCACATGGATAATCTCATTCCGATACACTGAGAAGACATGTGAAACAGTAGGTCAAAGGACCAATTAAAACATACAGTGGTATTCTATAACCATATTGTCCTTGTGTCCACTCTGCGCTCACAGAATATTACCAGCTCAGCTAAATGTCATCCCCATCCACACCTCCATCCACACATAGCTGGAGAAGGAACATGTCATTACACAACTAATGGTTATGAAAATGAAGTATGGCTTTCAAAACGTTGACTCAAAAGATATGAAGGAAGCACGTCTATGTCTGTTTTCTCTTCTTCAGTTTTATGTGTGATTTCTACTGCCCTGTGCACCTCGGGGACTTCCTTCTTCTTTACACCTCCCTCTTCATCTTGGGATCTTTGTTACACTGGGGAAAGGACTTGAGATAAAAGTTACAGCAAAACAAGTTCATTTTCCAGAGGCCTAGTACCTTTTTGAAGAAAGGATGTTTCCATGAATCCCACTAGCAGCATAATAAAATATGCTTCATTATTTCCTAATTAAAAAAAAAATAGTACAGCTAATATTGAACTAAATTTAGTAGATTGTTACAAGGCAACAAAAAAAAGGAAACTGAAATAAAAACTAACACCAGTATTCATACAAAAAGCATATTTTTGCCATTACTACACACTTGCTTTCTTAAATTCTTCTGTCTGTATATGCATGGCTTTCTCCCTCCCTACACTGTAATATTTCCTTTGTCTCTTTCCCCCTTAAAATAACCACACTTTCTTGAAAATTGTTAAGACATTTGTTACAACTTTTGAATAACATTATGCTCCTTGCTTCTTATTTTCAGTAGATTGAATACTTGAAAATAGTGTTGAAACAATCTTGTATAGAAGAAAATCCAAGAGTCTATGATTTTTTTTCTCCTTTGTGGATTCATCAATGGTAAAATAATTATCTGTGCCTTCTTATAACATGAAACAATGTTTCTTATTTTGATTTTACTAAGTAAAGTCGAAGTACCTCATAGGTTTGAATATGTATATCTAAGCAGATTACAGTATAAAAGGATATACAACAGATGTAGGAACAAACGAAGCCATTTTTAGCTAAATATGCTTTTAGAACTAACAGTTATTTTTAAGTCACTTCTGATGTTTTATCTTGATCACCCTGGATGTAAAGCAAGCAGGAAAAAAAAAATAACAGGAGATGACAAGAAGGGAGATGGAAAATAATAGGCATTAAGATTTGGAGAGAGAGCTCAGCAGTTAAGACACATGCCTGGGAAGCCTAAGGACATGCAGTTTGATTCCCCAGGACCCATGTAAAGCCAGATCACAAAGTGGCACATGAGCCTGGAGTTCCTTTGCAGAGTCTAGAGGCCCAGGCATGCCCATTCTCTCTCTCTCTCTCTCTCTCTGTGTGTGTGTGTGTGTGTGTGTCACTCACACTGTTTCTCAAATAAATAAATAAATAAATAAATTTTTAATGATTTGGAGAAAGAGAAGGAAAACTAAAAAGAAGAAATAAGACATTCTATAAAACGAATTACTATTTGAGGTCAAATCAATTAGACACTGTCTCCATGTGACATGGTCAATGAGAAGAGTCAGGATATCAAAAAAGAAAGAAGAAGAAGAGGAGGAAGAGGAAAAAGAAGAAAAGAGACAGAGAGAGAGAGAAAAGAAAGAAAGAAAGAAAGAAAGAAAGAAAGAAAGATAGATAGATAAATAGATAGAATCCATTATAGAGAAAGATCGAAAAGATGCTGAAAATCACAAAGGGTGTTTATAAGGCGGCTGAAAAGGACTCAGAAACAGAATAGCAACACAGAGAAAAGCAGGGAGCACAGGGCTCCAGACAAGACTCTCTTGTGGGAGGAAGTGAAATGGAAGCCTCATTCAAAACCAGTTTGTCCTCTCCTCTGACTGGTACTGGAGACGAAGATCTCAAAAATAATCTGCTTATTAACAAGATCTCCAAATAAAGAGGTATAGATATCCAAACCGACAGAGGTACCAACTGCAATAAAGGAACACGATAAACATGACAGAGCTACCAAATCCAGAGACCCAAACGGCTCTGACGCTTAACAGATTTCAAGAGTCCACTCTGCAAAATGACCAGTGGCTTCAAAAAGGAAAGCAGCAGATGAACACAATAGGAACTCAATTCAGGCTATGAATAAATCATCAAAGAAGAGAAGTCCAGTAACCTGGGTGGGAAATTCAGCAAAGAAATAATTCAAACAGTTGCTTTAAAGAGCAAGGGGACTGAATCAGTAACAAAGAGACTCTCAACAAACAAGAGCCTGTGATTGGCTGGATTCACTGCTATCTTCTACCACACTTTTATAGAAAAATGTGTTCTATAAACAAGATAGGGAAAGACAATTGCTAATCACATTCCATAAAGCCAGTATTACTCTGATACCAAAATTAGATAAGAACCCAACAAATCAAGTTTTAAAAAGAATCTTCTGGCCATTTATTAACCTTGTATCTAACTGATTATGTTTAACACTCGTTAAATACAACACTATTGGGGCTGGGGAAATGGCTCAGCAGTTAAGTGTACTACTTCCTGCCCAAGCAGGAGGGCCTTAGATGGCCAGAGACCTCACAACTCAAATCTCCAGGTCCCATGTAAAGCAACTGGGCATGGCCACGTGCCTGGTAACCCCAGTCCTACAGGGGAACACAAACCCCAGAAACTGGAAACAGTTAAAAGAGACTCTTTGCTGGGGAGATAGCTCAGATGTTAAAGGGGCTTACTTGAGAAGCCTGCCTGCCTGGGTTCAATTTCCTAGTACCCAGTCAAGCTAGATGCACAAAGTGGCACATGCATCTGGAGTTTGTTTACAGGGGAAAGAGGCCCTAGTGCACCCATTCTCACTCTCTCTGTGACTGTTTCTGTCTCTTTATCGCTCTCTCTCTTAAATAAATAAATATTTAGAAGAAAGAAAAAAGATACTCCAGCTCAAAACAAGACTGGCCAGAATGGTGATGGAGCTGATAGAATGGGACGCTGGAAGAATGACGGAGCAAACACCCCATGTGCCACCCTGACCATCACAGGCAAGTGACTCACCCACACAAGCAAGTGTGTGGGACACGTCAAAGGTAAGCACACATGCATCCACCACACCATATGCACGTACCGCACCACACTACACTAAACACAAGCAAAATTTGTCTTTTTAATTACAAAAGAAAAAATATAGCACTATAACAAACCTCCATGTTTTATAAATATAAACTACATGTTTCAAGTACGGTGATATTTTGTAATGTTTGAGAATTCTACCATGCTCCGGCCAAACATTAAATTAATAGTATTTCTTCCAGAATCCTGTCAGGAAAAAAAAATATTGAATACACACACAGACACACACACACACACACACTACACACACACACACACACACACACGTATGCAAAATTTGTCTTGGATAAAGCAATAGACAAATAAACACATATAAAGGAAAACCTTTATCATGTCTGATGTGGAAGAATTTTAATGCAAAATCTTCCTTACCTTGATGAAGAAAATGACTTTGATTTTTGGCCTTTACTACCAAGTGTACGGAATATGTGCTCCATGTTAATGGACACTGTGGCAACCACCAGAATAAAGCAAGGGAACAGGAAAGGGGGTGCAGAGAAGATGGGCATATTAGTGGAAGTATATGTATATTAGTATATATGTATATATTTATACATCTAAATTGTAAAGTTGATGGCATTTAAAACCAACATGGAAATAAACCTCTGGGTATGAGTGTGAGTGAGTTTCTAGTTTCCATTAATTGAAGCGGGAAGATTCACTCTAATTGTGTGTAGCTCCACTGGAGCACCAGCATTCACTGCTCTCTGCTTCCTGCCTGTGGAGTGAATGTGACCAGCAGCTTCCTGGCCCTGCTGCCATGGCTTCCCTTCCTGATGGACCCCCTGGAACTAGAAATGGCAATCGACCCTCTCGCCAGCTGCCTCTTGCCATATATTTTGTCACAACAACAGGAAAGGAAAGAAACCAGCACATTAAAGGGTCTTTACGCTGAAGACTAACTCAGAAAAATATGAAGATATAAGTAAATGTCCCTAAGATCAGTGGTGATTACTTTGTGTTTTTTTTTTTTTTTTTTTAACATTCGTGTGTGTATGTGTGTTCATGTGTGTGGGCACCCATATTTGTGCAGGTCCATGGCATGTATATATCCATGCACGTGCATACCAGAGGTACCTCCTATAATCACTCACCACCTGTTTTTTTGTTTGTTTGTTTGTTTGTTTGTTTGTTTGTTTTGCTGTTGTTGTTTTGAGACAAGGTCAATCAACTTGTGGCTCACAAATCTGACTAGCTGTGTTTGCCAGCACGTGTCTGGGATCCTCCTGTCTCTGCTTCCCCAGCACTGAGGTTACAGAGGTGCCCTGCCATGTCTGGCTTTTATGTAGGTGTTAGGGACTAAACTCTCATCCTTAGACTTATGCAGCCAGCACGTGACACACTGAGCCATCTCCCCAGGCCTCAGTGGTGATTTGGTTATTTCTCATATGTCTGATATGAAGAAATGAATTCCAATTTAATAAATATTATGATCTATCTTCTATTTTTGTCATTTACTAATGGATAGCAGAAAAGGGGTTGGAACACACACACTCCTACAGCCAAGCTTTTTGAAACCTATAAAAGTTCTAGAATATTCTCAAACAGCTATGGAGCCCCTGGGCTCTTTGTGATCAGTCTCCTTCTAGGACTAATGACTATTTTCACCTGTTGTCAAATCTATCCCAACCCAAATCATGCTGTGCCACAGCAAGCCCCTGTCCTCAAGCCATCTACATACTAGTTCTTTCACACACATAGGACTTTTCCTTTCCATTGAACACATGTGATCTTAACTATATAATATGTTCACCCTTTGGGGTCTCACGGGAAAAGTACCCTGCATTTTTAGCATGATGGAATAACTAAAAAAATTCCCTTTAAAAGGTAACTCTCTTTATATAAGCTCGGTGGTTGATCCCAATCAGCACCCATCAATTTTTGAGTAGCGGTCACTTCAGTTCCATGCTAGATAGGATTGGAAGTACCAACGAGGAATGAAAACCCCTCACTTCTTCTCAGTGGCTTTATGAGAACCTGGAGAGACGAGACTAAGGTAGCCTGCACTTGCGCATCAGCTAGGAAACAATCGGAGACAATGTATAATTAAGTGCTGAACGTAACGCTTGCTGTGAGCGCATGATTCTTCACTAATTACCAATTGCCTTAAGGAATTAATACTTAACTTTGGGATTTCAATCACAATTTCTCTAGAAGCATTTATTCTTGTACCCAGTAATTCAATTCATTACAAAGAGTTGCAAACATACCCTGGTTTTGCAAATTATCAGCATTGTTCTCAGAAATGTTTTCTTTTTTTTCTCCATTAAGCAATTAATTTGAATCCTCATTGTTCTGACCTCAGGGCCTTTAGAGGGTTGCTGGCTTCTCAGACGAAATTTATTTTTTCAAATGTATTTTTGGTTGGGCAAAAATCATATCCCTGAGGGGAAGGAATTTGCTGTCCAAATGCAGGCTCAAGGAATACCTTGGCTTAGAGGGAAGTTAGCTCCTCTGCTCTCTGACTAGGGAAGACAACTTCAACTTGACTTCTGTCCTTTTCCTATCGCCCTTTCTTCCTTGGGTTCCCTTTGCTTTTCTTTATCCTGTCTCCCTGCACAATTTCAGCCTGGCTGTTAGTATCTGCAGGCCTTCCCAGGTGTGACCCTCAAAACGGAGGCCGCTCTTGACCCTGACATCTGTGTGTGTTTGTGCTGGTGCCGGGGATTGAACCAGGGCCTCATGCATGGCAAACATGTGCTCCAACCCTGAGCTTTGTTGCTTCCTCTGCCTACAACTTGGGGACTGGCCTAGGCTGGATTAACATGGGCCAGAGGCTAAGTCCATCTTCGGGATCTTTAGTCAACTTCCAACATTGATCAGTACCTGGGCTAGGATTGTAAACAAGGGTCACCAGCTTCTCAGAAACTATTCTCTGTTACCTCGAACATCTTCACAGATACCTGTGAATCTGGGACACCAAAGAGCTCCCTGGTGGATGGTCATAAATACACAAAATCATTCCCAAGTCTGTTAAGAAATTCATTGAGAAATAATTGGCCAGTAACAGGTGTGTCGTCACATTTCTTTCCTCCTCTGAGTTTTAGAAAGCAAAAGCAAAAGCAAGCAGGTCACTGTTGAAGCTTCAGTTTTTTGTTTTTTTGTTTTTCCATGAAAGTGATTTCCGCACAATGGGCTATTGTAAGAATGAATGCCGTGTGAGTAAACCTGAGACAGTTGTGTAACTTTCCCATGCTTCACTTCTTCTCTTTGAAACAGGAAGAACAATACCTACTGAGTAGATTTTATGGATCAGGACTTAGTAAACTGAAGTACATTACACACATACAAACCACTTAAAGCACGTTCACGTAGTTTACGCTCTGTGCAATGTAAGCTTGTCTTCTTTTTGGTGATTTGGACCTTGTGGAGGTAAAATACTCAACAGCTACGCAACAGAAAGTGTTAGCTCCTTCCTTCCACTCCACGGTTTCCCGTTCTCTACATTGATGCAGGATTTCCCTGTTCCAGTGGTTGTCTTCTCGTCTCCACATGGTTGCGCATCTCGTCAGCGTCAGAGGCGAGGCAGTTCTCGGTCCTACCCGTGTGTCCAGAGGCCTGTTAGAGATGATTTGTGCAATGACATGGCTTGTGATCTGATGGCCCTCCAGGAGCACCAAGGCCACCTCAGGATTGTTCAAAATGGTGCCCATTGTGTCACCCGCAAACCACTTCTGCAGTAGACTGTACTGTGTGTGTGCTGACAGGCTGTAAGGTTCAAGAATTTTGATGTGTTAAAAAAAAAAATCTAAAAATGGAGATCAATGTGTTCAGGGATTCTCTGTCATTATTTCCCCTTCTACATGTCAGTGGAAACCAAGATAGGGATAAATAGCTAAATAAAAATAGATTTTCCCCCCCTTTGACATACAGTCCTACAGTCAATAACATTCTCTTCTACCTGAAGTAAAAAAAAAAAAAAAAAAAAAAAAAAAAGCAAAAGAAGTGATTTTTGAGCCTCACAGGATTAAGAGAAAAGAATCAAAGCATTCGCCTACAAAAAGAAGAAGAAAGGCTAGGGAGATGGCTCAGTGGATACTGCACTTGCCTCATAAGCATGAGTAAATGAGTTTGGATGCCCAGAACCCATGTGAAGCTAGCCACTACAGCACTAGCATCTGTAATCCTAGAATGCTGGGCCGCACAGGGAGGCACAGACTGTAGAAGTTCCCAGAAGCTTGCCCACCAGCTAGACTGGTGTGTGCAGCAATGAACAACGAATTGAGTGACCCCTTGCCTCAAGCAAGGTGGAAGGTGAGGGCCATTTTCTGACGTTGTCATCTGACTACCACATAGAAACATGCACACACTTGCTCATCTACAAACCCATCAAATCACAAAGACAGTGAGGGGGAAAAATAAAGAAACAGAAAAATTACAAAGCTGGAAAAAAAAAATGTAACCAAAATGGCAATTGCGATCACTCACTTTAACGAAAGTGGTTTTGACTTAGGAAACTGTGGTGATTCGTTTTCCTGGTCAGCTTGACTAGATTGGTAATCACCTACTGGGCACACATTTTGGGGATAAGTAACTTTCCAGAGGATTAACTGAAGAAGAAAAACCCATCCTGAAGTGGACAGCACTGTACCCTGGTTTTGGGTGGGGGAAGGAGACTGAATAAAAGGTAAAAAGAAAAAAAAAGCACCAAGCCAGATGTGTACAAGGATTCATGTCTCTGCTTCCTGACTGCCTCACTCTCCTGTCACCATGCCTCCCCCTTACACTGTAGCAATAAAGGCACCCTCTTCAGAGGGGGGAATGAGGACATAGAAATTGGCAAGGCAGTTGGGGTTGAAAAGGCTCCACAAAGCAAACAGTTGTGTTCCTGTTGTTGTGGCTGTTGTTGTTTTCATGGCTAGAAACTCACTAGAGGCAGGAAATATTCTTGAGCCTGGAAAGGGGAATTGGATTTTTTTCCTTCACCACTTTCCCTCTAAAACTGACAGGGAGATGTGAATAAAATTACAGTGCTTGAATGTGTGGCATAAAAAGGGTTTCTCCCATAAAAAGGGTTTCTCTTCCATAGAAATCAGATGAGAGAAATCCGTGAATGAGGCCACAAAGCTACTGGACACTGGACAAAGGAATTTGACTGACCAGCTCAGCCCCCATCCAGTAAATTCCCCTAAAAGACTCCAGTCAGTATCATCAGGCAGGCTGCCCCATGTCCAGGGACGCCCTACTGCTCTGTAGGATGTGTGTCTTCTTCCTTCTTTTAAGCTCCATAAAACTATCTTTCTAAACTTCATCCTCTATGGTCTATGGGTTTAATTCATCAAATCCCTAAGCCAAGACACTACTGGATGCCATTGCCTTTGAGGAAGTTTGGCATGACCATGACCACGACCAGCTGGCAGCCTAACCCCAGAGCCAAAGACCAACCAAGAGCCAAAAATGGTTCTGGTGCTCTCAGAGACACCCCAAGTTCCCACGTCAACAAGACGGACTATATCCCTCCAAACTGTGAGCCAAGTAAATATGGCCTCGAGTCGATTCTGAAGACGTTTATCACAACAATGAAAAGGGCAACTGGTGTAAACTCAGACCTCAGACTGACTAAACTGATGACAGGAAACTTAAAGTATGAGTCCCAGCCAGTCTTCAGTCTGCTCTAACTAAAATTTGGAGTAATAATTTCTTTCCAAAATTTTAAACTCAGGAACAGCAAATGCCTTCGATCCTGATTTCACCACCAGGTTAAGACTGTTAGGTTGATGTAGATCTAGTGATTGCTGTTTATGGGACATTTCCCAAAACACTATTCTCATATTATTTCTTCAGCTCAATTGATAACTTATCACTTAATTTTATCCCTATGCAATGAGCCAAAATATACTCATTTTCCATTATACCAATACAGGAACGTGTTCCCGAGAGGCAGCTAACTTGCCAAAGTTCACAGCACTACCTTCATAAACACCAGAGGTTACCAACGATTTTGACAATCTACAGCTATTACCTTTTATAGCTGAAACGGTTCCTTTAAAAACAACCATCTCTTTAGTCATAAAGATATGTAATTCTTCTTCCACAAGAAAACTCACAAATCTAATTCATTTTTCCTGAATCAGATCCCTCCAACCATGTTTATAAGGCAGAATACTTTATAATAAATGAGATCAGAAGACAATTTAATCATTCTCCTCCTTCCACAAGAACCACAAATGACCAGGCAACTGGCCAATTTATGCAACAGGTACCAATGGCCTTCAAATTCCTCAGAGCCCCACAGTTAACAAGGAAGTTAATGGTTATCAAACTCCCTTCCCTCAAAAGGAGGCCGAAAGTCACCTTGTTCCCATGTTCTGGACTGATAAAATAAGTCAAATATACTAAGTAGAAGATTATAAGATTCTTAATTCTCTAGAATAATACAAACCACTCTTGGAGACCATTCACAATTTATAGAAGTTCTAGAGACGGAGAGTGAATACTTAAGAGCTATGAAGAAATAAATACATTTTAGAATATGATTGACACTAAAGCCAAATGGTGTGTTTACAGGACACACATTAAAGCATTGTGGAGGGCAGAGCTAACCTAGTCAGATGAAGCGGCTCTCTTACTGATCCGAGAGCCTTAAGAGCTGCTCGGCCATGTCGGAGGAAAAATGTCCATGACAGCTGTGCACACTTTGGAAGCTTTACCTCTTGGCATTCCTTTCTCAGTCCGATTTCCTCTGGAGCTAAAGTGAAATAAGGACAAGGTGCACATATCCACTTCAACAACAGCATGAAGAGTGGCGGAAAAAAAGGAAAGAAGGGAGATGGTAAAATAATGAACCTCAGAGAAAAGCTGCTCAGGAGTCAGAATATCTTGTAGCCTCCTGGATCATTTGGAGAAATCCAACTCATTTGCGTGTGATTCTGGAAGTATGTACTGTCCTAAAGCCAACTGAATTGGAAATCCATACCATTCAAATAAAAGTAATCACGGAAACTTTTGCCACTGTTAGGAGACCCTATTAGTTTTGAAATGGAGTTTATAATCTCCATTTGTTCAGATGAATTAAAACTATGAAAGGATAATTTTAATGTGGATGAGCCAAACGGCATAATCAAATTGATACTGTATAAGCACGTGACTGTCAAGGGTAGATTCCATAGGTCATGCTCTGATGTGTTTTATTCCGTAACTATCATAGCATATGAAACAGTTGGCAAAATGGCATTGTAGATATATAAAAATGTCATTTGAACCCTAAATGATTGTTCTCTGGTGAAAGATCCATGGAGTGTAGACTAGGCACACAACAGGGTCAATTGCCTGAGTGACACGAAAAGTGTGTGTGTTACGTTCCAGACTCCTTGATACAGAAGAAAGACCTCTTTCACATCGACAAGTTAATGTTATCTCCTTCTGCAACAGTGATTACATTTGAGTTTTACATTATGGGTGCAATGAAGCTGGAATTTACTGCCTGAATAATAGATCAAAGCAAATCAGAAAGTAATTAGTTGATAGAGCAAAGGGTTGCTTATCTGAACGACTTAGTTTATGGGCCTGAAAGGAACAAGAGCCCTTTGACTGCTATAGCTTTGCAAATAAAGAAGAGGAAAAGTTATGCAGAATGGCAGTTTATCAGTAGGGTGGAAACCAACTATATCTCTCCTTTTCTCTTGCAAATGAGTTCCTTTTCTTCCCTAGTACTAAACTTTCTAATCCGCAAATCCATTTCCCTTCGTGGCCTGTGCTTCCCTGGAGGCTGCATATTCATTTTCTGGATATTAGACACCCTATTTACCACAGCCTGTAGCCTGTAGCCTGCAGGCAGTTGCCTTACAGGATTCTTTCCCCTCCCTTTTCAACGCAGAATTTCATAGTGAAAATTGCTGGTGGAGAAAGTGAATGACAGACCCCTGTTGGGCAGCTGGGATCGCTATACATCTAGATTTTATGTTATTACTATTTAGCATATGAAATGCCCACTCTATCATCATCACAGGTGACTTCTCAGGGGGTAGCAGAGCGCTCAGCTTCAGGAGGACAGAGCTTAATATTAGGTTGAAAATGGTTAACCACAGGCTGAGGCTCTAAAGAAAAACACATTTAGAAAATCAACCAGAGGGATTTTTTTTTTTATTTAATGTAAAAGAATAATGAAAAGCCCTCTGCAGGGGAAGCAAATTTGACAAGCATATTTAAACATATAGGCAGACCTTAATATTTCAAATGTCTGTGCAAGTTTTTTTTTTTTTTTTTTTAATTTTAAACAATGGGATTTAATCTAATTTGGGAGTTTGGTCTTGAGTTGTAGGGTGGCTGCAAGACAGTCTTAGAAACAAGAGTTCTTTGCCAAGGAAAGGTTTAAAATAGATTTTAGAGTGTTTCCATTGGATGGGGATGTAGAGGAGCCATTAGATCTCTTGTTGTAGGAAAAAGATACTAAAGGTCTGAATGTGGAATGAATTATCTAAGGCAGCTGGGCTCAGCTCATCATATGATGGGCACTTGCGCAGGCCACCCAGTCAGTGGCTTACCTTCTTTACCTGTCGTCCACTCGGAGCCAGGATTGTCACTTCAAGTTGTGATGGTCAGTTTCTGGTTGTCAACCTGACAGGGTTTAGAATCGCTTTGGAAGCAAATTTGGTGGCCTGTTCATTAGGGAGTCTTTAGAGAAGACTGAGGTGGGAAGACCCAACCCTAACTTTGGGCAGTACCATTCCACCTGCTGCAGGTCCTGGACTGTACCCAAAGGAGAGAGCCAGCTGAACCCCAGCACGCATCACTCTGACCTGCTTCCTCTCTGTGGAATGGAACGTGACCAGCTCCCGCTTTCCCCTCCGTGGTGAAACTTCCCCTCAAAACCATAACCTGAAAAGAAACTTCCCTTCTTTTTGAGCTGCTCATGGTCAGGTATTGTGTCCCAGCAATGAGAATGGACAAAAACTAATGTGTATAGACAAAGTGTATAGACAAAGAAAGGCCAAGTCAAAGGATTGATATAATTCACCCATTGTCACACAGCAGGAAAAGACGTGGCACCTAGAAAGCCTGTGTTTGTCATCGGGCACATCTTCTCGCCACTCACCCACGACAAAGCAGAGCTTTCCGTTGCCTGCCACGTGGTCTGCAGCCTCTCAGGCCAGCTCTGTGCAGATCTAGGCAGCCTCTCTGCCAAGTCTGTGCTCACCTGACCTCTCTGACTTGACATCTTGACTTCACCCTGATCTCCTATGTAACCCTAAACTCTCCAGATAGTATAGATCTTATTCCAAGGACTCCTGCCTGACATTCCAGTTAAGCTCAGCATACTGAGCCCAGAACCAGCCATGATACAGGCCAAACAGCGATCAAATCTGTCTAATTCTAAACTGGGCAGGATGTTGTTTCATGGTATTGGTGCTGGTGATGGCAAGTATAAGCGATGAGCGAGGACTTGTTGGCAAGGTGCAATATGGGACACATCGGTACTCTGATGACTCTGGGAGTCATCGCTCCTGCCACCAGACTGTGGGATTAGAAGTGGGGATAGGACATAACTGGAGTAGAGCAGAAGCTGCTGCCGTGAAGACAGCGTGAGCCTGAGTTAGAGCTGGTCTGGTAGGGTCATGAACCTCCACAGTGTGAAAGTGGACAAGCAGAGGCAGGAAACTGAGGCAGCCTGACCCATCCAGCTACCCAGTCCCTTCTGTGACTTCTGTGACTTCCTCACTCTGCTTCAGTTGGGACAGGCTGCAGGTGGTAGGGCCAGCTCCCAGGCTTCCCTACAGCTAGACACCATCCTCGTGGTAAAAAAGGGGTGGCTTCGGGCTGGAGAGATGGCTTAGCTGTTAAAGCATTTGCCTGCAAAGCCAAAGGACCCAGATTTGATTCCCCTAGGACCCATGTAAGCCAGATACACAAGGGGCACATGCGTCTGGAGTGCGTTTGCAGTGGTTAGAGGCCCTGATGCACCCATATTCTCTCTCTCTCTCTCTCTCTCTCTCTCTCTCTCTCTCTCTCTCTCTGCTTGCAAATAAATAAATAAATTTTTTAAATGGGGTGGCTTCTATTTTGCTTCTCTTGAGCCCACTGTTTATTGACATAATTACCCTCTTTTGTCTAGAGTTTTCTCTAGAATGGCACACCTCAAAGACTTATGAGGTGTGAAGGAAAATGTATGGATAGTTTGTGTCTCCAACCCTGATGTCCTCTCGTCGATTCACTACACTACGCTGGTAAACTATAGCCAGTGAGGGTCAGCAGAAACATGAATATAATTTCATGCATGCATCGCTTCTCTACATGACTAATTATTATGTAAAGTTAGGTCCGATATTTTGTAATTTCAAATTCATAATCAACATATAAGCTTGAAAACTATTGATACATCACATAATAAATATGGGAATCCCAAGTGGCAGTTTGAGAATTCACACCACAATAAGGCTAATGATTAATTCTTAGGCAAATTGATTGAGAATTGAATTAAGGACAAACCATTCACCCATAGTCCGAGGTTCAAACAGGCAAGTGAACTCTCAAATGAACATCCTTGATAAATTAAGTCTCTCCTATTTTAAATAAGATGTATTATAGCATATAGAGATATAAGTGACCTATTCAGTATAATTAGCTCCAGTTTTTTTCTTTAATTTTGTTTGAAGTTTCTTGTAAGTGATTACTAGTAGACAGAATCTGAAAGAAGAAAGGGAAGGGTGCTGCCACTAGTGGCTGTGAAAACCTACAGACCAAAGGTTAGTAGGCAGCCAGGGCTGAAAGCACAAAGAAGAATTATATGCCTGAGGGTCAAGCATTGCTTCTGTCAAGATCACCCCTCCTATGCTGGTTTGATTCAGGTGTCCCCCATATACTTAGGTGTTCTCAATGCTAGGTTCCCAGCTGATGGAGATTTGGTAACTAACACCTCCTGGAGGCAGTGTATTGTTGGGGGCAGGCTTATGGGTGTTATAGCCAGCTCCCCCTTGTCAGTGTTTGACACACTCTCCTGTTGGTGTTGTCCACCTGATGTTGGCCCGGAGGTGATGTCCATCCTCTGCTCATGCCATCGGTTTCCCTGCCATTGTGGAGCTTCCCCTCGAGTCTTTGAGCCAAAATTAACTCCACCCCCCCCCACAAGCTGCTCTTGGTCGGGTGATTTATGAGAGCAATGTGAACCTGACTGCAACACCTCCCTAATCTGCAGCTTGGCTTCCTATAGTTTGGGGTAATTTATAACCAAATAGAGTGAAAGATAGTACATGAAAAATTCTAGAACCAAACAACTGACATGTTTACAAATTTTAGAAGTTTGTGTCTCCAACCCTGATGTCCTCTCGTCGATTCACTACACTACGCTGGTAAACTATAGCCAGTGAGGGTCAGCAGAAACATGAATATAATTTCATGCATGCATCGCTTCTACATGACTAATTATTATGTAAAGTTAGGTCCGATATTTTGTAATTTCAAATTCATAATCAACATATAAGCTTGAAAACTATTGATACATCACATAATAAATATGGGAATCCCAAGTGGCAGTTTGAGAATTCACACCACAATAAGGCTAATGATTAATTCTTAGGCAAATTGATTGAGAATTGAATTAAGGACAAACCATTCACCCATAGTCCGAGGTTCAAACAGGCAAGTGAACTCTCAAATGAACATCCTTGATAAATTAAGTCTCTCCTATTTTAAATAAGATGTATTATAGCATATAGAGATATAAGTGACCTATTCAGTATAATTAGCTCCAGTTTTTTTCTTTAATTTTGTTTGAAGTTTCTTGTAAGTGATTACTAGTAGACAGAATCTGAAAGAAGAAAGGGAAGGGTGCTGCCACTAGTGGCTGTGAAAACCTACAGACCAAAGGTTAGTAGGCAGCCAGGGCTGAAAGCACAAAGAAGAATTATATGCCTGAGGGTCAAGCATTGCTTCTGTCAAGATCACCCCTCCTATGCTGGTTTGATTCAGGTGTCCCCCATATACTTAGGTGTTCTCAATGCTAGGTTCCCAGCTGATGGAGATTTGGTAACTAACACCTCCTGGAGGCAGTGTATTGTTGGGGGCAGGCTTATGGGTGTTATAGCCAGCTCCCCCTTGTCAGTGTTTGACACACTCTCCTGTTGGTGTTGTCCACCTGATGTTGGCCCGGAGGTGATGTCCATCCTCTGCTCATGCCATCGGTTTCCCTGCCATTGTGGAGCTTCCCCTCGAGTCTTTGAGCCAAAATTAACTCCACCCCCCCCCCCCGCACAAGCTGCTCTTGGTCGGGTGATTTATGAGAGCAATGTGAACCTGACTGCAACACCTCCCTAATCTGCAGCTTGGCTTCCTATAGTTTGGGGTAATTTATAACCAAATAGAGTGAAAGATAGTACATGAAAAATTCTAGAACCAAACAACTGACATGTTTACAAATTTTAGATTGCATACTGCCAAGCAGAGATAAAATCTTGCAAAGTTCCATTCCCCTCCCCGCAAGACATGAGTCATCATTTTTTCCAATATAACCCCTTTCCTTTCCATTCTCTCTCTCTCTGTCTCTCTCTCTCTCTCTCACACACACACACACACACACACACACACACCAATTAGCCCCTTAGAACTTTGGGGGTTAGCATATCAACTATCACAGTATCTGCATTTAACCTTTGCTTAGTTATAGACTGAAGTTGAAAACCCTTGCTTTACTGGATTGCTATAATCACTTCACTTTTATCAAGACTTATTGTGACTAATTTCTTTTTTTTTTTACTTTTTAAAAATTTATTTTCTTTTATTTGAGAGTGACAGACAGAGAGGGAAAGAGGCAGAGAGAGAGAGAGAAAGAGAGAATGGGTGCACCAGGGCCTCCAGCCACTGCAAATGAACTCCAGATGCATGTGCCACCTTGTGCATCTGCCTAACGTGGGTCCTGGGGAATTGAGCCTCAAACAGGGGTCATTAGGCCTCACAGGCAACTGCTTATATTGTTCCTAATTTCTTAATGTGCCTAATTTATAAATTAAACTTCATCAAAGACATGTATATACATATGTATGAAAGATATAGAAATGATACATTCAATAATATTGAGTTTTAAGCACCCACTTGGGGTCTTAGAATGAGTGTATCCCCTTCACAAGGGGAGACTGTGTTCAGTCTATCTAATTAAGGAGAAAAAGAGGAGCCGCTCAAGTCAGTAGGGACAGAGTCTGGCTGCCACGTCTTCCAAGGACTCTGCTTTAGGAAATGTAAGAAGTCAGTCAAAAACAATGGAAGTTACCACATGGATTTAGTGCTTAGGGACTTCAGGAAAAATGAAAACACTTAAAATTCAGCTTGTACCCATAGTCATACCAGCAGAAATTAAATCCAATTTCACTGAAATCTCTTCTGGGAAGTGAACTGGTTAACAGAAGATTTAAGATCTATATGAATAGATAAGAGCCAAGACAAGAATATAGACTTGACATAAAATGGTACTTTAAACACAACTTGAAAGGTTATTTATGAATTTCTGTAAAATTCTAATGATAAAAATGATGTTCATTGTCTTGAAAATGATTCAATACACTATGATCGCTATTTCAAGAAAAGGCTATTTGAAGATAATTTTTAGAAAGAAGGAAAATAATTCCATAAGATTAAGAAACGCCAGACAAAAAGCATCATAAGCAGTCACAGACATCATTGCTCTTTGGCTTTTAGAAGAGAATATAAGGCTGGAGGGATGGCTTAGCAGTTAAGTCGTTTGTCTGCAAAGCCAAAGGACCCAGGTTCAACTCCCGAGGACACACGTTAGCCAGATGCACAAGAAGGCGCATGCGTCTGGAGTTTGTTTGCAGTGGCTGGAGGCCCTGGTGTACCCTTCTCTCGCTCTCTCTCTCTCTCTCTCCCTCTCTCTTTTTTTTCTCTCTCTTCCCCCTCTCTGTCAAATAAATAAATAAATGAAAATATTTGTTTTTTAAAAAAAGAAAAGAATGTAATGCTGCGGGGAGGTGATTCTGGAAAAGGGTGTGATGATCGGGACTATCCAGCAGATTGCGAGGTTGCATGTCTAGCTATCAATGCAGAGTGTAGCCAGAAATATGAGGTGGGAAAACCTCATGTTCTGTCAACGTGCTCGTGCACTCTCACAATGTTGTGGCTGGACTCCGAGGATGAGCGTCCCTTTAGGCATCATCTCCATCGCACAGCCCTGCAGCACTTCCCGGCAGAGGCCTCTCTATGTTGCATGAATTTCAGCTCCTGTGAATCATTGCCTGGTGGTCGGGGCAAGGTGAGGAGCTGGCTCGTTATTTCAGATGGAAGATGCAGACCAACTTAAAATTCTATCTTAGACCAAACTGACATTAATCATTTTCATTTATTTCGTTGCTCGCACATGTGTGTTTGTGTGTGTGGTGTGTGTGCATATGTGTGTGGGTGTGTGTGCATGTGTGTGTATGTGTGTGTGTGTGTTAATATGTGTATCTGCGCAAGTGTACGTGTGTGTGCTTGTTTGTGGAGGCCAGAGCTGGACATGAGGTGTCTTCCTCAATCACTTTCCACTTTATTCTTTGAGGCAGGGTCTCTCTCTGAACCTAGGACGCCATGATTGGTTCTGTCTCTCCCTTTCTATTCCTGGGATCATAGGCCTACCACACCATGCCCAGCATTTTACATGGTTGCTGGAGATTTGAGCTCAGATCCTCATGTTTGTGTGGCAAGCACTTTACCCAATGAGCCATCTCCACAGCCCATTGACTATTTTTTAGAAACCACCTTGGAAAGGGAAATTTCTAGAAGGCTGAGTCACATTTTCTTTCATGGCAATGTGATCTGATAAAGGTTAAGAGGCAAAGCGATACAAATAAGAATGAAAGGCAGCTTTAAAGCAGACACTGTTGTCAGAAAAGTACTTCCTGAGCGTCATATGACTACAATAAAATTTTAGCACCTTTAACAAAGATTTCATGTTACCAAGCTAGCACTAAGCCGGGACAAGATGGGAGAGTTATATAAAAAATTGCTTATGCTTTATAAAACTTAAAAAAAAAAAAGTAGCATATGCGAGAGGAAACTCCACAATTAGAGAAGAACTGAAAGTCACCTGATTGAGAGATATAGAAGGGAGCACAACTCTTTCTTAAAAATGACTGAGATCTAAAGTCAACAGAAAAACTCTATGCAGCCCCCATCAATAGTGTTCCTATCCTTCGTAGCACAGAACTTTCTAGTACCCCAAAGCATCACATTGCAAAGTGATTCAATGAGATATTCAGAATGTGAAGAAAGGGCAATAACTTCATGTTTTCTCTCTTGTGAACCTAGTCCTACAAAAGCAGTAAAACTTGATGTGTTGTCTATTAATATTGTCAATAAATACACATTAAGAGAACATATATAAATGTGTACCTTATAGTATTTTTTAAAATATATTTCATTTATTTATTTATTTGAGAGAGACAAAGAGGCAGAGAGAGAGAGAAAATGGGTGTGCCAGGGCCTCCAGCCACTGCATGTGCCCCCTTGTGCATCTGGCTTATGTGGGTCCTGGAGAGTCGAACTGGGATCCTTTGCTTTGCAGGCAAATGCCTTAACCGCTCTGAGCTATCTCTCCCCACCCCCTTACAGTACTTTTATACATTCATTTTAATTGTTTCACGTTGAGCTTGGATTGGTTTACATTTTGTGAAGAACTACTCTTTTCTTAGTTGCGTTTTAATGCTCGGCGGCAGATGATGATCGTTATGGCCTCTATTTACAACTCAGCGGCACCGGTCTCTCTGCTAACTCCTGACAGCATCTTGTGTCATTCTCACAATAATCCTTTGAGGAAGAGCTTTTTATTAGCTTCAGATCAAAAGAAATTAAATAACTTGTCCAATATCTCCAAGGCTGGCAGCACCAGATTATCTGTGTGACCCTGAAGCTTGTAGCCCTGCACTCCAGTAATGCAATTCACCTGGCATGCAGCATCTGCAGCCTTGTGGACTAGAGCACCAAAGCCTCTGAGTCCTTCACGCTTCAGCCTGGGGTTGAGAAGACATGACAGCTCAGTCCAATGCTATTTTTACCCATTTCTTGCTATCTCTATCCTAGAGAAAGAAAACAGATCTCTCTCTCTCTCTCCCTCTCTCCCTCTCTCTCTCTCTCTCTCTCTCTCTCTCTCTCTCTCTCTCTCTCTCGTGTGTGTGTGTGTCCCTCTCGCTCTCACCCTCTACTCTCTTCCATGTTGGAACAGTGAGATCCAAGAGTCAAGGCAAGACAGACCAGGAAGAGGAACTGTTGCAGTCAGGTTGGCACTGCTGGCAGAAATCACCTGGCCAAGAGCAGCTTTGGGGGAAAAAATGGGGTTTATTTTGGCTTACAGACTTGAGGGGAAGCTCCACGATGGCAGGAAAAATGATGACATGAGCAGAGTGTGGACATCACCTCCTGGCCCACATAAGGTGGACAACAGCAACAGGAGAGTGTGCCAAACACTGACAAGGGGACACTGGCTATCACACCCATAAGCCCGCCCCCAACAATACACTGCCTCCAGGAGGCGTTAATTCCCAAATCTCCATCAGCTGGGGACCTAGCATTCAGAACCCCTAAGTTTATCGGGGACACCTGACTGAAACCACCACAGGAAGTGTTAGTTTTCTGGTATGTGCAGAGTATGTATCACATGTGTGTTCCTTGTGTGTGGGTGCATGCGTGTGTGCACATGCATGTGGAGGACAGAGGTCAATATCAACGTCTTCCTAAATCTCTCTCCACCTTATTTTTTTGAGACAAAGTCTCTCAATGAACTTGGAGCTTGCCAGTTAGGCTGGATTAGCCTTGCCAGGAAGCCCTGAGTTCCCCAGTCACTGCTTCCTCAGCACTGGACAGGCATCTCCACATCTGACATTTTTACATGTGTGTTGGAAAACCACATACACCTGACATTTTTACATGTGTGTTGGAGAACCACATGCACCTGACATTTTTACATGTGTGTTGGAGAACCACATGCAAGCCCTCACGTTTGAATGACAGTACTTTACCAACTGAGCCAACTCCCCAAATAGGAAAAGGATTGAACTATGAACAGCAAGCTGTATTTCCATAGCAACTCTAACCACAACACCTTTCCCCGTCCTGCCCACTTCCAACCTTCTCCTTTGCTTATTTAACAGAAAATGCTACTAAATTTCACCTCCCCCTTATTTAAAAGCTAAGGGGATTTTGTTCTTAGAAAAGGAAGTAATGGTGAACAGACCCTAAATATGGACCCAGCTGAATGATTCAGTCACTAACAACAGTCCAGCGTGTCCAGCTGTAGCCACAGAACTGCTGATTGGCAGCCCGCTACTATCAGTTGTGCCAAGGATCAAAAGTAATGTAAGTGTACCTTTGACCCTTAGCAAGCTGATCACTAAGTCTTGACGCTGTCTCTTAGCCAGAACAATTCACCCTTGGATATGCCATACATTTTAATGATTGAAAGTTACATGATTTCATTTGCACTTTAGGCAGGGAGAGTGAATAATCGTTACGATATCACCAATCACAGCTACTCACACATAAAGATCATCAAATATTCTTTACAGACTCTGCAGGAGCTGTGACAGGTTGATTGCTGCCAAAGGAAATGGCCACTTCCTTTGGTTCTCTGCGACGAAACGCTGTACTTCTTACATCGAGAGGCGTTCATGCCCTTCCTTGTTTCCTCGGTGCTGGAACGGTGCTTTCCTCGATCAGTCACGTGTGTCAGAAATAACAAGGTGTCCATTCCAGATGTAGGTCTCAAAATTCCTTGTAGCTTCTACTTTTCAAACTCTCAGGGCCCCATCCCAGCCACTGAGAAAAAATAGCCCACGATAATACGCTATGGAATAACAGACACTATGGGAATGAAGGGGCCAGTCATCAGCCCATTTACTAAGGCCTGGAACATACAGATGATGACACACCCCAGCCTCACCAACAGAACACGTCAATGACTTCAGGCAAGAGTAGCCTACATGTTCCACAGAAGTCATTGTTCTAAGACACTAAGAGTGGCGATGTTTAATAGTTAATACAATGGAGTTAGATAGTCCAAAAATAAACATGGCTCTTATTGCTTTGGGCTCCAAATACCATTAATCAAAGGTGCTGTCAACCTTTAACTCATGTCAACCATAGTATGACCTGGCAAACCCGTAGGAAGTGGTTGTTTACAGGTTTTTCAGCATTCCCTTGTGTTGTCAGTTACAGAACACACACTAGATACAATAACTAACAGAGCAATAACATTGCTACCCGAATCCCATATTAATGACCTGCCCCAAATAATGTACTCTGCTTAACAACATGTACTGGATTTGATGAAACTTTGTTTTGGGTCTGAAACATGGATGTCAATTCCCCCCTCCCATCCCTGCAGTAGATGAAAAAAAGACCCCCTCTCTCCTTTTTTTTAAGATTTTATATTTATTTATTTATTTATTTATTTATTTATTTATTTATTTATTTATTTATTTATTAGAGACAGAGAAAGGGAGAGAATGAAAATGGGTGCACCAGGGCCTCCAGCCACTGCCAAGGAACTCCAGATGCATGCACCACCATGTGCATCTGGCTTACGTGGGACTAGAGAATCAAACCAAGGTCCTTAGGCTTCTCAGGCAAGCACCTTAACCGCTAAGCCCTCTCTCCAGACCACGCCCCCTTCTCCTTTTTAATTCCATCCTAAGCCTAAAATCTTTGACACAAATTCAGAGGGGTTTAAAAATTCAAAACCATTAAAACAAAGCTCTGTATCAAAAGAAAGGCAGTAAGTAGTAGGAACACACTTAACACTGAATCTAATTTACAGTCCTCTCACTTTTAAGCTGACAGGGCCACTTTACTTACACAAGCGCTAAGCATAACCTTGAGGGGTCACAGGTTCAATGTTTTGCAAATACTCTTCTAAACCCACAGACTTTTTCCTCTACCCTTATGCCTTATTTTTTTTTCAACTCAATTTTTAAATTTTTATTGACAACCATTGCACATATAGACAATATACCATGATCCTAATCCCTTCCCACAAGCCTCCTTTTTCCCTAACCAAATCCCACCTCCACGGAATCCCTTCTTCTTTCCAATTGGTCTGTCTTCTATTCTGATGTTATCATGTTCCCTCCTATTATGCAAGTCTTACATAGGTGATGCTCACCCCTGTGAGGTCATAAATATCATGGCCACTGGGTGTCTGGAAGACAGTATTGCAAAGCACTCCTCCCGTTCCTTTGGCTCTTACATTCTTTCTACCACCTCTTCTGCAATGGTCCTTGAGCCTTGGACTGTGTAACAGAGATGTCTCATTTTTTCCCAGTATCAAAAACATGAAAGAATTCTTCACTCTAATGATTTGATTAAGACAACATCTTGCTCAAGTATTTACAATTTAGTGCGAAGGATCATTTTCTTTTTCCTTGCATAAGTATACCGGGGAATGTTTAAAGCAACCAGTTCTCTGGTAAAAGAAATCTGTGTTAGATTCAAACCTTCACTAAAATAGGAGCAAGGCAAGAACCATCCAAAGTGTCTTCTGACTCCCCTGAGCAACACGTGTGGCCCCATATGCACATGCCCACACTGGGTAAGATAATTCGAATATTTTCCTTTTAATAAATTTTATAGCATTTTAGAGGAATGAAGAATTTGTCGTCCTGGGCACATTCTTACGGGTTTTTTTTGTTTCCATTATGAAAAAAAGTCATATTAGATAGTGATCTGTCTAGAGATCCCATTCATCCATTCACTGGTTTAATTAATATTTTTAAGTTCCTTGCTGTGTGACAGGTTGTTCTGTACGCTTGTTATACATCTGTGACCAATACAAAGTACTGGTTTTATGGTATTTGCATTCTAATACAGACGATAGATAACAATATAAACAAATATGGAATATCAGTTGCTGTGAATACAAAGCAAGAAATAGGGATAGAAAGTGGAAAGGTGTTTAGGCAAAAGCTATTTGAGGAGCCAACATGGGCAGAGACCCTAATGAAACAAGCGTCTGCGTCGAATCTGGGGAAAGAGCAGTCTGATCACAAGTGAAGGCAAGTGCAATGGCTCTGAAAGGTTAACTTCTGTGACATGTTAGAGGAGAAGCAGAGAAGCTAGTGAGGCTACAACATAGTGAGTAAGAGTGCTAAGAGGGGAAATAGCAGGAGCAATCTAGTTACTCCTTAGTGAAAGGCCCTTGTAACCCGACATCTATATATAAGTGGAAGCCACTGAAGAGATAAAGAAGAGGAGTGGCATTGGACTTACCTTTGTGGAATCTGGAGCTGTAACATGAAAGCTAGGATGGAGAGGATTGAAGCGGAACTCCGAGGTCAACTAGTACCCCAGGCAAGAGTATTTAATGAAGTATTTAATGAGTATTTAATGTCACGGATGACAGAGAAGTGAGTATTGGATATAGGCTCTATTTTGAAAGCTGAGAAGTTGGAATGGGCTGGTGGTGTGGATCTGAGGAGTAGGAGGAAAGAGAAGAGTAAAAGATGACTTCTAGATTTTATGACCTGAACAACTGGATGAGTTTTGAGATACAAGGAGGCAAGTTAGAGGAAGAACAGGTTTAGAGAAGTGTGGAATCGAGTTCTCTTTAGTTCATGTTAGAGTGGCGATGGCTGAGTAGACAATTAAGTATTTAAGATGGACATCAGGGTATAATTTAGAACTACAAAAGGTAAAATGTGCAGGTTATCAGGGAGTAGCCATGGCATTGGGTAAAGTCATATGCAATTAGAGAAGAGGTGGCAAAGAACAATCCTTAGGTTAAGGCAGCATTACAATTGGAGAACAGGAGGAACCAACAGAAGTCTGAGGACTTAACCAGTGGACTACAAGAAAAAGACTGCAGGGATGGAAGCCAGGTGAAAAATGTTTCAAAAAGGAGGGAGTATTTGTACATTTGTACATTCTCACTTGCAGAAGCTTAAAAAGTTGACCTCCGAAGTAGAGTAGTGATTACTAGAGAGAGGTTGAGTTAAGGGAAGGATACCAGGTAGAGAGGTGCAACTTCCAGTGATCTATAGCCCTCTGGTTGCCAACTATTAATTGTGTATTCCCAAATTATTACTAGAATTTCAATGCTCCATCGCACAGAAAAGTTATAAATGTTGGATATAATAAATATGCCATTTACTCTGATCTGGTTATTGGACACTATGTATTTGTATTAAAATATACCAAACCTCATAAATATGTGCAATTAAGTATCAACTAATTTCTTAAATGAAATAAAATCAGAATTATAATTCCTTAAAAAAAATCTGGGGGCTGGAGAGATGGCTTAGTAGTTAAACACTTGCCTGTGAACCTTAAGGACTCCAGTTTGAGGCTCAATTCTCCAGGACCCATGTAAGCCAGATGCACAAGGGGGCACGCACATCTGGAGTTCATTTGCAGTGGCTGGAGGCCCTGGCGTGCCCATTCCCTCTCTCTCTCTCTATCTGCCTATCTGTCTCTTTCTCTCTCTCTCTCTCTCTCTCTCTCTCTCTCAAATAAAATAATAACATAAAATAAAGTCTGATCTATGATCAGCTTCATAAATATTTAGCTATAATACTATAGTTGTTAAAATATGGTTTATTTTTCATTGCCCAGTGAAGGTAAAAGTTGTAACAAGAAGATATGCACAAGCAATTTAAATGGAGGAAAACAATCAGGCAAAATGCCTAAAGACACCCATTTCAAATGTCAGGGCATGTGATAGTTTGAATGTATGGCCCCATAGACTCAGGTATTTTAGTAAAACGGAATTTGCCACATCAACCCATAACAGGCAGAATCCTGCTACAGGAGGCATGTCACTAGGGGCAGATCTGAATTCCAGCCTAAAGCTATACACAGAGGTTTGAGCTCAGGGGATCCTGCTTGCTGCTGGTTTAAGCTTACTGATTTTTGATGTTTACTGGCTGGTGGTAATTTCTGTCTCTGCTTGTATTTATGAAAGGGACCCAGATTCTTCTGCCATTGATGGAACTTCTCCTGGACTCTGTAAGCTTGAAATAAATCCCTTCCTCCCATAAAATTGTGTTTGGTTGGATATTTGTCCAGGCATCCTGGACCTGTCTACAAGAGGGTGTGTTTATTTGTGTGATTGCCAGATAGCACCAGACAACAGCCAGGCAGTCCTGTTCCAGACCACCAGCCTCCAGATTCTATGAGCCACGAAGCTCCAGAAACCCTTCTGCTGTTCTCCCCCTGCTATTAGAAGAAAACCCTCCTGGTCCTTAACCCCATACTCTGGCCCGCATTGGTGAAGATAAATGCCTTTAAACTCCATTTCAACATGCTGCCAAGGGACAACTTCTACAGAACTCATTAACACATCAGGTTAATATCCCATTTGGCTGCTAAAGCATGCAAAAAATGCTGCTCTGTATTCACTGTGTCGACTCAGAGCCCCATTAAGAGAGTAAATATTCAAGATTTAATGTTCACACTTGACTCAGGCCAAACGTCTCAGTGATAAGCTAAGCACTACTTTCCCTTATCCTCCTGGCTTTATTTGACTATAGGCACATGGTTTCTCTGGAACCGTCTGGAATGCAAAATGCTTTCTCTCCTTGAGTGTCATCTGAGGCCTTGCCTTAATTTTTTGCACTTCGGTCGGTGTGGATCTTTCCAGTCTCTCTTTCTATGTGGTGATCTCTTTGAAAGCAGGAATAATACCTAATTCCTCTTTATATCTTCTTAAGGCCACCACAACAGCAGTCACAATCTGTGTTCTGTCAGCCATCCTCTAAGTCCCATGTAAGACAGGCCAAAGTCTTTGCCTTCCATTTAGAAATGTATAAGACAGACAATAAACCATACTCTTTGGCTCCTTTTACATCAAAGTAAAAATCAAGTAAATCAATGAAGCAAATAAACCTTCTATTTACTTAAAGGAGTATCCCCATTAATGAGTAGATTTATTTTTAATTTTGCATGAAGGGGAGCTCAGCATCAGAAATGAGAAATGTTAGGCAGGCCCATTCCAAGTGTCAAGAACAAGGTTAATAGAATGCGCACATCGTGCGGTGGCTGTGTTAGTTACCTTACTTGACAAGAAGCACCTTAAGAAAGAACAGGGTATATTCCATCCTAGTGGAGAAATAGGGTAAGCATACCGGCAGAAGCAGGGGGCCAGTTGGTCATATTGTATTCAGAGTCTGGAAGCAGAGGGTAAACAGGAAGTAAGTTGGGCTGTAAAACCTCAAGGCCTTCCCCCAGTAATCCTCTTCTGGCAAGTCTTCTTTCCTGAAGGTTCCACAAGCTTCCCAAACAGTGCCACCAGCCGTGGACCAAGTGATCAAACATATGAGCCTATGTGGGGCATTTCACATTCAGACCACAACAGTGGTAAATCAAGGTTTAATAGCTTTGACCCTTTCACCTTCAGTTTTCATTAAAAAAAAAAAAACAGAAAAACACGGGAAATAAGAATGCTTTCTCTACATGCCTATCTCTCATACAAAGTGTTGAGGATGCAGCTACTAATAAAACACGGGAGAGTTGGCTCAGCAGTTAAGGCACTTACCTGCAAAACCTAATCACCTGAGTTCAATTCCCCAATACCTACAGGAAGCTAGATGCACAAAGTGGTACATGCATCTGGAGTTTGTTTACACTGGCTAGAGGCCCTGGCATGCCCATTCTCTCTGTATCTCTCTCTACACATATATATTTATGTGTGTGTGTGTGTGTGTGTGTGTGTGTGTGTGTATTCTTGCAGATAACTAATGAAATAAAATAGTGGCACTTCTGTGGTGGATTGAACCTCTAAAATATCCCCCCATAGACTCATGTGCTTTAATACTTAATCCTCAGTTGGTAGTGCTGTTTGGGAAGTTTATCGAGCCTTAGGAAGTGAAACCTTGCTTGAGAAAGTGTGTTACTTGTAAAGAGGAAGGGGAACTTAAAATTTCATAGCCCAGCCCAACTGGGTGCTCTTTAGATCTCTTTGTGCTCCCTACTGATGTGAATATGTGACACTAGCTGTATGCTCCTGCCATTCTTTCCCCACTATCGTGAAATTTCCCTTCAAAACTGTCAGCTGAAATAAATTCTTGCCTTTCATAAGTTACTTCTGGTGGGATATTTTGTCCCAGCAATGAGAAAGTAACTGATACATTTACCTTTAAGAAGCTACATTCAAGTGGAAACAAGAACTTTCTTTACCCATATCAGGGAAGAATTACCAGCATTTCTGTCAAGTGAAAAGAAAAGCCACCAAAAGGGACTGGAGATTTTCTATGTGCCAGATACTAACTATGTATTCTGAATTTGTTCCTTCATTTTTCTACAGGGCATGGGGTGAAGGGTAACTTCCATGTTCACTTATATGGCCATGGATCTTATCTTCCCAATGAGATCCCCAACTCCTCTGTGTGAAGCCTTTGTGCTGCCATAGTACTTGAGCAAAATAAGGAAAACCTGGGTGAAGCTGAACTTCTTTATTTTTCAGATTTCAAAGAATTGATTTTTATTGCCTTTAGAGTCCATTATTTTCTGTAAATTCCTTATTAATTATCTATCACAAGTCCCTAATTTCCCCACCTGTTGCTATAATGTCTTTTTTAAAATATATTTTTATTTTATTTATTTATTTGACAGAAAGAAAGAGTCAGAGACAGAGAGAAAGAGAGAAAGAGAAGGGGGGAATGGGTGCACCAGGGACTGCAGACACTGCAAACAAACTCCAGATGCATGTACCACCTTGTACATCTGGCTTATGTGGGTCCTGGGGAATTAAACCTTGGTCCTTTGCCTTTGCAGGCAAGCACCTTAACCACTAAATCATCCCTCCAGCCCCCATGCTGCGATAATCTCTTAATGCTCATGTATTCTTGTGCATTCATTTTCCATCCACCATCACTTCTCTAACAGTAGATAAAAAATTTCCTGATTGGAACCAATTTTACCCACTCTATACAATTCATACTTTAAACTCCTCTCTCTCTCTCTCTCCCTGTGTGTGTGTGTGTGTGTGTGTGTGTGTGTGTGTGTGTGTGTATGAGTGATGTGTGTGTGGGCACATATGTATGGAGTGCATATGTGTAGGTCAGAGGTCAATATATGTCTCTTGGATTTGACCTTGACCTTAATTTTTTAAAGAATTTTTTAAATTTTTATCTATTTGAGACAGAGAGAGGGAAAGAGAGAGAAGGAGAATGAGAATGGGTGTGCCAGGGCCTCTAGCCATTGCAAACAAACTCCAGTCGCATATGCCCCCTTGAGCATCTGGCTTACGTGGGACCTGAAGAATCAAACCAGGGTCCTTAAGCTTTGCAGGCATGTGCCTTAACTGCTAAGCCATCTCTCCAGCCCTTGACCTTAATTTTTAAGGCAGAATCTCACACTGAACCTACTTAGTTAGACTAACTAGTCACCGAGTCCTTGACATCCCCCTGGCTCTCTAACATGGGGAGTATAGGTACACAGTATCACACCTAACTTTTACGTGGTACTTTTACTTTTACATGGGTACTGAGGATCCAAACTCAAGTCCTCGAGCTTTCACAGAAAGAACTTGACCCATTAGGCTACCTTCCCAACTCCAATTGAAACAATTGTAAGTGACAAAATATTTAAAAGGCGAGCTAATGATTTTTATGCCTACTGCATCAGGCATACTGCATAATGTATCAATCAGCTTTTGTTACTGAAATAATCTTTTATGACAAGCTCACTGACTTACAAGGGAATTTAATTTTTTCAGCAATTGGTCTGTGAGTTGCCTGGGTGATCTCTGCTTCAGGCTAAAGAATGGATTTTCAATTCTTTACCATATGTATGTTCATTCTAGATCATTTTAGGATGACAGAGAAATGAATTTCAAGATACATTGAGATATATTTTTTTTTCATGGCACATTACGGGAGTGTCATAGTAAGCTCTAGGGGCAGGGTAGATGGCTCAGAGGTTAAATGTGCTTGCATTCAAAGCCTTTCAGTCTGGGATCCATTGCCTAGCACTCAAGTAAAGCTGTCAGCAAAGTGGCACATGCATCTGTGAGCTCATTGTATCTGCAACAAAGAGAAGTGCTCCAAGAGAATCCAAAGCTCCTGGGCTGGCATTGGTTTCTGGTGCAGCTGTTTGTTTGCTGTCTGATGGCCCTATATCAAAAAAAGGGGAGCACACACAGACACTTCAAAGTTGTCCTCTCACCTTCACATGTGTGTTGTGGCAGGCATGCCCACATACCACAATAAGTAAATAAATCATTTTAAAAGAGTAAACTGTAAGACTTCCTAAGGTCTTACTCTGGAACTGATGCAAGGTGAACTAACTCTCATTCTATCACAAAAGTGGTTGATGCGATAAAACCCAGATTAACGGGTGAAAATAAAGAGCACTTCCCTGTGGGCATCTTTACCACAAGACATAGAAGAGTGTAAAACAATCCAATTATCACACAGAAATATGTTTAATCTCATGTATTCTCCAGATAGGGAGGTATTATCCCCTCCACTGTAAAATAAATAAACTGAGACTGAGAAAGTTGTCAAATATCCCAAGCTCACAGAGGTAATGAGCACAAAGCCAAAATGTTGAACAAGGTGCAGCTTTGTCTTTATAGAGCACATATGACTTTCATGACAGCAGTAACCTCTTTCATAGTGCTCAGATTTCTAGTGTAAAAAGACAACTTGAGATGTCAAAGGTGGTCAAGCTCTTTCTTTCTATGATCTGGATAAAGAACAAAAACAAATGAAGGTTGCATAGGGTAGGTAAGGAAGTGCCAGATGACAGAGCTTGCTCACTCAGACCAGTTAGGGTTAGCACAGGAAGTTCCTGAATCCCCAGACAAGACATAGTGGGGCAGGTTCACAAGCAGGGATCGGTCTGAAATCATTGAACCTGGAAAATCAGGAGGGCCCCACAATCCAACCACAGTAGCAGGGATCTCTGGACAGTGGTCCAAAAACAATGATAAATTCAAAATCTCATGTGAACAGAATATGAGGGAAATGTGGGACATCATAAAAACATCATATAGTTGGATCATTGGTAGGAAGGAGAAGAAATACAGGCCAAAGGCATACAGAACATCTTCAACAAATTTATCAAAGAAATTTCCCTAACCTCACAGAAGAGAGCCCAATCAACGCACAAGACATGCACAGAACATCAGACAGACAGGACCAGAGAAGACATTCCCCTCCTCACTTAAAGTTAAACCTGAAAACAGAGAAAGCACTCTAAAAGCTGAAAGAGAAAACAGCTCACCACAAAGATATAATCATAGTTATCTCTGGTTTTTCTTTTTTTTTACTTTCATTGACAACTTCCATAATTATATACAATGAACAAAGGTAATTCTCTCCCCCCACCCAATACCTCTGATTTTTCAATGGAAATTCTAAAATCCAGAAGGGCTTTATTGGACCACTTCAAATTCTAAAAGACTGTCAACCCAAAATATTATACCCAGCAAAATTCGCCTTGTATTAGAAGGCAAAAGAAAAAAACTTTCCATGATAAAATCCAGCTATGAAATTATATGAGGATTAAGCCAATGTACAGAGAATATTACATAGCATAACTAAAAGAGAAGAGATGACCAATCACACCTAAGTGTCTACAAGAAGGAAAACAGCCAAATGTAGATTAACTCTAAAAATCAATGGACTCAACTCCCCTAACAAAAGACATGGGCTAAAAAGTTGCATCAGAAAAATGGACCCATTCTTTTGTTGTCTACAGGAAACCATCTCACTAATAATGATAGATATCACCTTCAGGTAAAAGGATGGAAATGGATATTGCAAGCAAATGGAAATGAGAAACAAACAGGGCCAGCTATACTGATATCAGACAAAATAGACTTCTAAATAAAAGTAATCAAAAGAGATAAAGAAGGTTACTTTTTATTCATCAAAGAACAAATACAACAAAGAAGAAATTACAATCACAAACCTATGTGCACCAAACACAGGAGCACCAAATTTTATAAAGCAAATTCTATTATACAATAAACTTTAATTCCAGCACAATATGCATTTAAAATTTTTTTCCCCACTTCTATGTGTTTGGACCAGAACCTCTTATAACTCACAGTATATTTTGGGTGACCATAAGAGAGGGTGAGTCTTTACAGGACCAAGGCGCTGATCCAAATTATCCGCTCTCCATCGCTATGGCTTACGCCAATAATTTGAGTTGCTTAAGCAACCTTCTATTACACACCATTTTCTAAATTCACCAGGTCTTCCAAATTACACTGGAGTTCTCCTCTAAATTAAACATTATCAAGGCTACTTCTCTGGAAAATATAATTTATATCTATATTCTAGTACAGATAGGGTTGGTTCTGGAAGTTTCATGATTAAACAAACATGGAGTTCAATGCATTCTAAATCAAGTAACTACATTGTGTTGGATGCTAATTGTGATATAATCTATAAGTTAGGGCAAATCTAATTCTTGAAAAGTTTACTTCATACTTTTCCTAACCTTCCTTTATTTTCGATCATGGAACTTTTGGTGCAAATGCATTTTGAATTTAATTATACAGTCATTATTTTATTTGTAAGACATTGGATAAGAATTTAAAAACTCAAACTTTTAAAATTTGTTTGGTCCAGATTTCCCTATGCATATTCCTGACTCATATGCAATGCACCACTTACAGCATTCTTGTGGGATCTCAGCCTGTCCACAGCCTCCCATTCTGGGAAACAGCAGCTGCCTTGCTCTGAATTCTCTCAATACATTGAGATTCCTAGTTTCATATAGTAGTTATTAACTCACAACTAATAGAAAATGGAAAAGCCTAAAGGGATGAGAAACAGTTTTATATCTCCAAATAGAGCATCAGAAAAGGCTCTAATTATGTCAGGATAATGTTGAGATTTCATCTAAAGGAGGGTCTGATTGGTTTTATTTTTAAACCAAATCTCTTCATTTGGCTGTAGGTAGCCTGTGAGTGTGCCCCGCTGAAAGCCAGCCTGAAATACGATTGCATATCTTCCATTTGTAGCAGTTTGTATAGAGTGCTTGGATTTGCTTGTTTTATAAAATGCTTATCCAATATCATTAGGTATGCATCCAGCCACAGCTCAATCACACCTTAGTAGGTGCCACCAGTAGCACATTTTGCTGAATGCCAAATGAATGTTCCCAGTGACAGGAAGCTAGAACCTATTTCCTATCTTAGCTGTGGCTTGGCTTCCATTGTGACCGAATCCTTCAACTTTTTCTGCCTCAGCTTTTATCTGACAACCTAAATGAGCTGACATGAGGCATGGTTGCTATATTGTGGCTGTATACGTATCATCGCTTGTGATTGTTCTCCTGGGGATCTTGAAGCAACTGAAACAGTTGTATCCTTCCACTTTTTTTCTTTTTAAAATGTTCATTATTATCATCATCATCATCATCATTATTATTACTATTAACATGTTTCATGTGGATCATCAGGTGTTGGTACGCTCTTTTTCCTCGTCCCTGCCCCCATTCCTTTGGGGATGCTCCTCAGTGGGGTTGCAGGTATTCCCCATGGAGTTGTGGTTTATGCTTGTGGACTTGAAACATATCCTTACACTTTTAGTACAAGCAACACAATTAGCAACAATGTTCAAGAAAGAATCTGGGTAATGTGCCTTTTCTTTTTAATCTTTTTACAATCCAAAAACGCTCTCTGTTACCTCCCACTGTTCCACAAATTTACAGGAAATTGAGCCTGTTTTAAAACCTTATATTAGCATGAAAGAGACTGTTAAATATATGAAACTCCTCAAATGACATAATCCAAATACCTGTTTCACTGTGGTTACACCACACTTCTAAGTTTGTTTGTTTTCTACTAACAGTAGTGGGAATCTGCTATACTACTGGTTTCCCTTACTGTTTATTTGTGCATTTGTTTATTAAATGCTGTCTCATTGTTTGTGAACATTCATACAGTTTAATAGAATAAACTAAGATTTAAATAAAGCAAATGAGGAAGTTAGAGAAAAATGAAAAGGGAAATATAATAAAACCAGCAACTCTGTTATTACATAAGGCTTTCCTTGATCTTATAGAATATATATATATATATATACTATATATATATATAGTCAAATTACATCTTTTTAACAGCTTAACATTGCCCTGACTGTTCATTCCTAAAGCTGTACATAATACAAGTCCCCTCTTGTCAAGGAAGTCCCTCAAATATGCAAAGAGAGGTATTGCATCTTCCAGACTAAATCAGAATGAATAATCTTACCTATTGCCCAGAAAATATTACTAATTTATTTCACCTTTGTAAGAAAATTCTTGTATATTCTATTGCCTATATGCCTAAAAGACTCCAGTGCATTTGATAGCCCACCTCATTCCATTTATCTTTTCTTTGACTAGAACAGGTTTTCACATAGAATTGAGTCATCTGTGAGAGAATGGCTGGATTGACAATAGCAAGACCTCAGTGGTAGAAAAATCTGCCTTTCAAGGTGTTCTGTCATGACCTAAGTGAAGTTAGGAGCCTTTATCAGGCTCTCCTGGTCACTCACAAAAGCCTGCATAGAATTTTGCTGCCTGAGGAGTGGATCAGTTACTGGTCTTCCTTCTGTCCCCGATTAGAAGTGTATTGAGAGCATTCAGAGAGAAAAGAAACTAGTCCATTTCAAATTTTTCTGCTACAAGGGATTGCATGTAGAGACTTCTTGGGGGAGCAGACTCATCTGACTCTGATATGTGTCATTCCTAGAGCATTGTAGCTCAACCCATTAGTCTGTTAGGTGTACTGTGATATTCTCTCCCGCTGTTCTGCATGTTTCTCTTCCAAAGCTTGGTACCTGGTAACAAAAGAAGAAGACCTTGTCAGGCAAGGATCTTCCCTCAGAAGGAGGACAGAAGTATCTGAACTCCCGTGCCGAAAGATCTAGTAAGCATCAGAGGGTGTGTTGAGGGAGAGGAGCCACAAAAGCTTTTAATTAAATGTCAGCAGGATCACATCTTGTCATAGGTGTTAAATTTTGCATAGTTTTAGAATACCTTCAAGCCCATGCACACTCCCCCACATTTACCACCAATGCAGTCAAGAAATGACCCGTATTTTCTTCTCCCATGATCCCGCACCATATCAGTGTGAACCACGTACCAGCCAGCAGCTTGAAATCTGTTAAGTGTCCCTCAAATAAAGTGGCAATTATGCCTCAGCCAGCTGCGAGATTTTCTCATTCAGCACCACCTTCTCAGAGATCACTCAATTAGACATTCTGGAAAGATTCAGGATGAGTCAAACATCTCAGAGATCAGAGGTAAATATGCTTCTCAACATTGTGTCCAAAGTAATTAGAGTTCTCAAAACCCAAGAGACAAAAGTATTGACCACTGTGAGTGAACAGCACCTTTGCTCAGATTTCAAAAATTTCACAAGGGCTGGAGAGATGCTTAGCGGTTAAGGCACTTGCCTGTGAAGCCTAAGGACCCCGGTTCAATTCTCCAGGTCCCACATAAACCAGATGCACATGGTGGTGCATGCATCTGGAGTTCGTTTGCAGTGGCTAGAGGTCCTGGTGCACCCATTCTTATTCTCCCTCTCTCTGTCTGAAATAAATAAATAAATAAATAAATAAATAAATATAAAATATGTTTTAAAAAATTTTTAAATTTCACAAATGTCTCATGGAATTTATTTTCATCTCCAACCTCTTAAGGCTGAGTAGCTCAGAGTTATAAAATCACCTTTGTTTGACAGAGTAGTGATGCTGTCCACATCATTGTAGGCAGTGTTTTGTTGTTTTGACAACAAAATGCAAAGGGAATCCCAGCATCCAGGAATTGCTCTTATCTCCAACCTAAAGCCTTGGACTCTGGCCTTGTTCAGAATCTGGTTCCAGAACAGTAAGACAATAGTGCTGCTGTTGTTTTGTTTTGTTTTGTTTTTTTATTTTTTTTTCATACTGTGATGATACAAACATGATTATTTGAGAAATAACCATCAAATCCCTGCTAAAGGGATTATCATCCTTCTGATATTTATCAAAAATACTTTGATAGCCCCCTTAAGTGCAAAACCTTGTAAAAAAAATCCTTGGGCTGGAAAGATGGCTTAGCAGTTAAGGTGCCTGCCTGCCAAGACTAAGAACATCATTCAATCTCCAGGTCCCATGTTTAGCCAGATGCAAAATAGTGATGCAAGGGTGCAATGCTGCACTTGCCCACAAGGGGGCACATACATCTGGAGTTCATTCACAGTGGCTGAGAGGCCACTGGCACACCCATTCTCTATCTCTCTTCTGCCTCTTCCTCTCTGTCTCTCTCTGTCTCTCTGTCTCTCTCAAATAATAATAATATTTTTAAAATCCTTAAAAAAATAATGAAATGAAGCCATCAGAACTCTAGAAGGAAAAGAAATATAACTATACAAGAAGCACATAGTCCAAACAGAAAGTCAACTCAAACACAAAACCATGAGTTTGAGGAAATGGCATATTACACACTAAAACGATAAACTAGGTAACAGTGTAAACTGGTATAGGTTATGAGCCACAAGGGTTGTGGTACGAGGACCATAGAAAAGCAGATGCAATCATCAAACACCACATACTTGAGTGGTGGTTTGAATTAAACATTCCCCCCATAGGCTCATGGGTTTTGAATACTTGGTCCCCAAGTGTTGACCATTTGGGAAGGTTGGTGGTTGCTTAGGAAGGGGATCTTGCTGTGGAAGGTTTGTCACTGGGGGCTGGCTTTGCAGTTACATAGCCAGCTCCAAGCCCAGTGCTCACACTACTGCTTTCCTGCTGCAGTGGAGATATGATGCCCGCTGGCTGTCTACTCATGCTGAACTTTCCCAACCCTTATGAAATTCCCCCTTGAAACTGTGATCCACGATAAACCCTTTCCCTACATAAGCTGCTTTCCTTTGGGTGTTTTGTCCTGGAAATGAGAAAGCAACTTCTACATGCTCACGTCTCATGATGGAAATATATCTTTTCCTGTTTCAACTTTAAAAAAATCAGTCTATGGGACAAATCACAGGATTTATCAACGTTGGCTTTGTAGACATTATTATAAATTCTCAAGGAGAATATGTAGAGGAAATATGCCCTCATCTTCCAGAGTAAAGAACAAAGTAATCTATATGATTTTTAAAAATAAATAAATAAAAACAAACATTTAAATTATTTAGGTAGAAGTTGAAATAGAAAATGGAAACACATGAGCCATAAGTTAGAGAAACAGTAAATAAGAAAATTTGAACTCCATATATAGCAGGAGGCCAACGTTAAAGTAATTTCTAAAGTCTGTACTTTGAGTAGTAGTTGGTGGCATGGTTTATTGAACATAGAGGTAATCCCTTAAACCAAGTAGAGAGATAGTAAGAAGGAGTTTCTTCTGGGAAACGGAACTGGGAATGAGATGGGTGAATTGGAAACCATGGCTTTTCTGTTTAATAGTATTCTGTGTTATTGCTTTCTATAAAATGTTTATGGAACTAAATTTTTCCAAACCTACCCTTGCCTGTTTGTTCTGTGTGTTCAACAGAAATCTAGACAGATAACTACTACTGAAGCTGAAATGGGGGAGGCATTAAGAGCCTCACTCTGAGAGTCACAGGGCAGGTTGGGAGCATTTACATTGATCCATACTGAGGTATTCCATTAGGGAGAGGTCTGGGGATCTTATGTTTTTAATATTTTATTTCTTTGTCTATTTATTTGAGAGAGAGAGATAGAATGGGCACACCAGGCCCTCCAGCCACTGCAAATGAACTCCAGTTCCCTCTTGTTCCCCCTGTGTATCTGGTTTTTGTGGGTCCTAGGGAATCAAACCTATATACTTCAGCTTTGCAGGCAAGTGCCTTAACTATTAAACTATCTCTCCAGCCCAGGTTTCTTATTTTTCATAAAGGCAGAGTTAATTTCAGACTGAAACCAGAAATGCTACCACATTTACCACACAACTTTTAAAACCTACGAATCAATTCAAGTTTCCAGACACCCCCATTCAGCTTATGCAATGAAAATATGATTCCACTATGAAACAACCCTGGCAAAGAAATGTATTTAAGATTAAAGAAAGCAGTGACATTGCCATTTTTCTCATTTGAACAAACATACAGACTCCTAAAGACTTAACTTTTGTCTTCTTTGCCATTCCTTTTTTTTCTCTCTCTCTCTCTCTCTTTTAAATCACCAATGGGAGGGCCAGGGGTGTAGCTCAGTAGCAGAGTACTTGCCTCGCATGCATGAAGCCCTGAGTTCAATCATCCACACTAGAAAAAAAAAAAAAAAGAAAAAAGAAAAAAAGTGACCAAATGGCAGGTGTAGGAGGTTAAGGGGTCTGCAACTGCTCTCAAAATGAAGCAACTTCCATCCTCTGTAGACGTTGCTTATGTTGGTCATCTAGCTGACTGACGGCCGGGCTTCCCTGCTCTTCTCAATGCTTGAAAGAACCAGGTACCACGATACCACTCTCTTAAGACCCCAAACCCAAACTTTGAAATAGAGTTTCCGCCAAATACATTGAACTTCCACACGACCATTTTAAGAGAACAGACGTCTTTCCTCAGACGGCCTCAGACTCAAACAACAATAATCCCATGGAGCAATAATTATATGCGAATCTCTGTACATGAACTGGCTCATTTATTCCTCATACTCTGCAAACAATGTACCCATTTTGCCAATAATAAAACTGAAGATGGTGCCAGGGGGTGGTGGCGCATGCCTTTAATCCCAGCACCTGGGAGGCAGAAGTAGGAGGATTGCCGTGAGTTCGAGGCCACCCTGAGAATACAGACTGAATTCCAGGTCAGCCTGGGCTAGAGTGAGACCTTACCTCAAAAAACAAAAAAACAAAAAACAAACAAACAAAAAAATTTACCCAAGTGAGATTGGCTGGTTGGTGGCACGTCTATGTTTTGAACCCAGAGATAATTTTCTGGACATAGGGCTAGAAAGGAAGAGACTTGCTAAGTTACTAGGAGAAAATTAACTTTCCAAAGTGGCACAGCTGGAGATAGACAGAACCAAGACTAGGACACACTATTCTGGCTTCTAGTCCAATTCTCTTCAACCACAGAAGGTCATAAAATGTTCAACTTTGTAAGACTGTATAGCCCATCTGGGTTTTTCAAGTGGTAGGATTTAAGGCTTGATGTGAAGTTAACTTGGGATCTGGAGAACTCTGAGGTGTCTGTATTTTCACAGGGAGCTGTGAGATTTCATGAAAGATCACTGCAATAAAGGTCCCACAACTTCCCCTTCTCAATAGCACAAGAGAAAAAGTCCAATTGCCCACTTTAATAAAGTCACCTCAAAGTCATCCCTAAATGATTTTTGTTTACATTCCTTCATTATTGAAGAAATTGTGCTCAGAATACAGGGAAATATGTGCATAGCAAAATTAATGCATAAA